>OW240913.1:336792658-337109422 GCA_933207985.1 Pelobates cultripes
GACAGTAGGTCCCCCCCCCCTTATTGTTTTATTAGGGCCCCCACCCACCCACCGAGCAGGGGTGGGGGCCAGTAGGTTCCCCCCCATCTTTATTTAGGGCCCCCACGGGCATGGGGGGGGGGGTTATTTTTTAATTTTTTTTATTTTTTACAGTGAGCAGCTATAAGCTGCTCACTGCTTACTACACATGCCCCTACTCGCGATATAGCGAGTAGGGGCATATTATTTACTAATACTAAGTAATCTTTACTTAGTATTAGTAAAGTTGGCTGTTAGACCAATTTAGGTCTTTCAGTCTTTTAGTAGATAGCTCCCTGATACCGTGGGAATTAGGGAGTTATCTACTAAGCGGCTGCAAAATGCAGCCACAGCAATGAATAGGATCAGAGTTTCATTCATTAGAATGAAATTCCGATCCGAATAAAATGCCGAATTGCGTTCTAAAAGAAACGAACATACTGTTGTCATTCAGTTAGAACGCAATTCGGCAGTTTCATGTAAAATGACAGGAAGCATTGTGGGAACACTGAGGAAAGCTAGGGATCATGGGAAAATTGCTCTGACCAGCGGAAATGAAGCACACTTTGCTCCTCCGCTGGTCAGAGCTGGTCAAGCGGAGGAATCCTCCATAAGGCAAAGAGTCCCTACTTTGTCTTATGATTTTAAAGAAAACTAAAGAAGACAGGAAGAAATGAAGAACAGATCCTGAGAGAGGGGGAGAAGAGGAAGAGATTGAGGAAAGGTAAGTTCGGCATGACAGTGCCGCTTTAATATGACACATGTTCTGTGTAATGAGTTTGAGACTCAGGGTCATGCTTTCTGACCACATTTATGTTATAATCATTCTGAGCTAACAATTGATATCAGTTAATTTATTTTTGTACAACCAGTCTGGAAAGATTACTTCAGTTGGCAAGTATGCAACACAATCTGCAACAACAGTTTAAAAAACAAGGATACACATTCCCATTACACATTTATTTATTTCCTCCCCTCAAGGCCAAGCTATGGCATCTTAGAGAAAACCACACAATGTCTAAAATGGAATGAATTAATAATGATGTTAAATTGAATTACTTTCTGTAACATAAGATAGGGTTGAGCTTACATTTTTCTGAATAACTAAGTACTTCATATATATCACCACCTGTGACATTTGGCTACACGAATATATTAGTGTAGCCATAAAATTCCACATAATAATTTAATGACAGTCAGTCATCTTTCCATCATGCTAGAAATAGAATTAATAACACATAAAAAGATAATATAAATTCTTTAGCATTATTATAGAGATCAGAATAATAAAGAAAGTTGAAGCTTTCCTCACCTGTATAAAATAAGCTATAAAATTAAAGTTTTCCTCCTTTTGTCAAATGAGATTTGCACATGAATGCAATTCGTATATAATTTTATTAAGTGGAATAATAATAATATTAAACATGTGTGTATAATTACAAAGCTGATGGTGCGGAGAGAAACTCTTTGCCCACTCACGGCTCGGAGTTAGAGGCTTAGAACTGAGTTTCGTGAAAGTCAGAGCGGTCAATCAGGCAGTCGGAATTCTCAGTTACGACGGTTTGATATCAATTTGTCCAATTTGTGTGTGCATACATTTAACTACTTAACCCTGCTGGTCAGAGACAATCCCCGTAAACTAGCCAGGATGAGGTGAGAAAGGGTAAAGGAGCGTCAGGCAGCTGTCTATGGCTGCAGGATGGCCTACTGACCAGTGAACGTTAAGGGAGATTTAAAGGTTTTTAACTTTTAAATTACAAATGAGTTATCTATATAATGCGCTCTGTAGCTTCCTTTGAAAGGAAAAAAAAAAAAACAGGAGAAAAAGATCAAATTGCTTTATTTTACCTTGGGGAAATATGATGATTTTGGAAATCCGTACTTAAAAATTAACCAATGGATTATTTTTTTTTACTGTGTTGAATAACCTTGCCCTTAGTAAATGATTTGTGTTCCTGAAAAGTGTACATATTTGGAGGATGCAGTAATGACTATTTTCTGAAATTCTTTAAAGGGTCTTCCTGTACAATGATTATAGTTAAAGGAACACTATGTTACTTAATGTAGTTGTTCTGGTATCTATAGTATGTACCTGCAGGTTCATACTATAGATACCAGAACAAGACCTGTCTGCGGCTTTTGACACTGTTGATCATCAACAGCTTCTTCTCATCCTCCGCAATATCGGTCTACAAGATATTGCTCTCTCCTGGTGCTCCTCCTACCTCTCCCAGCGCTCTTCAGTGTTTCTTTCTCTGGCTCTGCTTCTTCTCCCCAACTCCTCTCTGTTGGTGTCCCCCAAGGTTCAGTTCTTGGTCCCCTACTGTTCTCCATCTATTCTGCCTCCCTTGGTAAACTCATTAGCTCCTTTGGCTTCCAATATCATTTCTATGCAGATGACACGCAAATCTACCGGTCCTCTCCTGATCTCTCCCCGTCCCTCTTGACTAGTGTCTTTGACTGCCTCTCTGCTGTTTCTAACTGGATGGCTGCCCACTTCCTTAAACTAAACTTGACTAAAACTGAAATTCTGGTCTTTCCTCCCTCAAGTGTTGTTACTCCTGTGTCTGTCTCCCTCCAAGTCAACAGTGCTACCATCAGCTCCACCACGCAGGCTCGCTGCCTAGGTGTTCTCTTTGACTCCGACCTCTCCTTCAAGCCTCATGTTCAATCTATCACCAAATCCTGTAATTTCCATCTCAAAAACATTGCGTGCATCTGCCCCTACTTAATGCCAGATGCAACTAAGGTGTTAGTCCATTCCACTGTCCTTTCTCGCCTTGACTACTGTAAGCCGCTTCTCAGTGGTCTTACATGTTCCCAACTAGCGCCGTTACAGTCCCTAATGAATGTGGCGGCGAGGCTCATCTTCCTGTCAGCCCGCACCTCCCATGCCTCACCCTTCTGTCAGTCCCTACATTGGCTTCCTATAAAATATAGAGCTCAATTTTAAATTCTGGTTCTTGCTTTCAAATCTCTACATAATGCTGCTCCCGCCTATCTATCCTCCCTTATACACAAGTATGTCCCGTCTAGGCCCTTACGATCTGCTGAAGACTTACGTCTAAGTGAAAGTGTAGGTACACTAAAAACTGAAACGGGGGTGTTAGTTAATGAAGACCAGGAAAAGGCAGGAATTTTAAATAACTTTTTCTCCTCCGTATATATTAAGGAAGAACCCATGGCAATAGATGTGCAAATGATTGCTACTAAAAACTTGCAGAATAATTGTAATTGGTTAACTCAAGACAAGGTGCTGCAGCAACTAAAGAAAGTTAATATAAACAAAGCTCCAGGGCCTGGCGGTATCCATCCACGTGTACTTAAGGAACTAAGTGCAGAAATAAGTGAACCTCTGTTTTTAATCTTTCAAGATTCTTTTCTTTCAGGAAGTGTTCCGGAGGATTGGAGGAAGGCAGATGTGGTTCCTATATTCAAAAAAGGGTTCAAAATCCTTGCCTGGAAATTATAGACCTGTGAGCTTAACTTCTGTGGCTGGTAAAATATTTGAAAGTTTATTAAGGGATAATATTCAAGAATTCCTTGAGAAGAACATGGTTATCAGCAAAATCAGCATGGTTTTATGAAGCACAGGTCATGTCAAACTAACTTGATTGTGTTCTACGAAGAAGTAAGTAGAAGTATAGATCAGGGTGTTGCCGTGGATGTGATCTTTTTGGATTTTGCCAAGGCATTTGATACAGTTCCACACAATAGATTAGTGTTCAAACTCAAGGAAATCGGTCTAGATGAAAATGCTTGTTCTTAGGTAGAACATTGGCTTAAAAACAGAGTACAAAGAGTTGTCATTAATGGTAAATTTTCAAGCTGGACAGAGGTGGCAAGTGGTGTCCCTCAGGGGTCTGTTCTGGGACCCCTTCTATTTAATATGTTTATAAATGATCTTGAAGACCGCATTGAAAGTCATGTTTCAGTGTTTGCAGATGACACAAAACTTTGTAAAACAATACAATGTGAGCAAGATATTACCTTGCTGCAGAGGGATTTAGATAGACTGGGAGACTGGGCACTCAAATGGCAGATGAAATTTTATGTTGAAAAATGCAAAGTTATGCACTTCGGCGTAAAGAATACACAAGCAACGTATACCCTTAATGGAAGCGGATTAGGGATAACAACACATGAAAAGGACTTGGGAATTGTTATAGACAACAAACTATACAACAATGTGCAATGTCAATCAGCAGTGGCCAAGGCCAGTAAAGTATTGTCATGCATGAAAAAGGGCATTCATTCTCGGGACAAGAATATAATTTTGCCTCTTTATAAATCACTGGTAAGACCCCATATTGAATATGCTGTGCAATTTTGGGCACCTGTTCTAAAGAAGGATATAATGGCACTAGAAAAAGTGCAGAGGCGGGCTACAAAATTAATAAAAGGAATGGAACATATCAGCTATGAAGAAAGGTTAACAAATTTAAACCTATTTAGTTTAGAAAAACGTCGCCTGAGAGAGGATATGATAACATTATACAAATATATTCGGGGCCAATACAAACCATTGTGTGGAAATCTATTCACAAACCGGACTTTACATAGGACACGAGGCCATGCGTTTAGACTGGAAGAAAGAAGATTTCGCCTAAGGCAAAGGAAAGGTTTTTTTACTGTAAGAACAATCAGGATGTGGAATTCTCTGCCTGAGGAAGTGGTTTTATCAGAGTCCATACAGATGTTCAAGCGGCTACTAGATGCATACTTGCAAGAACAGAATATTCAAGGATATAATCTTTCAATGTAGGGTAATAACTGCTTGATCCAAGGATAAATCTGACTGCCATTCTGGGGTCAAGAAGGAATTTTTTTCCTAGCTTGTTGCAAAATTGTGCTTCAAACTGGGTTTTGCCTTCTTTTGGATCAACAGCAAAAAACAAATGTGAGGAAGGCTGAACTTGATGGACGCAAGTCTCTTTTCAGCTATGTAACTATGTAACTACTATGTAACTATGTCTATCTTCTGTCCATACTCCCACCTCTGTTATAGTATATATATATATATATATATATATATATATAGTTATATATTTTCTTCTAGTCTTTTTATTACATCTTAATAAAAAACACCAAGAGGGATGACTTACGATGCATGTAAAGAAGGGGAAGCGACCACAAATTGGCAACTATGTACACAACCGCTAGACATGTTCACGAAGCCTTTGGGTGTTCACAGTTCTGCGGTCTAGTGGATACTGTTGTATTTCGAAGTTCGAAAATCGAAGCATTTTGTATGTATTCTGTGAATGTCTGCCAATGGTTATGTACGCAATGTATAAGATGTCCTGTTTTGGAAAAAATAAAGAATTTAAAAAAAAAAAAAACCACTTCTTCATAAAAGCGTATCAATTAAACTGTTATGGCTCCTGACTGATTCCTCTTCTGCAACTGTCACTAGTCTAATACTATCCTTACCTTTTTGTGTCATTTTACCCCACTCCCTCTAGCATGTAAGCTCATTGAGTAGGGCCCTCAACCCCTCTGTTCCTGTGTGTCCAACTTGTCTGGTTACAACTACATGTCTGTTTGTCCACCCATTGTAAAGCACTGCGGAATTTGACGGCACTCTATAAATATCATCATCATAATAATAAATACTGCCATTTCAGAGATGTGTGTCTAGTTGCTGAAATCCTGCATATTAAAGTATTATACTCTTAAATATCTTGCTTTGCATTATTTGTATTCTAAATATATATAGATTACACGTAATAAAATCTTTATAGAGAATGCTATATGTGTTGGTTCCCAATGTTAATGACCTTGCCTTCTACTGCAACTTTCTAAAAAGTTCTATTCTAGTTTATAGTTCTAATAGCGCTGATTAGGTGGCCTGCCCCCAAGTCACAAATAGTTTTTTTTTTTGTCATTCTGTATTTTATTGAAGCATTTATAAGAGTATTACAGAAAGTTAAGAGAGGAGTTACAAGGTAGAAGCATTTAACAATATTGAAGCAATAAATACTGAAACTTATACTTCTGTACAAATTAGCTTCTTTTTGTTTTTTGCAAATTAAACATTATTGGTTAACACATTTATGTTAAGGGCTAGTGACAGTAAAAGTGTGATCCCTTTGTTCCCAGTATTAAAAAAAATAAAAAATAAAAAAATAAAAAAATCAGGTGCTAAACTTTGTGGCCAGTGGATGGAATAAAAAAAAAAATATTTATATTAAAAAAGATAATAAGGCATAATAAAAGTAAAGACATGCTGGAATAAACCAGAGATGAGATCTAGAACACTAGGTTATTTTCAAAATAGTTATAAACCATTGGATCTAAATATGTAAACAGTGGCTGAGCCACAGATGACTGAGGGAAACGTCTATAACATTGCAAGTAAGTTGCTGTGTGTAGCCATGTGTGGCACAGCCCCACTTCACCCCCAGGGTCCCTCTGGCTGAGTCAATAGACTTAGTGAGTAGGTAAGTTACTATGTGCAAACATGTTTCTAACGTAGAGTGCCTTGGTACAAAACCGGTAATTATAAAATAAAAATGAAAACATGGGTTGGGCCCGACAAGCCTCTTATAATCGCCATCTCCCGCTCAAAGGACCTATGGTGGGTTTAGTCTTTAGTCGCTCCATCTCTGCACCAGACTCCCGCTTCCTGTTGAGTTTATGTCCCTGCCTGCCACAATGGGCCGTGTAAGTGGTAGCTGCTGGGTTGCCAAAAATTCCGCAGGGTCTTCTGCCGCCAACAGAGTGAGTACCAAGTCTCTGTGGGGTACCACCAGGGTCCCTGAGGCACCCCGTCTATATCGGATGCCGTCAGCTGCTTAGTGACCGGCTGGAAGCTGTTTCTCTCCAGTAAGAGCGAGAATGGTAGGTCATCGAATACTGGGATCTGGTAACTCTACAGGAACTGTGGGATGATTTCTGGAGTGGGCCAGAATAGCCATCTTCACCGAGATGTCTCGAGTGACAGCAATGATCCGCAGGGGCAGTTGGAGCTTTCTGGATCCTGAACGCCGATGTAATAGGCAAGGCTCCACTGTCTCCCTTCAGCTCTAGCACTTATGCCACTTTATTTGAGAAATTCAGTAGGGCCTCCGGGCCCACGGACTCAGGTGCCCCGCGGATCCTCACATTTCTCCTGCGGTGCCGTAACTCCAAAGTGACCACTGAGCTGGTAAGTTATTGCACTTGTTAGGAGAGACACTCTGCTTGGGAGTGGGTTTCAGCAAACTGGCCATCCCTTTCCTCCTCTCGGGTCTCGACCTCCCTGATGCGCATGGAGAGGCCACCCATCTCAGCTTGCACTCCGGCCAAGTCAGTCTTCCAGACCTCCCTTATATCAAGCAGTAGTTTCTTTAGTCACCTTTAGTGGAGGGTGAGGCATCAGTATCAGAATCTACCCATAGGTACACCTCACCCCGGGCCTGCGGCACCATGGGTCTCTCCTCATCCAGCGACTCCTCCAACTCACTTGAGCCTCTTGGCCTCCCACACGCCATCTTAGGCTGGGCCTGTTGTTGCGGCCTGACTAAGGACCTGCGTAAGTCAGGTAGCTGGGTGCCCTCTAAGTGTAGCATTTTTTCGATGTTAGCGCCCCATCTCTCTGTTGGGGGGTTTCAGAGACATAGTGTGGAACTTTGCATGAGAAATTTTTGCCTATTTCGTGGCAATTTAGTATTTTTAAAGTGTTGTGAAGTCGAAGCTCTTCACCAACACATCTAGGAAGTTGCACAGCCAGCCATGCCCCCCGAAGAGAAAAAATTGTTAAACTCTCCTTATTCCAGTTTCGCATCGTTCTCACTGCGGCTGGCCACACACCCGCTCTGCCTCCTTGGCTGAGATCATCAAATTTGACAATCTCAGCCAATCTAATGCTTTCTCATAGGAAAGCATTGGAAGGCTGTCACACATGCGTGTCAAAACGCTACACTACATCAAGCAGCATCTCCTCATAGAGATGCATTGAATCAATGCTTTTCTATAGGCACTGAACCAGGAAGCACCTCTAGTGGCCATCTGAAAAACTGCCACTAGAGGTGTAACTAGCCAGCAATGTAACACTGCCTTTTCTCTGAAAAGACAGTGTTCATTTGGAAAAAGCCTGCAGGGACATACTATACACAGCAGAACAATTACATTAATCTGTAGCTGTTCTGGTGACTATAGTGTATCTTTAATGGATGACATATTGTCATTAGTACAGTCCTGTTAATGAACAGGCCACCAGAAAACTAACTTCCCCTCTTGGATGCATGATTCTAAAGAAAACAAGTGAAACTTTTCTAGTCTGTCTTCACAACCAAGATCTTCCATTTTCTTTAATTTTGTAGTAGCATGCATGAGGAAGGAAGGGGCAAATGTATCTATAATGCATTAACAAGAGCGCGATAAAGCCACCTAGGAACATTCCTTTCAATGAATCTTTATGCTCAGAACAAAGGATATTGATTTTTGTTTTTCTTCTTCTAATGATGTACTATAGCACTATATCGGTACCTATTGCATTTATAAAATCAAATTACAGATGCATAGTTGGTGGAAATGGCTTTATTACACCATTAAACAGATTTTCTTTTACGGACAACTGTGTCATGATAATTGCTTGTGCTGTTACAGTATTCGGTTTTAAGTTCTCTCTCTAGACCAAACCATTCCATGTTGAGTTAGTCTTGCTTTTACTTTAATGTAATTTCCCTTTTGTAAAGTGCTGATTGTTTTGTCCTAGAGGAGTACGTCAATTGCAGAGATTTAATAGTAGATGCAGCTTCACATCAACTAATAGACACCCACATGATTTTCCAATTTACTATATTGCAAAGCAGACAACATTCTCAACATATATTTGCCATACTGTCTTTTATAAAACATGCGCAAGTGTCAGTGACATAAAATAAACGTTTTGCATTCTTTTCAATCATACTTTTGTTTTTCTCTGCATATAAAGAGCTGGTTCCTGAGCTCAGCGTTTATCTTTCAGGATTATTACAAAGACATTCTGATTGACCTAATTTAGCAATATCGGTTATAGTGTCATTGAGTGTACTTTCTCTGGCAGATGATTTACAGATTAACTTTAATTAATAACCAATGCAAATTTATATTTTAGTACAATGTGCAGTCCTTTCAGTTCTGCAAGGCAACACATTCCTTTGCAGATCTAACATTCAGCACTAAAAAGACAATTTGAGCACAGTTAATACACCAGTTGTTGGATCGGCTAAAATCAGATATTAATGTGCTGGGGCCAATTTTGTAGCTCTTTAAATAGCCGTTTTAAATGCCTATGTGAAGATTGCGGTATCAGCAGGTTTAAATACCTGCTCACACTGCTAATCCGAGCTATCAATAGGACTTCTGCAAGTCAGTAGGTGGCCATTTTTAATGGCCCAAGGCCTACCGATGAGTTCTGTGCAAACCTGTTCAAACCTCAAAGCTATATGCTCCATTTTAAAAAAAACTTTCTAAGGTACATACAATAAGTAATGGTTAGCTGTTATCGTAACCTTTGTTAACAATTTCCCTTCCAACCAGATGTAATTCACAGACTAGATTGTGTCTTGCATTAACTAAAATATTACCTAATTAAATTAGATATCTCTTATATTGTGCAACTTGACACTTATACTTCAAAGGTCATAAAATAATGGATGATCAACATGCGTATACCATTAAAAATGATAAAGAAATTACAGAGTTCTGAAAAAGAATCAAACAAAAGGTTATGCACCAACAGCAATGTTATGTATCCAGTACATCTCTAGTCTAGAAGTTTACATAATATGATTCATATGTCTCAATCATTGAGTAGTTCCATTCTTGGCTTCTATAACCACACATTTTAGCATTCAAAAAAAAATCTCATCATTTTCAAATAGTGATCTATAATAGTGTCTCTTATTACATCAAACAACCAGCAAAATGTATCAGTAGGACATAAAACAACCAGTGCAATGTATCAGTACAAAACAGTTGGTAGAGTGGTATCGGGGTTGTGGGTATAGCTTGAAAGGCACCCACCCTTAAGAAGTAAAATAAAACTAGCTGTACAAGATTGTGCATTTCTACTCTGAACAGTGATTGAACATTTTCGTGCAGCACCAAACTGACACATGGTGCATTTTAACTTTTTAATAAATCGCCAATGTCTATAGTCCCCCACATGATCAATCTCCCAATTTCCCGGCACTTTGTAATAAAGCAAAATAAAAATTCCTATCACAAAGTGTTTTAGCTTTAATTAAATAAACTACTTTTGATATTGCACAAGTGATTAAAGAGCCAGAAAAAAAAAAAAAAAAAATTATATATATATATATATATTATATATAAAAATGATGATGCAGCACTAAACATTAGGTTTTAATTGCTGTATTTATTCCATAATAATAAATAAATATTAAAGATATAGTTGTCTGGGGAAATTCTGAAGGACAAATATTTACTGAAATTACAGAACAATACCCATTTATCAAACTCATTAAAGCAGTAATGTTTAACTCGGTCCTCATGTTTGACAGATGAAGCCAATTTTCAATTTCCCCAACATTAATACATAGAAGAATTAATTATGCATTGCCCTACAAACCAAGTTATAAATTGTTTAACTCAATCTTCTGGTCCATTAATTAAAATAAGCTCTGCTGGATAGGTCAGAATTTGGTTTTGCATTATTACTCTTATTGTCAATAAAATGAATTCTACCTTATTATAGAAGTCACATTTTTTGTTTTTAACAATCAATTGAATTCCTTTGTCATTTGTTGGTTAATTGCGGAGATCAGCCAACAGTCAAGTTACGTCTAGTACAAAGGCTTAAAGTATTCTATAAAACTAGCCACGGCAAACCAGGGTGGTCCATTTCACACTAACCAGGGGGAGATTTCTACTTGCCAGGGCTGTATTTTCACTCACCATTGGCTACTGGAAAATGGAATTTCGATTCCTGTATTATGTGATGAGGGAAAAGGAAGGTGTAAGCACTGGAAGACAATTAATCCTCTGGCTGTGGTTTAAACAACCTTCAGAAATATATTCAGTAGGTAAAGTAACCCTTAATTTAACTTAGCAAAAGCTAAGTAAAGGGGAATTAGAAGAAGAAAAAAAACAAAAACAAAAAAACCCCAGATAACTCGAATTTGATAAATGTTAAATACTTAAAAAGCTAAAAACAAGAACATCCTGTATTCTTCAAAGTGTTTTCAATGTCTTTGGAATGGAAACTGGTGATGAAATCAATAATAAGCAGCAGATTATTATTTGTCTAACTGAAACACATAAGTAGAACATTTTACTAAGAGTAAGTTTGTTCCCCAGGATAAATACAAAAATATAAATATTTTTTTTTTTCTACCGGACTGAGCATTAGCAGCCGTTCTCAATGTAAAACAATAAAGGTTCATGGGCAATTATACTTGCTATAAGTGGTTTTATATAGAGTTACCTCCCAAGAAGAGGCATGTATAACAATTTTATATCCATCCAGAAGTGGTAGTATATTCCAAATTTTAATTTTTCTTTAGTATCAATATTAGGTAGAACAAACATCAAAATGTTATACCTACCAATGTGTGTCACCAAACATGGGCTTGACACAAATGAAAAGCTCTTGTGCGGTGCATGACACTTTTTCCCTACAAGCCAACATGCTATGTACACTGTAAGGAACATTCCAAGTACCATAACCACTACAACACACAGTAGTTATGGTGCCTGGAGTGTTCAATTAACCAATGTGTCATCCCTGTAATCGCCTAGAACTCGGTCAAGCCATCTGGTTACTTAAGAGTGGTCAAAGATGGCCAAGTACGATTCTGAGATTTAAATCATTGGGCTGAGTAGATTTACATAAAAGTCCATTTGATTACCAAAAAAAACAACACAGATAATGCATTTTTCATTACTTTCTCGTACTTGTAATGAAGCAATACAAAGATTTCAGAGAGGTAGGGAACTTTTATCAGTTTAAAAACATAACAGATGGAAATATGTGGAGGTATAAAAATAAGCTCAAAAATCAAAGAAGATGGTTTGTTGATGTTCCGTGAGAGTCAAATGTATTTAAGTTCCATTCATCTGCGGGTGTTATTTCTTTTTAGGCTGTGCGGCCAGGTACAGGGCTATAAGACAGTAGATGGTCCCTCCAAGTGTCAATGCCATAGTAGTGCGATATAGGAGCCGATCAGGGACGCCTCGTTTCAAATGTACAGGAATGCCATCCGATTTCTTCAAATGGTAGAGGAAAAAAAAAAAAAAAAGAGAGAGAGGGAAAATTATTTTAAAAATACCTGTGTGATCCATTAATTGTTAGGAATAAAATATAAAAAAGAAAATGACTTCTACAGCAATTGTGAAGAGAGCTGACTGATCAAAGGTTATTTCCAGATGGACTATTTTGGCCTCAATTTTAGTTTGACCCTAAAATTATCAATTTGCCAGGTTATAATAAATACAGAACCAATGTTGATTTACTTTGGTTATATAAAGACATAACCAAAGTAAAACATTAAAAGATTTACAGGTGGTTAAGATAGCAAAGTATAACGGCTCTGAATGATACTCAAAAATAGCCAATTCTGTCAGAATGTTAACAGCACATCATTAATACATTAAAACAAGCAACCCCCCACCTTGCTCCCCCCCCCAAAAAAAAAACTACAATTAAAAAAAAAAAGCTGTTAATTATGCTTTTAGATACTGCAGAAAGTGGTGAAACACAATAATAAACAAGTCTATAGGAATGATTAACACAAATATGAAGCTATTACCATATATATTATCATGTTCCATTAAGCGCACCACCAATTTTGCCTGGCACTATACAGTTAAAGGGACACTGTAGGCACCCAGACCACTTCAGCTCATTGAAGTGATCTGGGTGCAATGTCCCATCACCCTTAACCCTGAGCATGTAGATATTGCAGTTTTTATAAACTGCAATAATTACCTGCTGGGGTTAACTCCTCCTCCAGTGTCTGTCTACCAAAGAGTCACTTGAGGGACTTACGGTCTCGAAGGTGACCTTTGGTCGCCTAAATGACGCTGGACGTCCTCACGCAATGAAATGGAATGCTTTCCTATGGGGAAATCCTAATGCGAGTGCAGCCTTTGGCTCGCATGCGCAGTAGGTCTCCCCCACGTGCGGATGGTGGCAGGGGAGGAGCATGGGTGGAGCCAGCCAGTGCCAAGGGATATAGGTGCTGGACCCAGGTAAGTGACAAGTAGGGTTATTAACCCCTTCTGCACCACATGGAGGGAAGGTGGAGAGAGCAGGGGTGCCTTGACAGAGGGGGACGCTAAAGTTGTTTCCTTGGCACTATAGTTTCCCTTTAAAATCAACCTCACACAATTGTATCCCACACATTGAACTGCCGTTAGAAGATCGCCAAGTGTCCAATTTGGTGCAGTCTTATTAACTTGCACTGCCTGCTACACACTTGCAAAGACTGTAGACTTTATACAGCATTCGGTTGCTCGAGGTCAGACTGTTTTAAATTTATGCTGCTGCTCTAAGCAGGCTCCAGCGTGCAGCTTTGGCATCGTATAATGGACTAATGGCAACGGTGCAGTTTGTTGTTATATTTTTCCAGAGTCCCCTCCCCCCTCAATACATTTTTAAACTGGTATATACACTGACACAGAAGTTGAGTGATATGGTTAATAAAATATATAATAAAAATACATAAATTCAAAATAATAATGATATTAAACTCTTAACAAGGTTTTGGATTTCTATGCGGTCCTACTTAAAGTGGGCTTTAAAGCCTGTTGGACGGCTTGGAATGCCGTGTGCAGGGTTAAATCCCTGCTGACATCAGGGAACCCCAGGATTCAGAGGATACACGGGGCTCCCCTTAATGTGCTGGGAGGTGGGGATATAGCTCCAAATGGTTTCTGGAAGCTAGCAACACCACCGGTTGCAAAGAGACCTTTCTTTAGGCAAGTAAATATTGTGGTTTTGATGTGGAAAGGCAATATATATAGTCTAAAAATACACTTTATGGCAGGGTTATATTTTTCTGTCACTAAGCTACCACTGGCAAGTGTTATCTTGACAGACAGTGGGGGTCTAGGTCTCTATTTGCAACATTTTCTTTATTTCAATATTAGTCCCCCCAAACTCATAACAAAGTGCGTTGTGATTATGCGTCTAGTCCAGTGTCCATTACAAATCTAAATGGATTTACTGCAGCTTGAAAAATAATCTGCTGACATAAGAACACTACATCATAGATAAGATTAACCATATTACTGCAAACAATGCACTACAATTACATTTAAAATATATAGTAAGCAATCACCTTGTGACGAAGTGCGCTTCGCCACTTGTGGCTGGAGGGGACTACTGGCTAGCCTCCTGCCTTCCAACTATGGCCCCTGTGATGACAGCTGTATTTTACCCTGCAGAAATGTTTATTTGTGTATTTCTGCCGAGGCATTCGGGACTTTCAATATGTGAGTAGTGCTACCCCAGATAGCTATTCCATGGAGCCTATTCGTGTAACAAAAGACTATGGAAAAGACTTTGGCTTCATGGAGATTGAACTGTATGTAGGTGATTCGGTAATAATGTGCGCTCAGATCTAAGCTATCTGGGGATATGTTGCATGTATATGTTTTATGTAGTAATTGTAACATTGTATAATTTTAATGTCTTTTTTTATAAATTCTTTATTTTGAGCGTGCATGGAATAACAGAACATCGTACGATGCCACAACAGCATAGTAAGTGTATCGATAGCACAGAAGGTCACATATGTGGCTCAGAGGTGACGGCACATTTTAAAATATTATTATGAAAGACAAAACTGTTTCGTTACGGTAGCGTAACTTTAACGTGGAGTACAATCTTAATTTAAGCATGCTAAATTAGCTGGCATTTGAGATAGGTAAAATCATGAGATTAAATTCAGACAATTAATTCCACGTGTACTCTGGCTTTAACTTTACGTACAAGCTTAAGTATGCTAAATTATCTGGCTTTGAGTTATACAAAATCATGAGAGTATATTCTATCAATAAATTCAACAAGTGCTCTGGCTTTAACTTTAAGTACGAGCTTAAGCATGCTAAATTAGCTTACACAAAATCATAAGAGTACATTCAAACAATAAATTCAATGTGCGCTCTGGCTTTAACTTTTGGTACAAGCTTAAGCATGTTAAATTGGCAGGCAATGGGTTAAACAAAAATCATGAGAGTACCTTCAAACCCTAAGTTCAACGTGTGCTCTGAGTATGTGTGGTCTGCCATGTGTGTGTTAGTGTCCCCTTAGGTTCCCCTGAGTGGTGTGTACCCATGTCCGGTAGTCGGTTCAATGGGTGTGTGTGTGTGTGAATGAGCCTGGCTATTGTTATGCTGGCACTATAGAGTGCATGTAGAGCTATGCAGTGAGGCAAAAGATATTAATATTAACAAGATGTGCAGCATACTATGCTAGGCTGGAGCTCGAACTAGATTAGCGGTTCCTAGATTATAGTGGTGATAAAGGTAAAATATGGTATAACCTTGGGAGGTATCAATGTCAGGAGAGAGGTTGCTAAACAATTATATTACACCCCCTGGGGAGCCAGCCGCGTGTTCGTGTAGGCAGCAATTGGGCTCAGTGTCCACGGCCATGGCAGCAGCCGATACCATAGTGCCGACTCGGTAAAACCCCGGCTCCGCTCCTCTCGGCGAACAGCTGATTTCTATCGACGGCTGTGTTGGCGTTGGGTGAGTGGTAAGTCCGCAGCCCTGTTCATGTGGTGGCTGTGGCGTATGGGTCTGCAGGCGGCTTCCTGGGCACAAACTCCGGGGCATCCACGGTGTGCCTTCCCAGCTGGTGTGTGTGGCCTGCGAGGTGCGTTGCCTGATTCTGCGGGTCAGTAGGGATGTTCAGTAGCCTCATTATCTCTGCGGCCTCTAGGAGGTTGTGGACAGCGTGTTTGGTTTCTCTTTTGCTGATGGTGAGGGTGCGGTTCGGGCCCCAGCAGTATTGTATTTGATGGAGACGCAGGAGGGCTGTAAACGTGCTCAGGGATCTCCGCCACGCCAGTGTTCCAGCTGACAGGTCGGTATAAAAGGATAGGGTCATCCAAAGGGGTAGGAAGACTGTCCCTTTGTAGCCTCTAGGACCATCTTCTTTTCTCTGGCTGATTGGAATTTGAGTATTAAGTCCCCTGTGACAGTTTGAGGGGCTTTTGGCCGTGGTATCTGAAAAAGGTCCTCCAGCGTGATCGCTTTTGCCGTCTTTGGTGTCAGTAGATCCGTGAAGAGTCGCCTGATAAGATGCGGTAGTTCAGCCTCCGGTATGGAGTCTGTGACACCTCTTAGCTTGAGATTATTTCGGCGGGAACCTGTCTTCTTGGGCGGCCATTAGGGTTTCTTGCTGCAGGGTTTTTTGTTGCAGATCTTTGATCGCTGCCTGCAGATCCGTGATCTGGTTGGTGAGGCAGTCAGAGGAGGCCCCCACCTTTCTCAGCCTGTCTAATTCCTTTGATATCATCCCTGATTAGGGCCATGTCGGCTGAGATCTTATGGTGAGCCGCCATTAGATCTCCGATTGGCCTTTGTGTGTGGTGGTCCCCTTGGCTGTAAGGGGGTCAGCATGGAGAATTTTATGTCTTTTTGTAACCATATGGTTAATGGACTCTTGCCTCTGTCCTGGGAGATAATTTGATTACTTCCCAATTATCTCCAGGATAGAGAGGAGGGATTGTGATGTCACTGTAGGAGTGTTTTGTTTGTATTGTCTGTGATTGGCCAATATCCAATAAGTGTCCCATCCCATTGTTCCATCAGGTCCCCTAGAGAGTGTCCACCTGGTGGACACTTGCATAAATACCGGTCAGGTAGCCCTCAATAAACCAGACCTACTGGCACCTTTCTTGAAGCCTTGGCTCATGCTTGGGGGAATGGATACCTACACTCTGGGGATTGCTATAAATATAATCACTTACTCCCCAGAGTAAGCTTTTGTAAGAGCTTGATTTGTTCCTGCTATGCTCTCTGGATTTAGGAGAGGTTCACCCACTGGGAGCTGGATCCTGGTTGTGGATCCAGGGTGGGTGAGAGAGCTGCATCGCTGGAAGTGGGGTCCGCAGTGCTGAAGGTGTCGGTTGGAGTGCTCGGAGTCCTCGGCAAGCACTAGGAGCATCGATTGGCGGAGGTACTCAGTCGGAGTGCCAGCGGTCCGTCACAAACCTTTATACCAGTATTGAGAAATGTCAAGACTCAATCCTTATAAAACATTCATATATCGTGCAACAATTGGTTATTATAAAACAAAAAACAATTTGTTTTACATTCAGGTACCGTCTAGAAAATTGAACTAAAATATTTTAAATGTTTTACACGTAAATCATGAACCAGTTCTGATACCTGGAAAAGTTTTTGCAGTTCTGGGACTCTGTTCTTTCCCAGATATCCTGCTGCTGATGAAGAATCCGCTGATAATTTTGTTGGGCTGGAAAAGATAGTTACAGGTGCTTCAGAGTAAACGGAAGGTCTCAGTCCCTATAAAATAACAAAGAAGAAATTTAAAAAAAAAAAAAAAACACCATGTAAATCTCGTCGCTGGCTGCCCATTGTTAAAAAAAATTTTTTTAAAAAATTAAAAATAAAATCAAAGTCAAATTAAGACAAACAAAATAGCCTAAAACCAAAAATAAACTTTGAGTAGTACTTAAAGGAAAACTCCAGTGCCTGGAAAACAATTCATTTTCCAGGCACTGCAGGTACCCTCTCTCTCCCACCTCCCATCCCAGGTAGCTGAAGGTCCCTCGGCGGTGTTTTCGGGTCGGTGTTGCTCCTCCCAGTAATCACGTCAGCCGGTGGGCGAGACTGATCCCGCCCGCCGAGGAAACCTAATGCACGTGTGCGGCAGCGCATTAGGTCTCCCCATAGGAAAGCATTGAAAAAGATTTTCAATGCTTTCCTATGGGGAATTGAGCAACGCTGGAGGTCCTCACACAGCGTGAGGACGTCCAGCGACGCTCTAGCAAAGAAAATCTTTGCTATGAATCAGGAAGTGCCCTCTAGAGTTAACCCTGTAATGTAATTATTGCAGTTTATAAAAACTGCAATAATTATAGTTGCACGGTTAAGAGTAGTGGGTGTTATCAACCAGACCACTCCAATGTGCAGAAGTGGTCTGGGTGCCTGGAGTGTTCCTTTAATTATGTGTTTTTATACATTCATAAAATTTTTAAAAAATTACTAACAGTAATCCACAAAGTAAAATTGGAAACATTTTAAATGAAAGGACACAGTTAATAATTAGTAGAAAAGATGGAAAACAAAGCAAGAATAAAAGAGCCAAGTCCGACCAGAAACAAGAGTAGGTAAATTCCAGTCTAGCACCTAATAACATCGTCCTGCGCACATCAATATTAATAGATTTTTATACAAAATATGATGTGTAATACAAGGAATTTAGACCAAAGGGAACACTCACTTGTAAAGAAAATATCCACTTGACTTCCAAATAACTCAAAAGATTAGTGATGTCTCCTCCCCTACCTTTGAGTATATCTTAATGGGACACTACAGTCACCAGAACAACTACAGCTTTATGGTTCTGGTATCTATAGACTATCCTTGCAGGCTTTTTTCGTGCAAATGCTTCCTTTTTACTGTTGGCTAGTAACACCAAAAGTCACCTAGCAATAAGAAGTACCTCTAGTGGCTGTCTGACAGTCAATAGAAGCAGTCTTAGAACTGCAAAGTAATTATTTAATTAACATTGCATTATTATGGGGACAGGGACATTGCACTCAGACCACTTTAATGAGCTGAAGTTGTCAGGGTGCCCATAGTGCCCCTTTAAATAATGTAGAGTAAATCCTTACTCATAAAAATTGACCTACAGTAATGGCTTAATTACATGCAAAGAATTACACTAAGAATAGAATTCTCACAACAGGGTTTTCTACATATCCTCAAAATTATATTGGACCCTTAATATTCAAGCTCTAAATTTTAAGGGATTTTTCTTGAACAATAACAATGTATGACTAACACAACTCCTTTTAATTAATCTTATCATCCAGCTATACACTAGATCAGGGGTAGTCAACCTTTTAATACATACCGCCCACTTTTGTATCTTTGCTGATGCTAAAATTTCCTTACCGTCCACCAGTGCCGCAGTAACTAATTTTAGAGCGTTATAATTTTATAAGTGTGCGTGTGTGTATGTGAAGGTGTAGTATGTGCATTTATGAGGGGTCAGTCTGTGTGTGTGGTGCATCGGGTCATAGCCTCCCAGGCCCTTCCCTCCCTCTGCTGGAATTAAGTGCCAGCAGGCTGGTGAGGGATATCTTTGATCTCCTAACCAGCCTGAGAGGGCTTACAGCAAGACTGGCTCTGCATGGGCCGGCAGGGGAAATTAAAGATCTCCCCTGCCAGCCTTGGTCCACGGCCATCGACACCCACTGGGCGTTTTCTGCAAAACCACCACAGCCCACCTGAATTCCCAAGCCGCCCACTAGTGGGCAGTAGGGACCAGGTTGACTACCCCTGCACTAGATATAGCATCAAGACATATCCTCTTCTAATATTTGTGCAAAGGAAGGTTTCTTGCAATGCAGAAACAGCCTAGAGCTAGAGTCTCCACATACTCACAGAGCAATAAGAGTTATACAATCACATCAAATCTGGTTGCTCGAGTGTAGCATGTGACCCGTCTACATGCCTCTAGCCCAGAGACAGACAACCTTCGGCAGTCCTGATGTTTTGGACTACCTCTCCAATCATGCTTTGCCTGCAATAAGGGATATGTAGTCCACAATATCCGGAGTGCCAAAGGTTACCCATCTCTGCTTTAGCCAGTCACTTGTTCTATTTTGCACAGATTGGCACATATGCCCCACTGCTCCTTTTGATGAAGTGGAAGCTCTACTGAGAATGTAGGGAGATCCCTTGAGCACAACACAGGTCCTTCACAGTAGGAAAAGGAGAAATAAAGAAGAATATTGCTAGATTGCAGGGCAACATGCAGGATCTTCTGTTCCTATTGTATCAGTACGGCATTGCAACTATTGTTAAAAATGATAGTAATAATGCTATTATTGCAGCTGAGAGTACCATCTAATGGGGACAAATTCAGAGATATTAAACAGAAAAGAGAGAGGTTTCTTTAAGTATAACTCATGCCTTCACAAAACGTTTTTAAGGCGGCTTTCCAGTGTATGAATGGGGATTCTGTGAGCGGCTCTGATCAGCAAAAATAATGAGAATACCTCTTCTCTCAGATTTTCGTAAAGTAAATTTTTCATGAAACTAGCCAGCCCTGAGGCCAAGGTTAACCATCACAAATAGAAACTTTCAACGTCTGTTCATACCACATCCCAAAAGAGATGGCCTATTTCTGTCCAAGTGTTTCTGGTTCCTGTGCTTATAATCTGTGAAAGTGCTATACAACACTTATCACATGAAAGTGCCTATTGACATGAAACAGACTACCAATGACAATACAACCTTGACATTGGTCACAAGATAAAACCAGTGTACACTCTGTCAAACAGGTTACTAAATAGTCCCAAATCTCTGGATTGAGATAAAGTTGCTCAAATAAAACTGTAGGGGAGATTTTTTTATGACAAGGTGTACACGTTGACACTTGAATATTCATAGTTTGCATATTATATAATGTTTTAATGCATGTCAATTGACACATTACATTGTTACTCGTTCAATTATTATTCTTTTATTGTTCCTAAATTGTGAAAATGCAAGTAAGAAAATTTATATTCAAAGGCTATGTGGGTGTAAAGGTCTTTTGTCAAATTCCTCTAAAGGATTGTGTCTTTATCCAGAGGTAATATTTAGCTTTATTTCTTTTTTTTTTACTTATATTATTTTATTTGCACTAGAGAGACATTGTCAATATTAAATCCCTTAAAACGAACACTAAAGTCTAGTCCGTCAAGCTGAAGTGCTTTAGGTACTAACTTCATGCCCTTACAGGCTTATTTCATAAAAGTGCACATTTCAAGAAAAATTGTCCCTTTTTTGAACTCCCTTAGTAACACATGCCAGTTAGTAAGCAGAAAGAAGGGGAGCGTTTCCTGCCTCACTTGCTTTAAACTGTAGTTCAAAATGGAAGTGAGGGCTTCCCATAGAAGAGCAATGGTTTCAAAAGGCAAAATATCAAGGGAGCGCGCAGGCCATCCCTGGTTATAGGCAGCTGGAAGAGTGCTCAGGGCACCCAGAGCAGCACAGTAAGTGCGTGCTGTGCAGTTTCAAACCAGACCTTGTGGGCTGAGCACAGCATGAGATTGAGAGATGGAGGTTGCAAGACACGATGAACCGGCCTGCCTCAAATCAGCAGACCTCATGGGTAACAAGGGAACTGCTGGGCATAATCCATGCTCTAACACCGAACAGCTTCCTCGCCGCCCTCTACTAATGCCAGGAGTCGAGGTAACATCAATACAGCTACAGTGCCAGTATACAGTTGTAGTGCATTCTGTAATCTAATGTTTTTAAACTAAAATATACGTTGCTGTATCCTGCTTGAGTGCTGGAACTGCTTTTTAAGGTTGTATTTGTATGTATATCGGCTGTGTTATATTGTGTAGGTGAATAAGCAGTCTGCGGTGTTGTGTGAGCTTTGTATGTTTGTAGTGTGTGTGCTGTGTATGCGGGGTGTTTGAGGGATTGTGTATATGTCGTATTGTGTGTATGGGTTGCTTGGGGTATTGTGTGTGGGAGGCTGGTTGTGCTGTTGTGTTATGTGCTGTTGTGTATATGTGCTGTCAGTAGTGTTGTCTTTGTGGAGGCTTCTCCTGCAGCTTTATGTGCATGTCTTTCTGTGTGGGTGGCTTCCTGGAGGTCCAGCTACAGGTCATGGGCTGGGACAATAGTGGCTGAATAAATTGAAGATTGCTCCTCACTACCTGGTGCAATCACAACTAGTGTCGAACAGGCACTAACAGATATCTGAAGAAATCTCACTGGGAATACTCATACGCCAGCTCCATGGGAGATCCTCGGATCTCCTCATCCTGTTTGGGTATGTCATGCCATAGGTTGCTCAGCCCAGATATATACTGTATATCTGTATATGTTGTTCAGGTGAGAGGACCGTCTGAGACCTCTGCCTCCTGGCTTATGCTCTGCCCTGCGTTATTAGGTAGGTTTAGCAGACGGCTGGTGATAGGCTGAGAACGTGGGTACACATTGAGAGATTTGCACTATTCATACACATGTTTTCTCTCAAAGGGTACCCAGGGATACCTGAAAGCATCAACTGCAGTGCAGGGAGGAAGGAAGCTGGGAGGCAGGGGTGGCAGAGACCCAACTTTGTGGTTAAAATGTCGGCCAACACTGTAAATGCACAATTATAAGACATCACTTTTCTTTAGATAGAACTGCAAAGAGTTATAATTTATTTAACTCTGTAAATGCACATTTGAGGCCTAAGATTCAATATTATTTTGTTTTTTTAAAAGGGACACTATAGTCACCAGAACAACTACAGCTTAATTCAGAGAAAAGGCAGTGTTTACATTGCCCCCTTGGGACACCTCCAGTGGCTACTCCTCAGATGGCCACTGGAGGTACTTTCTGGGGTAGTGTTCTGCCGTTCAGAGTCTCCACACTCATGAATTTTCCTCACATAGATGCATTGATTCAATGCATCTCTATAAGGAGGCGCTGATTGGCCAAGTCAGCATTTGGCCCCGCCCCCATCCCACCTAATTGCCGATTTCCGCCAAACCAATGCGTTCCCTACGGGTAAGGGTAAATTCTGATGATGTCACCAAGAAGGTGGATCAGTGGCGGGGCCAACACCAGCGATCCCGCGCGGTGTGTAAATAAGGTAAGTTTTAACCGCTTCTGAGGGATCTAAGGGGGGCAAGTCATCCAAATGGAGGTTTTAACACTATAGGGCCAGGAGCACATGTGTTACTGACCCTATAGTGTTATTTTAACCTGAGGAATCTGTCAGAGTTATTTGCTAATGTCAACTGTGGCAAATTAAAATCTGAATGGCAAGATTAAAGGGGAACAAAGCCAACCTGTGACTATGGACTTTTTTTCATATCAGCAATTTTTGCCAATACTTTACCATGCACTTTCCAACTGCAAATTGAAGTTCAGTGAATACACCTTTGTGTGTGTGTGTGTGTGTATACCTTTAAACTGGTGTTATCACAAAATGATGTAATAAAATGAGCAACATCTTAAAGGAATACTGCAAGTGCACAAAGCAGTTTGCTGAAGTGCTTTATGTGTGAGGATTATGTAACTTTTTTACATCATAAGCTCTAAAAGGACACATGGACATTAAATGGGGAGTGTAGCCATCTTCTGTGACTAAGAAAGGCAGTGGCCTTATAGCTGCAGGTATGTTTTTTTGCAAATTGTCACCAGTATATAGGAGTATGTATTTATCTCTAGAAAGTAAGCTTGTTTGAGCAGTTCCTGTGCATCCAGCTCGTCTTGGTACAAATACTTATCGGTTAGTCCACAGATTGTACAGTGCTACGGAATTTGTTGGCGCTTTATAAATAGTAATAAATACCGATATAGAATGTACATAGGTTAATTATAGCAATGCATCTCTATGAGGTGCATTTTGCATCTTCATGCGGAGCATGAAAATACTGAACAACAGTCCTGTAATTCATATAAGTCTGAGTGACAGTCACTAGAGGTCTCATTAGAGAACAATGTAAACACTGCATTTTACAGAACAGGTATTGTTTACAGATGAAAGGGTAGTTATTCTGTTGCTTAGAATGTCCATTTAATGGATTGGCAAACACCAAAAGCAACAAACAGGGCACACACGAGTTAACCCCTTAAGGACCAAACTTCTGGAATAAAAAGGAATCATGACATGTCATGTGTCCTTAAGGGGTTAAAGGACGACTATAGTCACCCAGACCACTTCAGCTCAATTAAGTGGTCTGGGTGCCAGGTCCCCCAGGTTTTAACCCTTTAAACGTAGACATAGCAGTTTTCAGAGAAACTGCTATGTTTACATTGCAGCGTTAATCAAGCCTCTACTGGCTGTCTTCCTGACAGCCGCTAGAGGTGCTTTCCCGACGCTAAATTCGAAAATTGCACTGAGCATGCAGAACGTCCATAGGAAAGCATTGGGCGATTTGAAAGCTTGTGCGGCTCTGGCCGCACATGCGAATTCAGTTACACTTGGGAGCTGACGTCGGAAGGGGGAGGAGAAGTCACCAGCGCCGAGGGAGCCTGGTGCTGGATTAAGGTAAGTGGTTGAAGGCGCTGGATTAAGGTAAGTGGACTAACCCCTTCAGCCCCGCGGGAGGGGTTCCCTGTGGGTGGGACCTAAGGACTACATAGTGACAGGAAAATGAGTTTGTTTTCCTGACACTATAGTGATCCTTTAAATACACACATCACATTAGCAGATTACAACACACAGTGTCTACTCTAATAACAAAGACGCCATTAAAAAAAATACCAATGTTAATTTGCTTAACTATTTCATTATATCCATTTTAACTAATGATTTCTGCAAAAGCCAAGGGAGCTCACAGTAAGTGTTACAAAACTATCACCGTCATTCACTAGCGTGAGAATTTAAAGTGGAATTCTATTTTAAGGCTAATGGTGCCCAAACTAGAAGCATAGCGGACTTAGAGAATGTTTCCAGTTTGGCTATTTGTACCTTGAGTTTAAAATTCACTTTGAATTCTCATTTTAGTAAATAGCCCTCTATATATGCCCATACAGCTCTGCTTATAAGTCAGTTATGGAGATTTGCCTCCAGACTGCTTTGAAGGTCAGTGACAGATCGCCTGTGTTTGCCCCTTTGTTGGGATCTATGGTGCTATGATCAGGGTACAAGCAATCCCCCTCACCTGTGGGTGGTAGGCCTCAGTGGGCAATGCCCCAACCAGTTTCTGTGTGAAGCTGCTAAACTTATAGTACATGGTGACGACCTCAGGCAGGCTTCAGGAAGAGCACACAGACTGTGTGAGGCTGTGAAAGAAGGAAGGGGGAGGGAACCAGAGTGTGACTACTCAAAGTCCTGAATGGACAATAAAACATATCTCTAAAGTTTGTAAATTCCTTAATCCTTTCACCCTCAATTTAAAAAAAAAATCTTTCCCTTTATTTGTCCCCTTCATATATTCATATATAAAAAACACCATCATTCATATGTGTCTTTATTAACCCCTTGATATATGAATATATAAATGAGTAAAAAGGGTTTAAAAGTACACATATCACCATATCATATATATATATTTTAACCTTTTTAGTCCAGCGATGTCATGTGAAGTAGTCGTGCATTTACCCTTACAGTTCTTTTGAAGTGATACAATGAAGCAGTTAATACAGACATAGCTCAGTGAAGGGGTATATATAGTAACACTTTATGTCTAGAGAGATCAGGGGAAGTCCTCACGTGGTTACCTTTTCAGTCCTGTGAGGATAGTAGGTGGTCATTTATGTGGGATTGAATGGGTTAATGAGACATCTCAATGTATCCTTGTTGGTAAAATACTTAAATAAGTTAAAAAATAAAAAATAAAAAAAAAGCTATAAAGAAAACATAAATAAAATGAAGGGAAATGTTTCATTTGCAACAGAAAAAAAAAGCAAAGTAAAAGAGAACATACTTCTAATAATGCTTAGATAAAGAAAATGCTTTCTGATGATTGTAAGGCAAAGGATTTGACATGCAGGAGATAAGCAGGGGTGATTTATTGTCCTTTCAGGACTTTCAGCAGCCACACTCAGCCTCCCTCCCCCTCCCTCCTCACACAGCCTGGGTGACCCTGGATACAAAGTGTCGCACTATGATTCCATCAGAGGCTGTCCATTGCATTGCCTGCTGCAGCTGCACTTTCCAAGCTTTTTCAGTTGGTTTATATCACAGTGTG
The DNA here is from genome assembly GCA_933207985.1 of Pelobates cultripes. Taxonomy (NCBI): domain Eukaryota; kingdom Metazoa; phylum Chordata; class Amphibia; order Anura; family Pelobatidae; genus Pelobates; species Pelobates cultripes. The sequence continues at coordinate 336,818,506 of OW240913.1, forward strand.
ACAACAGATATGTGTTTGTTGTCAGTGTGTAGGAAGCTTGTCATTTAATGTGTGGTTGTTTGAAAAAATTGTACAGGCGCTATTGACAGTCAGGCTAGGTCACCCTGGAGATAAACCAGCTGGTTACCTTCAGAACCAAGAATACAATTTAGACCAGGGGTGCCCAAAAGGTAGATACCCATATATTTTCAAACTATAGCTTCCATGATGCTTTGTCATTCTAAAAGATTGAACAGCATCATGGGAGTTGTAGTTTGAAAACATCTGGGCACATATGGCACACATTATAGTACGCCTGCGCAAATAGGATGTTGCTATGTGCATGCTCGGCAGTTATCCGTTATGAGCATGCGCGAGCAGGATGTTACTATGCGCATGCGCGGCACTCATTACAGAACGCATGCGCAGACTATCGTTGCACGCGGCAGTGGCTATGATGCCTGTGGAGCATATTTATACAGGTGTTTGTTCTGCCAATAAGTAAGATGGCGGTTATGGACACCGGATAAAGTGGGAGTACACTTATTGTCTATAGAGGTTGGTTATTAGAATATTAACATCTGTTATTATTATTTTAGGTCCCATGACTCTTTTTATTCCATATATATGTTTTCAGTGCACACAATCAGTTTTGATTTGATATTACAAGGTTACTATTAAAATATTGTGCCAGGACTTGAGGTGATGATGTCACTTCCTGAGCTGGTAACAATTTTATGCTGATGGCCATCAGCTGTAAAGGGGCTTTATAAGCAGACACATTTGAACATGGATACAGGTACCCTTGATAAAGGCAGCCAGTTGGTGCTGAAATGTTGGGTTAGGGAGTTTGGTGACTCGTGTTTCTGTCTTGAGGCTTGTAAGAATTTTTATGGTAATTTATCTTATTATCTTATCTTTATTATTTTATTGTATTTGCCAATCATGCAAGCTGGACAACTACTATGCAGGCAGCACCCTGAGCTTGGCATAAATGCGTCTAATGATGCGCTCGCTCAACACTTTGTAAGGACTGTCCCCTAGCACTCGCTGGTCCACTTGTCTCCTTACCTTCTTACTAGCAGGCAGAAGCTCCTGGTATATAGTCTGGGACAGAGAAAAGCTGTATGTAGTGAGTGTAGAAGAAAGGGAACATGCCAAAGTGTTAGAGACCAAAGTCAGCATTTTCTTAACTAAATTTCAATGTCAGCCAGGGCACACAAGTTTTGTTCTCATACATCCCTCTTAAGTTTCCATACTTAAAGGGACACTATAGTCACCAGTGCAACTACATGTATTCCTGACCCTATAGTGTTAACACGACCATCTAGCCCCCCTGGGCTCCTCATGCCTCCATAAATATAGTAAAAATCTTAATGTATTCAAGCCAGAAGCTGTAACTCTGCATGTTGTTAGACTCAGGAAAAACAAGCAGTCTGCTGACATGTGGTAGCCTGATCCAATCACAGGGCTTCTCCATAGGATTGGCTGAGACTGACAAGGAGGCAGATCAGGGGCAGAGCCAGCATTATTCAAGCACAGCCCTGGCCAATCAGCATCTCCTCATAGAATCAATGAATCTCTGAGGAAAGTTCAGTGTCTGCATGCAGTGGGAGGAGATACTGAATCACAGGATGCTCGTGCACAGCAGATCTATGCCTCCATCAACTCAGAAGTCCCTCTGGTTCACTGTGAGTGACTGCAACTGGAGGTGTTCCTAGCTTTCAATGTAAACACTGTATTTTCTCAGAAAATAAAGTGTTTACATGAGAGGCTGCAGGGAGCTATAGTTCTCACCTGAACAACCTCATTAAGCTGAAGTTGTTCAGGTGACTATAGTGTCCCTTTAAGCAAGAGTATGTAAAAAGTAGTTAGGGTTGCCACTTTTCTTGGAAAAACATACCAGCCTTATTAATTTGCATAATTAATTATGGATGGGTGACGTCACATGATGTAAAGCACAAGGAGTGTCATAAGAGAAAATGCTGTAAAATCACTAAAAAACTACTTATAGTTTGATTCTGCTGTATAAATGGATTGCTTCCAGTCTCTCCCTGTCTTCCAGTGTCTCAAGTCTCCAAATGTCTGTGTCCCGATGTATCAGTGTCCCCATGTCGCCCAGTGCCCCCCATGTCTCCCAGTGCCCTCATGACTCAGTGTCCCCATGTGTCGATTACCCCAGGTCTCAGTGTCCTTATGTATCACAGTGTTCCTATGTATCACAGTGTCTCAATGCCCCATGTCTCCCAGTGTCCTCTCATGTCTCCATGTCGCCCAATGTCCCCATGTCTCCCTGTGTCCCCCAGTATTACCATGTCTCCCACTGTTCCCTAGTTTGTGTCCCCATGTCTCCCAGGGTCCCCATTTCACTAGGACACTAGGGACAAAGATACATGGGGACACTGTGAGGCATAGGGGCACTGAGACAGGGGACATTGGGAGACCTAGGGACACTGAGAGAAATTTGGACATTGAGTCACTTGGGGACACTGAGACACTAGGGGACACTGGCTGAGAAACATGGGGACACAGACACCAGGTACACTGAAACACTAGGGACACTGGCTGGGGGACATAGGGACATTGAAACACTCTGGGCACTAAGAGACATGGGGACACTGGGAGACATGGCCACACAGACTCTAGGGACACTGAGACACTAGGGGACACTGAGACACTAGGGACACTGGAAGACATGAGGAAACTGAGGCACTATGGACACTGGCTGGGATACATGGGTACAATGGGAGACTAGGGGACACTTGACATCGAGATATGGGGACAATAGGAGACATGGGGACACTGTGTCCTTAGTGTCTCAGTGTCCTCATGTCTCCCAGTGTCTCTGTGTCCCCATGTGTCTGTGTCATGTCTCTCAATGTCCCCATATCTCCCAGTGCCCCATGTCTCCTTGCAGCCTTTGCCCCCATCTCTTTCTTCCCTGAGCTGTAGGCTGTCTCTGCAAGCTGGGAGTTGCTGTCTGGACTCTCTGTAGCTGCTCCCCTGAGGATCAGTGAATAGAGATAGGCAGAGAGGGATATGCTGGAACTTCCTATCCCTGCCTCTCTCCACACACAGCGACCCCTACTGGCCAGTGCTGGTATTGCATCGTAATCTCTGTTTATACTGAGAAAAATACCAGCATTTGTATTGTCAGCATGACTACAATATCGGCACCGGCCAGGAAGTCTCAAATTACTGGCTGTGCCAGTGAAATACCAGCCAGGTGGAAACCCTAAGAGTAGTGTGTAAAATAATAAAGTACATTTGTATTTTATTTCATTTTTTAAATCAATAGGCCTATTTCATGGGCATGGGCCTGGAGCTGCAGCTCCATCAGCCCCTATGTTAATCCGGCCCTGAGCACAGATCATGTTATCCAACATATGTTGTAACAATAGTGACCACTATGGAAAGAGCTACCGTAATTAAAAAAATCATTAAATAAAAACTATTTACGATTATTTGCTTAATCTGAGATAAAAGATTCCATCCTTACGAATGGTTCGAAAGGATACTACTTGTTATTTCAAATTAGCTTCAAGATACACATAAAAAATGTTATACATAAAGTGTTATCGTAATGCTAGGGTGCAATTTTTGTTTTTAGAAAAAAATAATTCTTTAAAGTATGGTAATGACATTTTTAAAGGACCACTAGAGGCAACCAGACCACTTAATCTTAATGAAGTGGTCTGGGTGCAGTGGTACTTTATGTCTAACCCTACAAACTAAAACATTGCCATGTAGTAGATACAGCAATTTTGTGATTGAAGAATTAAACATACCTCTAGTGTCTGTCTTACAGACAGACTCATTCTCAATTATTCAGTCAATTGCTGCTCATATAGTGCATTTGATTGGTACAGCATGGTGATTTGCTGAGCATGCACACCAACCTGCCAATGCTTCCCTCTTCTTTTATTAGCTTATTGTGGGTTGGGGGGAGGGAGGGGGCATGATCTTGACATTACAGTATATTATGCAGTATACAGAGTATATTAAAAATATATTTCTCTTAAAGACAGACACAACCTTAACTACTTTAACAGACCATGTAATACCTATATTGTGTATAAAGTACTGCATTTTACCTAATAAAAGTGCTTAGTGATAAAATAGCAATTTAATCAATCCAGATAAACTGGTCCTTAGTGAGATTAAAAGTGCAATGTGCAATTTAGGTCTTTGACTAATAACAGAAGATACAGATTTGCTTAAACTGTAGAAAGAACGCGACTACATTGCATTAAACAACCTTTACTCGTCCACTGTTTGAGCGAGTCACTTATTGCATTGTTTCTTTCCCACCCCCCACCCCAATGGTGACTCTGGATACAAAACATTGAATTATTGTAATATGTCCATTTACTTACATTAAATCCCCAGTATTTTAAAAAGACATAAAATTATTAGGAATCGTATGTAAGATTTGTACATAGGCATGCACAGCACATTACATTACAGCGTGCACCCAGAGAAAATTGCTATAAAAAAAATATAAGTTTATCTAAAGTCATGCAAAAGAGCAGACAGAGATCTAAACATGATACAGGAAGGACAATCTGGCCCCGCGTTACGTTGTGGCTTGGTACACGTGGCACACGCCTTGTTCATAACTATGGCGATTTAACATGCGTGGGTGTGTACTGACTCTATTTACTCTTTTATGTGTTAATGCATATGGCTGTTAAATCTGATTTCTTTTACTATGATAAAAAAAAATGTAGCAACTTCTGAATCCGGGATTGAATATCAAAATAACACGTTTTTAGTTTGAGGACTGCGATGAATGGGGATTGTAGGCAGGGTCTGAAGGGATTGATTTACACATTGAGGAATAAGCCAATTGTTAAACTTTCATTGTAGGAAAGTTAGAGCTGAAACCTTATCCAAGGAACAGGTGTTCCATTTATAATTAAACAGTCTTCTTGCTGAACAAAACAAGGCTACACCTCGGTTACAGGTGAGTTACAGAAGCTTTTTATAATAGATATTATGTAACACTACATTTCAATGCAGATCTACTGATGTGTGTTGTTATGTGTGCTTTGGGGCTCGACATTAATTTCAAACACAGTTTTTGCATGTTCTATATACATAATTTGGGTTGTTACAAGAATTTGTAGAGGAAAATACAAAAACAAAAATAAATCATTCACAAGCTGTTACTGTATCATATGGTAAGGATGAGCGAACACTGATGAGAATTACTGATGTGAATATTATCCACTGGAAAAATTGTCCACTGAAGTCACAGGCATTATTACAACTGCACTAATTAGAATAATCAGAGAGATAAGGTGGAAAGAGTAAGGGTATAAAGAAAGCTAATAAAAACAGGTCGTATGTCAGGTAATGGTAATAACATGGCGTCCTCCATCATTGTGTTGGCTCTTAAGTAGCAGTCCGTAGTAGCAGTGGAGTTGGTGTGTGTAACGGATCACCTGGCACCCCGACTGGATACCTCCGTTAAAGGATGCTCCTAGCGCTTCCTGAGGACTCCAAGCACTGCAGCAGACACCACAACCACCGAACCGGAGAAGCATATGAATCCTCTCAAGCATATGAATGCTGTAGACAGTTGAATAGGAACCATACGAATAGGTTTACTCTCCTAGCAGTCAAACTGGAACAGCATACAATAAATCCTTCCCCCAATAATGAGACGACACTTCACTTTGAGGGTTAAAACAGGAACTCCAGTGCTGGCACACCCAGCCTGGTTTTTATTACAATCCACAAAACATAGTACTGCCCACAGGGTTTTGCAGAACCACCAATAAACACATTACAACACATACAATGCAAGTACAGCAGCCAATCAGACACAATGGGACAATAGAAACACACCCAGCATATTCCTCCCCTCTGCTTAGGAGATGATTGAGTCAATTACTGTATCTACTCAATTATCTCCAAGCTGAAAAGTTACCTTTTGTACATTTTTATAACTTTGTGAGTTAACATTGTACATACATAAAACTTACATTTTCATAATCAATCCATTCAGGGGAACAACATCTGAAAAATGGCACGAATCAGACCAGGGGTTCAAAAGTTAAGGGAAAGTCCTTTGTGACTAAATGAAGCATGGCTTTCCGGCCCAAACCAGTTTCAGAGTCTTCTATCCTGGAGGGTAATTCAATTATCTCCCAGGGCAGACACAAGACTCCATTAAGCACATGGTTGCATAAAGTCACATTTTATACATAAAACACGGACATGTCACATATCCCCAGATAGCTGGGATCTGAGCGCACAAAACTACCGAATAGCGCTCAGGTCCTATTCACACAGTTCAATTGCCATGGAGCCGAAGTCTTTAACTACACGAATGGGCTCCATGGCATAGCTATCTGGATTAATAACTTCACATAAAGTCTGGTCCATAGTCCAAAGGCAAGAGGCGGGCAAGCAGCCCCCTCCAAGGACACGTGGCGAGGCCGGTTTCGCCACAGTGTGCAGGCAGGGGAGTGCATAGGGCTGTGCCCCACCAGGACTCTCCTCCAGCTCCAAGCCAGTGTGAGAGCTACCACCTTTAATCCACAGACTTGAGTTCTCCTGGGGTCCAAGCCATTTTCCCTTCTGGGGCAAACAGAGGATTCGGATGGTGTGAACCAGCATCTGTAGAGGCTCCCCTGTTTATTTGATTGCTGCTGTGAGGCTATACCTCTGGAGACTCTCGGTCAAGGAGGACAGTCAGCAGAGTATGTGCCTGTTTGCAAGGTAGGCTTCCCCAGAAGACCATCTTCTGTGGCATGCCAATTGCCCAGTCTACCTTCTTCTTTGGTAGCAAGGCCAGTGCTCGCTCCTGGATTTGTGCCTGGAACTGCCAGAAAATTTTATCCAGCCGAAAGAAGGGGGATTCTGTTGAGCCACGTTAAGACCTTTGTGGTGGGCATGGGTTTTGCTCATTGGGCACCATCTTGGAAATTCCACATGGCCCAGTGCGGCTAGAGTAACACTTGGCGTCAAGGCAAGGTAAGTGCAGGGTGAGTGTGGTACAGAAAGTCCAGTGGGGACTGAGATATACCTTACCAGTCCAAAGGGGGGGGGGGGAGGCGGGGGCAAGACCACATTTCCAGATTTTATTAGATTAGACCTGAATTGAAGCTTCTGCAAATTGATACGCACTATCACTGAATCCAAGAAAACCCAAAAGAATCAGGAGTTCCTTTAAAACGGGTAAATAATTTGTATTAATACAAATAATTCTACAAATAATAAAAAAGGTAACTGGGCCCTCTTGGAAATGGCAAAGCTCTTTGATCCCTACCTGGTCTATTAACTATTATTTTTTTATTATTATTTATGAATAAGTTGTGTGGAAATAACGTGTCTAGAACCTTTTCAATGACACCATAAAAATTGGATCTTGTATGTTTATGAATGTCTTTTGAACCAGAGATGGCACTATTTTTCCTCTAATGCACAATTTATCTTTAGATCTGGACACCAGTAGCTAAAAGTAATTTATTCAACAATGTTGCCATGGGATTAAGTGGGTAGTATGATGGAAGCTAAGAGGTAATTTTATTTGAAAATCTAGTTTAGGGACCAAGAGTTTGTCCTAGGTATTTGAATTAATATTTTGAATAATGCAGTTCACTTGACGCTGCTTCTTTCCAGTCTTCAGATGGCCTGGTCCTATGGATGATGTGTTTAAGGCTCAGGTTCCCTCTTGCATTCTGGTGGGGAAGGAAAGGTCAGCGATATGGATACATAATCCATTCTAGAATTCCAAACTGGTAGCCCTGAACTACCAGCTGTTTTTTTTGTCTATCCTTTTTTTATTAGATTTGTCCTCAGGCCAGTTGCTTAGGTTTCTGATTAAGTTATTATGGTATGAAATAAGCTAGAGTTTATTGATCTATTGTTTTCCCATGGCTTGTTCCAACTTTGCAGTGTATATATATATTTTACAATAAAGGTATGATGTACTTGTACATCCGAGTTGCTTGAGGCATTTTTTTCTTCATGTGAAGTCCAGTTCCTATCTCATACACACACATGAACTAGCCACGCACCCATATCTAGTGACTCACTTACACATTGGCATTCAATTATAACAAAATATATATATATATATATATATATATATATATATATATATATATGTGTGTGTGTGTGTGTATATATGTAGCCAATAATTCGCCATTTACTGACACAGACAAAAGCACAGATATACATACATTCATGGATCAACACACTCAGCAAATATAATATATTCATATACAGGTATGCTGCCGTACATATGTACATACATTCATGCACTTGAAGGTTTTATTTATCTCGCCCCCGTCCTAGCCGTCATAATGTCTGTCACCGCTTCCACTACTCTCCTTGCTCTCCCAAGTGCATGTTCAGACAGAACACACCAAGGATGGAAGTGCAAAGGGGAGCTTCCCCACCATTGCAGATCACTCATTCCCTCTCACTTCCTTACATTAAACCAGTTTGTGTTGTAGGAACCAGAACGAGGAGACATTTTGGGTTCACGGTTGTATTTTTGTGTCACCATGGCAACCTGGCACTCTAGGTTTGTCAAGCCAGGGTTTAAATTATTATCTGCATTTGCAGTTCCACAAAGAATCCAGCCTTGAGGTGATTAAACTGCTGTAGAAGATATCGTGCTACATATATACGCAGTGCCCATAGGGATTATCCTTCCCAATTAAGCATGAGTAATCTATTCTCTGTGCCTTTTGTCTTTTAAGCTGTGCTATTATTTTTTATTTATAAAGTGCTAACATGATCTCAAACTTTATACAGGAGATTAAAAAATAAACAATGAAAGTACAATTACCATTAATAAATGTAGGCAATTGGAAACAAAATAGTGAGTTAGGCACTGCTCAGATAAGGAGATATGGTATAACTGCACATACAAGGTAAAGTGCAATGTAATCATGGACAATACATTAGCAGATAAATAATCTGTATATAACTTTATCTAGACATATTTTCCATTTATTATATTACAATTGAGATAACTATAGAGTAAAAATTGGAAATAGTTTTGTCATGTAATGCAATGTATTGCAAACTTAGCTCTTTCTTTTTGATATTTCAAGGTATATATACCATCTTTCTCAAGACATATCTCTCTTTATTCTGATGAAAAGGTGATGGTAATCATTGAGTTTGGCAATACTGAGATGTATTGCTTTTAGTTTCCTATGAAACAGTAGAGTTCTTAATATTCATTGAATTGATCACATGAGGAGTGCAAGACTTTACTATTTATGGGGTGAGCTACTGTAGAGTGAAGAAAATTACTTGTTAAGTTGCTGAAGAATGTTTCTATAGATTTTATAAGAAATTGAAGCTAGCGTAAGCCTAATAACCTGTAGTCTCTTGTCAGTATGTGTTAGAAGAAATAGACGTCAGTAGTTCACCCCTCCATTCTTCCTCTATACCAACCACAAGTGTGGCACAGGGTTATAGTTTGTTGCATAGCGAGAGACCAGCATTCAGCTTGTGCTGTGTTAACCGGTTTTGATTGGATCCGAATGCCTCATGGTTAATTATGTACAGGCATTCGGTCTATAAATACTGCAGTCTGTCAGGACATTTACTCAGACCACCCAACACAAATTATCAAATCAGTACAGTGCAGTGCCTCAGCAGGTTTAACTTCCCCCCTCACCCCTCTCCCCCCACATTCTCACCCTTGATAGTTTTTCTTATTTAAAGGAACACTATAGGGTCAGGAACACAAACATGTATTTATGACCAAATAGTGTTAACCCCTTAAGGATACATGACATGTGTGACATGTCATGATTCCCTTTTATTCCAGAAGTTTGGTCCTTAAAGGGACACTGTAGTCACTATAACCATTTCATCTCTTTGAATTGGTTATAGCACCTAGAGTGCCCTGGCACTGTCCCTCCATTCAGTGTTGCACCATGTTTGTGCAGTATGCCACAAAATAAGAGTCCCTGGCCACCCACAGTCCGGCCCCTTCTGTATGTGTAGCTAAGGCAGAGATTACACACTTCCTTGTTGTCATACCCATTCATACCGTCAGTTGGAGCTCTGACAGGTTAAAAGCAGTCAGCTGACACTCTCAGCCAATCACAGCTGCCCATTGCTGCTCAGGGTAATACTTCCTTATTAGCCAAAGCAGCACAGAGGGGATGGACTGCCGGGGTTTCTTGTTTAGCATTAAAACATTACAACATTAAAAACTGTTTAATGCTGAAAGAAATGATTCAACAGGGGACTCCAGACACTATAACCAGTTTAATGAGATGAAGCAGATACAGTGCCTACGGTGTCCCTTTAAGGGGTTAAAACACCATCTAGCTCCCTTGCCCTCCTAAATATAGTAACATCTAACCTTTATTTCAGTCTAAAGTTAGAGATTAAAGTTCATGGTCAGCACAGAACTGTAGTGATTATGATGCTTAGAGTGTCCTTTGACACTCTTAGAGTGTTAAACTATAATAATGGACCATTAGCTCTGATAGTCTAAAAACTGTCAGCTGACACTCTCAGCCAATCACAGCTGCCTTTTGCTACTCAGGCTAATACTTCCTCGTTAGCTAAAGCAGCACAGAGGGGATGGACTGCTGGGGACTCTCATTTAGCATTAAAACATAAAAATATAAAAAACTGTTTAACCCCTTAAAGTGGCACTGTCATGGCCGAATCACGTTTTTTTTTTTACTCCCCTCTCAACTCCACTACATTTAAATGTCCCCCTAGTCGCCCCCAAATGCTTCTAAGCCCCCCATATTACCTATTTTTGCATCTTTATTTTGTGCCCGATCTAGGTCCTGGGTGCCGCCACCTTTGTGTGGGTACATGAAGTCCCTGTGGGACACGTCATCTGCCCACACTAGATAGAGCTGTGAAATTCCCGCGCATGCCCAGGTTAACACTACCAGAGCGCAGCTCCCTCCTTGTAATATGTAAAAATAGAAGCTTCCTAAGCCCCCCATGTCCTCCCTCACTCTATGGGGGTCAATATGACCCCCATAATAGCATAAGCGAGATTAATTCCTCCCAAATGCCCCTACTTGCTATGCCGCGAGTAGGGGCATGTCTACTAAAGAGTGAGCAGCCAGTGGCTGCTCACTGTTGTAAAAAAGAACCTCCCCTAACAAATGTTCCCATGGTGGGGCATCTATGAACTAGCGAGGGGGACATAGTGTCCCCCCCGATATCCCACCCATGCCCCGCGAGTGGGGGGCTATAAAAGTAAACATGGGACATAGGGTCCCCCTTGGGCCCCACTCATCACCCATTGTGATACTTATTTTTTAATTGGAACACAACTGCAGAGTTCCTAATTGAAGTATTTGCTAGATTCACCTCTTTTTATATTGAAAAAGGAGTAATTACTATTACCTTAATTACATATGTAGCTTAGAATTTGTGTGTAACTAAAAGAATCTGTTAATTTTCAGATGTCACTTAAATTCCCTTATGTAGAATCAATAGTAATAAATGAAGCAGGTGAAGTTGTAATAATAATTGAGTTGATTATTGGAGGGTGAATTATTGTTATAAGTAGATCAATTAGAATAAGAAACTTAATTAGAGAGAATGACACAGTGGATTAATTGGAACAGAAATACTTAACTTAATAAGGCAAGTTCTGGAACTTAAGGGTTATTTTCACCCGATGGAATGAGAAGATAGTCCATTAAGCAAGCCGTGGTCTAGGAGTGGAGAGAGGAGAAGTCCATTTAGCAATCCGTGGTCTAGGAGTGGAGAGAGGAGAAGTCCGTTTAGCAATCCGTGGTTTTAGGAGTGGAGAGAGTGGAAGTCCGTTTAGCAATCCGTGGTCTAGGAGTGGAGAGAGTGGAAGTCCGTTTAGCAATCCGTGGTCTTGGAGTGGAGAGAGTGGAAGTCCGTTTAGCAATCCGTGGTCTTGGAGTGGAGAGAGTGGAAGTCCGTTTAGCAATCCGTGGTTTGAAACAGGCAGGATGGAGTAAAACAGCTGATCACTTTTCAGGTACCTGTGTATTAATCCAGCTTTTTGAATCTGGCGCGGTCTCCCTAAGTATCGTGGAGGGACCGCGTCAGAGAAAGGGGAGGAGCTAAGCACCGTGAACCCGGAAGTGGGTTCTTACGGCGAATGTATTTTAAGTTATACCTGACACCCATGAGCGGCGGGTGGGGGCCCTAAATGAAAATAGGGGGGGGGGCTATTGTCCTCCCACCCATGAATGGTGGGTGGGGGCCCTAAATGAAAATGGGGGATGGACCTAGTGTCTTCCCCCTGGCCCCCACCCCTGAAAGGTGGTAGGGGGCCCTAAATTACAATAAGGTGGGCAACTTATTGTCCCCATGAGAAGAGGAATCAATTAAAGAAAGGTAAGTTCGGCATGACAGTGCCGCTTTAAGGACACTGGATGGAAATTTTCATTGCTGTACTGAAAATTCCGTCCAATACTAAAATTAACCAAGATTGCCACAATCGCGGCATTTATGGGGTTAATGTTCCTGTAGTGGGCAGTGTCATAGATAATTAATACAATAACAAACCAAATGATTGTTTTCCATTGTTTTAACACTTTATTGCACATCTAAAATATCCTTTGCATTTATAATAAAAGGAAACTATCCTGGTTTTTATTTTTATTACATGTAAAAGCAAATTTGTTTTAGAAGAATAAAAATACCTATAAAAGTTGGCATCAAGCCTGATTAAACTTGTATTGATCAATGTGTGACAGGCTGACAGAAATCCTTTCTAGTGGCAGCAAATTAAAGCTCTATATCAGTCCTGTGTCTGAGAAGTTCTCATTAGAATGAGGATATTTATTTGGCCTGGCAATCACACTACATGAGTTGGTATGATAATTTAAGTTGTTAATAAATGTACTTTTGATTAAAAATAAAAAAGTTGAACCAGAAGATCCCTCAGAGAATATAAAATGGATTAAGTTATTAAAATTTGTGATAAGTAAGTTACAGTGTATTGAATTAGTGCTAAAAGTGTACAAATGCAAATCTAAAAGCTGAACAGAGTATACAGCGAGCACTCAGTATTGTGGTCACATAAAGTCACATGCTAATCATGTTAACACGGTTACATACATAGTTCAGGGCCATCTCTAATATTGATAGGACTCTGGGCAAGTATTTGTTTGGGCCCCCTGCACCCCCACCCCCCCACCCCATCACTGCAACATAGTGGCGGAACTAAACTAGAAAGGGCCGTGGTACAAGGCTTCTTTTGGTCCCCGCTATCGCAAGCATGGCCAAAAGGTAGATCCCCATCTGTCATACAACTCCAACAATGGTTTGACAGCTGGGTCGCTAACATTGTCCCATGTTTGCAGAGTTGTATTTAGCAGTGAGCAGTGTTTGTGTGTTTTAATGTAAGCATGTTTTTTGTATGGAGTATGTTTGTGTGAATGTAGGGGTGTGTTCGTATGTGGTGTTGGCGTTTGAATGCAAGCATGCATTTATGTGTATGCAGGGCTGTGTTTATATAGCATTTTGTGTGTTGTGTTACCGTTTCAATGCAGGAGTGTGTTTGAATGCTGAGATGTATGCATATATACACATGCACTGCCACACACACTGTGATACACACACACACACACACACACACACACACACACTGATGCACATGCAGATATAAAGACACACAGATACACAACCTGACACACATGCAAATACAAAGAAATGACACACATGCAGATACACACAATGACACATGCAGATACAAAGATGCACATACTGACTACATATAGGTACACAAAATGTGAACTTACAGATACACACACATACTGACACGCATACAGATACACAACAAGAAACACATGCATATACAGAGACCCACATATACCATCACTGGCACACATGCAGATACAAAGGCAGACAGATACACATACACACAGATACAAACAATGACACACAGATACACACATGCACACTGATAACATATAGGGACACAAACTGACAAGTACAGGTGAACAGACACGTACTGACAGACATTCTGATACATAGAAACACATATACTGGCACACAGACAGACATACTAACACACACAGATATACTGAAACACACATACACACAGACATAGTGAAACACACGTACACACACTGACAGGCAGACATACTGGCACACACACAGACATACTGACACACACAGACATACTGAAACACACATACACACAGACACTGACAGACAGACATACACACAGACATACTACACACAGACTGGGACACACTGACACACACACAGTCAGACATGCTGACACACAGACAAACATACCAACACACACTCAGATACATTGTCACACACACTCAGACACATATGCAATATTTACAAATTGATAGCCACCCTCCAGCTTCCGACCTTTTAGTGGAGCGTGGCTTCCCTGGGTTCCAGTGTGCTGGCTGGGGTGGCTGGGAGTTAAACTCTTTCCCGGCCTGGCCCCCTCCTCTGGAACAGCTGGTCATTTTCCCTCTAGTACGGCTCGGTATTCTCTGGGAGGAAGTGACCAGCCGTCACTTCCTCCCATGATGTCAAAAAGCAAAGGGCCCAGTAGCGCTGTTAAAGGGCCACAGCGCCCGTCCGGGCCCCTGCTGACACAAGCCCAAGTGCATGGGCCACCCGATGCGCTCCCTTAATGTGCGGGCCCGCTGCCCACAACAGTTTATTTTAGGATCGGTGATCCCAAAAGAAATTGTTGCAAGCAGAGGGCAAGCGGGGCAGCTGCTTTGGGCCCCCAAGCAGTAACAAGCACTGTGCTAAAGATGGCCCTGACATAGTTACATAGCTACTGAAACGAGACATGTGTCCATCCGGTTCAGCCTTTCTCACATCTGTTTTTGCTGCTGATACAGAACAAGGCAAGAAAACCATTTTGAAGCACTTCCAATTTTGCAACAAACTAAAAAATTCCTCCATGACCCCAAAATGGCAGTCAGATGTATCCTTGGATCAAGAAGCTTACCCCACAAATGAAAAATTATATCCTTGAATATTATGTTTTTGGAAATATGCATCCAGTTGCTGTTTAAACATCTGTGCAGACTTTGATTATTGTACAGATGTTTAAACATCATTTTATCATAGTAAATTGTATTATTACTTTTCAATTGGTAAAGTTATAACATGGCGCTATAGTGGTAAAAGTTAAAAACAATGGGCTATTGTTATTGTATAACACAGAAACTCACAATATTTGCAAATAAATCATGGTTGCATTTTTCTCTACTTTGAGTGATTATTCCCTTCTCATATTCTTGATAGTGCTCAATATTAATCCTGGTACCTGTAAATAACTCTAATTTACTAAGTGTGCCGTGCATTTACTCACTGCGGTGGCTGGATTATAGATCATATCCGCACGTCGGGGGTGTAAATGGAGATGGACTGACCCAGAACTGGAGCTTGGCGTGGGCCCCTGGGAAGTGCCAGGTCTTATTTTAGCTGCCATTTATTTGAAACCCCATGTTCTATGTTCCGTCTCTACTCACCTTTCTTTATAATACCATATGCTACGTGATGAATATGTTATTATAATTTAATGTGACTGCTAAACAACACACTTTTTTTTTTCTTTTCTTGTCTTTTATATGTTCTTTCCTTTGCTTTCTCAATCCTTTTTATTGACTTATTTCTAATCTTCCCTTTCTCCTCTTTTGTTTTCGACATCCCTTTACTCTTGGCCAATGCATCTCTGAACACCTTTTTTTTTTTTTTTATTCTTTATTTTTGTTGTGCGTAAGTTTATAACAATTGCTTGTGAGGTACCCCAAAGGCAATCCTCTAGCACATTTCAAACATTGTAACGTGAAGGTACAGGAAAATTCTAGCATAAGTTTTTATATATATAGATAGATATATATATGGTTAAGTCGAGTATTAAACAACATGTATTGTAGTAGCTTAGTCTCTTCTATGACATAATAGCAACAATGCGTAATAGTATGGTTAGGTTGTGAATTGACATAAGCCTACATACATTTATACAGTCTAATAGGTGTACGTACAGGCAAGCCCTCAGTTTCTCTATAGACTTTAAACAGGCTGGGGTTGCTATATTATTCCACGCCAACTATTAAAATAGTGCCTATTAGTTGAGCATTTACATAGTAATAATTAACGATCTAACACATGCTTAACTTGGGTCTAGATCTAGGTTCTGAGTGGAATCAATTGCTTATACACATAGATTTCGCATGGAGCATTAAATGGGTGTCAGGTTTAAGCACCATCTGAGGCTACTAAGTAATTTGGCATAGGTTAGGCATCTTATGTTATTCAGGGTAAACTCGATGGTTATACAGACAGCTCTAACTAGATATAATATTAAGTAAAATAATAAAGTAGATTAGTAACAGTGGAGTTTACATTGATATTTGTACTATTTTTGTTAGTGAATGAAGACTTGTTCAACAGAGGTTAATGGCAGGCACTAACTGTGAGTCATAAAATATATGGTAACTAACTGTGCGTTGGTATGTTAAGAGCAGATAGCAGTAGCTTGCCAATATTGTCTGCCTGGGTATCAACAGCTGGAATATAGCGGTAAGTCCTGAGGGGGGGCACGGGTACCTCGCTCGGGAGCACGTGGCACTGTCAGCCGATGCCCCGGCTTGGTAGGTCCGTATCGTCCCTGGGGTTCATCGGTCGCTGTCCTTGCTGCCTCGCCATGCAGAGTTCCGCCTGTCTGGTGCGGATGAGGACATCCAGGCAGTCACTCAAGGCAGCAGCGGTGAGGAGGGAGTTCTTCCCTTGATCTAGTACCGGGATGAGAGTCTTGTCGCTGCATGCTTGGCAACCTCCTGTTGTCGGCTGTCGTCCAGGCTTGGTCCTCACGCCAGAGTTCCGTCCCATTAGTGTAGAGCCGCGGTGTCTCGGTTGCGGGAGTTCTCTCCTGCCCCTGAGCTGTGGGAGAGCTGGCGCTCGTAGGCCACGAGCCTGGGAACCTTCATGGTCCAGGGTCGGCCCTTTCGGGGTGGTGCGGGGAGTTAGATCGGGTCGCTTGGGTGTTCGTCTTGCCTCTCTCCGCTTGTGTGGCCAGCGCCTCTGGGGGACTCCCCTTCTTGCTCTCAGCTCGGGAGGGCCTAAGATGTGGGATTTTAATACTAGGGTCTGAAAGTTGCCCTGAGGAGGACTCCCATGCTCCCGTCCGCCATTTGCTCTTACCCTCATGGGTGATGTTTGGCAGGGCCCTGCGGGCTGTAAGCGTGTCTGTAGTTTGGCCCAGAAGCGGTCAAAGATTATTGTGATGGGATCTTTTGCGTGGTCCCCGGCGTCCTCTGCATCCGGAGGTTGCTGTCGCTTGTCAGACACTGTTGTGTCGGAGTGATCCGCCATCTTGGGCACTCCCGTCCCCTCGTTTCTTATGGAGATCTTTATGTTTGTCTGTTGGTGCAGGGTTCGGGATAGCCCGCCAGGCGAGGACCGGGATAACCCCCACCGGTCCATAGGGGGGGGTGTGTGTTTTTGTACCCGCGTGCCGCAGTTGGAATCCAGCGGGAAGGCGGTCGTCCCTCTCCCCTACTTCCACTAGGCCTCATTTTAGTCAGGCTTCAGGTTAGGTACCGGCATGTTCGTGGTTGCTTCCCCCAGCTCATAGGCAGGTTTGTGGGGAAATCGCAGCAGTTATTCCTCAGATTTCTGTAGAATTTGGGCCTACACTGCAGGAGCTCATGCAATGTGTGTCTAGTTAGCTTGCCTGTTCGGCTCCGCCCCCCCTCTGAACACCTTTTATTCCCCCATCTGTGCTTATAAAAATGTCACTATCTGAATATGTGGGCCTTGTTCCCATGTCCAGTATATGAGAGCTGCCAGATAATGATTCACTAGATAAGTATGCTTCATAAGCCGATTCCTTGTTGTCAATTTCTAAATCTATTATAAGATAATATTTTTACTTTTCGGTATTACAATATCCTTGCCATTGTACCTTTCTGGTTTGTCCACATCTCTCGTTGACATGTAATTTGTTTTCATGAAAAAAAAAACCTAGTTAAAAAAAAAATTTACCCCCAAAAAACTTGGTCAGTATTGCTACAGATCGCCACATTTAGAGATAATTAATATGCCAAAGGCACAGAATAATGTAGACTAGAAGGGAATCCAGATGTCCCTAGAGTTAACAAAACTAATTTTTCTGTGCTGATAATAAGTTGGACATCAGATGACCCACCTGGTGCAGCAGCAGTTAAAGCTAGCATAATACTCCAGTCTATAAATAGGAAACCTATATTTATTATTCTCACTTATCAGCGACAGCAACTTGATAGAAAAGACAAGGTTCCAATTAAGTCACGGTGAAATAGCAATAGTATATGCACAAAATGATGGTATGTTATGCAGGAGAAATTCCGGAATTTATTGACACCTTGGCTAAATAATGGAAGATCATTACAGAATGCACCTGTCATCGTTGACTATATATATTACCTATTATGTATAAAAGTTATATATGTGTGTATGTATATTGTATTTTTTTTTTTTATATATTGTATCCTATTGTAATGATGCCATGTTTTGTGGACCGAGGACATACTTGAAAACAAGAGAAATCTCAATGTATCCTTCCTGTAAAATATTTAAAATATAAATAAGCTTGTACTTGTCACCATCAGTAGATCTTTCGGCAAGGTATCGGTCAGCTTCTTATCAATGCTCAAAGTAGGAAAGATAGAAATGCATATTACCTGACTTAGAATGGTCTGGCTTAACATTTATCAAGAAATTGAAATACAGGTAACTAAAATCAAAAGGCAAAAAACCCAATATGTAAAACTGAGAACTGGTCGGTCAGGATACTAGATATGAGAATTGTCAAAAGCCAAAGCTGTGCTTAAGAGTACTGAGACATAGGCTTGGGATGAGTTAAATTGGAACGTCAGGTTACATTATTCCCTAGTTTGAACCTGAAAACAGGTGCATGTTGACATTTGGAGAATGATGCACGTTAAGGGTGCTAAAAGACGGGATAATTGGTACCGGCACTAGAAATGATTCAAGTTTGAGTGCAGGTGGCGTCCAATGAGCAAGGAGCAGAGACACATGCAAGTATAGAGGAAGCAGGAATGATACCTCTACTACCACAGTTCATCCTGTTAGGTGCAATATTGATGCAGACTCTGTGGTTTCTGGTGGGTAATGTGAAAGGACCAGCTAAATGTTGGTCCAGCTAGGGAGGATGGTGTGCTCTGAAGGTGAGAATAGCCTCTCTATCTTTTCTGGTGGAAGGATCTGTCTTGGGTTTTATTTACCAAACACTGAGTGGTTGTGAAGCCCTACCTACTCAAGGTACTGCTATATTCAGTAATGCTATATGACATAGGCCCAATATCGCCTTTCTGGGAAGGCTTCTGTAGCAATATGATACTGGTCTTGAAATACATTTAAAAATTTAGCAAATTCTGTAGCGTAATTGGTTTTAGAGGTTAAGCTGACTGGTAAGGGATGTACACAGAAGAGGAAACAAGAAGTGGTACCAATAGTGGTGGAACCAGCCTTGCCACTGGGCATTGGAGAAGACTGATTGCCAGCCTCCTGCCCTGTGACTATGGCCCCATGTTGAAATGCTTGATTTTCCCCTGCAAAGCCGGGTCATTCGGTACTGGCCCTATTTTAACAGTGATACCCCAGATAGCTATGCCATGGAGCCCATTCGTATAACGAAAGACTATGTGAAAGACTTTGGCTCCCTGGCAATTGAACTGTATGTATGTGATCTGAGCGCCATTCAGTAATAATGTGTGCTCAGACCTAAGCTATCTGGGGATATGTTGAATGTACCTGTTTTATGCAATAGCTGCACAGTTATTGTCTTTTGCTACCATGTGTTCAATGGAGTTTTGCCTCTGTCCTTGGAGATAATTGGATTACTTCCCAATTATCACCAGGATAGAGGACTCTATGGTACTGGTTTGGGCTGGAAAAGCCATGCTTCAGTGGTCACTAAGGACTTTCGACCTAACTTTTGAACCACTGGACCAATTTGAATGATTTTTGAGTATATTTATATTTGAAGGACGCTGATTTCAAATATGTAACTTTTATTAATATTGCATGCATACTTTAAAAATTATAAGAATTGTGTAAAAACTGTATATTTTCTGCCTGTGCTAATTAAGTTAGTCAATTGTCTTGAGATAATTGTATCACAGGCAGAGGGGAGGATTTCTGCTGGGAGTGGTTTACTTTATTGTATGTGTTGTAATGTTTTTATTGGTTGTTCTGAAAAACCCTGTGGGCGGTCCTGTATGTGTTAAACCTGCATAAAAGAAGGCCCTTTGGTGCCAAGTAAAACTTGTTCTACTTCACCCTCAATTTGGAGTCCCATCTCTTAATGGTGGAATCTGCTACAAGGGATTGCTATACTTGTCATACTCCCTTGCTAAATCACTACTAAACTATTGTAAGAGCTTGTTCCTGCCTTGCTCTCTGGAGAGTCTACGGTGGTTATGGTGTCTACTGGAGCCCATTACACTAAGAAATATAACAGCTGCCACAAATGTAATAAAATGTTTGTAAATATCCTATGGGTTCTATTTCCATAAACTTCAGAAAGACAATATATGGAAAGAGATAAAGAGATAATCTGTTTTAACTATTACATTTTAACATTGTCAATAAAACAATTCTTCATAACAATCCTTGCAAAAGCTGTAGATATGTTATCTGCAGACTTTGTAAGCTTTCTGCTCTTTCCTTGACAAAGCCTTTCACTCTGCCAGACTGAGTTCACCAACCACATGCTTCTCATTGAGAAGCCTCTGTGCTATGGCCACAAGCATGCATGCACTCGCATGTGAACATGGCCTTTCAATCCTACTCAATGAGTTGTAGTACAGCTCATTGGGAAGGCAGGCACTCTTTAGCCTAGTGCACCTGCCATCACCACTAACTCTGTGAAGCTAATGGAAGCAGTAACAAAACACACTAACTGTCTGACAGGGTAATTCACTAAATCACAAATTGCAATTCTCATATTTACTAAAGCTTTTTCCAGTTGGAATTTGGTCAATCAGCCGAAGCTGCACCAATCGGCCAGATGCATTCGGTGTCTGGATAAAAATCAGTTCTTTTTACATCGGAAATACAAAGTATAGGATTCTTAATATTTGTAAAATTGATACCAAAGGCATCCAGGAGGATGCAAATTCGCAATTATTGTTCATATACTTTTTGTAAGCAAATGATGATAATGTTAAGTTCTAGCAGCCAGATAATTTTCAGTAGTGCGAGGATTAACCATGTGGTGGCTGGCCAGGGCTTGCTAGCCAGTCCCCACATTAAATAAATGGAAAAAAAAAATCTTAAAATCCTATACGGGTCATTATGACCCCGATGTTGCTATAAGAGAGGCTGTTTGGAGCACCTGGCCCTGAATTTTAAGCATTTGGGTTGTTCCATCCAGCTGAAATTTGGACCTCATTCTGGCTTGTTCTGAGCCTGGTATACAAAATCAATATATTGTCAAATAGTGTGAACAGTGTCTGGATTTTGCAGTCTGAATGGGGCCATACGCAGCCAAATGCTTTTGCCCCATTTGGCATGGAGCCATTTGTTTTTAGTAAAATACCCTGTAAGTGTTAGCTGAAGTTTATGTGTCAGAACTTTTCCATTAAAGCAAGGCAGGGTATTATATATTTAATGTTAGTTTTGACAGACCTGAGAGAGCTTTTCTTTTCTTCTATAAATGCAATTTCAGTGAAGAAAAGAATAAAACTTAAAGTACAACAGGTACCAAACATTACACAAGTAATTGGTTAAAAACCTTTGTAAACAAGTAGAAGCAGTTTGTAGTTGTTCATAGGTAAAGAGCAAAGGTTATTCATTTTAGTTATAATTATTGTGTATTTCTTCATCCCGGTGCCCTTGAAATTGTTACAAAATGAACCAAAAACTG
Organism: Pelobates cultripes; assembly: GCA_933207985.1. NCBI lineage: Eukaryota > Metazoa > Chordata > Amphibia > Anura > Pelobatidae > Pelobates > Pelobates cultripes. The sequence continues at coordinate 336,840,344 of OW240913.1, forward strand.
TTAATACTAGAACGGAAGAGAAACTTTTGAAATTGAAAAAGAATTACTTTCCAATTCCCACCTGATGGCACCTAGTAAAATGATTACTGCTAGCCAGCCAGCCAAACTAATTGAGTTGGGAGTCCAAAATCCTTTGCAGTTTTCGAACATAAAATAGATTTTGGAAAGTTCAAACCTTGTTAATTGTACAACATGACACAGCCAGTTGTATTTCACTCAAGTGGAAGGTCAAAATCAACTGAATGCAATCAAGATCGGGATGTGAGACTAAATGCTTTTATGGCGGATGGAGAAATATCACATTTCATTTTTACAATTCTGACAGAGCGCCAGATTAAATCAAATGTGTCAATCTTTACTAAACTGTAATGTTTACATGGAAGTGGTATTTTAGAAGAAAATATACCTATGAGAGAAATGGTTCCTAATGGTTCACAACTCTTAAAAAGGGCACTTTTTATGGCACATTATTAAATGTGAAAAATGGATACATATTACTAAATTTGTATTATTTCTGTAAATTATATTAATACCACCATATATAAACTACCACAATCCCGTCCATCTTTTTCAATATGTCACAGCTGCTAATGTATCATTTGACAAAGTTGATTAAAGCTTTTTGACTGTGCTTTTATCCTTGACATTCTCTCATGCTTTGCAAATCAGTTGGGGTGTTAAAGGGACAGTGTCATGTAAAATATGGTAGTCCTTTTAAAATCCGCAATGTATTAATCATGTACACTTTGCTAGCCAGATGGGTGGCTCTATTATCAGATATCTTTTGTCAATCATCATAGAACTCATTAAAACTGTGTGCTTGGTGTCAACATATTACATTTAGTTTCCAGACTTATTATCAACACTTAATAGAAGATTTAAAAAATAAAGCTTAGAATTCTGACTTTTTTTTTAGATTATCTGCAACAGCAAACATCTCTAACTAATTGTTAACTCTACTACACAGTAAAATATTGGGGGGAAAAATGACCTTGTCTCATTGGATAAATACCAGGATCTCACTGACCGCTGACCGAATGGACTGTCAAAATAGTTTTAAATTGTAATTCTTTCAGAGGGGCTGGAACCAGGGAAAACCTTACTGAAATCCCAAGGATGATAGAAATTAAATTTACATTTATTATAGTCTGGTTAAATATTTATGATCATTTTTTTGAGGGAAAAAAGTATTTTAAATTGATTTTGTTTTTCAGGCGACAAAACCACTTTAATACCCAGAATCTTTAACACCTCTCAACATTCCCTGGTTAAGTCTTCAGTTTCCCCAGGCACAATATAACATATTCCATTTACATTATTTAAGTTCTTATCTAAATGATTTATTTTTTTAAAGCATCACTCATCTATTTTATATCCTATGTATGGAATTGGCACAGAGTAACTTTCTATTTGTGGTGCAATTCAAAGATGTAGTACTTGATGTTTTCTGAAGTGAATAATGCTTACTTATGAAATCAGATTTAAGCATGACAGGCTAAATTGCTCAATTAAAATTGCATAAAAAAAAAAAATATATATATATAACCACTTGTGTAAAAATTAATGAAATGGTGTGTCAGTGCCTCATATTTCTCCCTGGAGATCTGTCTTTATTTTCAAGAATCATGTGCATGAAAGAATATAGATCATTTTTAAAGATATGTTCATTAATATAACGTAATAAGCTTAACACAGTTCCTTTTTTGTTTCCATTTGTTTTATTGTTAAATGGATTATGATCTCAATTGAATGGTTCTTGGATGCGAACTGACAAGAAAGAGGTTTAACGTCTTTGTTCTATAAGGAGTGGGATCTTGGAATAAGATGAAAGGTTTAGTGATTTTTCCACTATCTCTAATAAACTGACAAGTGGCATTTTCAGTAAAGGTTAGTACTTGTACTTCATTAAGCAGCTGTGTATTTGCTACATATAAATCTATGTCAATGACCTGCAGGCACTAAGAGGTTAGCGTTTGGTTCTTTAATGTAATGATTGTGGCCAGAGTGGGAGTTATTCACTAAACACAGAATTGTAGTAAATTAAAAAAACAAATTGCAAACAAAGCAGCAGTGAATAAACCTTGATGGTTCTGTAGATATTAAAAACCAGTGTTCCCAAACAGAGAAATGAGACACATGGTCGCACAATTAGGATGTGAGATATCTGCGAGGGTTCCATCCCTAACTAGAGGAGGCTATAGAGAGAATGTCTTATCACAAATGGAAGACAAGTGGATTTACCTGTTGAACAAAGTGTAATCTAATGGTCACAATCAGCCATACAATAGGTTATATTTATTTACAAAAAGATGGGAGGAACAACCCAATTAATAGTTTGGTCTGCAAAGCCTCCCAGTTAGAACAATAAATTAAAGACTGTTGTACAAATTTAGAATATGTACATGAACATCATTATTAGAAATCTTATGAGGTGTACCTTGTTCTATGTCCCTGAGAACCTAATACTACTTGCTTACCTTGCAATTTGCTTGTAAAAAAAGGAAAATGGCAAGTTAACAAAACCAGGAACAAAGACGTTGTCAAAAGATCTTATAACACAGTGGTTCCCATACTTTTTAGGTTCAAGGCGCCCTTAATATTTCAGTATTTTTCCAAGGCACCCCAAGTCAAGATTTCTAGGTTGTATATCTGTATAGCGCTGCAGGATTTACTGGCGCTATAGTGTAATGTACAGTGTTGGTGTTTGAAGGGGTGCTAGTATATAGGTATTGTGTTTTAATACAGGGGTGTGTTTGTATGTAATGTTTGATTGCAGGGGTGTGTCTAAATGTAATGTTCACGTTTAAAAGCGGATGTACATTTGTGTGAAGTATTTGTGTTTGAGAAGTGTGTGTGTATATTTTTGTTTTTTTAGTTTGAATGCAGGGGTGTGTGTATGTAATATTCAAGTTAGATTGCAGGACTGTGCTTGTATGTTGTGCTGGTGTTTGACTGCTTGGATGTATGCACACTACCACATACATACATACATACATACATCCTTACACAGATATTCATGCACATTAACACACATATGCATATAAATACATTGACACATACACACAAATTGATAGACACTGACACATACACACACATATATATATATATATATATATACACACACAGACACATACACACACACACACAGATACACACAAACATTGATACATGCCCACACCATGACACATATATACACACGGACATAAAAACACACACCCTGACGCACAGATGCACATACACAGAAGCACACTGATAAATATATAGATAGATAGATATATATACACACACACAAATTTTTTTATGTCTCCAGCTACCCTCCTGTCAGCTTACCTTATGTCCAGGAGGGTGACTTGGAGTCCTGCTGCTGGTGGGAGTGAGGGATCTGGAGCTCTTCGTGCTCCTCTCCCCTCATGCTGTGGCTGCCTCCTCCTGTGCTGTCTCTCTGTAGCATGCTGGGAGGAAGTGACAGGCTGTCACTTCCTCCCAGCTGGCTGACATTACAGGTGCCCGTTGCGGTCTTAAAGGACCGCGGCACCTGACCTGGCCCCTGTTCGGCAGTAATGTTTCCCTGGTGCTATAATTACCCCTGTTATAGCAGCAGTTCCCAAACTGTGTGCCGCAAAGGTTAGTCATAGTCAAAAGTTTCACGTATAATAAAAAACCACCGCAAAGAATATCAAAACAAAATGTGAAATATATACATGTGAATTATTTACATGTGAATTATTTACATCTGATGATGTAAATAATTCATCTGATGATGTAGAGAGCATGACAACCTAGAAAGCCCAGACTTGATGTGCATCTAATAGAATAGTCACCAGCACCAACACCACACATTGAAAATAATCTGTAAGAGAACTTTTTTTCTAATCATTATTTGATTGGTTTTCTGACTTATGGCACAGCTGGCAGCCTCTATCTTTGGGTAAGCTACATTGGAGTATATGAACTTGATTTTCTTCATTGTCTAATTATGTTAATTATGTTAATCATTTGTATTCCTATAAATTTTGTATTTGTGTATGCATTTTAAAGTTTGACAAAGACTGTTCAGGTCGAAACGTTGTGAGTGGCGCGGGGTTCAATAACTGTTGCCTTTTTTGTATTCTGGAGTGCCTGTACTTTCTTCTATTTTTGTCTCATCAAGTATCTGGTTCCTGGTACTGGGACCGGCCTGGCTGCACCCAGATGCATATTGTATGGGGATTGAGTGCATTTCCACACCCCTGTTTCTTGGTACTCCAACTACCATAACCACTTAACTGATTTGAAATGGTCGTGGTGGTAAAAATCTGAATGTGCAGAGTTTTTAAAAAAGGGTATCTTTTTTTTTAACACCCTCCCATTTTCCCTTTTTTACCTCCACTCTCTGGCGCAGATTGTGTGCATCTGCTCAGGGCTGGCGGGGGAGGAAAAGCCTATGATTGGGCGGCATTGACTGGCATCTAGTGGAGGCGTGAAAGGCAGCACTGGAAGCTTCTCTCTGTGCTGGATTCCAGGTAAATGAAATGAAATGTTTTTTGCAGTATTACTGCAAACTGTAAGACAGGAGCCTAATTAGCCGTACTCAATAGGGCATTTTAAATTGAAAAAAAAAAATGCCCCTCACCCCCAAAAGAGTTGGAGTAACCATTTAATAATGATGATTCTGTTAGTACATTGCTTTATGTGTGAAGAGTATGTCCTCTTTTTTTATATTACATAAAGCACAAATTTTAATAGAAAGGGACACTTCTATAAATTACACCCTGGTTACACCCCCTGGCTGTCAGTCAAACACACTGTCCTGTTACTTCCTGGTTTGGTTAGCTCAGTTAACTCAAGAGGCATCACTTACCCAGAGCACCTGCCTTTCAAAGACTTCTCATTGAGCTGCATTGGGAAGTCTGTGATTGGACAGCCACAGACAGGAGATTATCAGCATTTGCAAGCTGTTTTTAAATATACCCACAATAAGCAATGAACATTGGAAGTACTGTCACTTTTTAAAATTTAGTATAACCTCATAGCTAACTAAAAGAGTATGCTAATTTTTTTGTGTTTTTTTTTTTTTTTTTTATTCATTGAAGCAAAGTATACATATAAGTTAAGTCTTCAAGTGCTCTATGCACTGCCTCTGTGCCCGTAAGGCACTGCTGGAATACGTACCAGATGCAAATTAACGCACATGGTATTTCTCTGACAGATGCCTGAATGTGCATTTGCAAACCCGAGGCATCAAGGGAAACTGATGATGCTGCAAAACGGAAGTTCAGCGGCGTTAAGTGTTAAGTTATTTACCTGAGTGTTTACTGGTTAGAGGGAACAATGAAATGTCACTTTCTTTGGGATTCTTAGGTGTATTACTTGATGTTTGCGTTACCATATTTGTGAATGCACGTTTTTTAATGCTTCATAAATATTTATTGGTAATTATTGTATTATTTAGTAATAGCCCAAGTACAGTTGGGGACATCCATTCCTTTACATAGAAACCATTAACACACTTTTGTCATTGTGACAAATGGGCACTTACTAATTCCCATTTTTTGTGAATATTTTAAATCTATTTTTATATTTTCTGTGCCGTTTCATTAGATAAATGTCTGTTAATCTAGACATGTGTGTAGAATACATAAATGCAACACAGAGTGCAGTGATTTATAAAATGGTGTTTGCATAAAAATAAATTCACGTAGAAACAGAACCCTTCAAACTCACATTTAAAAGAGCAGATAAGCATCACATTCTGAACTAAGTTACTTTAAGTATGCATTAACTCCGCAGAGCTATACAGTAGATCCTTGCTGCTGTTAAAATGGAATGTTGGGTGCTTTTTCAAACCTCAAGTACTTTGTCTACGTTCTCTGTACAATGACTTTCTCTAGATCTAAATATGTGGCTTTACTGCTGTTCTGTATAACTGACAATTGTCGTTTTAATGTTTGCAGTTGTACGTAAAATACAAGATAAAAAAGGAAAGCTATACAAACTGGTAATCCCTACAGTAGCTATTGTATGATGAAGCTTGGAACATCCATAATTACATTATAACAGCAGCAAGGAGGTGATATACTACAGAAAAACACAGCTAAGCACAAGTTACAGACATCTTATCTTCTCTTTTCATTGCAAATTTAAAGTGCTCCATTTGTACGTTAATTGATTTTTGTAATAACATTTTGTAAAAGATTGTGCTTCATGTCACCGTTTCAGTTTTCTGTCAATGCAAACACTGGACTAGACAATCTTGCACTGAAGAAAAAAAAAAAAAACATAGTAGAAAATTACATTTTCTACTTGGGGGGGAAAAAATGGACGATAGGCAGTTTTATTAATAACCATTGGGCACACATACTTTTTTTCCCCCTTTTTTTATGTTATATGATTGACATGCTGAGGATTAGACAGAAATGCCCTTTCATAGGAAATGCATCTAGCAATCTCTGAAAAATTGCTTCTGAAAAGAGTTTAGCATCTGTGTACCTCCCTTCCATCCCATCACGTTAGATGCTTTTCTTAATTTGGGGGATTTATTTCCTGTGATTAAAGGGACACACTGGTTAAAGCACGTTAACTTGAAAACACTCTGTGACCGCTCCAAACAGCCCACCAAAATTTGAAAATCCAAATGAGCACTCAACGTTTAGGTGATATTTACCTTAAAACATAAAGTGGGGGCATGGCCTGGCAGCTCATGGACACAGACGTGTGAGCTGTTAGCTCCGACGAGGGTGCAACAAACCGCAACGAATTGACGAGCGCAAACCGCCCAGACCGACTCACAAACGGCTTATTTGACAAGCCCAAACCATCATGTCCAACAGAGCGCAAAAAAAACGAAATTGCGCCCCACAGCCCTCCAAATATCGGCTCTCACACCGCCGCGCAGCAGAGCACAAGATGGCGCCGGAGGCCCTGACTCACCCACAGCATGCTCTGAAGGGAGTGACAGCACATCCATCTCCCATACCAACGCAGCTCCTGCCTCAGAAACGGCTCTGCACCGCATGCTCCAAGAGTTACAGCAAAATCTCCAAGCAGAATTCGCTAAATTGGCCCGGGACGTCCGCGCAGACATTAAAGAGATAGGCGCGCGCACCGCCATATTAGAGGATAAAACAGAGGAAATTATTGACGCGCATAACAACCTAGCCGCAACCTGGGAAACCCTGGAAAGTCGACTTACCTTCCTGGAGGCTAAGATAGCGGACCATGAAGATCGCGACAGACGCAACAATATTCGTCTGCGCGGCATACCAGAGGAAATCAAACCATCTGAACTAAGGGACTATGCCATAGGCCTATTCAAGGCCCTCTGCCCACAGCTCAGCGACGCCGACCTGTGCCTTGATCGTATTCACCGCCTGCCGCGGCCTAAATTCTTAGCAGCAACTGCGCCCAGGGATGTAATTACACCCATCCACTATTTCACCTCTAAAGAAGCAGTACTGAGAGCAGCAAGAAACCCTGACAGCATCCCAGCTGAATTCCGAGGCGTGAAACTATTCGTGGACCTCTCTGCAGCAACCCTGGCTAAGCGCAAAGCACTGTCACCAATCACCCAGGCACTCAGGAATGCAGATATCCTATATAAATGGGGCTATCCAACACGCATCATCGTGAGGCGAAACGGAGTGGAACACCAAATACAATCGGTAGATGAAGGAACCCGACTACTAGGCGACTGGAATTTACACATCAAACCTCCAGACGTGAAAGATTCAGCAAGCAGAACCACCAAGTCGCCCAGAAAAATCTCTAAGGACTGGTCCGCTGGGACAAAACATAAGTGACATGAGACTAAGGTTAACACATCAGGCTGCGCAGCCCAGCCTAATGCATCTTCGTACCGACTAGATACGTGAGCATGCTACATGTCTGTATAATTGTTTGCAATGTTTTTTGTTATATATGCTTAATATGTGGTTAATAGAATACCTAGCATAACAGACACATAGCCCTCAGTCACAAACTAATGTGTAGATGATAGACGATTACCAGTCTCCACTTCCTCAGAGGCGGGCGATATGGCATTCCAAGCTAATACCAACACTAATATGGGCGGTTAATACCCACAAAGACACCCTCCCCCATTGTGGCTCCATAGGGCCGACAAAGACCTTGTTGTGGTCTGATATACAGTATCTGACCAATCTTTTGTACATAGTTCCCCGGTGGGGAGTTATCCCCTTACACCCCCGACCCCCCTCCCATACCCCATTTAATACCAATAACTGTAGGTTGCTAACCTTAGACACTCGCTACCATGATATAGTTAACGTAGGCGAGATCGCACTACATGAAGGCTTCCTCAAGGCCACCCAGAACAATACTCAGACTCGAAAAGCGCACCTTACTTTTCCCACATCACACTGCGGGCAGAAGAGGGTCCCCGCTACTTCTCCATGGCGTTAGTAGTTCTCTCACTCAACGTAAAAGGCCTAAATACACCACACAAAAGGAGGCTAGCTCTCGAAGAAGCTAAAAGGATGAGGGCCGCCGTGGCTTTCTTCCAAGAAACCCATTTTCTAACCTCCAAACTACCCAAGTTCTCCTCAAGAGACTACCCGATAGGTTATCACACTGGATACTCAAAAAAGAAGAGAGGAGTCTCCATTCTCTTTAGCAAAGATGTGGCTTTTTCCTTGCACAAGAAAATTGGGGACAAAGAGGGACGCTTCCTTCTGCTTCAATGCCTTCTAAACAATGTTCCATACACCTTTATAAATGTATACAGCCCACACGATAACCAAAAAGCATATCTAGACAAAATCCTAACACTAGCAAACACATACAAATTTGGGACGACAATCATAGGGGGAGACACAAACTTTATTTTAGACGAACAATTGGATACCTCCTCTACCCTCCACGTTACGCAAAGAACGAAGACTAAACGTACCACATCCTCAAACACTGCCAAAACACAGTTGACAAACTCGGGATATGTGGATATATGGAGAATCCTACACCCTTCCGAAAAGGATTTCACTTTCCATTCCCAAGTACATAATTCCTACTCAAGAATAGATAGATTCCTCATACACAACACAACAATCCCAACAATACAATCCACCAACATAGCAACCATTACGTGGTCGGACCATGCACCGATTACCCTTACCATGTCAACTCGATTCTCCACCAAAGGGCGCGGTTCATGGCGCCTGAATGAATCTCTACTGCGCGATCCCCAAATTACCAGACAAATAAAAACAGAACTAGAAGCATATTTCACCACAAACACTACCGCAGATATTTCCGTAAATACATTGTGGCGCGCACACAAAGCCGTGCTCAGGGGCTTGTTCATCAAACATGCTAGTTACGCCAAGAAGCAAAGACTACACACATATAATACCCTGATCCAACAAATAACAATCCTCACACACACAAACAAGACGAACCCATCGCCAGAACATTATAACAAGTTGAGGACTTTACAAGCACAACTGAATGAAGTTGAACTAGACAAAACCAACTACATCCTCCAGAAGTATAAGCATAAATTCTTTGCACAAGGGAATAAATCGGGCAAACTTCTTGCGTCCAAGTTAAGGGCCCGTACGGCCAACACTAAAATAGCTTACATTAAGACACAAGGGAACAAGAAACTCATGAACCCACAGGACATAGTAGAGGAATTCGCGCAATACTATAGCTCATTATACAATCTCAAAGATGATCCCACAACAACCACATCGACCAAAGCACAAGTTCGAGAGTACTTAGATACAGTAACATTACCTACATTAACCCAGACAGAAATTGACACAATTACTAAACCAATCACAGAGGAAGAACTAAGAAACACAATATTGAAATTACCCCCTCACAAGTCCCCAGGCCCTGATGGCTTTACCAATTTGTACTACCAAACTTTCTCAGAAACCCTCACCCCGCACCTCTCCAAGCTCTTAAACCACTACTACACCATAGGCGAAATGCCCGCTGAAATGCTACAAGCACACATATCAACACTCCCGAAGCCAGGCAAACCAGCGACGATCTGCCAGAATTTCCGACCCATCTCTCTACTCAATTGCGATACAAAAATTTACGCAAAAATTTTAGCTAACCGCCTTACAAACATACTAAATCGCATAGTTCATAACGATCAATCAGGCTTCACCAAAAACAGACAAGGGTCAGACAATACGAGGAAAATTCTCAATATCCTAGCCCACATGGAAACACGCAAAACAGAGGGCCTCCTGCTGGCATTAGACGCCGAAAAGGCCTTTGATAGGCTCAATTGGGAATACATGGAACAGGTACTTCTAAAATTTGGCTTCCCAAGCTCGTTTACTACGGGCATAATGGCACTATACTCCAAGCCATCAGCTAAAGTCACGAACACAGGCTTTATCTCGAACCCCTTCCACATCACCAACGGCACTCGCCAAGGATGTCCACTCTCACCTCTATTATTTATACTCTCCCTTGAACCTTTGGCCTACAAGATTAGAACCCACATAGACATAGAGGGAATCCCCGTAAAACAAGCAAACTACAAATTGTCCATGTTCGCAGATGATATCCTTATTTCCCTTACGAGACCAGAACATTCCCTACCGCACATTCTGAGCACATTGGAAGAATACGGCAAAGTCTCCTATTATAAATTGAATCAGGCCAAAACCCAAGCACTTCCCATACGTCTTCCTGTCACAACCATACAAGCGCTGAAAAAGCTATACTTATTTGACTGGAGACAGACCCATGTAACATACCTAGGGGTGAAAATAGCCGCCACATATAGAGGAATTAACACACTAAACTACTCCACAATGCCACACATGTGCAAACAGATCCTGCACAAGTGGAAAGATGTCATGCTATCATGGCTAGGCAGGATTAATGCCATAAAATTGATTGTACTCCCGAAACTGCTCTATGTATTTAGGATGCTTCCAATACCTCTCTCCCCTACATTGAGCAAACAAATCCAAATGATAATGACAAACTATATATGGGAGAACAAGAAACCCAGAATACCATCGATTCTACTACAAACACCCACTAAAGAAGGCGGACTAGGTTTCCCTAACATAGCAACTTATCACAAAGCAGCGATTCTCGAAAACGCGATAAAATTACACGCACCACCCCACACACTACAATGGGTGGATCTCGAAAACAATTATGACCCCGCGGGGTCAGCGGTGAATTATATGTGGACGCCTAAACAAATTCGGGACAAACGCAAAGACATGTTACCACTTACCAAATACCTGATACAGACCTGGGACCACTTACACCGTACACGGACAACGGAGAGCAAATTTTCACCCTGGGCTCCCATCACAGCTCTCACCACTGTGTCACCCTGGCTGTCCCTAGATAAATGGAGAGAACTTGGAATAACCCGCATTATGGACATATGCCAACAAGGAGCTATACTACCCTTCCCGGAAATTCAAAAAACGCATAACCTACCAGCATCCTATATCTTCCCATATCTCCAACTTAAAAGCTTACTTGCTAATAAAGTAGCACCCCCAACATCGCAAGTAAGCCCCACAGACCACGACCTACTATTACTGTACCATAGGTGCCACAACTCACCGATTAAACCGAAGATGCTCTCATTGAGCTACACAGCTTTAAGAAATCAAATTCCGCCTCCAGAGTTCAAATACAGATTACACTGGGAACAAGAATGCGCACTGTCATTCACAGACAAGCAATGGACAGCGTCGCTCCAAGCCCTAAAGGGTATCACCGCTTGTTATTCACATGTCGAAGCACATAAAAAACTAATCTACAGGTGGTATTACACACCTGACAAACTCCACAGGATCTACCCACACACCTCGGCCAAGTACTGGAGATGTGGGATGGAACGAGGCACAATGACCCATATCTGGTGGAACTGTCCGAGCATTACGCCCCTATGGAAGGAAGTCCATCAGACATGGCAAGAACTGGGGATCAAACAACTATCACTCACACCCCTGCTGACTCTCTTCCTCCAATACCCCAACTCAATACCTTATAAGGACAAACACCTGACAGCGATGATGATCCTAGCAACCCGTAATCTCATAGCGTGTCACTGGAAACAAACAGAATGTCCTACCACCACAATGTTACACCACAAAATTAGGCAATACCTCCGATATGATCTGCTCACAGCCCACACTCACAAACAGACCTCCACCACACTTCTTAATTGGCGAAGATGGACAGAATGGGTAACTCTTAAGGGGAACGCAGACGAGGCCATAACTACTACTGCTAATAGAGATTAACTACTACTGCTACTAGAGATTGACACAATAGATTGAAGCCAACGACCATAAGTTATTGACACCCTGAACACTCGAGGCCCGTAAACAGACTTGCACCACGATGTGAGGGCACAAAATAGGACATATTGTACCACTCACAACAAAACAAATACTCAGAATAACAACACAGCATAAATTAGCGTAAATCTAACAAGCAACCTGAAAGAAATTTGTATTTGAATGTCCTCCACCTCCCCCCTCCCCTCTTCTTTTCTGTACCCCACCCTACCCCAGACTTTGTTCAATAAAATAAACTACGAATTGAAAAAAAAACCAAAAAAACATAAAGTGGAAGTGCAGGGCTAAATTTAAAAAACTGTGACTTATTCCTTTAAAAGGACAAAGTATTAGATTAATGTACATAAAACGAAAAGGGTGGGAGCTAGCTGTGGAAGAGCGCAGTCACACAAAACAGAGATCTGCGCTGTACAAAGTGTTAAATCGCTGGTTTTGGTGTAAATTGTGCATGCAACCTGCTGTTAACATCGCCAACCAGCCTTGCAAGATTATGGGGCGGAAAAACAAAAAAAGAAACCGAAAAAAGGCCCTTACAACCGAGATATTGGAAATCTACTGCGGATCTCAGAGAAGGCTGTAAGAGACAAGATGGCACTGGACAACAGCTCAGCCTACTCCTCAGATGAGACCTCGCTAGTGTCAGGATTACTGTTTGATCCAGCACGTAGAACTGTACAGCACGGATGACAAATAAGTAACGTATTACCGGTCCTTAGAATGGCCGGATTTAACGTACAAAGAATAGTCAAAAATACTAGCCAAGGTCAGGGAACACAGAAAGGGACACAGCCATGAGGAAAGCCAGGAGTCAGGATACCAGAATATAGAGAAGTCAATAAACAAAGCCAAAGTCAAAAACCAGGTAGAAAACTATAAATAGGAACGCGCTCTCGGACAACCACAAGGGAAACCACAACAGGGCACTGAGTAGGCTGAGAACTGGGCCTAAATACCCCTCCTTTAGTTCTGATAGGCTGTAACCGGCCTTTGACCCCAAAGTCAGTTACCAGGTTTCATTTGCATAATTGCTGCTCAGCATTAACCCTTCTTTGGATTAGGTTGCTGCTCGGCACAACTTTTCCTGTGTGGACAGTAAATGTCATTAACCACTTTTCTATAAGCGGATGAATACATGAGACCAGGTTTCATTTGCACAATTACTGTTGAGCATTAAACCTTCTGTGGATTAGGTTGCTGCTCGGCACAACTTTTCCTGTGTGGACAGTAAATGTCATTAACCACATTTCTATAAGCGGATGAATACGTGACAGCTAGATTTCAGTAAGGGGCCAACACCGGGCCCGACACCTGGGCTGCCACCCAAGAAGCCCTCAGGAGGAGAGCCAGTGACAACAGAAATACTCAAAAACATGCTGTCCGACCTCCACAAAGATATAGCTACCGATATGGCCTACTTTAATGAAGCCATCGAGGGAACCACTGCGCAAGTCACTCTACTGGAAGCCCCCACCAGTACCCACAATACACAACGTGCCTCAGTGGAAATACCGCTCAGAGAACTGAAACAGCAGCTTGCAACCACGGACAGAGTGGAGACATTAGAGGAGCAAAGGAGAAAATATAACTTGAAAGTACGCTGTGTGCCAGAAGTCCTGCTGATGCACCACACTACGTGAGATGCCTAATCGCAGGCCTCCTATTGCCTAAACAGGGTAAAATGGTGAAATTTGATGCCATATTTTATCTCCATAATTGGGCAACCGCATCATCGACATCCACTGGAGACCTCATTGTCCGTTTACAGTCCCTCCAGGACAGGGCGCTGCTCCAGGCTGCAGTTCAGGGAAAGACCCTTCTGATATTTGAAGGCTCCATGCTCTCACTGTTCCCAGATTTCACTTGCAGCTCCATCATCTGTAAAAGGGCCCTACAACCACTCCAGCTATACCTTCGCAACAGGGATGTACCCTACCGCTGGGGAACACGGAAGTCAATCCTCTTCACATATTGAGTACTACCTATACATCACACAGCTACTCAGAGCTGGAAACCCACTTGCAGAAGCTAGCCCTCTCCGGCCTTCTGGGAGCAGAGAGGTTTGGGCTGACTCGCTTAGACCCTACCAAGATAGCAGAGTTCACTCCTTGAGCCCCACGGCAAACCACACCGGCACAAGAACCAGCCTGAAGAGACGAATGGCCAAGGCCTCAAAGTTTCGTAAATTCCCCCAATATACACAGAACATGCTTTTCCTGATAAGACTACTCTTTACATTTCTCTCGTTACCTTGTTTTATTTGTTATTCGCTTATTATTTTAAAGTTTCTCACTCTTAAGGTTTTTTTAATTAGGGGACTAGTGCAACCTTGCACATACCTACACTCGATTTTTCTAAATGCTTAATGCCACATTTGCGACAGACTCGCGTACTAAACTCCCATACTACTCCACACCCCCCACAGGATCACAATGGCAAAACCACCGACATATTCACTTTGAGACCTGGGAGGAAGGCGCACCCGTACCTAGGCTTCCCTAGTAAAGATGGGATACTGCATACGGAATTCAACCTAAACTCAAAAAGGGATTACTGTTTAGTCTTGCATATTTTCAGTTGATGTATTATGTTATTTTTATTTTCCCTTTAAAAAAAAAAAACATTCAGCATCTCTCATACTACCTAATGATATGTGGTCCACAAAGGACATTACTCTGTGTTATTGTACCATAGTGAATTGATACTGTACTACTACCATGGAAATAAAATGCATATAACGAATATATTGATAAGAGTGAGTGGAAATAAACTAATAAACTAAATAAAAGGCTCTAACCCACGTGAGATTATTTCCACTCACTTTTATTAATATATTCATTATTGTTTCACAGTAATGCACTATATGCATTCTATTTCTATTGTGTTTAATGTACAGGAATCTAATACTTTGTCCTTTTAAAGAGATAAGTCCCAGTTTTTTGTAATTAAGCCCTGCACTTCCAATTTATGTTTGTTTGTTTTTTTTTTAAATTCTTTATTTTTTGTGTGCAAGATTTCACAATTAAGCCGTGGTGCCACAATAGCATTCACGTGCACATTTTCAACCTTACATGTCACATATGGCACATATAAGGTCTGCACAATTTTTATAGTGATAGTGGAAAGGTAGTTAAGCATATAGTGCTCCCGCCATATTCCCCGCTAGCGTTTTCAATTTAATCAGTTGGAGCATAAAGATAGGCATAGTTTAGGATTACGTTTTGTTTCACATATTTTGCACAACATATAGTTAAAGATATACAGGTTATAATCCTCTGAGTGTGTGATCTCTAGTATGTCATTTGGACTTAGTAGTTTAACTCTGGCTTGGTTTACCTTGGGCGCCAACCTGGGGTGTGTGGGGTTGGTTTGCCTTCGCTCCCCTGGACGGGTCTGGAGTCTGTTTGAGTAATATCGATGAGTTTGTCATGGCTTGTGTGCATTGTAGTTGTCTGCGGTAGTGTGTGTCTGCCTTGAGTGGTGTCCTGTGTTGCGTGTATGTGTTACTCTGCCTGCTGTGCGGGGCCTAGCGTGTGTGGGTCTGTGGGTACCGACAGTGTCAGTGCGTGCAGGGCTGGAGCAGCGTTTTAGTCCATTTTATTGTCCAGGAACAGCGTCCATCGTTAGCTGGTGCTTAGTCTTGGTAGTGGGCTTGTAGGGCCGCAAGGGACCCGGTAGCAGAGTCCAGTTACGCGTTTCTCGGAATCTTGGGCACTCCTGGGGGCCTGCTTCTGCGGCTCATGGTGGAAGTACTTTTTTTGATGGCCGCAGTTCTCCCCGTGAAGGGGCTGTTGTAGATCTTGATGTGGGGTGTCCCCCTGTGTTGTCGGGTCCCCAGTTTCTTAGGTTGATGTTTGTGTTTGCGGCTGGTGCTTCTGGGCGGCTGCAATCTGAGAGGGCTCGTGAGGTAAGGTTGCGTGCTTCGTGCGCTACGGGGAGGTTTACCTCATTTCCTGCCCTCGGTTTTGTGGCCTGCGAGCACTTGCCGATGTTTGTTGCCACTTAGGGTAGGGTGCTGGCCCTTCATGGGGGCTTGTGTGGTCTACCAACCGACTCTGCTTTCTGGCGGGCCCTGCAGTACTTGATGGGTCTTTCTTTGTTTGTCCACGTGGATGTGGGCTGTCCGCCATTTTGGAGAGCTCCGTCTGGGTTGTGCCTTGCGGCCCGGTTTGTATTTGGGCTCATCAGACGTCCTTGGTGGTTGCCCGAGGGGACCGGGATAACCCCCACCGGTCCAAAGGGGGATGGGTCGCAGGACGCCGTTCGGAGACCCGGGGAAGCGGCTGTCCCTCCCCGGCTCAAGCTCGGATAGGACCCAGGCCTTGGTCGGGTTACTCCGGTTCTGTACCGTGGCATGTGTGGTATCACTGTGTGTGTCCATATCTTGTGAGCAGTTTGGTTGCCGATTTTGGTCGATAGCTACTCGTGGCACAGAGTTGGCTCCGATTTTCTGGCCCAGATCCTGGAGCTCAGACGAAACAAGTCTGATCTGTTCAGCGGTCAGGCTCCGCCCCCTCCAATTTATGTTCTAAGGGGAATATCACCAAAATGTTGAGTGCTCATTTGGGTATGGCATCTTTTTGTCATTTTACAAAAAGTATAGATTGTAATAGAAACTGCCACTTTAATAAATTAACCTTGTTACACTCCCTGTCTTTCAATCGAAATGAAAAAAGAGGACACACTTTTCACACATAAAGCTTTCAGCAAGCTAAAGTGCTCTAGGGGTCTGGAGTGTCCCTTTAAATGCATGCATGTTTTGAACTAGGGTATGTCTATTAAAAGGTGTTTTTATTTTTTTTTGTATTTGGGCAATGGGCCTTTAAGCAGTGTTTCCAAGTGTGTCTCAGTGATATCCAGTTCTAGCATTGAGTTAAACATGTTTGCTCACAGCCCTAGGCTAAGAATTGCAATCGTCTATTACACATCATCAGTGCATTTAATATTTCATCAGCGTAAACAACATGTAGAAATGTGCACGGGATTTCTCCAGGAAACCGTGATGTGTTTCCCCAGATTAGAAATGTTTTCACAGAAAAAGCTTTCACTAAATCAGGGCAAATGTGCATTAATATGAATGTTATTGAAAAAGGTTAATCAATGAACTGGAATGCATACAGAGCAGAATTTTATAGTATACTTGGCTTTGAAATCAATAAATGACTGTAATTCAATGAAAAATGTGATAACATTGAGGAGGCATAAACCAGAATAATTGTAATGCCAGGGAAATTAATGATTTATAAGACATGAATGCATTAACGTCATCTGAGTGGGGGGCAACCCTTAAAGTGGAGGGTCAGATTTAGGGCAATAATATTTTTACATCAGCCTCCATAAATAGCCTCCATAAAAAAAACACCGCAGTGTGAATTAGACCGTGAAAAGATGAACACATATAGAACCTCAGCATTTTCTCTGCTGACAAATAATTGTTGCAAATCAAGTGTTCTATGTGTTGCAAATGGCCCATGATAGGACTAGTGTAGAGGAGGAAATGACATACATAGAACTAATTACTATAGTATCAGTATCAATCTGTGTTCCAAATCTTGGGTCAAGTTCTATCTGAATACCTGCTATCATACTTCTTTGCTATCCATTCTTAAGGGAACAGTTTAGTTTAGCTTGAGGCACCATAACAACTTACATAGTTACATACCTGAAAAGATACAGTCATAAAAAAGATCAGTCTTTCTCACATTTATTTTTGCTGTTGATCCAAAAAAAAAAGTAATTTGTTATGGTGCCAGGAAGCCCCCAGGCACACTCTTACCTTCAGTTCGAAAATGGTATAACCACAAAGTTCCTCCAGTGGCAATTACGACTTCCGGCTTCTGAAATTTCAGTCAGATGAAGGTATGTTTCTTTGCTAGCCAGTTTTGTGAATTGTGAGTCACTAATTGGCTGAAAACACCAACTGACCTCTCTCAGCCAATCAGCGTACCCCTGCACGACAGCACTCTTCTCATCGTGAATCTGAAAATTTAGAAGTCAGAAGCCGTGATGGGGAGAGCTGTGATTGCCACTAAAGGCAACTTCAAGGTTAAACTATTCAAAAATGGTTTAATCCCTGAAGGTTAGAGGGTGCCCAGAGACCTCCTGGCACCATAACAGCCTCAATTAGATGAAGTTGTTTTGGTGTTTGGAGTGTTCCTTTAAGAGGGATAGCCATTTTGGGAGCAAATTCACTCTGTATTTTATATCCCAGTGTTTTTTTGTGGGAGATCAGATGGTTTGTTGCATAACAGCATCTGGAAAAGCTACTGAGAGTAAGGTGTCACTAAACTGCAGTAAATGTGTCCTGACATTATCTTGGGTAAAAATGTATTTTGATCCACTCTTAAATGACTTATTAAGTTATGTAAAGGTCTATCTGTAGGTCATCAAATCCTATCAATTTCTGAAAAGCCATTCCCTCTCCAGCTACACCACCAGTAGCACATTCTACAATTATAGTAGCACTCCATGGTCAGTTGAAATGATAACTAGTGATGTCCCGAACGGTTCGCTGAACGGTTCGCCACGAACGGTTCGCCACGGACTCACCATTCAGTAAACTTTGACCCTGTACCTCACAGTCAGCAGACACATTGCAGCCAATCAGCAGCAGACCCTCCCTCCAAGACCCTCCCACCTCCTGGACAGCTCACTAAGAATGCAGCTTCAAAATGGATGCTGTCCGCGGTGAACCATTCGTGGCGAACCGTTCGGGACATCACTAATAATAACATGTATTGAAAAGTGATATATACTTTTTATTTTGCAATAGGTCACTCTTTAATTTACTAATGAGGGGTAAGCCACAAATGGCATTTTCAAAGTATGCTATTTGAAACTCTCCGTAATAAAAATGACAATATTTTAAAGATATTATATTCAAAGAACCCATAAAATCTCAGTATCAACATTGTAAATTAAATCAATATTATTTATTTACTGGCTTATATGACCGTAGTTGAAATTTTATTGATTTTATTTTTTTAATGGTTAGCTTGTTTTAATATGCTTGCTAAACAGGTGAAAATAACTTGGAAATGGTCTCTTCCTTTTCTAATTTTAGTTAAAAAAATTGTAGCATTCTACAATTCTACAATATCTGTGCACCCACATGAGAGATATTGGGGTTTTGTTAATGAAAATTGTTACATTCACCTTCACTTTTGTACCAGCTTTGTGCACACGTACCATTTGTTGGAAATAAAAATGACAAATTTAGGAAGTGACAAACGTGAACCAAAAACGAACAGAAAAATAAAATAAACAAGAGGTGCAAAAATGAATATTTTGGTTAAAATAAGGGAACAAAGAGGGGCAAAACCAGACTAAACAGTCAAAATGTTTTTATGTATAACCCCCATGAGGCTTTACTTAGCAGATACTCTTATATAAATGCAGAGCAAATGCTCAAAAACATCAAAGTGATCAGCGTGCACACTAGGAAAATTGAAATAGTGACTTGGTAGGGACATAATTGTTGGCTATCATGAGATACTTCCAAGAATGACTTTCATTTATGTTTTAATAGGATTTTTTCCAGAGCTTTGTTTTTATTATAAAGGTCATAAATTGCAGTGCTCTTACAATTCTGCCCATAGATCATTTCTCATAAGTAAGAAGAGAAATGTAATCCAGGCACTCAAGCTTAAAAAATGCCTAATTTGAGGTCGAAACGTTGCTATTGTTACTTTATACTCTGATTATTCAATAAACCTGCCACCTTATCAACCTTAAGTGCCTGGATCATATTGATTTTTTTACTTATGTGTTGGGGCTGCTAGCCTCAGGTCCGGCTTTGCACCTAGGATAATTAATTGCGAAGAGTGGGTATAGACCATTTCTAAACACTTTTGCCTTTAGACCAATTTTTACACTGGGAGATTTGTCTGAGTATCTTAGTGTTAATGGCAAAATAAGAGGTAACCACATGCCGAAAGACAACCATTTAAAAGTTAATTATTTTTCCACCATAATCACTATAGCGTTCCTTCACTCCCTCATAAAACTTTTTTAGGAAATGTTTAATAGCTTACCTGTGCCCACATCATCCTGTCTTCTTTTACAGGAAGGAAACATTCCCATGACCATAAACAGAGGACCGTAGAAGTTATGGTGCTTGGAATATTTCTTTAACTCTTTTACAACAGAGAACTAGTGATGTCCCGATCGGTTCGCCACGGACTCATCATTGAGTAAACTTTGACCCTGTACCTCACAGCCAGCAGACACATTCCAGCCAATCAGCAGCAGAACCTCCCTCCCAGACCCTTCCACCTCCTGGACTGCATCCATTTTACATTCATTGTGAATCTGCATTCTTAGTGAGCTGTCCAGGTGGTGGGAGGGTCTGGGAGGGAGGGTCTGCTGCTGATTGGCTGGAATGTGTCTGCTGACTGTGAGGTACAGGGTCAAAGTTTACTCAATGATGAGTCCGTGGCGAACCGTTCGCGAACCGTTTGGCGAACCGTTCGGGACATCACTACAGAGAACGTGACAGTGAAAAAAAACAACAAATGGAATGAAGAGTTAGCATTTTAATTTAGAGAAAAAAAGGCAATTGGGGCATAATTTTAATTTAGGGCACAATAGCACTTTCATGCATAGGATATTTTTCTGTTGAGGTATACCGAACAAACAATTATGCTTTAACTATGTTTTGCATGCCTTTGGAATGCCTTTAGGATGGCAAAGCATGATGGTAGCTATAGTTTTAAAACATCTGGGGATTTACCTTTTGGACACCCCTGTTGTAGATGCTGTTAGTAAGTAAGCACTTTCTAACAGCACATTGTTTTCAGTTAATAATATGTGCCATATCACAAATCACATTTTATATAGAAGTTGTATTACTATTTATGTGACATACAATAAATAGGACATAAAAAAGTCAAAATAAAATACTGTGATGGTATTTTATGAGAACAAAGTTTGATAAAAAATGTCACCTGATTTGAAAACTAATTTATACTGCTTTCTTTTTACACTGATCAGACACACCATTTTTAAAACCACTGACAGGTGAAGTAAATAACATTGATTATATTGTTACAGTGGCCCCTGTCAAAGGGTTGGATATATTAGACAGAAAGTGATCAGTCAGTACTTGAATTTCATATGTTAGAAAAAGGATGGGC
Source organism: Pelobates cultripes (assembly GCA_933207985.1). NCBI lineage: Eukaryota > Metazoa > Chordata > Amphibia > Anura > Pelobatidae > Pelobates > Pelobates cultripes. Next base: position 336,861,771 of record OW240913.1, read on the forward strand.
AAGGGAAAAGATATGAGTGACTTTGACATTGGCCAAATAGTGATGGTTAGACAACTCGGTTACAGCATCTTTGATAAGGTAAGTCTTGTGGGGTGTTCCGGGTATGAAGTGGTTAGTACCTACCAAAAGTGGTGAAAAGGACAACCAGTGAACCTGGAAGAAGGTGTCCTGGTCTGATGAATCGTGTTTTCTTTTAAATCAGGTGGATGGTCGGGTGCGTGTTTGTTGTTTACTTGTGGAAGAGACAGATATACAATGATAACAAGGCAGGCCAGTGGAGGCAGTGTTATGCTTGTGGCAATGTCTTCCTGGGAAACCTTGGGTCTTAGCATTCATGTAGATGTTACTTTGACATGTATCACCTACCTAAAGATTGTGGTAGACTATGTACACCTCCTTCATGGAAATGGGGGTGTTCCCTGATGGCAGTGGTCTCTTTCAGCAGGATAATAACCCTGCCACATTGCAAAAAATGTTTTGGAATGATTTGCGGAATGTGACAAGGAGTTCAAGGTGTTGCTTTGCCTTTCAAATTCCTCAGATCATAATCCAATTGAGTATCTGTAGATGTGCTGGAACAACAAATTCCATCCATAGAGGTCCCACCTTACAATTTGCAGGCCTTAAAGGCTCTACTGCCAATGTTTTGGTGCCAGATACCACATGACACATTCAGAGGTCTTGTGGAGTCCATGCCTCGATATATCAGAGCTGTTTTGGCAGCACAATGGGGACCTACACGATATTAGGTAGCTGGTTTCAATGATGTGACTAATCAGGATATTTGCTCTGCACTGTGACCAGAGACCTATCTCACTGCAACTTCTAGAATGAATGGATGTACTTCTAAGCCATTTACGTTTAGCTATAGTGTGGCATGGGAGACTCCTTTACACTTTGCTTTGGAGTTGTAAACAGAAACTCATTTTGTGTATGTACAAGTTTGTAGAAAAGGAGTTAATTACGAAGCTTCACTTTAATTTTCCACAATTCTTTTGCTACTGCAAAGACACATTACCTCACTCTTCGTAAATGCTATTTCCAAAGTGTTTTTGATTTTTAACATCTTTTGGGAACCTGTATGGAAACTCTCTGTACTGCAACCTCATTTTGCAAGAACATCAGCAACTTTTTCTTTTATGGCATGTTTATTTCTGTAAACACATCTTTACAGCACATTACCCAAATGAGATTTTGCTATTACCATAAGGAGAAAATGCTTCTATGTCCGTGTATTTGTCGTTGTTTACATTTGAAACTTAAACAAAAAAATTCCTTTAATGCCTTATCTTATAGTCATAAACTGCAAAATAATTCTTCTTCGGTATAGCAACTTTGCATAGTCCTCAGTTATAAAATGACCACTGAGTTAAAGGTTTAAAAAAGGTAAATCTTTTTTGTCAATAACATAATTTTTGCATGGCTGTCTGTTCTCAGCCTTCATAAATCCTCCCATGCAGGTTTTTTTCTTATATGATCAAAAAACAAGTGGGCGGTGGAAGCAAAGCAGAACACGAAATTGCTAAATGCACTCGTTTTGTGTGTAGAGCTATTTTTTTTCAAATGGTTTACATTTCATAGTCGCCTTTTCACAAATGAATTCTCTTTGAGAGATGAAGATACACAAAAAAAAAAGAGAGAAATAAAATAGATGATTTGAAAGTACTTGCTGCTGATGGAAACACAAAGCTGATGATCACTATAGGGACACCGCATAGGAATAGGGACAACTGCCAGGTTTTTCCCAAGTACATTTCTTAGGTTGTTCTGGCAATGTACTACAGAGATTTATAGCGCATGAACGAGTAGAACAGTCATTTCATTTTTTTTTAATGGCCCAGGCAGTGTAATATAATGGTCTCGGAATAGAGGTATGTGTAGGAAGAAACAAAATCAAGATCTACAGAAAAAAAAACAAGCAGCTACCCGAAAAGTAAAATCCTAACTACAATGTATCCGTTGCACAAATTGGATTGGTACTTACTAGTTCGTTAGTAGACTGTAGGTGTTAGTGACAAAAAGAAAAACAGAAGTCCCAACTTGGCAATCAAACAGAGGGCAAAGTTTCAGAAAAAGCACAACTGATGCCACTCTACTACGGCACCAAATTATTTTTTAATTTCAAGATATTTTATCAGTCACTTATGACATCTAGATTGTAAATTCCCTCGGAAATGGGACCTTCAACTCCTCCTGTATTTGTTTGTCAAATTTTGTATTGTCTCAGATGTATTGTCCCTTTGTCTCTTTACTTCTACCAATTGTACTCTTGTACAGCGCTGCGGAATGTGTTGGCTTTTTTATATATAAGGTATAATAATTATAATAATAATACAAAATAACAATTAGTGCACCACTATAACATAGAGGTCAGGGCAGGTGCAATAAAAGCTTCATTTATTTGGAGTAAAACCACCCTTAAAGGAGCACTATAGTGTTAGGAATACAATGTTTTATTCCTAATGCTACAGTGTTCCTGTCCCTATTTCTATTAAGGTCCCCCCTCCACCAGGTGCATTAAAAAGTAAATAAAAGATTTACTTACCTTTTTCCAGCTCTGAGTGTCCCTTGGCAGTGCTGAACTCTCTGCCTTTTGCAGCACCAAGGAGGAGGCATTTCCTCCTCTGCCAATGTCCAAGCCAATGCTCCTCATAGAAGAGTTTGGGACCTAATGCACATGTATGGCAAGCGTCACCACACATTCCACTTTATCCATAGGAGAGCATTGATTAAATGCTTTCCTATGGGGCTTCTGTGTTACATGACCAAGCTTTACTCGGTCCGTGTAACAGTAGCCCCTCTAATAACTGTAGGGCAGACAGCCACTAGAGGTGGGTTTAACACTCAAAAACTGCTATGTTTTGCTATGCAGGGTTAAAAGGACAAGAACACTGCACCCAGACCACTACATTGAGATAAAGTGGTCTGTGTGAACATGTTCCTTTAGTCAAAAGCAGAGTACAAGTTATAGAAGCTTGAATGACTAATGCACACCTCCAGCTTTTATTATTGTTATCAATTCTACTGACGATTTAATTATATATATTTTTATGTCATACGATCAGTGTTAATTTGGGCATCAAATTTCAATTTAATTTCAGTCGCATTTTAGTCATCTGAATCGTTTTAGTTTTAGTCTAGTTTTAGTGGACAAAAATTTGACAAAATGTGTTAGTCGACAAAATTAACACTGCATACTATCAACATGTAACATGCATCAACATGTAAAAAACACTGATATAAAAAATTATACATAACTAGCAATGTCCCTCTTTTGCAAGTTTTCACAGGTGTGTAATCCTTCAGCCATGAATGATGAGGTTGAAAATTCACTGACTCAACAACAATTGTCTCTACATCAAATCCGGAAGTTAGAGGAATATCTAACCCTATCCTCCTCCCCCTCTAGTGCTTTATTTGCCTGAATAGGTATCAGCATTTTTATAAATCATTACCGCAACACCTCTTCAACTGTCAATCATTTCTTCCTCTTCCATCAGATGCACAAAACTAACTCAAGTGGCAGGCAAGTTTGGTTGGTGCACCAGCCAAAATCCCTGATTATTGAGACATCTATGAATGTAATGAGCCACACACCATGGCTCTGCCAATCGGAGCGTATAGCAGCTATTGTTTTACTGGGCACTTTTACTCTTCCTGAGTGATGATACAATAAACTATGTAGCCAATAAAACCTCCTGGCTCAACAATATTTAATACATGCTTTAGTCTAGACAATGCTCAAGGTTCTGGAATTAAGCAATTGTAGCAAACCCACTGATACATTTAAAGTAATATATCTATATTTTTTTGTGTAAAACACATATATTGCCAGAGGGCCAGCGAAACAGGATGCGCCTTTGGGAAGTTCTCCATTTCCTTCTAAGAGATTTGGCATAACAGAACAAACTAATTATTCATAGAGCCCTTTGTGCAATATTTCAATAAACCCATATGTTTATTTTCTGTTGTAATTCTCAATGTACTGCTGTCCATCCTGGCAACTTCAGATACAAATTACCATACGAGATTGAATAAATTAGCAATTTGATTACGACAAGGGCATCAAAAGTGTAGGATGTTCGTTTATATCTTTTTTTTCATACTTGAGAATTATTCCATCTGGTTTTCTTTTTATATCTACAATTTTGTTTTTCTTTTTGTGCCAATCTACAATAACCAATTAAATGTCAACAGTTCCAGCTGCGTTGGTATTAATTGTAGTGGAAGCCTACTTGCAAGAATTTTATTCACTTACATAAACCTAGTATGTAAATATGTTCAGGTTATGAATATTGAATATGGTAGATCTTGTAATGAAAAGAGTATCTTGCTAAAATGTTGAATTTCTATTTAATTCTAAAAAACAGGTTCTAGAAATCAGCCCCAATTTACCGATATAGAGCTCTAAAATGAATACCACAATCTTTGATTATCAGGGTTATTTAATAAGGTGAGAATTGTAAGGAATTCAAAGTGAATTTAAAATTTTAGACAAAAATAGCCTAACTGGAAGCATAGTTTACTTGGAGATTGTTTCTAATTCAGCTGTTGTAGCATTAAATGTAAAATTCACTTTGAATTCCCCAAAGTTCTCACCTTACTGAATAACTGTGTGTTTTGGGAGATGTTGTGTGGCCAGAGCCAATTTATTTTGGGAGCGTATTCTCTTGGAAAGATTATTAATAAAGTGCTCAATTTATCAAGAATGGATTTAATTATTATTATTATTATTATTATTATTACAAACTTATTACAAATGTAGCCTGTTAGCCCTGTAATAATATTGTAACGTTATTTTTTAAAAGTATATTTTGCTTGTCATCAGTTTTCAAATACATTCCACGTGTTATTATTAACCAATTTAAAGGTACACTCCAGACCCTTAAAGCACTGGCTGAAGTGCTTTATGTGTGAAGAGAGTGTACTCTTGTTTTGTTTTAAAAAAAGAGCAAATTTTAACATAACTTAAAAGCACATTATAAATGATTTTTCCAGCCCAGTTTTTGAGCTGAGGACCATTAAGAATAAGATTCGGACAGGCATAAATATAATGATTGCTTTAGCTGTTTGCTATCTTTAATAGCTACCTAACTCTGGTGCTAAACCTCAGCTTTTAGAAAAGAATCTATTTTTAGACAGCCTTACAATCATTGCTTCTTCTTGTACATTTTGTATTTTTCATTTTGTCTATAACCTAGAGATTGTGAATTTAAATGAAATGATCTCTGTTTAGGCAAAAATATAACTCACTGAACTTTTGTTTATATGCACACATTTTCTGATTACGGTTTCTTTAAAAGGATGTTCTAAGCACCAGAACCACAACAGAATATTGTATTAGTTGTGGTACAAAAAATGTGCTAGGGGAAATTGCTCTGGATTTTGCATTAAGAAGGCTGTGATTGGACAGCCACAAAATGTCTGGATGAGGTTAGAAGGGGAGGGCTTGGAAAGGCTTGAGCCAAAATATCTGCTGCCTTTGCAAGCTGCTTTTAGATATACATTCCAATGAAAAATAAATCATAAATTCAATGCATGCATGTTTTCAATGGGTGCATATCTGCTAAACAGTAATACTTTTTGGGACAGGGGAAGGGCGGTGGAGTGTTGCTTTGGTACACATTTTATAATAACCTTGAGAGGCTAAACAGCTGTTTTGACTTTGCCAGTAATCAAGCATGTGGCTCTGAGATGTTGTAACTGGCTTCCTACAACACTGAGCTAAGTGTCCAGATTGAACTGTAACCAAGAGGAAACATAACATTTGAACCAGGATCCATATGAGTGCCTTCTACCTAATCCTGAAGCACTCGTGTTTAGGAGATGTAATGTAAGTATTATGTCCCCTCCCCAATATGTGGAACACAAATCAGTGTAACCAAACCTGGTTATATGAAGATTCTGCACAGCCCTACCATGGTTTTTGGGGGAGCTCCAATTCACTATGTTCAAATTTTAGCATATGTCCACAGGAAACAAGTTTGGCAGATATGTCTGGTTGAAATGTATGTTACTGCAGGAGGTTCAGAGCCTGCTGTTTTTTTTGTTTAGTTGTTATTTTCATTTATTTATTTTTTGTTCATTTTTTCTAATTGCATATACTGTACTACTTTTTTGATATGCAATAAAATAGACTCCTGACCAGGGGTAGTTAACATTAAGCACTCCAGATATTGTGAAATACATCTCACATAATGCTCTTACAGCCATAATGCTTGAATGAACTTCACAAAACTTTAGTTCTTAAATAATATACCACTCAAAGTGGCTTGCAAAAAAAGTTAGAAAAAATAATGAAAATTATTTTTCAAAGATTCTACTGTGTTCACTGTAGTTACAATGTGTTTTTAATCATTTGATCATTTGTCCAACATGGATGATATAATTATCTATTATCGTATCCTGATCAGAAAAGGAAAAAACACATAAATGAAAATACCAATAAATTAACATGAGTTGCTAAGGTACATTGTGTAATACATTTCTGTAATTAGAAGAGCACTGAATTATAATCACCCCCTTAGTTTTTTAACAGTTTAATAAACATTAGATTTGCATTATATATTATGCCTGGCTAGTTGATTAATATTACAAATCAGAAACAAAACATGCTTACAAATAAAAAAAGATAAAAAAAAAAAAAAGAAAGTGAAAAAAAATGCTAAACCATATAATCAGGGCCGGATTTACCTTGTTAGCTGCCCCGAGGCCAGTTTCCTAAAGGCACACTCACTCTCTTCATATACTCAAAAAGTTTAGTGTATGCGATTGGATGGGTTAATGGGACCAGGTTGTGGGATGTGATTGTATGGTAAATGCAACTAAATTGAGTTATGCGATTTGGGGGTATTAGATTGGATATGTGCAAGTGACTAGTTTGTGGTATGTTGATAGTGAATGTGACGATAGTGAATGTGACTTGGTGGGTGGCTGAATAATAAGTGGGACAGGGATGGGAGTGTGTGTATATGTGTATGGAGGCACCTTGTGGTGTTTTATATTTATGGGAATGCTGCTTGTAGATTTGCATTTGTGGAGGTATGTGGATAGGGGGTGTAGTGTGTGTGTTTAAGGGAACTTGGGGCCAAAGTGTGTTTGTGAGGGATTTGAGCTATAATGTGTGTTTGGCGAGAGGGGCTATAATGTGTGTTTGGGGAGAGGGGCTATAATGTATGTTTCGGGAGAGGGTCTGTAGGGTGTTTAGAAGGCAAAGGGACTGTAGTATGTGTTTAGGAGAAATTGGGACTGTAGTGTGTGTGGGGAAACTGGAACCATTGTATGTGTATACGGGGAAACTGTAGCTGTAGTATGTGTGGGCTAAGGGAAATAGGGCTGTAGGGTTGACCGGAAAAAATAAATATAGTCTGTTGTGTGTGCTTGGGGATAAAGGGGCTTTAGCATGTGTTGGGTAATTGTACTGTGAGTGGGATGTGTGTGTATGTATATATATATATATATATATATATATATATATATGTCCCCCCCTCTTGTTTACCTTGAGCAGGAGGGGGGTCCTTCTAAACCCTGCTAGTTTACTGGGTACATCATCCGGTCTGCACCTTTGGAGGATGCAGTCCAGTTGTACTGCAGGAGTTGTAATAAAAAAACGACTCTTTACATATGATCCATGAAAAATATCAAGACATAAAAATGTGTCAGGTCCGCAGTACAGTATTGACTGGACATATAGTGAGAGAATAAGAGAATAACAGACATTACCACATGCCTAAAGGAAGTGGACGAGTTTCATATCTAAATAGATACTTTATCAACAGTTACCAGCACAGTAGCTGTTGATTAAGTATCTGTTTAGATATGAAATGCATTTTTTTATTGATTTTGTTACATCTTACTCTGTGTTTCACATCTTCTCACTGTTTTTTAATTTGCAAAAACACACTTGAAGCATACATCCACATGTATGTATTTTACATTTTGATCAGCATTTTTGGAGGGAGCAAGTAATGTTTTATTGGAGTGAAATAGAGTTTTGTCATCTAAATTCTTCAATCATTTCACAATGTTTGTGAGTCACCAGGATTTTAGCCAGGGGTGGAATCCAAAACATTGTAAAATATGAGATGCATTAATATAATGAGTTTGATTCCTTAACTGCATTTTCTGAAATAGTTTAAATTCTGTTCATGTTTTGAACATAGTTACTGACTGGCGCTCCATACAGTGCGTGCTAACGACGACTGGTGAAAACCCTTGACTTTGTCTCCATCAGCTTGAAGATGACAGATTGAGGTTATCACTTAAAATACTCAGACGGGCTACCTAGTGTACTTTAATCGTTTGACTCTATATTCAGACTTTCTTTATCTGAAAGAATTTCATGAACTATGCATGGCCTCCTAGTTTTCAGCATCTATCATTACGTACATGTAGCCAAGACTAGGTCACATGAAGGAGTTAGCTGGCTCTTTATTGGATTTGAAAATTCATTTTGTTATGAACTGCAATTTGTCCAAAGTTGGGCATTCGGGTGATCATTTGAATTCCTCATTAGCTAACGGATAATTACCGGAAAAAAAACAATTTACGTGATGGACGGGCATGTTCATTTGATTTGCAGTTCAGAGTTTCAGCCATGGCTTAAAAAAACCGGATATGACTGATGGGGAAAAAAGGATGATTGATGGCTAGAGGACAGCCTATAAATGTAAATTTTATTCACAGATCAAGTGATCAATAGAAAGTAAAAAAAGTAGGAACAGTATCTATCTATCTATCTATCTATTTAATGAATATTTATAAATACAGATTTTAATTGCTCCTTTTCTTTTTTCCTCTGTTGGTTAATTTTTTTCCAACTTGATCTGTGAAATAAATGGGGGTATAATGTGTACTGCAAACTAGATACATAATATTTATATATTTTTAGAGCACTGATTGGCTAATTTTACACCCTTTTGTAACGTCTGATTAGTCTCCTTGAAGCTTTTTTCAGCTGATGAAATTCTGACTTGCTGAACTGCCACATTCAGTATATTTGTTTTTTTTTTTCAGACATAGTGTTTTGACTGAAACTAATGTTTCTGCCAAGTTTAACTAACCACCCTGTATCAGGACCATAATATGGTCTAAAAGATTCCAGCACTGTAATATAATCTATACAGATTTTTTTTTTTTTTACTTACTATGCTTTATTTTACAGGAAAATTATGTAAACTTTTCCTGAGATGGTACACAGATACCACTTATAGCCGCTAGACCAAATGTTAGAATAGTACAGTTTATAAAATAAGAATTAAAGGGACATGCATCACTTTGAGACATCTGACTCGTTCAAAAGCTTTAGCTTTATATTAAACAGTTGACTCACTCTGCAGGTTTAAGAAGGCAAGTAAATACGATTTTTTTCTCTCTTTAAATTTGCCTGTTTCTTTTTTCTTATGCTTTCCACACCCACTTCAAGGGGATCACTGATGTAACCAATCAGTGTCCTATCCCTAGGAATACTGTAAAAGTGCATTGGTAATGCCTGACAGATTTATACATGTGCAGTTGGAAGATTTCTATAACTTGCAACATCCTGACATGGGAAGAAGAGAGGGAGTTTGATCACGCTGGTCATGAAGAGCAGGCTTCTGTGTCATTTTTGTCACTTACTGCTGCATAATGGTACCCTGCTGCTGTCATTAGTGGGCTTTTTTGAATCATAGATAGTTGGGTAGAAAGGGGGAAGTGGTGACAAAACTCCCCTAGCTGAGAGGCATGGCCAATAATGCAACCTGACTAAGTTTATAGTAAGTTTATGAACTTACTTTTAAAAGTTTTTTCTTATTTTGATTTGTATATATGTTTCAAAATGTTTGCTTGTTTGTTTATAAAATGTATTGTCAAGTGATGCATGTCCTTTTAATTTTAGAAGCGTATAGGGAAGTCAAACATCAGCTTGGCTCACGTAAAGGGATACTATGGTGCCAGAAATACAAAGCTGTATTCCTGGCACTAAAGCTCTCTCTGCCTCCACTCTCCCTTGCGCCCCCATCATTACGAATAAAGGATTAAGGCACTTTATTTACTTACCTGATCCCAGCACCGATGTCCCTTTTCCGACATCCCACGACAAGCAGGCGCTAATGCGAATGCACGGCAAATGGAGAAAAATCTGACGCTGGATGAGGACGTCCAGTATCAGTTACGGGACCAAAGGTCCATTATGATCCAAGAAGAGCAACCCGTGGACAGTATGCTGTAGGCAGACTTAGTGCTGCAATGTAAACACTGCAGTTTCTCTGGAACTGCTATGTTTAACATTGCAGCATTATGGGCAATTTGGACACTCTAGTGCATGCGTGAGAGTACAGCATTGGCATTGGTTCTTGGAGCTGAAGGTTCAGGAGTTGAAAAGAAAAAGGTTCCGGTGAGTAAATCTCACCTTTGCCTGCCCCTTCTGACCACCTGACCCCCAATGGCAATGTCACCGTCGGTGGTATTTGCGAATGCGGCAAAGTCCTCAGACAGTGACAGTGCCGCTTTAGTCCCAAGTAACGTTTAGCAACATCATTTGTATACATAGATGGGGCTAAAGAGCTATAGGGAATGCATGCAGTTACTGGTGACCTCTATGATAATATACTAACAGAATAAATGGGTCTACTCTTTAAAAAACCCAGTGAGTGCACTTAGTTTCAATATTTTTGGGCCTGATTGTTGACTTCAATGAAGACTTCATTCAGGAGTTGAAGCTGCAGAAAAATGCCGATTTGTTTTTACTAAGGTTTCAGATTGGAGCAGCTTCAAGCCTTGCACAGCAGAAAGCACGTTATAAATTCTGTTTCCAGTTTTTGAGATGAGGACCGGTAAGAATAAGATTCGAACTGGCATGAATATATTGATTTCTTTAGCCGTCTACTATCTTTAATAGCTACTTAACTCTGGTGCTAAACCTCAGCTTTTAGAAAACAATCTATTTTTAGACAGCCTTACAGTCATTGCTTCTTCTTGTACATTTTTTTTTTTATTTTGTCTATAACCTAGAGATTGTGAATTTAAATGAAATGATCTCTGTTTAGGAAAACATATAATTCACTGAACTTTGGTTTATATACACACATTTTCTGATTACGGTTTCTTTAAAAGGATGTTCTAAGCACCAGAACCACTACTGAATATTGTATTAGTTGTGGTACAAGAATGTGCTAGGTGAAATTGCTCTGGATTTGGCAAAATTCTTCAAGTCCCAAAGACACCCAAAGCATGTCTCTCAGGACAAGTACATTCCTCGCATGGATTTACATTAAAACAGCACAATATTCTACCAGGACAAGTGTGCACTGTCATCATGGACCTATGATGAGATGCGCAACATACTATTTGAACAAACACACATTTATATTACTTGATGGAGCACAGCACGGCATATATGCATTCACCATCTGGACTAACATATAGGGATCACAGAATTATACCAGGACTAAAGTACATTCACATTGTAGACTTAAATTAAGAAAACACAACAGGATCAATGTACATTTACCCCTAGACTTATCTTGTAATGTCCATGTCATTGACTGCCATGGAATTAATCCAGATTCCCATCAGAATGTTTGCCGTACATTTGTTATGACCATTGATCATGAGAATGTTGGAAACATTTGCCAATCCTTTCAACAATTCCAACCACAATGGTTGCTCTAAAATGAGAAATTAATGTTCCTTTGAAATTTAGTACAATTTAAACAACTCCTCAGTTCTCACATAGAATAATAATATGAATGCTAGTGTAGATGTTGCATTAATTACACTTGCCTAATTATTTTTGCATTGTTGGTTACACCAAGGTACTTCATCTTGAAATAGTGAATTGTGATACTTTGATGATGAGTATTAAAATTAATTGACCTGTACAGATCTCCAGTTTTACTTTTCTTGCCATGTCATTGATTTAGAAGTAAAGTTTGCAAGTTAATGTTCTCCACAACTCCATGACGTTGTGTAAGGCACAGAGCTGAGCAGCATTGAGAGAGCCTCAGTGCTCGATGTGCTGTTACACAGTTAATATTCTCATTATTGTAGATGCAATTTACCTAGCATATTCTGTGATTTATTTACCTTGTATTTTTCTATAGGTAGGTATTTGCTGCCTCCTTCTGGCCCATTTTGGTAATGCCCTTGTTCCTCCTGTGAGCATGATACATCATTTCCTTGTAAGTAAAACTCCACCCCTGCTCTGGCGGTACTTCCTGTGTCATGGCTGCTTGCATTTGCTTCATGTAACTGGGACTCTTGTATCCCTCATGCTAAGCTAAGGAAAGCATCATCTTTTGACCGCATAATACTGAAATCCATTCATTTTGCTGTATTCCTGTTGTGTGATGTTCAGAATAAACCAGCTTTTGAATGAAACCAGTATTGGTGAGTTCAGCTATCTGAGGAGGATTGTCCGCAGTGACCGTACCTGCTTATACAGGCCAGGCACAGAGGTCCCACAAGGGTTAGATCACTATCACAGCAATCCGAGTCAGAATAGTCAAAAGATGCATAGAATTCCTGCAGCTGCTGTGTATATGTGAGAGCATAATTTACAATCTAGCTCAGTCCCATCCCCATCTTGTGAAGCGCATGGTAGCTGAAGCTCACTGCACTGCATATGATCTGTTCTTACTGCATTCTAACTGCACTTCATGTGAACATTGAAGCTGTTTCTCTACACTGAACTGTGTTACCCGTCTAAGCTGCTGTGTGGTTTCTTAAAGAGACAGTACCATTTTCTGCAAAACAATATAAAATGTCTAGCCAACGCTCTGAACACTCCTTTATGGCAGAAACAATACAGATGCATCATGCCTCTGAACCAGAAGGTGCACAGGGAACAGATCCAGCAGATATTACAGAACAAAATGTAAAAGCCAAACGTATAATAAAACCGACACAGAAACTCAGAGAAAACTATGAAGCAACTAGAGATGAGTTCTCCAGTAATCTGTCAGACCTCTGGGACAGAACCTCACACTGCATGTCAGTTTTGGCAAATTTTACTGATCAACCGGCTGAATTAAGAGACTCTGTAAATCGCCTATGTGCCGCATATGAACGCTATAAGCGGTTGTCTGTAAAATACTCAGCCTTCTTGCAGGACTCTTCAGCAGAACTGACCAGGACCAATGCACTAAACCGACAAAGGGATCTTGAAGTGCAAAATGCTAAGCTTAAGGCAGAGCTCCGCATAGCTCATCTGCTGGAGACCAGATCTCACAGATCCACCTCAACCAAGCGCACTGCACCTTCTTCTCGATCCTCTCGCTCCAGAAATTCAATATTAAATGATAAGCTTATTGAGGCCCGCGCTGATGAACCCTGCAGATCATGCCACCAGGCCAGTATCTGCAAGTGCCTTTGCTAATTCTTCTTGGATAACAGGTCCTGAATTTCTGCTGGATCAGCCAGAAGAAACCACAGCTGATGTCTTCAGTATCCTAGAACCTGACAAAGATCCAGAGATTCGTCCAGAAGTGAAAACCCTCGTCACTCAAACTAAACAAAGACTCAACTTGGATTGTCAGCGATTTGAACGATTTTCCAAGTGGATAAAACTTGTACGCACCATCACAAGGTTATTCCACATTGCACGCTGCTTTCACACAAAGCTCACTGATCCTCAATGTCAAGGTTGGCACATATGTCAAGAGTTTCTTTCTGCAAAGGACATTGCTGAAGGTGAAATGGTCATAATACGCATTGTACAGCAGGAAGTCTTTGGCCCAGACATTAAATGTATCCGTGACAAGAGGGATATTCCAAAAACCAGTGCAATTGCTAATCTAAACCCATTCATTGATAATGATGGTATGTTAAGAGTTGGTGGACGTTTAAACAAGGCCGAGTTGGGAAAGAAAGAACAGAATCCTCTCATTATGCCCGCTCGCCATCACATTGCCACTCTGCTCATACAGCACTACCACGAAGGGGTTAAGCACCAAGGTAGACACTTCACTGAAGGTGCCATAAGAGCTGCAGGCCTTTGGATCATAGGAGCGAAAAGACAAATTACAGCTATACTGCACAGCTGTGTTCACTGCCGCAAACTAAGAGGTAAACATCCGCAACAGCAAATGTCAGATCTACCAACTGACAGGTTAAGTACTGACCCACCATTCACTCATGTTGGTCTGGATGTTTTTGGACCATGGATGGTAACAGCCAGCAGAACTCGAGGTGGTCAAGCAAACAGCAAACGCTGGGCAGCGTTGTTTACTTGCATGAGTGTGCGTGCAGTACACATTGAAGTAATAGAATCTATGGATGCTTCAAGCTTCATCAATGCTTTGAGACGATTTCTCGCCATCAAAGGACCAGTCAAGACACTTAGGTCTGATTGCGGTACTAATTTCGTTGGAGCCTGTCGAGAGTTAGAGCTCAACTCTAGACCAATCCAAGACTTCTTAGCTCAAAAAGGCTGTACATGGATATTCAATCCCCCTCATTCTTCCCATATGGGCGGCTCATGGGAGAGGATGATTGGCATTACACGTAGAATACTGGACTCTATGCTTATGGACTCAAATTGCACAAGACTTACCCACGAGGTTCTAACCACCTTTATGGCAGAGGCATCTGCTATAATTAATTCCAGACCACTGGTTCCAGTGTCAACAGATCCAGAGAATCCAACCATCCTAACCCCAACTACTCTGCTTACCCAAAAGCTTGGGTCCATTCCTGTCCCACCCGGAAACTTTAACTCAGGAAACTCGCGCTATGACCAGTGGAAGCGAGTGCAACACCTCGCCAACTGCTTCTGGAATCGTTGGAAGATGGAATACCTTTCTACTTTGCAAGGACGCAGGAAATGGCAACACCCAAATCCTAACATTAAAGTTGGAGATCTTGTTCTGCTCAAGGATCAACAAGCTGGGAGACTCGAGTGGCCTATGGGACTTATTATAAAGAGTGTTCCTAGTGATGATGGCAAGGTACGCAAGGTGGAGGTGAAAGTTGCAAGACAAGGGACTGTAAAGACCTTCATCAGACCTATCACTGAACTTATTCTGCTCTTGCCCTTTGGAGAATGAACTTACTTGCGTATGTTGCTTGTCCCTACCTTTGATTTCAAGAAGGAAGAGTCTTGGACGTTAATGTTAACTTGAAGTTGTTGCATTTTTTGCATGATTTTTCTTTATGTCTTTCACGTTCTCAAGACATCAAGCAAATTGCACTGTTGTTTATTTGCACTTGTATAACTACCGTTATGGTATAAAATAGTGACATTTACAATGTCAGACGGGGAGTGTGCTGTTACACAGTTAATATTCTCATTATTGTAGATGCAATTTACCTAGCATATTCTGTGATTTATTTACCTTGTATTTTTCTATAGGTAGGTATTTGCTGCCTCCTTCTGGCCCTTTTTGGTAATGCCCTTGTTCCTCCTGTGAGCATGATACATCATTTCCTTGTATGTAAAACTCCACCCCTGCTCTGGCGGTACTTCCTGTGTCATGGCTGCTTGCATTTGCCTCATGTAACTGGGACTCTTGTATCCCTCATGCTAAGCTAAGGAAAGCATCATCTTTTGACCGCATAATACTGAAATCCATTCATTTTGCTGTATTCCTGTTGTGTGATGTTCAGAATAAACCAGCTTTTGAATGAAACCAGTATTGGTGAGTTCAGCTATCTGAGGAGGATTGTCCGCAGTGACCGTACCTGCTTATACAGGCCAGGCACAGAGGTCCCACAAGGGTTAGATCACTATCACAGCAATCTGAGTCAGAATACTCGAAAAAAAACTAAGTAAAATCTTGATTCTCTTAACATTTTATTACACTTGAGGGGAACCTGACTACAAGTAGGGACAGGGACACTATAGTGTTAGGAATACGTATAGTTGTTTTCCTTTAATTGGCTACAAAATGTTTTGTCTTGGGCAGATTTTGCAAATCATGTGCATTATACCTCTGTGCTCCAACAATGATGCTACAGATGACATACACAGGAGTAATGTAATCAAAATGCAATCTGTTCATCAGTGGCTTTTGGTTATCTACTGCAGAAGACAGGAGTAGTTCTTGTGTTAACCTATGGAGAGTACTCATCAAACAACAATGGGTTTTGATGCTCTGATGAATTATCCATATCGAAGAACACAGGAACTGGTGTTCATTCCTTTCCCATGAGAGAAATATGAATCATTCATCACTAGATCCCTTAATATTCCTTAGTTGAGTGGCAGAAAGGAAGGGATACCTGTCTGAGTTTTCAAAAAGAAAGCTTTGCTATCACTACCCTCTTCTTATTTTTTACTATTAACAGAAACTAAGCAAGTGCTTTATTACAATTCAGTAAAAAGAAAGGTGAGATAATTACTAGAATCCTTAACCAGATAATTCTATTATGATCTATAATACTGCAAAATGTTCACAAATGGTTTGGAAATGGAAGTTCTGTGAATAAAGAAATGAAAAAAATGAACCTTTTCTTTGAGAAACTAAGTTTTGAAGAGCAAGGACTAAAATATTATTCAAAAAAACCTTTCTTGTTATGAATGAGATAAATTCCTTACACTGACAAGCATGCCAAAATCTATTCCACCAATTTTTAAAATCCTCTTTTCTTTTCAGGTGGGCACTTCAAATCCAGGTTTAAAACTGGAAGAAAAATAATTTTACTGGCGAAATAAGGGAAGAAATAAACTGGAATTGCTTAATTGGATATGAAAATAAGAAAGCAAGAAAAAGTGTAAATACAAAATATCTTATCTTGTGCATGAATAAGAAAGGCTGGACTTTGTTGCTGACAACCAGTGCTGATAATTTAGTTTGGTAGCAGTTAGCACTCCAAAGATTGGCTATCTCAGTTTAACATTTTGGATATTATAATTGGTGTTAAGCCAGTTAACCTGCTGTGAATGAGACCTTCCAAACAGATTTCCATCAAGAAAGCTTACGGTCAGTTGCCAACATCCCTGTAAGTTTCTACAACAAAAGCTGAGCTGCAAACTGACAAGAACAACAGTTGTCTAAAGAAACTAGAACTATAACCACTACAATGTGTTGTTGTAAGTAGTCAAACCATTTTAGAGCAGCTTGACTTTTTCTTTGGGGTCTGTCTATTCTGGAGCTAGAGGTTCTCTGCCTGTGCAGGGCTTAGCTTATTGGCAGACCGTGATCAGTTGAGCAGAATCGATCCTGGGTGGGTGTAGACCACCCAGGTGCTCTGCAGATAGGTGGAGTGTGCAGTGCTATGCTCTTCCCCTCTCAGGTAGACCATTTCACTCTTGCTAGGCTCTGCTCCACACCAGCAGTGCCAAGTGGTAGAGGGGCCGGGGCCTATAGAGAGGGCCAGGATCTACCTGAAAGCCAAGCTCCTAGCAGGATCTTCTGGCTCATTGTCAAGTCAAACTGTTCTAAAATGGGGAACTGAGCAGCACTGGAGTGTTCCTTTAAAAGTGATTCTAATATATCTATTTTATCTAACTGGAAGTGAAATATATCTAAGTTGCCAGACAAGTTTAATTTGTTTAAAATAAAGCAATGATTAACAAATAAATATGCAATGGCACATTGTTATCAGGAAGAAACCTTTTCTGTGCAATATATTTTTGATCTACAAATCTGTTTGCAATTTGCATCAGGGCTGTAATAAGCCTCATGCAGGCAGCAATATATAATCCTGAATTTACTTTATGCAGCCCTGAGCTATACATATATTGAAGTGTCCGTTATTATACAGGCGACCATGTGGTTATTTGTCTAGAGATGGATTGAACCTAAATGCAGTTTGAGATGCAATATATAAGGGAAGGGAATTATTGCATGGGGGATGTGGTGAAATATTAAGGAAATGATTTACATGGAAGGGAATCCAGTGATCTGAAATTGTACAGAAATCCAGATTGGCTATGGGAAATAATCAAATCAGGATAGAAACCCTATATAACAGAGAATCACGAGCATTGCTTTACGAATAAACAAAAATTTAAAAATGCACACAAACAAATGTTTCTAGATGATTATGATGCTACATATATATTATGAACCAATGAGGGGTCCATTCACTTAACAGTGCATTGTAGTGATCTGAATATCAAAATGCAAAATGCCCAGCCAGCCAAATACATTACAGCAGTGTATATTCTGGGGAGTAGCAATGACTAAATAACAATTAATACGAAACAGATTTAGAGAAAGTGCACAAAAAATATAATTTTACATTTTACAAGGGGTATTGTGACGCAGTGGTGTACACGATATGGCCATGTGGTGTAAATGAATCCTCATGCTTGTTTGCTAAGATAGATGATTTTAAAGGGGCACCATAGGCAGAAAACCAATGTTAGCCTAATGAGGCTATTTTGGTGTATAGATCATGCCCCTGCAGTCTCACTGCTCAATTCCCTGCCATTTCTGCATGCATGTGACTTACATATCCTACCTAAACATTTCCTGAAAAGGAACCTAGATAGTCTAGGTTTCTTTATTGCACAGTCAGTTTTTATATAGAATTTCTTATCTTCTGCTTTGTTAATAGACTCCTAGACACTGCAGGAGCCTTCTGTGGGTAATTAAAGTTCAATTTACAGAGCAGGAGATGATTGAAATATAAAACTATTTTTTCATTGAGGCTGTGTGAGTCACATCCAAGGGAGGTGTGACTAGGGCTGCATGTACAGAAACAAAAGTGATTTAATTCTAGACATGTGCAATTCGTTTCGGTTCGAATTTAAATTCGGCCGAATTTCAAGAATTCGGACATTCGGATGCTTCCTAATGTCTGAATTGCCGGAGTGCCGAATTGGCGAATTTCGGATGTGTCGAACCGAACTGAAGTCCTGAATTGCCAATGTCCCGAATTGCCAAAGTGACAAATTTCTCAGTGCCTTGCCGAACCGAACCAAATTGCCGAAGTGCCGAATTTCGTAAGTGCCAAAGTGCTTCGGATTTCTGACAAGTGGCAAAACAGGAGAGGGAGGGAAAATTAAGAGAATGATGACAGGAATCTACTCCTAACCCTAGCCCTAACCCTACCCTAACCCTTACCCCAACCTTCCTCTAACCCTACCCCTAACCCTACCCCTAACCTTACCCCTAACCCTAGTAGTAGAGTTAGGGCTAGAGGTAGGGTTAGGGTTAGGGGTAGAGGTAAGGCCATGGTTAGGGGTAGGGTTAGGGGTAGGGTAAGGGGTAGAGGTAGCAGCAGAGGTTGCAGGGTTAGCTTTAGGATTTGAGATAGGGTTAGGGGTAGGATTAGGGGTATGGCTAGGATAAGGGTTAGGGGTAGGGTTAGGGGTAGGGTTAGGGTTATGGTAAGGGGTAGAGGTAGGGTTAGGGGTATGGTTAGGGCTGAGTGTAGGGGAGGGTTAGGGAATTGCTGAAGTCTTGAATTGCCAAAGTGCTGAATTCCCGAATTGCCGAATTGCTGAAGTCACGATTTTCGAAAGTGGCGTACCGAACCAAATATTTGCCCATGCACATCCCTATTTTATTCCTAAATGGCAGAGAGTTGAGCAGTTGCATGATCTGTATATCCAAACTGCTTCATTACGTTAGTTGTTTTGATAGCTATAGTGTCCCTTTAATTAGCCTTTGTGTGTGAGCTGTTCCTTAATCTGTATTTATATTTTCATCCTTACAGCTGCAGCACTACTGAGAAATGAATGTTCTAGGTTTGCCCCCAATTCCCTTTGTTTTCTGAGTAACAATTAATGACATATTATTTACCTAATTAAGGTGACAAAACAAACTTAGCTCATTCCACTGGTCATTTTTGAGTGTTGTATATGCATTTGAGCGAAAAAAAATAAAATTTAACATCATTCTTTTAATTATTTTTTATTAATCTTGCATTCGATGATGACAGTATCTAGCTATCAACAAGCCTCCATTCTGTGTTATGCAAGGAGACAGTTAGACAGGTGAACACCACACAATGACTCATAGCAGACTGATGTACAATGTCTCTTGATTTTAGAAGTGGCTTTGTGACAAAGAATCAATGGAGCATAACATAGCTACTACAAAAATTTTATGTTAATAATTAAAGTGTTCAAGTTTCCAAAAGATGGTAACATTGCAGAGTTTTAATAAATGTATTTAATGAGACACAGTGTGAATTAGTGTCGCAGAGATATTTTTCTGTGGTTTTATATTCTAATACTTATTGCCATCTTTCTCGTTTAAACCAAAGATATTTCTCCTAATATGGCATTTATAACAAATACATTATTTATGTGATTAATCTTAAACTTGCT
The DNA here is from genome assembly GCA_933207985.1 of Pelobates cultripes. Taxonomy (NCBI): domain Eukaryota; kingdom Metazoa; phylum Chordata; class Amphibia; order Anura; family Pelobatidae; genus Pelobates; species Pelobates cultripes. The sequence goes on from OW240913.1 coordinate 336,881,974, forward strand.
GAGCAGAGTACATTTATTCAATGCTAAGCATATGTTCCCAATGTCTATGTTCTATGACATTTAAGAAAACAGTATGGTAAGTTCACAAACTAAATGTAATGTAATGTGTACTGTAGCTTTTGTATTTGTGACATTTTATAGCTGTTTTTATAGTTAACCCTTTAACTGTGAAGTTGTTTTTTGTAAAAACCCATGACACATTTTTATTCAATAAAGGAAGTTAGCAGATACATTTAAGACAAATCAGCAAATGTGTGTTTCAATATATACCCTCATATGAGTATTTGTAAGGAGTCTCTTGGTATTTTGGGAATGGAGATTCACGAAAATGCAACCAAATATCTAATGTGAAAGAATGGCTTTTTAAACTTCTCACAATGTTTTATTCTTATCTCAGTTTTTTTCAAAATTAGTCTCTTTTGCCCATGAAACACTTTTTCTTGTTTTGATAGTGTGAAAACAAATTCTTTATAACATTTTGTTTTTTGATCCTGTGTTGCTAACCTGAATGAGTCTTAACTTATAAAATTAACTGTTGCCATATTGTGCCAATTGCATCTATAGAACTTAGCATGTAGCCTCCCGCCAACAAATCTTTTTTTTTAACAAGTCCCTATAAGTCTGCCTTCTGTTCTTGGCTTTTTAGTAGTCAATAGTTATGTGCAACTCACAGTTACTACATAACCGGGAATACACATGCTAGGTTTCCATAATACACGATAAGTGGAGAAAATTTCGCAATGTTTCTGAACCCCAGTGATCCCTGTGCAACCTTTTTAAAACCTTAATACTAACAGTTGCTTGTCTCTGTCATGTTAAAATAAATATATGATGAACCTACGGCAGCACAAGCTACATTGGGAATGAATATAAATAAAGATGTATACACGAAGAAGCAAACAGGCAATTTAAAATGACTTTAACATATTCAATATTCATTCCCAGTCTGTAACATGTATATTGTGCTCTTGAGCCACATTCGACACAGGTTAGACTTACTTTTAAATAATAAATAAAGCCAATTAAAATTTCCGAACATGCAAGTCCATTCATGTTAGAGTAAAACATCAATAAATTCTATAATACTTTTGTATTGCTGGAGCGCCGAGAGTGCAGAAGAGAACACAGAGGCAGCAGCAGGCATACAGACTTAAGCAGCACTGCTCTGTAATCTGCCACCACCTACCTGAGTCACAGTCCAAAACGGGGATGTCTCCCCAGGCACAACTCACACCCTCGGGCATCATTCTCGCACCATAGAAGCAAGTTATCTGCAAGAAGGGCCCGAGATTGTGCCCGGACCAGTGACGGGTATCGCATATGTTAAGAACAAGTGCAGGACTGTATCGGGACTCAGGGACGGTGAGGTAGATCTGGGGAGATTAAGTCCCTTAACTTGCCACTGGGAAAACACCAGCGGTACCATACCATGCTTATTATATCTCAGATACACGAGCTCAGATAATACTCTCTAGTTGTTCCCTCATGCATACCTACCTTGCTTATCTTTTATTTTTTACACGATCACTAATGCATACTTAGCCTGATACATTATCATTACGTTAAAACGAGGATACATCGCTTAGGAGCTCACTCTCTAGTGTTTCATTACGATGACATTCATGTTGATTCACATACTAAGTCTTACTATTTGTGTACAATAATGAGTTGACCCCTATCTGCCTGTATTGTACGTTAACTACCTTCTGTCTGTATACCAAAAATTGTGCTAATATCTTGACTGCCACACTGTTTTGATATGTGTTTTACCTATCCTGCCTTTGCTGTCATGACAATGTAGGCCTGTTTGTTAACGGAGCACAACAAAAACAAAGAATTAAAAAAAAAAAAAAAGATTTAATCAATATTTTCTTATCACACTTGTTGGTCACTCTGGGAGGATTTCCTAGCACATAATACATTCTAAACATGGAACTCATACCATTTCTTTCTTTGAACATTCATGTCAATCAATGCAAGGTAATTTTTTATATCAGATCACATTGTATTGAAGAATCAAGACATTTGCTTGTTTCATCTGTAAAGACATGATGGAGCAAATTGCACTATGCTCTACTGATTGATTAAATGATATGACTGGAAGATTTTTAAATAGCTATACTGTTCATTATATGCAAAAATAGTTATTTAATTTTTTTTTTATAATGAAATATAAATTCATTTAAAATATTTTAAGAATTCCAAATAAATGAAGAAAGAAATCTTCTTGTAATCTGGTTAATTTTCTGCACATTTCTAGTCTCTTCTACTTATTCAAATCTTGATGCTCCAGTTAAATTAATTGTCTTGGGAAATGTTCCTGAGAATGGTTCTAGATTTTTTTCCTTGTGCTTCTATACAGTCCTTTTTATCTTTTCTTTTGATGCCCTCTGACTCGGTGGCATTATGAAAGGTTGATATTACTGAATTTGATTAATCATATGCAAATCAAAAGGAGCTGAATTAAGAAGCATTATGCATTTGATTGGCTTAATTTGTTGCTGCAATATCAACTTTATCAGTCACTCTTTAAATGTTTTATTTTATTTATATCAAGTCAAGTGTTCTCTCTACCTTGATAATATATGCAGCCCCCTGTGTTTATTCATTTTGCCAAGGCCAGATTAGGAGCATGTTGGGCCTTGTGCTGAAAATGATGATGGGCCTAATTACAGAATCATATCGACAGAAAACAGTCATACCTCCCAAATGTCTTGTATCTGGTAGAGGTAATGCCACAGACGGACTATGCAGACCAGTGCCAGACAGGGGACAGAAAATATTCCAGCCCTCTAATTCATCGTGTCACATAGTGTGTTTGTATTTTTTTTATAATTATGTGCTTTGGTAGCAATTATATTTCTTCTTACCTGCAGCCCCTCGCTCCAGATGATCCATGGGTGTTACAGTGCTATCTGTTGTGTTTGGCCCTGTTTGGGCACAATTCTTTAAGCAGGGCAATCCTCCATGCTGATATCAGCATATCGGCATCAGTGTGTCACTAGTATAATTGCAGCAAATATGTATATTAAAAAGCATGTTCCACATTAATAAATCTCACAAACTCAATGGCACACACACAAGCTGACTACAGACAAGCTCACCGACACACACAAGTTCACTACAGACAGGCTCACTAGCACAAAGAAGCTCACTACAAATAAGCTCACCGATACACACAAGTGCTCTCTGACCCATGCACAAACTAACAGACAAGCTTACTGCCACACACAAGTTCACTGACAAACATTTACTCAAGCACACTACAGACAAGCCCAGTGATACACACAAGCTCACTACAGAAAAACTCACTGACACCTCTCTGAACCACACAAACTCACCACAGAAAAGCTCACTGACACACACAACCTCTCTGACCGACACAAGCTAACTAATGAACACAGAAGTGATCTAACCCACACAAGCTCAATGACACACATAAGCTCTCTGACACACACACGCTTACTACAGGTGAGCTCACTGATACACACAAGCTCACAAACACACATAAGCTCCCTGCCCCATACACAAGCTCACAACAGACATGCTTACTACAGGCAAGCTCATGAACATACAGAAGCTCACTGACACACACAAGCTCACTACAGAGAAGCTCACCATCACACACAAGCTCCCTTTCCCATACACAAGCTCACAACAGACAAGCTTACTGCAGGCAAGCTCACTGACACACAAACAAGCTCACTGACATACAGAAGCTCTCTGACCCACACAAGCTCACAATAGACAAGCTTACTACAGACAAACTTATTGACACACACAAGCTCCCTTCCCCATACACAAGCTCACAACAGACAAGCTTACTACAGGCAAGCTCACTGACACACACACAAGCCCACTTACATACAGAATCTCTCTTGCCAACACAAGCTCACAATAGACAAGCTTACTACAGGCAAGCTCACTATAAGCTCACTAACACACACTAAGATGACTGACACACAAAACACTAAGATGACTGACACACAAAAGTCACTACAAGCTCACTGGCACACACAAGCTCACAACAGACCAACACACACACACACTCACACTCTCTCTCTCTCTCTCTCTCTCTCTCTCTCTCTCTCTTTCGGCATCAAACATACAATAACCTGTCACTGGCAGTGTGGATTCTACGTTTAGTGTCAGGTTCCTTCATGAAGTACTTCCTCTTCCTGTGTGCATGTTTACCAGGCTGAGGATGGAGGGTGGAGGGGGCGGAGCTCCAGTGTGGGGTTTGGATCCTAACAGCCTGGCCATGCAGAGGAGCTGGCAATGTGTAGTCCCTGCTACTGCTGGCTGGTCTGTGTACCAGCTACCTGGGTAATTGTCTGCCCGAGCCCCCAAACAAATCCTCAGAGGAGGGGAAAACAAATGGGTCAGGTGCTGCACCGCCGGCCCCAAGTGCACCGGCCCACCGGAAAATTCCCCGGTATCTTGGTGGGCCAGTCCAGCCCTGATGCAGACAGCACTGATTCAGGGCCCAGAGCTTGCCATGAATGCATTTATTGATACACTTGCTCTATGTTTTCTGAGGACAGTTCCCTGAGGTCCCCAGCACTCACTTGTCCATTCCTCTCATTCCCTTCTTACTAGTAGAGAGTAGGCTCCTGGTATGCTGACTGGGACAGAGAAAAAGGTGGATGTAGTGAGTGTAGCAAAAAGGGAATATGCCACAGTGTTAGAGAGACTGAAGCAGTAAGAACATTTGCACAGTGGGCAAAGTCAGCTTTTTCAAAGAAAAACAAAAAATAAACTGCTGCTTTAAAAGCTGGTACCTTAAGGAAGACCCATCGATTGAAACGGGTTGTGCTGTATGACTTTCTGCTATTCCTTTGTGCTTTTATCTGTTGTAATGCTTACTCAGATTTTAATTAATTTTTTTGTTTGATGCAATAAATTTGTTACTATGTAATTTTATTCCTGGGTCCTGATTTATGATGACTGGATGGTTGGAAATTGAGATTTAAAGCAGCAGTGAAGCACCAGCACTTTCTACACGCCTACATAGCCAGAGTCTACTATAAGTGGCTCTGGAAGTTGTGAGTTAACAATAGTCTATTATGGTCTATTACTGCACAGTATTATGCCACAATAAGTACTTTCTTCTTTTTATATTTTTAGATATACTATGCAATGTATCTCTCTTATTAAGACCAGAGTGTTATACTCACCTTTTTTGTACTTTCTTTAATCGTTGTTGTTTCTCGTTGTTCTATATATTTAAGTGTGTCCAGTGAGTGGTTATAGACACATAGCAGTGGCATTCACTGTATTACTAGCGCCAACCACTCTCTCTACACTGTATGTGTTTTTTTATGTTTGTATTTAGAGTCAGCTTTTTGTTACCTATTTTATATCAGCCAGGGCAAACTAGTTTTGTTCCTCTGCATCCCTTATAGGTCTCCATATCTGCACAAAGCAATAGCATGTGAAGAATAAAAACACACACACTATCTATATATATATATATATAGTATTAGGGTATTATCTACCAAAAGGCTGAAAGACCTAAATTGGTTTTTCAGCCAAATTTACTAATACTAAGGAAAAATTATTTAGTATTAGTAAATTGTTCCCCTACTCGCTATACAGGACATTAGGTCCCCCCCAATTTGTATTTAGGGCCCCCACCCACCGCTCAGGGGTGTGGGCCAGGGGAGAGGACATTAGGTCCTCCCCCCTTTTTTTACTTTAGGGCCCCCACCCGCCGCTCAGGGGTGGGGGCTGGGGGAGCAATAGGTTTTTTGGGGTTTTTTAACAGTGAGAAGCCACAGGCTGCTCACTGTTTAATAGACATGCCCCTACTCGCAATATAGCGAGTAGGGGCATAATTAACTAATACTAAGTAATCTTTACTTAGTATTAGTAAATTTGTCTGAAAGACCAATTTAGGTCTTTCAGCCTTTAGTAGATCGCTCCCTAATACCGTGGGAATTAGGGAGTTATCTACTTATTCATTCCTGTCATTACATTGACAGGCTAAGTAACTTACATTTTATATGAATGTATGTTACTTGGTTGTTGTAAGTGTTGCAAATGCTTACAGCTGAATCCTGGCTATGTTTGTATACTTTTTATTTGAAATTGTATACAGTGTAACATTCTTCTTCTTTCACTGGGTAAGTACTTAGGCAATACTGTGCTTCGGAACTTCGGCACTTTGACACCTCGGAACTTCGGCAACTTCGGAACTTCGGCACTTCAGCAATTCGGCACTTCGGCACTACTACACTTCGGAAATTTGGTAATTTCAGGACTTCGGCAATTTGGCACTTAGGCAATTCAGCTAATCGGACATTTGGATGCACCCGAATGTCCGGATTACCCGAAATTCGTCTGAATTTTAATTCGGACCGAAACGAATTGCACATGTCTAATATCTTGTTTTAATCGTCCCCTCTAGTTATTTTCAACTACCTCTCATCCCTTAACCCTTAGGGATAAGTGTCATTCTTATGTTTAGCGCAACACACTGTTAACTATTATAATTTATTTGTATAATAGTGGTTATTTTTATCAGATTGAAGTAGGATGGAGAGTTCCTAGTAATGTGTGTAAGCTGCTTTTTTTTTATATATTATAAGCACTTTATAAGTTTTTAAGCACAGAGCACTTTTTCTATTTTTTTTTTTAAATATGTTTTAATGTTTCTGCATTAATTATGTGTTTGGAAGGTACGACTCTTTTACTTTTTTAACATTAAAATCCAGATGAACTACAGAATATTAAAGAAAGTACAGAGTTTCTTCTTTCTCATTTACTTACTGAAATGAATCTGGAATTACTGTACTGTATCTTATAATTAACTTCCATTTAGTGAGGTCATATATTTGCAGATTATTCTTATTATTCTTGAGCATAAAGAGGCAGTTTATCTTTTAGGTGATAATTTGGCCGTAAGTTAGTCTGAATCATAACATCTTTTTCTAGAATAATTGCTTTCAAATTACAATTAAAAGATAACTTCTCTCTATTACTAAATATTGCTAAAAATGGCAACCTATTTATCTTATAATGTCAAAAACAACAAATAGCAAACACGTTGGTAATGTGAATTTTTTTCTGCTTAAAAAGATTTATAAATGATTACATTTAACCCTTTTGGCATTTTATGGATGTGCAGAGAATGATCCTCTTGTACTATAGGAGTTAATCTGTCAGGAAACCTAACCCTTGTTCCCACTTTAAAAAAATCTAACTCGGACAGGGAATTTCTCAAACAAGTTTCTCTTAATTTTGAGTTTCCCCCTCATTCCTTTCATATAGGCAGGTCCAAGGTGGGGTATATTATTAGCCACCTTACTGGTGAGTCTTTGGCTTATGCATCCCCTTTCTCAGCCTTTTTAGAGATGTTCAGGAGGGTTTTTCATCCATCAGGGTGCACAGCCACCGTTGCCAAGTCTTTGCTTCAATGTAAGCAGAGCTCTACACCGCTGGCGGAGTACGCATTGGAATTCCATAGGTATGTGGTAGAGCCTGAATTTAATAATCAACCACTAGTGTACACATTTATAGGGTGTAATAATAACAAGTGTGTAGTTAAAAGGCGCTATGAGTTTTTAGCTCAGTGCTGCTATGTTCCACCATAAAAACAATCAATAATTTCCACTGAAATACATAAAAACCAAACAAAAAAGGGGGAAAGTGCACTTATATGCGTCAATATAAAACCATAAACAGTCACCCCCCTTAATGAAAAAGGATAAAAAATACCCTGTAATGGTTCTCCAAGATATCTGGAAAAGAGAATGTTCAACATAGGGCAATATAATAATAAACAGGAATGACAGAGAATAGTGTGTATACAGGAATAGATTAACATCTCACTCACATTTTTCTGAGCCTGTGCAATACTGGCTCAAGTAATACAGCGTAGTAAGGATGTGGTGATTCCAATATTCATGATCCCAGTCTGATATCCTCCCAGGAAGAGATAAATATAGACAGATACCTTGTTAAAATATTGAACAAATTTATTTAAACATGAAAACATAAAAATCATTACATATAAGAACACTTGGTGCAGCAGTAGATCCTAAAAGCACAACGCGTTTCAGCAATTTCAGCCTTCCTCGGGTGCATAATTAAAGTCTCTGTGATTCCCGTTTAAATATTGTGTAGTTGGCATCAAAATCGTCTTCTGGTCCGTCTCGCACTTCATCAATTCTGGTGCTCGCGTTGAAAACATCAGTTTTTGCAACGGATATTCTCCGGCGCCACCTTGCTATTAACCAAATAGGTCCCTATTTGCCAAATGTTCCGGTTCCCCCAGAAATTGTCTATCAGACATTTTATAAGTTCTACATTTGGGCAGCTTAATTCACTTATAAAATATTTTTTTTTTTTTTTTTTTTAAATCTTTTTTATTGAAGAAAAAAGGAAGGCTCGCAGGCCTCAGTGGATAGCATTGTTAATTGTTACAACATATGTCAGTCTTCAAGACAATATATTGGGAGTTTCCCAAAACTTCAAGGCACTTACATTCCATTTTCAATTTAAGGCTTAGTTAGCGTACATGAAATTTGCATAAATACAGCACAAGAGAACATTTTTAGTATTTGCTTGCAGGATAATATTTAGTGTGTTTGTGTGGGGTATGTTCCTCCTTTGATGCTCGAACCTCTAGATATAGGCGAGCGAGTATTGCTTTCATTCGTCAGGTTCGTGACTTGTGTCCCTGAGAGACATATGGGAGTAGCAAAAAATATATAACGTGTTATAAGGTGAAAAAGAGGAGGGTTAGGGAATGATGTGTATGTGTGAGGATAGTTCTCCCCGGTGTCCACACTCCCCCGCCCAACCGCAACGGGTCCTGAGCTGGGGCGTGATGGTCGGGTTTTCGTCAGGTTCTGTCCTAGCGGCTTGCTGTGTTACGTTGGTCATGCATTGTGAACCTATGTTGTGTTATTGTCTCAGTGGATTCATCTAGTGGTCGGTTCTAAACTGTGTGTTGGGTCCTTCCTTTCAGGCTCCATCTCCTACATTGCACAGCCGTATGATGTGTCCTATATGCTGTAGTTCAGTCTATCATGTGCGTCGGTTGGTCGTGTGTGTGTCGGGAGGTATTTCATGATACCACAGTATCGGTTTTCTAGCGTGCGCGAGCATAAGTTCGGGTCAGTAAGGGATCGTATGTTACTACGGGCCATAACCCCTCCCAAGACGAATTCTCCGGCACCTGAGGGTAAGTTCGGCCAGCAAGGGTGACCAATCCCAGCCTGTCCGCCCCGCTCCCCCGTAATTCACTTATAAAATATGTGTAAAACCAATATATGCCACCGGAAACATTCCGGCGGCCATTTTAGAAAAGGGAATACATACATATAAATGAAGGGCAGAGAGATTGGGAGAAAAAAAAAGAAGGAAAAAGTAGTTAAATAAATCATATATACATAAAATTATCAGGAGAAACTTAATATGATATAAACCATTAAGGATAACAATATATGAAGTGAGAGATTACATAAAACTATATAATATATAAGATAAAATATAAAAAATATATATTATAATATTATAAAATGAATAGACTAAGAAAATATTGGTTTTACACATATTTTATACGTGAATTAAGTTGCTCAAATGTAGAACTTCTAAAATGTCTGATGGATAATTTCCGGCGGAAACGGAACATTTGACAATGGGACCTATTTGGGTAATAGCAAGTTGAAAAAAAATAGTTTGGGTAGTTCTATGGTGAGCAACGTCACCGGTTTGGCTCGTCCGAATATTGTCCATGCAAAAATAATAGGGAAAATTATTTGGATGAACCACAATGGTGCAAGTTGGGTCAATCCATGTACTGCAAAATATATACATAATATAAATATTATTTTTGTGCAGTATGGTTGACGGATCAAGTGAGAAATAGTAACCAAAAGAGGGAAAATTTTTATTATTTATTATTTTATTATTTAATTATGGACAAATTGCAATTCAACCAAAATGAATGCATGGGTCTAATATGTTCTTCAATATTATGTAAAATTGCAAAATGTAGTAGAAAAGTTTGAGGCCATATTATAAATTTGCTCTGTTTGCTATCGAGATTTCCTTTTCTAGTTGTAAATCAGATTTCCATATTTCTCCTACAGATTTCCCCATATTTGTACACTATTTGTTTGTAATTCCACATTTAGTTTAACTATTGATTATGACACTTGAAGAAAAAAATGTTCATAAATTAGTCCAACTAGTCGTAAACTTGTTAATGGTTACAATGTTGCTATGTTTATGTTGAATACGTCTTAATTATATTACTTTTTCACTTTTCTGTAGAAGGAAGAGTAATTCAACATAATGGGGCTTAATGTTTAAAGTTCTACACTACTAGAGGTTGGCTCACACTCAGGTACCTTAAATGAGGTTTAACTCATTTATGATATGACAAAATGTTATCTTTAGTGTAAAATAAGACGCACTCCGCTGTCTTGATTCTACAATTGCCCTCCCTTTTCGATGTGGAATCTCTGTTGTCCAGCAACCTCCAATAAGATTCCCCATGAGTTGTACACCTCCTCTTCTTCAGCTTTAATCTTTAATTGTCCTCGTGCACTTTTCTACCCAACTTACCATCACATGACAAGTGGACATATTCACCAATATCTGGAGTATAAGGACTCTATTTAAATGAACACAGTGGTGGGAAAGGTTTTTGTTATTTTTTGGCTTGATTTTTTTTTAATGTTATGGTCCCTGAAAAAGGCTACTTGTTAGACAAATTCGTGGGACTGTACCTGTAAATTTTCTTTTCTTTTAATAAATTACCATATCTTTACTTCAGTGTTCAGTGGAGTGAATTTAGTCACATACAAGAGGTTGAAAGGTGGAGTGGAGATTTATAGACTCCCAACTGTATCGAGGGAAGGCAAAATTCTATACATTTTATGAGTACATTAATTAGTTGCTGATGTGCATTTTTTCTCATTTAATTTTATATATACAGCTCTAACCCTAAATATTTTGTTTGCATACAGATGTTATTCATTTCCAGGACATACCCTTTCTAACACTTGATTGCAGAAAGACACTAATCCATGATGACCTCAATGCTCCAACTAACATAGGACCAGTATAGATGGAGTTCTAGAAGAGGCCTTGCTGTAATCTACAGGGGCCAGAATTTTTTTTTTGCCCTCTGTGGTCTTGCCAAAGGACATTATAAGTACACTAGGTCTGGGTCAGCTTTTTGGGCCAAAATAGCGGGTTCTATTTGTGTCTCTCTCACACAACATGTTAAGATTAAGAGGTCAACTGGGAGAAGTGGTTATCGCCCTCTTTGTATCATGTATCCCTAATTAAACTAACTAGTGAATGTAGTTCACCCTTGAAATTTGCTTTTTGGGGTGACAAGTTGGCTGCTATATGTGTCTCTCTCCCATACCGTATTAAGATTGAGGTAAAACACTACGAACACTATTTTTCTTTATTATTGCTATTTTTCATGGTTTTTTTAACATATTTATTTTGTACACAAGTATCACTTTATGTACCTTCTGGATGTATTACATTGATCTACTCTAAGTTGGACTTTTCTGCAATTAAAGACATAACCCTTGGGCTGAAGTATGTGTAGCCATATATATATAATTTTTGACAATAAATAAAGTCTATATATTTATTTAAATGATTACGTGTTCAGTTGGTTCTTGTGGGTTACTGGGTCTGCAACCACCACTGGACTATGGACCAGCTCATTAACCCAGAGACAGAAGCTCCCCTCCAATGTCCTCTATAGTTGAGACCCGGGATCCAGCTCTGAACACTTTGTGATGGCTTTTTAAATATACTCTGCCTTATATGACATACTTATTACCTGATACCGTATTTGCTTAATTGCTTATTTTCATTGTAGCTTATTGATATAAATAGTATCTTTGTTTTAGGTATGATGTGAAAGACTCCTTTTTTTAAATTTTCCGTTCTCTATTTTTGAAATATTCCTTGTATTTTCCCAGTTGAATCATTAATTAGTTATGAAGTTTGTTTTAATGAATTTAGATGATTACAATTTCATTAATTTAGCTGTTTGCATTCATATTATGCAAAAGTGTTTTCAACCTACTTACTTAACAGGCTGGTTAGATGATTATGATGTGTTTCTAATCTCCTGACTATTCTTTCTTTTATTAATTTAAACTGTAGTTTAATCTCATAATAATATTGTATTCCAGCAAAGAAAATTAATTTTTTTTTTTTTTTAAAGAATCTTTAAGTGTTGCCGATCCTCATTTCTACTTCAAACAAAATGAAGAGTTTATCCTCTTATTGGGCTTTTTATATCTATAGAATAACATTTTGTAAAACAACAAAATGTACAAACAGAAATTTGGGATTCAGCTATGCATCTGAAATAGGAATAAACATATAGCACATAGTGAAGTATGTCAGAATATAGATAAACTTGGCACTGTAGATGTACACTCACAAGAGGATGTGGAGTTTTGTGCCTTAGGGTGCCTCCCCTGATTCAGGCTGGGGGGGCTAAAACCTTCCTTGTCTCCTCCTCACTGGCAGTACGTCCAGGATTCAGGAGTAAGGTAAAAAGCTACTTCTTGCAATACTTTGTATCATTTTATTGCACACAAAATATAAAAAAACATGAATTATAAAATAAATAAAATAAGTCCAATGCGTTTCTTTCACCTAAGTGGACTTCTTCAGGGACTTAATGAGAAAAGTTTAAATCAAAGTGCAACAGTGCAAAAACAATTTCCAAAGAAAAAAGTAGCAAGACAAACCCTCCCCTCCCCTGTCCTTATATAGGGATACTCCCCTGAGTCCATTGGGAGTAAGCCACCCACTTTGGTGGAAGAAATGTGTTGGACTTATTTTATTAATTTTATAATTCATTGTTTTTATATTTTGTGAATATATTAAGAGGGGCGATAAATTGGGAAAACAACCTGGGTAGCTGCATCTATTATACAAAAAGTACCACTGTGTGTGGTGTGTGTTGCGTCCTTGGTTTGGGTGACACAGGGGTGTGATATACACCAAAGACTTTGCTATTGTACATTTATTTTGTGAAACAAGCCTGAACCATTGATGTTTTATTGTACTGCTTTGTATTGATACTTTATAAAACAGTTTAAGACCAGTGGTTGTTTATATTTCCATAGCACCATACTGGCACACAGGCAAAGAACTATTTAATTTCATCTGGATTGAGACTAAAGGTTATACTTGGGTTTATAAACCCCCCCCAAAAAAACCCCCCAACAAATGTTTTATTTAAATAACCAAGAGCATTCAGCAAAGTATGAAATCTATTTATAAACACGACTATACATAGGACTCAAGGTCACTCATTTAGAGTGGCAGAAAGGAGATTTAGTCTAAGGCACAGTAAGTTTTTTTCTTTACAGTAAGAACAATAAGGATGTAGAATTATCTGGGGTGGTTTTCTCGAAATCTATACAGATTTTTAAACAGCCATTTCATAAATATGTACAAAAACATAATATACATGTATATAATTTTTAATTAGTAAGGTAATATCATCTTTATCCAAAGAGATATCTGACTACCATTCTGGGATCAAGAAGGAATTTTTTCCTATTGCAAAATTGGAATCGGTTCAAACTGGGTTTTTTTGCCGCCTTTTGTCTCAACTACATAAATAAATGTGAGAAAGGCTGAACTTGATGGACGCATGTCTCTTTTCAACTATGAAACTATGTAACTATGTAAAAATAGATAATTAAAGATGCGAATGATGCCAATCTACAAATGTAAAAAAAAAGTAGTTTAGTTGTATTATTTATTTGTAAAGAGGGGTAAGTGTTTTTTGCACTTATTTGAGATATAGCGCTGCACTCAAACTCGAAGCTTGGAAGATGGAAACACCGACCAGACTTCAAGTTTATTTTTTTTTTGGTGATTACTATTTGTGGTAGGGTGTTAGGAGTACCCACGGAGTGTATTCAGCAGCTTAATACAGCTAAACATATAGTCATAGAAGCGCCGATATTTACCACACCTATTTGTGTTGTAAATCTTAGTTGTATTATACCTAGTTATTATTGTCGAGCATTGATGGCCAGGAGTTTTTGCATGTAATGTTTTACCATTATATGCTTAGATTATAGCGTAATATTCTGTGAATAGCATGATTTTATAAAATATTTCAAATGTTACCTCGTGCCGACTTCCAATATGTATGTTAGGCTGTTCCTGTGTTTCATTTGAAAGATCTTAAATATCTTTTAAATATAACTACTTTTTAAAAAAAAATTATACAACTTGGAACTATTAGTATGCTTAGCAAGTCTTTGTAATGAAAATGAAGTTGAAGCAGAACTAAATCACAGAGTCATAAATTGAAGTTTTTCCCCTTAGGCAAAATAAAATAAAATTCTACAATGATAGCTGCACAGTTCAAATGACGTGTTTCATTTATTTAATTGAGCATTATGTTGTATTTCATTCTAGTGGTTTGCTAGGAGTCTCGGTAAAATATTAGGTTTATTTAGTATAATCTATGGCTTAAATTACTTTTGTGCATAGGGCATAAAACCCATTATTGCAAGATATTGTATGTGATAGATATCATATTTTTAAGTTAAAAGTTTTGACGTAATTCCAAATAAACATAACACAACTTAAGTCAAACATTATGCCATAAGACAATTGTATTTAACCCCTTAAGGACTGGACTGTTTTTGCGATGTTGTACATTTGCGACCAGGCATATTTTTACACTTTTGTGGTGTCTGTGTTTAGCTGTAATTTTCCGCTCTCTCATTTACAGTTCCCATACAAATTATATATTTGGTTTTTTTTAGGACAAAAGGGCTTTCTTTACATACCATTATTTATATAATTCCATGTAATTTAATTTAAAAAAAATAAAAAAAATATGATGAAAAATTGAAAAAAATACATGTTTTTTTACTTTTACTTGAAAAATCTTTTACTCATCTACAAAAGCAAATGAATAAAACTGCTAAATAGATTCAAAATTTCTGAGTTTAAAAATACCCAGTGTTTACGTGCTTTTTTGCTTTTTTTTGCAAGTTATAGGGCTATAGGTACAAGTAGGATATTGCGGTTTCAAAACATACATTTTTAAAATTTATCAATAGTGACATTGTAACACTATTATCTGTCATAAATCTCTGAATAACATCCCACATGTACATATTTTTTTTAAAGTAGACAACCCAGGGTATTCAATATGGGGTATGTCCAGTCTTTTTTAGTAGCCACTTAGTCGAAAACACTGGCCACATTTAGCGTTCATATTTGTTTGTGTGTGAAAAAAGTAAAAAACTAAACTGAATGCAAATTTTGGCCAGTGTTTGTGACTAAGTGGCTACTAAAAAAGACTGGACATACCCCATTTGCAATACTTTGGGTTGTCTTCTTTTGCAAATGGTTTTCCATCATGGGGGTAATTCTCATTCCTGGGCTACCATACGCTCTCAAAGGCAACTTAACCAACCTGGCCATTTTCAATGTAAAAATATTTGACCCATATATTTGACCCTGTAACTTTCAAAAACTGTATAAAACCTGTACATGGGAGGTACTGTTATACTCGGGAGACTTTGCTGAACACAAATATTAGTGTTTCAAAACAGGAAAACGTATCACAACAATTATATCATCAGTAAAAATGCTGTTTGTGTGTGAAAAATGTAAAAAAAAGTCACTTTCACTGACAATATCATCGCTGTGATATGTTTTACTGTTTTGAATCACTAATATTTGTGTTTAGTGAAGTCTCCCGAGTAAAACAGTACCCCCCATGTACAGGTTTTATGGTGTCATAGAACGTTACAAAGTAAAATATGGTGCTAGCAAATTAAATTCTCTGGACTTTTGGCCTAGGTTGGCAGGCAGGTCCCTCAAATTGCAATCAATAAAATTACTTAATTATGTAAAAATATTACATAAATATGCACGTAGAATTTAAATATATATGCATATTTATCTACGTGTATATTTATATAATTATTTATGTAATTTTGCATATGTACATATGTATATTTTGTATTATTTTTATTTATTTATATATACATAGATATATATACAATTTCATTATAAGTGTATTTTGATATAAATATATATATTACTATCAAAATACAGTTAGAATAAAATTTCATATAGATATTTAATTTTTTTTAAATTTTTATTATTATTTTTACATGTTTTTATTTAATTTAAATTACTTATTATTTGTATTTTATAATATATATATATATATATATATATATAGTTATTATATATATTATATATATATATACGCGTGTGTAATTTATAAGTGTATTTTTATATTAATATATGTACATATTACTATAAAAATACACTTAGTATGACATTATATATATAATATATAGACATATTATATAAATGTAATATATGTCTATATATCATATATATATATACACACATATATAATGATTTTTATTTTTATTAACATGTACCTTTAATTTTTTTATTTTTTTACAGCACAGTCTGTCCCCCAGCAGGCAGACAATAGGACACCTATTGTGACCATGTGACCACTCTGAGTGATCACATGGCCCCAGGGGTCCTAATCTGCCGCGGGGATACTGTCTGGGCTGCAGGCAGTCTCCCCACACCGGGAGCAATGCCGATCGCCGACGGGGGAACGACGGTGATCGGGTAAGTACATATTATCGTTAGGATGGTTCAGGACCGTCACCAGTCGGCAAGGCAAAAATGCCGATGACAGTCCTGAACAGCCCTAGGTCCAGAAGGGGTTAAGGTGTGCATAATTTAATACAAGTGTGCAAATTACATAGCACAATGTATAAATTCTACCCAGTAACATTTAATGATGGGGAAAAAAATATGTACACTAGATATATGTGCAATTTTTCAACTTGAAATTAATGGACTGTCAGAGAATTGGAGAAAATGTAGTTCCACAACCCCCAGGGGTCAAGTTTATACAACCCTGGAGAAAGTAGCAAAATTAATGCATCAATCATTTGTTAAAAACTTAAGTATATTTATGCAATTTTATTCTAATATTCTAAATGTATATTGATTATATATATATATATATATATATATATAATCAAAGTACACTTAGAATGAATTAATGAATATATGTGTATATGTATAAAATTTCTTTCTAAATGTATATTTATATTATTTATTAACTAATTATATATTGCAGGATCTGCCTGACAACTGAGGTAATTTACCCCATAAAACCTGTACATGGGGGGTACTGTTCTGCTCTGAAGATATTGCTGAACACAAATATGAGTGTTTTAGCGCCATAAAACGTATAATGATAATGATATCATCAGTGAAAATGCAGGGTTTTTTTTGTGAAAAATGCAAAAAACTAATATATTCACTAACTTTGGCCAGTGTTTGTGACTAAGTGACTATTAAAAAAGACTGGACATTCCTCATTTTGAATAGCGTGAGTTGTCTACTTTTTCAAATGGTATGCCATGATGGAGGTAGTTTTCAGTGCTGGGCTGCCACATGGTCTCAAAGGTGCCATATGTTCCCAGCAAACCAATCTGGCAAGTTTCAATGTGTAAAAACTGAAATTGGCAAGCCCCATATTTGACCCTGTACCTTGTACTCATGAAACATCACTGTACACAAATATGGGTGTTTTATTGCAGTACAAGCTAACAGTATTATTGCATTCACAGTTAAAATACCAGGTATAACTTGGAAAATAAAATTTCTTAAATTCTCACACATTTTTAGATTGCATTCATATTAAATTGTGTGTGTGTGTATATATATATATATATATATATATATATATATATAATGTGTGTGTAAAAAATAGATAAAATTCATATCTTGTAATACCTATTTTAACGGAATAATATATTTTTTTTTATGACAAGCTTTCGGAAGAACCCCCGTTTCTCGACACACAGAATTCAAAGATGAGTTGTGATACAGAGGTTAAAGCGCCATGAGTGCAGATAAGACACAGGTTTGGTAGAAAATAGATACCATTCTTGCAGAGGGTCATAAAGATCTTGTGTAAGGATCACAGAGTGAGGGAGAGATAAAAAAAAAAAAAAGAAAAAAAGAAAACAGTGCAGAAGATGATGCTAAAAAGGGGGAGTGAAAAAATAAATAAATAATTGCTTATATTAAGAATGCATGAATTCCCATACAAGAGTTACATGATATGCATGAAGGCCTATGTCCAGCATACACAGACACACGCACATACTCACACTCACACACATGTACATATACATATACACAAATGGTGTATATGTACAAATATTCACAAGTACATACACACTATACACAAGTACATACAACAATATACATATAAAAACAACCAAATGCTCGAATATATGTACATGCACACCTACACATACATCTATATATACTGGTTGGCTAGCTAATGACAAGTGGCGAAAAGTTACCTACAATTGTGACTCCCTGCTAATTGCCAAGCGGCTTGATAGGCTCTATCTGTGAGTGGGATTTGTGGTCACAAAATGTTGTGGCAGGGTGAGGGCCTCTCGGTGACATGTACAAGCATGAGACAAAATGGGAGTGACAAGTGAGGCCCTCACTATGCAACCAAGGGAAGCGACTAACTGAACTTACCTCTGAGTTGATGATGGGTGATGGCCTTGCGGGACAACTAAGCTAAGGCATACAAGGCCTGGAAATAATTATCACTAGAGGCCTCCTATCCTACAAGCCAGTATGAACCTATTCTAAGAACCATAACGGAGTAGGTGGGTATGAACAGAAAAAAGATTTACATACCTGATTAGCTATAGAAAAGGAGCAGGAGCAGGTGAAATGGCCTTCTCTAATAACCTATGAGAGATATTGTAAATTGTAGAACCCATATCGTAAAGTACCCCTTTACACCTCATACTACAAAGATACCTACCGGTATATTACTTGAGGAAAGTCGACCGGCACTAAATGACTCGAAAGGAGGCTTGGATGGCCTAGTACCTAGTATTATAGAAGAATTAAACTTAAGGACCAGACCCTAATGAGACCCTAATGAGACCAGATGTGGCTAGAATAACTATAACCACTAACCTATATACGCAGTGAGAAGCGAATGTAGGACTGCTGAAGCCCAAATGCTAAATGCTGTGAGGAACTGAAACATAAAATGCATACAGTCTATGAACATAAATGATAATAGCACCATAGTTTAATGTACATTTAGTTAAGTCAAAAAATCATACCTAGGATAAGAACCAAGAGACCTGGCAAACGCTGAAATAACAGTGTCGAGAAAAGCGTCATTCCAGGATCGACTACTAAGCATAGCACAACCAATAAGCAAATGCTTGTTTTACCTAAACAAATTATCTTAATACAACTAGCAGACAATCTAAATAACTACTTTCAATAATAAAATTTGATCACCAGAGACTGTCATGTAAAACCAAAAAATACATAGAGAAAACCATATTAACATAAGCATGTGAAAGTCTATAGCTAAGATAGGATGTTCGGTTATAAATATACGAACCGCCATGCGGTGGCTAAGTTTCGTATATAACCGAAAAGCTCGATACCAACGAAACCCATATGAAATAACAGTTTAAGAACTAGACAACAAATTGTTTGTGCGCCGAACAAGTGCGTTTGTGTGCATGCTCCCAAAAAAGCCTGCTAAACCTAATGAGCACAAACAGCTAGAAGTAGCTGAAAGACAAGCACTAAAACCTAAGCGTTTGTATGGCCGTTCTTATGGCCATTTTCATGGCCACGAACAGATAAAAATTGAACAGAGATGCCTGAATAAGAGTCAGTGCCGACCCAGAATGATGTGAGCACCCGCAACTGAGGCGCGACGGGCGGCTTGACTTTACGGTTTTTACCGGACGCAGTCCTTGAAATGACAAAGTGGTGCTGATGTCCTTTTCTGGAAGTCAGGAGATAGCGGGGCGGAAGACCAGGGACTGCAGGACCAGGTGAACATTCCACAAGATGCAGGTATGTAAATAACGATTTGCACAGACCGGAAGTCACGCAATGCAAATCGCCAGACCTGAGACGGTAGCGAGGAAGGGGCTGGTTCTTCTTAAGAAGGGAAACCAAGCCCCTCCCACAAGTTCAGGCCCAGCCTTCCATATATATATAGTTAATACATTGCTAAACACAAATACACACACAGGTCAAGCCATAAGACTTGATTTTCCCACAGAAATCTCACTTTAACAGGGCTCTCACTACTGCAAGGGATTCTGGGTAGGCGTATGCAAATGAGCTCATCAAAGAACCACATTACACATTATTATTATATTATTACCTGTAGGTGCATGGCAATTATGTATCACAAATCACAATTAAGATGTTTATCCTTTATAATCCGTCCATACACCATTTGTTACTTTAACTGCTTTTTTTTTCATATAGGTGAGAATAACAGTTCTAACAATGGTTTATATTGAAAAGGTAAGAGCTTGGTGCCTTGGGCCAAGATGAAAAGGTGCTAATATCTTAAAGGAGATATTTTCTTTGTATGGTCTTCTATTGGAAGTTACCCTTGTCTATTCAATAAACAACCTTAAAAAATATCACTGGAAAGAATGAGATCAGAGAATCAAACTTGCCATTGTTTTGCTGACAAGGTCAACTGGAGCAGATTTCAATGCCATAAGATCAGCATTGTGGTACCGTGAGAATATACAAACCATCTTAGACTTATTCCAATTCTTATGGGGAAAAAAGGCAGACTTTATAAATACATAAATGTCAATTATCCTACTTGCTGGAAAAGAAGCAGCTACAGAGGGAGTTAGTGGAACTCTCAGATGTCTACAAATAGTTCATCACATTGTATATAAATTAGGTTATGTCTCTATTGTCCTATTTAATACCATTCACAGTGATGGAATCTGAGATGAGAAGTAATGAGCTTCACTAAAATAACAGTATCCCTTTTGAAGCATGTTACTGCTCTATTTCTCAAAACTCCATATCACATTGTGAAACTGTTAATAGCCAGTTAAGAGCAGTTACATTAGCTGAAATTCGTAGATTTCCCTGATAACCATTTTAGCCTCAGTTTTTACCCTTTAGGTTTGAAACTAATTGTTGTTTTCATCTCAAATCTTACAGGGTTACATTTTACAATGTTAGTGCATATTCCCAAACATCTTGTATCAGAACATCAGATCAGAACATCTTGTGTTCTTTGAAAACAAGTATCACAGATAGTGTTACTAATGATTTATTACTGTTTATTTATTATTTCAGCATGGTCCAAGTGTTGTCTACCGAGAAATTGTTCACTTATTCCTGATTCTAACAAACTAGCATACATGCAGCTGTTATTTCACCTAAAATTTCGTATCAACATTTTAAAAATTCTTATTAACAGAAATAAAATCACGTGCCATGGATTTATTTTGTCTGTATTTTTAAATTTGTATGTTTAACAAGGGCCGAAGATAAAAAGTACAATTTTGGGAATTGCACTGAATAATATATAATTAGACGCCTAACGATCCAATGCAAATAGCACAAAATAATTTACAATGGGGAAAAAAATAGTGAAGCCTTTCCATATCTTTGAGAATACCAGGACCAATGGTCTAGGGTCTGATTTGAAAGTATACAAAAAGTATAAGGAACCATAATTTTTAAAAGGCCTATTGGCTTCCCTGCCCCATGTGAAATCCTCTGACCTCTATATAATGGGCTGTAGTGGTTTCCTAGTCCCCTGCTACTAAGTGTCAACAGAAATGCAATTAAGTATATACCTCATTGATCCATAGCACTTAATATATTTTATGCTATTTCTTTAACATGAAGCTGCCCAGACTGCCCACAATATATATTAACCTCTCACCCTGATAAAGGAGATACACAGAGATGTCAACGTCTTGCTACCTCATTTCTATTTTGTCCCATCTCACAGTCCAAAGAATAGAAGAATAGTTTTCTCCCCTGATCATGGGGTGAAGTATGAACTGGGAGTTTCTAGCTCTACATAGTTTATTATGGGGCTCTGGGGTGCCTACACTTTATGATGTCCCATTTTACAGCCATGGGAAAGCAACATGGCGAAAGGGACATCTAAGGATACTTACTTTGCTTACAAGCAGAAAGATGAGTACAAACGGGATAACTCAATATTACTTACCATTACAAGTATTTATTTTAACATAAGTGCCTTCAGGAAGGTAAAACATATAGGGCCTGAAACAGACTGAAGATTAGAGGACACACACTGAGGTCAAGGCATACAGAATAGCATGATATTGGGAGAACGAACCAAATTAAGGATGTAAAAAAATCAGAAAACATGATAAACAAGCTAAATCAAAAACAAGGAATCAATACACAATCAGGAACACCCTCCTGGGTATACAAGAACCATGACATGTCATTGATCCTCTAGGCAAAGAAAGGTCTGTGTATCATTCCTGTATCTCCAGAGGTGTGTATTTTATTATTAAAAAAAAGAGTTGTGAATGCTCAATCTCAGCTCATAACCAGTGTCACATGTCCCTTTAGTGGTAGTTTGTACTTTACTGTCTGTTTTTTCTTAATTGTACAGCACTGTAGAATGTGTTGGCACTTTATGACCATGAGTAAGAATGATAATCAAATAATAAAAAATAATGTTGTTAATTGACAAAACGTGTTTGAAACAATGACCAAATGTATGCCTTTATGACAGGGGTAGACAAAAGTGATATTCCCTACAAATTTTAATCCAATATATCATCTATGGGATAATGATAATGAAAATGATAATGGTTTGGAACCAAAATTCACATCATGAATGTGTGGCCTTAAACAAAGATGCTATTAAGTCAGCTTGGACCAAAATCCTTCATAAATTCCATGCACCTTTTGGGTTATCTGGGAAATAAATAGGGTTTCCTACTTGGTGGTAGGTAGGTTGGTAGATGAACCTAAAAAGAGACCACTAAATAAATGATTTTTTTTTTTGTATCAATAGTTGATTGTTTCAATAAAAGAAGAGAAATGTTATGACAAAAATCATGGAAAAGATTGGTGACAAGAAAACATTTCGAATAATGGCCTTAACTTAATATTTTTGGATAATGTTTTCTAATAATTTCATATGTTTGGATAAACTTTTCAAAATATTTTATTTTGATAGTAAAATATAAAAAAAAATTATATATAAAAAATATCAATATATGAAAATATGACTATTAAAATATTTTTCAAAACATTTTAATAGCTTATCCAACATTTTTTAAAATAATGTAAAAAGTTTATACAAAAATATTAAATTGAGGTCAATATAGCATGTATTGTTTCTAAAAACCAACAAACAAAAAAAAAAGGTGACACATACGGCCAGGAATACTGCATATAAAAAAACAGGGAAAAAAATGTGAAAATGTAAGAGAAAAATATGATTATTTCTAGAACATATGCAATGGCAAAAAATTTTTTAAATGTATTTATGATTAGAGGGTAAAATTAATTGATTTTGCATATTTTGTTAAAGATTGATACTTCTGGATTAGTTTGAATGTCTTTCTCAAAGCTATGCATGGTAGATGTCAATTATCATTCCAGATGGAGTGAATCGGGAGGCTATACAACCATATGTGTAACTAAATATCACAGAGGTTGCATTAAGAAAACTCAGAAGAAGGGTATGAGATGACCTTGTAACATATAAATACCATCTGGAGATTAACAGTATTTTCAACAATCGCTTTCCATTGGTAGAACCGAGTATCTCTTATTTTAATCAAATATGACTACGTAAAGGGAGTTGATTTCGTCAAATAGTGTTTGAGATGCAATGTAATTAGAAAAGGGTAACTTCTTGTGTTTCATGTGAAGATAAAACTTCTCGTACGGTCCATTAATCACAATGAAGGAGAAAACTATGATTACGAGTGAATATGTTCATGTGTGCATGTATATACCTTTGTGTGTGAATACGTGACTTTGTGTATAAATGAATGTTTATGTTTGCATCCATCTGTGTGTGTGTTTCTATCCATATATTGCCTTCTCTGGCATTCTGGAACAAAATTATACAAATATTTAAGAAAAGAAAAAAAAATAACGTAAAAAAAAATACATAATGGCATGAAGTATGAATGAAGGTATGAACACATAAATATTTCTTTGCAGCACAGTAATGGGTAGGCATAGGTTGGCAGTGGTGTGCCTGAACCAAACATGCAGGTGTACCTAAAAAAACATCACCCACCTCGATAAATGATTAAGATTATAAAAAAGGGGAAACAAAGGATGTGAGTGCCATCTGATGAGAATGAGCAAGGTAGGAAGACTGCAAGCGGCTGTATTTTAGGCCCCCACTAATGCAAATATATATACAGTACGCTAACTTTATACAAAAATGTTATCTTGTTGGTGTATTCCTCATTCCCGGGTCCTCTAACAGAAGCCTGGGAGTTTGTTTCTGGAACTGCACTCTTCCAGACAGAGATCTCAGATATCCCACCTGGAATCCGCTGAAGCCACTCTTACGACTTTGTGGTCACAGCCCCGATACCATCCCAGAGTGCTCCTGTTACAACTGGTACTACTACTTAAAAAACAGCTTACCTTATACAAACAACATATCCACATTTACCCAGCGATGCTGAGCTATTAAGTACAATATGTTTGTACTTTCATTGTTTGTTTTAGATGTCTGTGCTGTTTGCATTTTGAGAATGGCAAACAATTCCAATGCTTCTAATTGATGTCTAGATATTTCAGATATTTCACGCCAGTAAAAGATATTGGTACGGTTTTATGAACCTTTCTAAATAGCAATAATACTGTAGACGAAATTAAGTAAAGAATGGTGGGTCAACACTTTACTCCAAAAATTCGTAATGAGAAAAAGACATTAAAATTTATTAAATATAAATATATTTATTAAAGTTGGTAAACATCAACAGCCTTAATCTTCTAACAGAAATAAATCTTTATATCTTCCTATGACACTGCATGGCAAAAACAAGACTAACCTAAACATAAGTAGTCGTAGAAGACACATTACATATTAATATAATATTAATATAGTCCCTGCCACACTAGAAATGGGTAATATTTTAGAGGTCCCCTACGAAATGAATCCAAAACTACAAAAAAAGCCAAGATCTGTGCTTGAACTGTTACAGACATATGTCAGTATTGTCCTATGACCAGCACTGTGTGCAGAGTGCTGGATTATAATGTCATATCCTGCTGCACTTTACATCATCTACACTACACGCACTCATGGACCTCAAGAAACTCACCAGGTGCTGGCCAAGACCGGGTTAATTAACCCAGTACAAGGCTCCGCTCCTAAATGGGAGGGACTTCAGTATAATGTATGAGGTATTCAGCAACCCTGGCAAGCTTGTCATTATGAAATATAGATTTTGAGATTTGCTTCTGATTGGACTGCAATTCAGCCTTAATGTGGCTGACTGGGTGTTTGATAGAATTCTGAGTTGAAATGTATCCGAATTATGGATTATCCAAAACACACAATGCCCAAGATAATTGTTTTTGGGGGGGGAGGGGGCGGCAGGGGTGAATCAACATACTAAATTCTGCCTGTGGTCAGAAAAAAATATGTCTGATGTGAAAAAAAGATGATTGGCAGCTGGGGGATAGTTACAAAATGTTGATTTTATTCACAAATCAAGTAAGAAGTGAGCAATAGAAGGAAAGCAAGGGTGGGCATTAAAAAAAAAAAAAATAATATATAGAGATATGTAAATATTTTTTTTTCTGCTACTCTAGTTTTGACTCTATTGGTTACTTTTTCTCAATTCATGTGTGAACCAAATGGCTGGAAAATACTCTTATTAATGTACAGCAAAATACATACGTAATCTTATATCAGTTCTATATTTTTCCACACACTGATTGGCCATTTTTGGTAGGTTCTTCGGATTTGGTTTCTGAATCATCATTTGGCCAAGCCAACCCCACATACGACCAAAAAAAAAAGTTTAATTCTTGGGGTGCAATATGATTGACTAAAGTAAAATGTATAAAATACAATAAATGCATGTAATAGTTTAAAAACTTTGAAAAAAAATCAACAACAAAGAATGGTCTATACACATGAATACATTTTAAACTGGACATATAAAGCTTAGTAAATAGATTACACTATAAACAAAAATTGAGATAAGTCAGTTCATTAAACTATTACAGTCTCTTGAAATCATTAACATCCA
This sequence comes from Pelobates cultripes, assembly GCA_933207985.1. Lineage (NCBI taxonomy): Eukaryota > Metazoa > Chordata > Amphibia > Anura > Pelobatidae > Pelobates > Pelobates cultripes. The sequence goes on from OW240913.1 coordinate 336,908,121, forward strand.
GTCTTTTGTTAAAGGCAATACATAAATTATCAGTAATGGCTATCGTAGTTTAGTGTCTAATGACACAATGAATATACATTCATGAAAGCAGATCAAATTTAAAAGTCACAACGTGTCAATGAACAAAATAGCCTCGGGAATGAAACAGACGCTATATCCGAGACCTCAATGGTCCAAAAGTAAAGCTCTTACAAGACAGGCTAATCGTAGGGGTTACAGATTCTCATTATACATGCATGTGTGTGTGCATTGAATTCAAAGTGAATTTCAACATTTAGGCCGGAAGAGATGAATACAAAAATGTTCCAAGTCAGATGTGTTTTCAGTTCTGCTGTTTTGGCCTTAAATTTGAATTTCTTTTGAATTCACCAAAAAATCTCACTTTAGGTAATACCTGTGTCAATAAGGGAAGATGGACTGAATGAATGCGGGCAGTTGCAAATAGAGGCTGATACTTGAGAGACTCTAGACTTGCTTGATTACTGTAAGAATATGTTATTACTGAAATACATGGGATATGGAGAGTCCAGTCTGTGTGACATTTTATAAACCATGAAAATGAAAAAAGCAAAACCAAAAAATCTCCTCACTATGAAGTTTTTTGTTAAAAAAGAGAACATTTATTCAAAATAGGAGATTAGTCATTAGCCCATAATCTTAGGAACACCAGAAATGACGTATAGCTCACTTTTCAGGGTTATGCAAAATAAAAAAAATTCTATCAATTCACAGAATTCTATTTATTTTTATTTAACAATTTCACCTTTATAGAAATGTTTGGGTATAAAAAGATTGAAATGATATATCTATCTTTTATCATTCAATACTATAAACCAGTTGGCATATAAGGTTAAATTTGCTGTCCAGGGTTAGGAAACCTAATGGCATTTGAGGAAATGCAAACTCTCACCGTAATGTGAACATATTGCCTCTGAGTATCCATAAGCCTACATTACAGTACATACATTTATTTAGCTAAAGCCAAGTATTTGAAGTAATGGGATATTATAGGGTGTTGTTGCAACCTGCAGCTGTGCCCTATGAAGTGCACAGAGGCTTGGCTGCTAGAATGGAGTTGTTTAATGTGTGAGCCTCTTGGGTTCTTGTATGGTTAGCAAAGAGGTGGACTGATATAGAAGGACTGAATGAAGCCTTGGCATATAAATTCGTTTTTACTACCAGATGAAGAAAATATATATGTATTTTTTTTTTTTAAAGTGTGATTTTAAGTTAGATTACATTTTTAAGGAAACTATAAACACAAGCACCATACCAACTACAACTGTAGTTCTCTGTTGCTCCCTCCACCATCAAACATTTTTTGACCTGTTTAACACCTTACCGGGTGTCTGCTGGACACCACTCACCACCTGAGAGCAGGAAGTTCCTAAGCAGGAATTTGGTTAGTTTTCCTCAGCCGTGCAGGGCTTAGCTCATTGGCTTATCCGAGGAGTGCTAATGGAACCTCCTGCTTAGGAACTCCTGGCTCTCCTGACACTTTCTCTCAGACTGGGTAGAGGATACAGAGGCTACATTCCCATGGTCTGCTCCATGACGCCACAAGGAGTGACTGGCTGGATGGGAAGCGCTGTGCTGTGCACTCTCCTCCTACCAGTCAAATAGATCTTGAGCCACCCGGGCCAGCTCACCCTAAGGTGGCTGCCTGTGCCACCTTTTGGATGCGTCGGCCCTGGATGTTGTTCTTTAAGACATGCTAGTTTTAGTTATATGTCACATTTAGCACTTTTATTGACAAAAAATTTTTTTTTACACACAGCAAATAGACTACTCATATTCTTTCTGTAAAACTCTTTCAAATGCTAATTTTTGTGGTTGGGATTCTGTTTGGTCGCAATCTATACCGGCCAGTGCAATGCATTGCTGACTGGTGAACTAAAACTCTACTTTGAGCTAGTGATTTTTAACTCTCAAACATCAGACATATCAGACATATCTGCACTTTCTCAAGTCTCATTGTTTAAGTACCAAGTTTTGTGGGGGAGCTATTTATTCTCAATTTCTAGGTGTTCTAATGCACTCTTCACTTAGTGATTGATGCAGTTATGCATGCTCTAAATAATCTAAACACTTACAGGAATATTAACTAAAGTGAGAATTTTAAATAATTGTATTCAGATATCTGAGTCACACATTTTGTATGTTGTTACATTTTTATTTCTGCACCCATGGTAATTTTTCAAAACATGATCAAAGCATTGCAGTTCTATGCTAATTTTCCAGAATTTATAGAAAGCATGGCTAGAAAATAATATATTTATATATTTTAATAAAGAGATTTAATTATTGAAGGGGTTAATTTATTTTAATATAGCCATTCCACATTAGAACATTAAATACTCTAAAAAATAATTTTAACAAACCTGCTATAGCATGTACAAAAGAAGCACTCTTGATCACAGTTTGTTTGGTTGTTTTGTTTTTTTGTTTAATTTTTTTTCTTTTTTTTTTTTAAAGAAATTTCCTATTTATTTATTTAACCCAGAAAAAAATACATACCACATAATGGTGGGCTTTGAAGAAAATATTTATTAATTGTTATAAAAACTAATAATTATCAGATGTAGTATTTAGACGTACCATGGCTTGAATAGAGTTGTAATTACATTTATTTTAGTGATTTATATACTATTCAGTTAGTGGTAGAGAGTTGGAAAATTAACCTAAATAACCATCCGGTAAAAAGAATTTCCAATTAAAGAGTTTGTTGTTAATTTCAATTTTCCAAACTGTTTGCCAGTTCATCAAAACTCACTTTGTAGTGAATAACCCAAGTTCCTAAAAACAAACTTTTTAAACTGGCCAAAATGTTTTTTTCCAATGCTCAGAAAATTTACCTGCGCAGTTAGTTTTCAGAAAACGTGGATGTATGTCATTAAAATCCAGGGCAATATTCTTTTATTTAGCTTTTACCATTAAACAGAGAATTCAAAGTAAATTTTAAATTTTAGGCCTAAGTAGGCGAAAGTAAAGCATGATTTAGAGATTTTTTTCCAATTTAAATATTTTAGCCTTAAATTTGAAATTCACTTTGACTAACTACTTTGTGAGCTGATATTAATGATCACTTGTCGGCTTTTTTTCCTTTTTCTGCTGTCCAGAAAAATAATTGTGCTGCATGTATTACAAATGCTCCTTCATCATCTAATAAATCTATCAAGTAATTATTTAAGTCTATGGGCATTTAACATTCCAAATGTGGATGAACCCTTTGGCAATGGTCTTTGTGTCAAAGAATTAATAACATGTCACAAATCATATTAGGGCGTTTATTCTTTATCATTTTAGAGTCAATTACATGACAAGGCTGCCTCTTAAGTATAGGAATTATTAAAATATTTCTGTATCACTGTAAATTGTGATGAATTTGCAACTGACTTGCAAAATATAGATTAAAATATCTAACTTAAACAATACAAAAAGAATATATGTCTGCCGACTTCTGCCATTCTGCTACTTCTGCTAAAAAAATTTCAGTCTGTTGTCATCTCAAATTGAGTAATTTATTTTTTTTTTTCAATAGTAAAGAGCTTTTGGGTTCAGTTTTTTTTTTCCTGCAGGGACACTGTGATATAGCATTCACATCTAAGTATAGTTCTTGGTAGTGCAGATTGTAAGTAACAAAAATAAAAATAAATAAATAAAACAAATGTCTGTCAAATCTCTGAAGTATTAATTTAAGTATTCGTTTGACAGTGTTCTGCCATACCTAGCCGATTTAAACTTCAGTTCATGATAACACTGCACAAAGCTGTGATAAATAAAAGTTATAGGCAGTGCCAAGAGAACAATACCACTGACTACACAGAGTCCTCCGAGTATCCGGCCAGGGACAGAGATAGGATACATGTCGCCGTAACCTACTGTAGTCATTGAAATAATCACCCACCAGCAAGCTGCAGGGATGCTCGAATAATCCTCGTTTTTAGTTTCAAGGTCCAATCCATGTTCAAGTAACTGAGCGAGTGCACCAAAAATTGCCATGGCCACACAAATAAATACAAGCAACATGACCATTTCTCTGTAACACCTTTTAAGAGTTAATCCAAGTGTCTGTAGGCCAATAAAGTGTCTTGCAAGCTTAATTACCCAAAATATTCTCATCATCCTCAGAACCCTTAGCGTGACTCCGGCCCTCTGCAGCTGTGGGTTCTCTCCGGTGAGAGCGGTCATGAGAACAGACACGTAATAAGGAGTGATCGCCAACAGGTCAATGATATTTAAAGGTCTTTTCACAAATTCACATTTATTCTTGGAAACAATGAATCTCACGATGCATTCTGCTGTGAACCATCCTATGCAGATCGCTTCAATTATTCTGTTGAAAGAAAACATATTGAATAATTTATTGTAACATCAACATTTAATAGAGCTTTGGCATTCCATCTCTGTACCTTAGAATTCATATAACTTCAACAAGAACATAGCAGTTTTTATTTTATTAATCCAAATACCTCATGTAGTTATTGCCGCTCCAATAACCTATAGGCATTACCTTAGAATGTGCCAGATTCTGCCTGGCATTTTGTGTTTGATGATTAATTTGTGGTGAGAATGGGCAAAAACCAGACATTTCTGCTTTGTGAGCTTTCCACGTCTGTGCTATATGCTTTCTATTTATTTTAGAAAAATATACAAGAGTTTGTTGGGTTACTGTTATATTTCTGACTGAAATTAACCCCTTAAGGACCAAACTTCTGGAATAAAAGGGAATCATGACATGTCACACGTGTCATGTGTCCTTAAGGGGTTAAAGGAAGAAATTACTTTTTTACTTCACAAAAGTCAATAGTCACATATTTCACAATTAGAAGTGCACAGTATTCAAAAATAAAAAAGAAAAGAAAAGAAATAAAAAAGAAAATGTCTGGTGTCCCCCCCCCACCCCCCCCTTCCAGAATCTCCTACAAGAGACACAAAAAAACTGTTTTTCTATTTTGATGGGAAGTATCATTTATAACAACTATAGGCCAATATTTGTTTATTGAGTGTAGGAAAAGTATCATTTAACTCTCTTCACTTCACCTCAACGTTGACACCAAGCCACCACTAGCATCACATTTTGGTCCGATTGCTTATCTGCCATCAAGGATTTTGCTAGGTTTAAAAATGACCAGAGGCTTCAGCCCGAGGGTAAATTGTATGGCCCTCCCTTCATGTATTGATGTAAACCTCTCCTGGATCCAGCCCTATACCATGTGCTAGGTCCAAACTTATTAATGAATATGTTTTATAAATCACATGGTGATACCAAATCTTTCATTGAATTGAAGAGTATTACATGCACCAATATTTATAAGTACCACACCTGCTGTATTAAACCCATGCCATGCTTTTTAATCCTTCACCTTACTGTATTAAAATCCTGCACCTTCGGAATTACCCCACACTGTGCTGCATAATGCACTCTAAATATGGTGCATTCAAATGGTATGAAAATATAAACCATATAATTGGAGGAGTCATTTCTCTCTTAGTATTACTTAGAGACCTGGGGTTAACAATGATATGGTGCCTAAATTAGACTTTAGAGGATCCCACTTAGGGCTCTAAAACCTGTCAGCCCCCTCTAGCGATACCCCCCTCTGTCATCATAACGAGATGAACGACAAGGACTCATTAACATTCAAGTTACATATGTGATGAACATAGACAATTAAAGGACCACTAAAGTCACCCAGGCCACTTCATCTCAATGAGGTGGCCTGGGAGAAGTAGTCCTGTCCTTTTTAACCCTGCAATTTAAAACATTAGAATTTTTTAGAATATGCAATGTTTACATTGCAGGCATAAATCCCCCCTAGCGGCTGTCATACTAACAGCCACTAGCGGTGTTTCCCCATCACTGACCCAGTAAAACTTGGTCACGTGATGCAGAAGCCCCCACAGGTAAGCACAACGGTTCAATGATTTCCTATGGTAAGCTTGGATGCGCATGTGGCATTCACGGCGCATGCCCATTACATTCTCAATGCTCCTCAATAGGAGAATTGGATTAGGCCATTTCTCCTCCATGACATTGCAGGAGGTAGAGAGCTAAGCAGCACAAAGGTTTCCTGGTAAAAGGTAGGTAAAAGTAAAATTTTCTTAATTTTATTCCAAAAGGCTGAGGGGCCTGAATGTACCAGGGACCCTAAAGCATTACAGGTTTGTATCTGAAGGATAATATCTGTTTTCTTTATTTTCCTTTGCAGAATTGAATTGCTTGGAAATATATAAGGGGGAAGTCAAATTCAATTAAACTGAATTGATGAGGCGGAACGGTCTGAAATTATTTGCAAGCAGTAATGGTAAGATTTGGAGCTTAAATAGTTTTTCTTTTTTTTATTTGAGCTAAATTCTTAACCTCTAATATACTTGAAAGGAAATTCATCCGTTATTAAGCAGGATGTGGTCCCTTAATTAAAATATCATTGTTAAGTAACATTTTCATACAAATTTCATATTAGTTTAACACTGAAAACCCTAATGTTCATCAGACCCCTAAACATAAATCTAGGTTAGATTAGCTGATTGGAAGAAAAAGTTTAAGCTGACGTTGGTTGAAAACGCACAACTCACTGTTTATTGAATAAATTCCTCGGACATCACGCTGTCTTATTCCCAGTCTGCTCTGGGAGAACTCAACCTAATGCCACCCACTTTCTCCCCACTTAAATCAAACTTCAAAGCAATCCATAGCATATGTACCGTGCCACGTTAACCCTCACGATGCCAGAGTCATGGAAAGCAATATGCACCACTTTTTATTAAACATAGAGTATAACATAATATCAAAGCAAAGATTTTTATGCACAGATTGATTGTCAGGCATAGCAAGACATTTAAAAGCAATTAGATTTATATGAAGATTTATTTAAGTTGTTGAGGAAATATTGGAAATATAGATTGATAGTGGATTTGATGTATCTCTAAGTTTACAATCCTAACCAAAGATTGATTTTTACGATGCACAGCATTTACGATGTCCAAAATCAACACCAATGTTCAAATGCCCTCAGTTTACTTTAAGAAATCAGCTTCCATGTTTAGGAATTAATATTCCCCAAAATGACAGCATAATATGAAATATTGACAACACATTTTAATTTCAATAACATACTTATTTTTTTTTAAGCAAAACTAAAACGAATGTGTCTGCTTTGAAGCATGCATTTAAAGGGTGCATAAAGGACTGTGTACAGTGAGGTCGTACAATAAGGATTTCTAAAGTGACATCATTTAATGCTTACACAATGATATTCTTCCTGTTTTACAAATGCGATATGTAATTATACAGGTTGTAATATATTTTACTAATAAATATTGTTGTGACAAAAAAAGCATGTGAACCAATTAGAATTATCACAGTTTCCAGCTATAAAATGTTAGCAGGTTTTTAATCGAAATCCTATCAATAATTAAAGTATTGTAATGATGATCTACAAACAAGGTGCATTGTTAACATGTGTTTCTTAATAATTGCTTTAAGGTTTAATATTATAATTTGAAAATGTGAATCATTATATGCACTCTAAAGTTGTGCTTACCCTTAGAGGGGCAATGATCAGTAAGAATCTCATGGAACTGCTCGTCAGTGTCTCTTAATGAGTTTAATGAGTTTTTGGATTAGTCCTCCATACACAACTGCGTCACCTCTGCGATATTTTAAGTCATTTGGTTGGAGCTTAGTGATTGACCTTGTGTGTGTTCAATCAAAATCCATTGATCTAATGTTCCGTTTGATAAGATCTTACACCAATAAGCCAAAATGTAGAGACCTAGAAAGTTGGCAAGTTTTTATTTATTAATGTATAACATATGGGGTAGGACATGTGCAGAATAATTGGCATTTCAGTCAATATAATAAATGAAAAAAATAATGAATACAACACAATACAAACTTTAGAAAAATGTGATTTGAAAAATACTAACTGTGTTATTTTACAAAGTAAAACTTTTGTGATTTTGAAGAGGCAAAGCAATTGATTCTGCCTAAATGAACCTTTTTGACCAGATCACAAATTGTTTTTTTTTCAGGTAGTAAAGCTGCCACTGACAGCATCATAAACTAACTTAAGACCTTCAATAGAATGGATCATAGTAATTCTCCTTCAATCACATCATAAACTTTTGATAGCCGCACTGCTATATGGAACATTTAGCGAAGGATAAGTTTAGAAATGATGTTTGCCAGCAAGTAAATACTTAAACTTCACATTGTATTCACAACCAGACTGGCTGGCTCAATCTCCTGGGATGATCCACACTACAGCATATTAGTTACAAGGATAACAAAAACATTATTGCATGTCTGATTATCTTGTGGTTGAACCAAATTCATATCTTGCATCTTGGCATGCCTAGAAAACTATTCTCCCCCCTACAAGTCATAATTAAAAGAACACTACAGTCACCAGAACAACTACAACTTATTGTATTTGTTCTGGTGAGTATAATCATTGCCTTCAGGCTTTTTGCAGAGAAAATGCAGTGTTTACATTACATTATTGTTATTGTGTATTTTACTTATTAAAGATCTTTTGGACAATTTTTATTGTGCCAATCATCTTTATAATACACCTTAAATTTTATTTAATTCCTGGCATTTTTATTACCCTGGACTCCAAGCAATCCGCAGTGGGGATTATTCCACCTACGCTATCACCAAGGAGCAGTCTGTCTGCTCCATCCTTGTGAGTAGCATTTTATACTTATTTTATTTCTATATCATTTTTAATCAGAGAGCACTATTGGTTGTCTCCTTTTATTCTTTTTGAGTGGTCCACACACCTTTGAAGAAAGAAGGTTGCATCATATCCCATAAGCGGGGATTATACCGCTGTACGCTTTCGATACTAGAGTTAGCTATAGCTCTAAAAAACATGAGTGCATTACCATCTTCTTCTACCATTTATCGTACCCTAATGAACATATTACACTATTTGTTCTTTTATCTGTTTTATCTTTTCATATTATTGGATCCCCCTGAGGAAGGACAGCGAGAATATTGCTCCTGATCAAGCAAAGCACAGACTATTTGATCTAAGGAATATCTAATTTTAGTTAAGATTTTTATATTTATATTTGGACTACCTTACTATCTATTATCTATTGGTTATATTTGGTGCAGCTTTTATCTTTGTTCTTTTGTTGTTGTATTTTAAGGGTTCTGAGGGATTCCCTTCAAAGGCTGCTGCCTCATTTTGTTATTAAGCGCTTACTCTTTATTTTTGTTTTTACATTACAACCTAGTGAAAACTCCACTGCCACTCCTCGGATGGCTGCCAGATGTGCTTCCCAATGTGCCGCACTGCAATTCAGTGTCTCCACCTGTTGCATGGAGACACTGGTCAGGGCTGTGTTTGACTTGTGCTGGCTCTGCCCCTGATTTTCCTCCTTGACAATCTTAGCCAATCCTATGTGAAAGCATGTGATTGGCTTAGACCACCACTTCAGATGATGTCAGCCAAGCAGGCAGATCAGAGGCAGAGGCAGCAGCTGCAGACTTGCATACAAATAAGATTTTACTATATTAAGGGAGGCATGGGGGGACCAGGGGAGGCTAGATGGTGGTTTTAACACTATAGGGTTTGTGAATACATGTTTGTGTTCCTGACCCTATAGTGTTTCTTTAAGCACACATTTAGGTATCATTGCTCATGTATAGATGTTCAAACTCAACAAAGGTGAACTCAACATTTGCAGGATTTCCAGAGAACATCATGCAACAATCAAATTCTTCACTGCAGGTAACGCGACTCTTCATGTACTGACTTAATCACCTACAGAAGATGCACATTCATAATTACAACACTCATCAAGATAAAGCCAAAAAAAGAAGAGGTAGAGGACTTATTTCAGTAAAATTAAAAATATGGTCCCTTTTAGTTGACTATTAAGACTATGCTGAGTTAATCTTTATTCTTGACACATCAAGGTAAAGCCAAACAAGAAGAGGTTCATGACCTCAATCATAAGATGAACAATGTCAGTACTGGAAGTGTGTCTCTTACTAGAACTACTAGGACTATATAGAACTACTCTATATTCTGGAAAACATGGATCCTTTACTAATTTTCCAAGCTTCCTGACCATGATATAGCAGGGACAGAGTGGGAGCTGGAAACACATGCTTGGTGCAGATTAGATTTGTGCATACAGCTTCAAACAAATTGTTTGAAGCTGTATGGTGCAGGAAGGAGGGTTTTGGGTTTTTAGAGCACTGGGCCGACTTTGCGATTGGGTACAACCTTTATAGTGGTGATGGATTGCACCTAAACGGGAGAGGGTCTGCAGTGCTGGGGGATAGGATGGCTAGAAGGTTGGAGGAGATTTTAAACTAGTAGTAGGGGGGGAGGGTCATAGCAATCTACAAAATGGAGATAGGACAGAAAGGAGATGGGCTTTAGCACAGTAAAGGGGGGTGGAAACGGGGGGAGGGGCAAGCTCAGAACAGAGAAGCTGTGTAATGTTGAAAATTCACAAAATATACAAGTGATGCATAATATTAAATGTATGCTTACTAATGCAAGGAGCCTAAATAACAAAATGGGGGAACTAGAGGCATTAGCATACACTAAACAATATGATATAATAGACATAACTGAAACATGGTGGGATGAGACACATGACTGGGCAGCTAACTTAAATGGGTACACGTTATTTAGGAAGGATAGGAAAAACAAGAAGGGTGGTGGGGTATGTTTGTATGTCAAACATGATTTAAAGCCAAATGTTAAGCAAATGGAATGCGAGGAGGATAATGTGGAAGCTTTATGGGTAAATATCTGCTTGGGGAAAAGAAGGGAAACCAACTATTGGTTGGGATATGTTATAAACCACCTAATGTTAATATTGACGAGGAACAACAGCTGTTTGAGCAAATTGAGAAAGCTGCAAATCTGGGTAACACTTTAATTATTGGAGATTTTAATTACCCGGATATAAATTGGGACAGAGGGACTAGTGCCTCAGCAAAGGGAATTGGGTTTTTAAACTTGTTAAATGACACCTTCATGTCACAACTTGTACAAGCACCAACTAGAATGGATGCTTGTCTGGACCTGGTTTTAACAAACAACGTTGATCTTTTGACCAACATTCAAGTAGGTGAGCACTTGGGAAATAGTGATCACAATATAGTGTCCTTTGAAATAAACTCAAAAAAACAAAAGCACATGGGGAATACTAAAACATATAATTTTAAAAAGGCCAATTTCAATAAGTTAAGGGAAGCTTTACAATATATTGACTGGCATAAACTCTTTAGTGAAAAGAACACTGAGGATAAATGGATCATCTTCCAACAAATATTACAAAGGTACATTTCTCAGTATGTACCGTTGGGAAATAAATATAAAAGAAACAAATTAAAACCAATGTGGCTTAGTAGAGAAGTAAAACAAGAGATTACAACTAAGAGAAGGGCATTTAAAGCATTTAAATCGGACAAATCAGATGCATCTTATAAAAGATATAAGGATGCAAATAATGCGTGCAAAAAGGCAATTAGACTTGCTAAACTTCAAAATGAAATAATGATAGCTGAAGAGAGCAAAACCAACCCCAAAGCATTTTTTAAGTACATAAATTCTAAAAAAAACAAAATGAAAGTGTAGGTACACTAAAAACTGAAACGGGGGTGTTAGTTAATGAAGACCAGGAAAAGGCAGGAATTTTAAATAACTATTTCTCCTCCGTATATATTAAGGAAGAACCCATGGCAATAGATGTGCAAATGATTGCTACTAAAAACTTGCAGAATAATTGTAATTGATTAACTCAAGACAAGGTGCTGCAGCAACTAAAGAAAGTTAATATAAACAAAGCTCCAGGGCCTGACGGTATCCATCCACGTGTACTTAAGGAACTAAGTGCAGAAATAAGTGAACCTCTGTTTTTAATCTTTCAAGATTCTTTTCTTTCAGGAAGTGTTCCGGAGGATTGGAGGAAGGCAGATGTGGTTCCTATATTCAAAAAGGGTTCAAAATCCTTGCCTGGAAATTATAGACCTGTGAGCTTAACTTCTGTGGCTGGTAAAATATTTGAAAGGTTATTAAGGGATAATATTCAAGAATTCCTTGAGAAGAACATGGTTATCAGCAAAAAGTATAGATCAGAATTGTTACGTGGATCGTCCTTTGCGTTTGACATTTTGATACAGTTCCACACAATAGATTAGTGTTCAAACTCAAGGAAATAGGTCTAGATGAAAATGCTTGTTCTTGGGTAGAACATTGGCTTAAAAACAGAGTACAAAGAGTTGTCATTAATGGTAGATTTTCAAGCTGGACAGAGGTGGCAAGTGGTGTCCCTCAGGGGTCTGTTCTGGGACCCCTTCTATTTAACATGTTTATAAATGATCTAGAAGACCGCATTGAAAGTCATGTTTCAGTGTTTGCAGATGACACCAAACTTTGTAAAACAATACAATGTGAGCAAGATATTACTTTACTGCAGAGGGATTTAGATAGACTGGGGGACTGGGCACTCAAATGGCAGATGAAATTTACTGTTGAAAAATGCAAAGTTATGCACTTCGGCGTAAAGAATACACAAGCAACGTATACCCTTAATGGAAGCGAATTAGGGATAACAACACATGAAAAGGACTTTGGAATTGTTATAGACAACAAACTATGCAACAATGTGCAATGTCAATCAGCAGTGGCCAAGGCCAGTAAGGTATTGTCATGCATGAAAAAGGGCATTCATTCTCGGGACAAGAATATAATTTTACCTCTTTATAAATCACTGGTAAGACCCCATATTGAATATGCTGTGCAATTTTGGGCACCTGTTCTAAAGAAGGATATTATGGCACTAGAAAAAGTGCAGAGGCGGGCTAAAAAATTAATAAAAGGAATGGAACATATCAGCTATGAAGAAAGGTTAACAAATTTAAACCTATTTAGTTTAGAAAAACGTCGCCTGAGAGGGGATATGATAACAGTATACAAATATATTCGGGGCCAATACAAACCATTGTGTGGAAATCTATTCACAAACCGGACTTTACATAGGACACGAGGCCATGAGTTTAGACTGGAAGAAAGAAGATTTCGCCTAAGGCAAAGGAAAGGTTTTTTTACTGTAAGAACAATCAGAATGTGGAATTCTCTGCCTGAGGAAGTGGTTTTATCAGAGTCCATACAGATGTTCAAACGGCTACTAGATGCATACTTGCAAGAACAGAATATTCAAGGATATAATCTTCAATGTAGGGTAATAACTGCTTGATCCAAGGATAAATCTGACTGCCATTCTGGGGTCAAGAAGGAATTTTTTTCCTAGCTTGTTGCAAAATTGTGCTTCAAACTGGGTTTTTTTGCCTTCTTTTGGATCAACAGCAAAAAACAAATGTGAGGTAGGCTGAACTTGATGGACGCAAGTCTCTTTTCAGCTATGTAACTATGTAACTATGTAACTATGTGATTTTCACAAATTTTGTCTGACATTTAGTCTGAAATACTACATGGACGATTCACTAAATAAGCGAAACATACAAAGGGCCAACGGTTTTGTTAGTTTTGTGATTCAGAGATACATCTATGGATCCATGGTGCCAAATAAAAAAAAGATGATTGATGAAAAAATAGATGATTGATGGCTAGCAGACAGCCCATAAATATTGATTTTATTCACAGATCAAGTGAGTATTGACCAATACAGAGAAAAACACAAGGGTCAGTAAAACAATATCTATATTTCTAAATTATATATTTAATAAATATATATATATTTTTTTAATGCTCCTTACTTCTTTTTACTTGATCAGCAATACAAATGGCAAAAAATGCACCTATCAGTATGCTGCAAAATATAATCATAATATTTATATTTTGCAGTTCACAGATTGGCCAATTTTGGCACCATTTTGTTTTTTCCAAAGTGGAAAGTCACATGGACAAAATCCGAATTGTGCAAAACTATTTTTTACAGACCAAACTACTGAGCCTCAGTCTAACATATGCTGCATCCCCCTACCCCTATGTAGCCCTTCATATTACATAAGTATATTTGAGTATTTACCAATGTGTGTAAGCATATACAATGAAAATAGAATAGGCTCAACACTTATGTGAAGGATCCCCTTAACCCTCACAATCAAATGTAATTAAAAAAAAAAAAAGGGTGTAAGTGGAGCTCTACAGTACCTGAATAAAAGATGAATACACTGGTTGTAGTTTTTTACAGAAATCTGTGAACAATATATAACACATTTATAGTGCAGGTGGTACATACAATAAAAAGTAGGTATAGGTATGACAATTCACAACTCACAAGTAAAGAGCCAACTGGTTAGTGTGTAGCAGTTTGGGATCTTTTAGGGGAGATCCACAGCCCTCTTTTGTCTCCTTCTGATCTCCTTCACGTCCAAATTTATTTGCAGGAATGGACAGGAAGACTCCAATAGTAAAAGTTAACACATTTATTGTAAAAAACAAATAAAAATAACATGATCTACTGATTTTTATTTGGTTTTTACAAAACATTTGTTAAAGGGACGCTATAGTCACCTGAACAACTTCAGCTTAATGAGGTTGTTCAGGTGAGAACTATAGATCCCTGCAGAGAAAATACAGTGTTTACATTGAAAGCTAGGAACAGCTCCAGTTGCAGTCACTCAGAGTGAACCAGAGGGACTTCGGAGTTGATGGATGCATAATATGCCTCCATCCACTCAGATCTGTTGTCAGCAGAGCACAGGGCAGCACTGTGCACAGCATCCTGTGATTCAGTGTCTCCTCCCTCTGCATGCAGACACTGAATTTTCCTCATAGAGATTCATTGATTCAATTCATCTCTATGAAGAGATGCTGATTGGGCTGTGTTTGAATCATGTTGGCCTCTTTGTCAGTCTCAGCCAATCCTATGGGGAAGCATTGTGATTGGAAAAGGCTACCACATGTCAGCAGACTGCTTGTTTTTCTGAGTCTAACAGCATGCAGATTTACAGCTTCTGGCTTGAATACAGTAAGATTTTTACTATATTTATGGAGGCATGAGGGGCCCAGGGGGGCTAGATGGTGGTGTTAACACTATAGGGTCAGGAATACATGTTTGTGTTCGTGACCCTCTAGTGATCCTTTAACTTCTACTACTGGAGTCTTCCTGTCCATTCCTGCAAACAAATTTGGATGTGAAGGAGATCAGAAGGAGAGAAAATAGGGCTGTGGATCTCCCCTAAAAAATCCTAAAGGGCTACAAACTAGAGCCAGGTGACCAGTTGGCTCTTTACTTGTGAGTTGTGAATTGTCGTACCTATACCTACTTTTTATTGTATGTACTATCTGCACTATGAATGTGTTATATATTGTTCACAGATTTCTGGAAAAAACTACAACCAGTGTATTTATCTTTTATTCAGGTACTGTAGAGCTCCTCTTTTACCTTTTTCTTTTCTTTTTTTATTATATTATATTTGAGTATTAGCTGAATGCAGTCAAACACCTGTAAACCTTGTATGACACATACATCGTTCTATCCATTAAACCATTAACACACTTACAAGGTCTTGCTCTATCACCATGACAACTTAATATTGTTGTATTTCTATTGATTGTTTTTTTTTCCCCATACACTTCTCATGTAGCATTCAGTTCTTGTCATCATGCAAAAATAAATTTGCATGCTTTGCCTGTTTTCAGGTAAGACTTTACTAAATGTCGTGCCGGTGTGAGATGTAATCCATCAAAAGTAGCCAAACATAGAATTGCCATTAGAGAAGGATGTTTGCCTGTAATGTAGTAATCATTGAGGTTTATTCAATAAAACTGAAATTATTGGGGAATTAACAAAGGAACTGCAACAACTTTAGCATGTAGCAAAGAAACACACGCACACACACACGGTTACTTTTTATGTGAAGACTTGAAGATCACAAATATATTTCTTAATTGCCAGCAAAATAACCTATATAATGCTGCTCTCTTTTGATACTCATAAAGCTATATTTTAGAGGATCATGAAAAGGTCAGTGTTGAACGTATTGTATCTTGTTTTCCTGCAGTAACGCGTGTTGAGTGTAGCTGTACTGAGCACATGACCTTGGTATGTGAAATGTACTTTCTCATAACAGCTCCAGCTAATGTCATTTTTATTTACACTTGAGGTTTTTTTATAGGTTGTTAGAGACTGCATTTCTCTTTGGGTGTCAAGTATCCAGATCTCTGTAGGGTGTCTCTGGAAAGTAAACATTGATGAATTATTAAAACGTGAATTAAAGGAAATCTGTAGTGTAAGGAATACAATTCCTAAAACTATAGTGTTCTCCTCACCATTTAGATTAATTCATCCAAATAAAAAAAGGGAAAAAAGGGTACTACTTACCTTTTTCCAACATTACCTTTGTCTCTGTAGCCTCCCGATCTTATTTGAGATAATGCTCTGTAGTGGAAAAATATTGATGCATGTCTCCCCCAGTGTCTCCATGTATCCCAGTGTTCCCAAGTTTCTCATTTTCCCAAGTCTACCAGTGCCCCCTTGTATCTCAGTGTCCCCATGTCTCACAGTGTCCCAATGTATCAGTGTACTAGTGACATGGGGACACTGGGAGACATAGGCACACAAACACTAAGGGACACTGGGAGACATGGGGACACAGACACTAGAGGACACTGGGCGACATGGGGACAAAGAGACACTTGGGGACACTGAGAGACATGGGGACACTGGGCGACTTTGAGACACGAGAGACATGGGGCACTGAGACACTGTGATACACAGGGGACACTGTGATACATAGGTGACACTGGAGACCTGGGGACACAGACACTAGGGGACACTGAAGCACTGGGAGATTGGGGGACTGGGAGACTAGAGGATACTGGAAGACATGGGGACACTGTGACTCTGGGCAACATGGGAACACTGAGACACTGGGAGACTTGGGGACACTGAGACACTGGGTGACATGGGGACACTGAGAGACTAGGGGACATAGGTAGTCATGGGGACACTTGGAGACATGTGAGACACTGGGAGCAATGCATATATACAGTAGAATCAAACTGTAAGTAGGTTTTTGGTGATTTTACTAAATTATCTCTTACGTCACTGACTCATGTGATGTCACGCATACAACATGTATTATGCAAGTTAGTAAGGCTGGTATTTTTTTTTCAAAGAAAGGTGGCAACCTTAACTAATTTTCACATACTCTTGCTTAAGTATAGACACTTTAGAGAGATGTAGAGGAACAAAACTTGTGTGGACTGGCTGACAATGAAATGAGTTAAGGTAATGCTGACTTTGGTCTCTCTAACATACTGGCATGCTCCCTTTCTTCTACACTCACTACAAACACATACTCTCTGTCCCAGACTATATACCGGGAGCTTCTGCCTGCTAGTAAGAAAGTAAGACGACAAGTTTTCATGTGACTGCTAGGGGACAGTCCTTAGAAAAAGTGGAGCGAGTGCATCATTAGACGCATTTGTGCCAACATCCTATGATGTTCCCTCCATAACCACCTCCACCAGATACATGAGGCTTGGGAGGTATGACTGTTTTAGTGTTTTTCATCGATAAGATTTTGTAATTAGGCCTATCATAATTGTCAGTTTCAGGCCCACTGGGCTCTTAATCTGGCCCTGGGCCCTACTATATGTGTGCTGTTTAGTGCGGCTGAGTGGAGGCATGCTGTTGCAACCTCTATTTACTGGGTGAGCCCTCGCCTATTTTATTTGGCCACTGTTCAGAGTACAACCCTGCAGGGGATTCTGTGAGCACCGCCTACTACTGCGGTAGGCTGATCTGTTTACTCTGCATCCTGTGACTGCCTACTGGTTTATGCCATCTACAGGGATATCCCATATCACTATAAACCTACCTGCCTGTTTCTTTCTGGGGATCCCCAGGTAACTGAAGGTGGTGGTGCCTCGCACGCTACTGACTGAGAAGACACGGAAACGACCCTGGACCTTACTGGTCAATGGCTGTGTAACCTACACATCCGTCACCCACGTTCGAGAGACTGGTCCCCTCTCGACCACCTGGCTACTTTATGCACCTGTGGCTTTGAAGCCTCTAGATAAAGATGTCCAAAACCGGTTGCGGTCGGACAACCGATGCCCTTCCCTCCCAGAAAGAACGGCACAGATGACTGCATTTGACCAGCGGATGATGTCCTTCATTGTTCTGGGTGACCGCAACTCTGCAGGGGAGTCAGGAGAGGTCTCAAGACTAACTGCTAGACTCTATTGACCCTATCATGAGTATAATGCCGGACACTGCCAACACCATCTGGGAATGGGCTCACGATATTCATGAATGGGTTTTGAGATGTATCTGTTTTGCCAGAAAACCAGTGTTCGCCTCTCCTATGGGAAGCGCATAGCAGCACTCCTCCATATTGACACATGGTTGGTTGATCTGGGCGCCAAATCACTGGACCCCAGACACAAGGCATAATTTTCCTGAGGGAAGTTATTACACATGTTTATGGTCCCGCTTCCCTCATCAAGACCCAAACCTCCATGAGGAAGGTGTTATGTGGTAACCTCAGTAAGGGGTGTTCTTTGGGACTGGTTGACAGTGGGGTTTGTCGCCAACCGCTTCGGGACATCTAACCTGGTACCCTGCTATCGCTAACGTTATTACCTGTATAGAGCGAGAGTTAACCTTAATTAAAGGATCTTAACATATATAGCTTGGAGGAAAGACGAGATAGGGGGGATATGATAGAAACATTTAAATACATAAAGGGAATCAACACAGTAAAGGAGGAGACTATATTTAACCCCTTAAGGACCAAACTTCTGGAATAAAAGGGAATCATGACATGTCACACATGTCATGTGTCCTTAGGGGTTAAAAGAAGAAAAACTACCACAACAAGAGGGCATAGTCTTAAATTACAGGGGCAAAGGTTTAAAAATAATATTAGGAAATATTACTTTACTGAGAGGGAAGTGGATGCATGGAATAGCCTTACAGCAGAAGTGGTAGAGGTTAACACAGTGAGGGAGTTCCAGCATGCATGGAATAGGCATAAGGCTATCCTAGACTTAAGATAAGGCCAGGGACTAATTAAAAGTATTTCAAAATACTGGGCAGACTAGTTGGGCCGAACGGTTCTTATTTGCTGTCACATTCTATGTTTCTATGTTTCTATGGTGCTCAAGATGACCGGACAGAGAACACAGAATGCGCAGATTCGCTAGGTACTGTTTTCCTCAGGTGAGCGCCCCTAGGGTACCATTGAATATACTTTCTACTACACCCACAGGAGATTCCATCGCATCTAGGTGGAAGGCATTCAAACTTAATTAGGACCCTTTTCACGTAGATGACTGGCTTGCGAAACTGGATATGAAGACACGTTATGTTGATCCTTTTCCATTGCTCTTGACAACGCTATCTAGGTTTTCTGTGACATGAGCAACCTCTGCTCTTCACCTGACCCCTCAACACGGATCCTTGGGGGCTTCGTGAAACTACCGAAATCAGTGATCAATTACGTGTGAGGAAGGCATGTCATTATCTTCCTGAACAATCTCCTTCGGGTCGATTCAGGGAACGACAGTGCACAATGGTGATCGCACTCCGGCCAACTGGGCCTCCCGGGGAACGTATGCTTTACCCTTCTTGCAATGTTTGAAAAAATTCTCCATCATCTCATTGTTCAGCGAATAACACCGCCTTGGCCGTCCCGCTGTGACAGAGTCGACCTTGTTTCCCGGTTTGGATCTCCTCCTCCTACATTCATATCCTACTATTTCTCACGGACCCAAAGGAAACCCACATCTTCTATTCCTGGAGGATTGGCTGCCCTGGTGACCTGGACTCTTTCTGGGGTTCTTGGCAGAACGGCGGACTATCACAGGCTGCTGGGGACCTATTAGGAGTCTCTTGGGCCCCAGGGACATGACTTTGCTACCTCTCCATCTGGGCGTTCCCGGTCTGATTGGTGTTCGGAACTGTACCTTGATCCATTATGTGGTGGTGTGGACAGCTCAACGGCCCGTGTCCCGGTCTGGGGACTCCCGATGGACTAGGATCCTCTTGTGTACCAACTACCTAGTGACATCCACCTCCGGCTTATGGGATGTGGAGGTCGTTCTCCAATTTCTCTACGGGACTGAACATCTGCTGATGGATTTTTATGCTTGGTCTGGTGGCTATCCGTCAGGTACCGGATGTTCGGGCATTCGGAGGAGAGGTTTCTCCCATAGCCCCGACGTGCTAGGTTTCTCGTCGCACTTTCGGATTCTTCCTTAGTTTTCCATTCTTTTCTCAGCATTAAAAATGCTAAATATGAAGCCTCCTGTCATGTTGTAAAATTGAAGATTATGCTAGCTTTAGTGTACTAATAATCTTAATTTTAGTAATGACAGGAGGCGAGTATTTTCACTCCTTGCTTCACTAGCCCACCCTTTTGTTTGTTTTCTTTATATATGTCACTGGTCTAAGGTAGGTTGGGCTCTGAATGTTTTGTGTTTACATCAATGATTTTATTGCCTTTGGCAAGGAATTGTCATTGGAATTACATAGTTATTTAATTATCAGATTGTAATTTACAATTTACTACTATTGAATGATGTGTATGGTACGTTACTTGGATTTCCACCTTCATGACTATGTGTCAAAACCTAGACATTTGGTTGTTCATGTGAAATTCTCTGGAAGTTTGCCCCTTTGGATTTTGTTCGTCCCTGAACACATTTTGGTTGTTTGTGTGGAATCCAAGGTGAAGTTTGCTCCGTTGGATGTTGGATTTAGGAGTTATTATTATTGCTTGTTATATGCTTGCTTCTGCTTGATGTCGCGTTGTGAAAGAGGAAGTGATTAGGTCATTACACTTCATGTACATCCTACTCTCTTGTGATTGGTTCTTTTTTTCTATGTGTATCTATGCTGCTGTGGAGCTAGTAAAGAGAGATTATGCAAAATACTCGCCTCCTGTCATTACTAAAATTAAGATTATTAATACACTAAAGCTGGTACAATCTTCAATTTCCTTTCAAAATTTGCTGAATGGATAATTAAAAAAAAGATAACTGACAGTTTTTCTTTAAGTAGCCTAAATTCTAGAAATCTTAGTTTTACGGTTTGGTAATGTCAGCTTAAAGTCACTGATAGTATGTCTTCATATGAAGCAGAATCCCCCACATTGTCATTAGCCATGTACCTCTTTATATGTTAAACTGAACCATTGCTTTCGTCATTTGCATCAGACATCTCAGGTTAGTATGTCATGCTAATGAGAATTTCCACCTCTTGGGAACATTTTGGGGTTTGCCCTAAAGACTCGAAGAAATCAGTGTTCAGCAAATGCAATGCCCTCTTTCCTGACAGCAAGAAATATAAATAGCTCAGCAAACTCCCTGTTCACATCAACCTTCTTCTTGAACTGATCTGCCTATTCCCATTTTAGTCTCAATTATTCTTGTGGCAAATCCTTGTCACTAAGATTGCTTTGTGCTGTGTATCACACCCAACGATAGTGAGATCATTGTTCTATCTATAATTACAGGTATTCTCCAGGTGATAACATTTATGTTAAATGCACAAAATACAATCAATACATGTAATATATATAATATGGTATAATAAATATATATATACATATATATATATATATATATATATAGAGAGAGTTAATACAATGTTAAACAAAAATCTGCACACCAGTCAACCACTCATAGACAGCTGATTTATTGTTAATGCAAATCATCAGCATGAGATTGGTTACTGGCTGGCTAGTGAGGCTTGGCTGTATTTGCGAAGTAAAAACTAAAAAAGGTATGGTGGGGAAGAATTGTGATTGAAAACCCCTTCCACCTGAAGTCTGTGGATAGTTACTACAATGTTAAACAAAAATCTGCACATCACTCAAGCCATAAGACTTGCTTTTCCCACAGGAATCACAAATTTGCAGTGATGGTACTACCGCAAAGGATTCTGGGTGGGCATATGCAAATTAGTTCAACATAGAATCACATGTTTGCCTCAATCCATTTTAAACATGTGATTCTTTGTTGAACTAATTTGCATATGCCTACCCAGAATCCTTTGCGGTAGTAACATCACTGCAAATTTGTGATTCCTGTGGGAAAAGCAAATTTTATGGCTTGACTAGTGTGCAGATTTGTTTTTAACATTGTATTAACTATCCACAGACTTCAAGTGGAAGGGGTTTTCAATCACAATTTTTCCCCACCATACCTTTTTTGGTTTTTGCTTCGTATATATAATAAGATATAAAATGAAAATCTTCTATCACAGTTTTTTTTCCTTTTGTGATCCTTTGGTGTTTATGCACTAAACTGTAAGTTGTGGTGCTTAAAGGGACACTCCAAAACTATATGTGAAGAGTGTGTTCCCTTTTTTGTTCATTTTGCCAAAAGTTCAAATTTCAATAGAAATTTACACTTTTAAAAATTAACTTGGATACACCCCCTTGGCTTTTAAGCAGGCAACAGGTCCTGTTACTTCCTGGTTTACTCAGGTCAGTGGAGCTAAAATCAAGAGGCAGCAATTGCTCAAAGCATCTGCCTTGCATAAATGTCTCATTGACCTGCACTGGTAAGTCTTCGATTGGACAGCTGCAGCAAGTATTGGCAGGATTAGAAGGGGAGGGTTTGCAAAGGCTTTACACAAGAGAACTGCAGGTTTTCAAGCTGTTTTTAGATATACCCCCAATGCATGTTTTCATTTTAGTTACATCTACAAAACAGTGTTTTTTTTTAAAATTTAAATTAGTATTTCAGCAGTGGAGTGTCCCTTTAAACAACGGACTTCCAAAATTAACTCCAAAATATCATTGTTAAAAATAATGAAACTATGTTTTTGAGAATTTATCCAAGATGACTAAACTAGCCTCCATTTTGTAAATGGGCTGTCAACTGCCCAAAACTCACTATTCAGTAACCCCTTTTTATATATATTATATATATATATATATATATATATATATATACAGAGAGAGAGAGAGAGAGAGAGCATAATTCTATAAATACAGGATTAAAAGCAAATAAGCATTGTAAACCATGCACATAAAAAACCCAGACTGGATTTGTAGGTTAGAATTTAAAGTGGAGTTAATCGTGACCAAAAGTTTAGAATGTTAGCACAATCTATCATGCTAATGTAGATGTAGAAGAAGGGAGACGTTAACAGTGTGTCTAAAGCTTTATATTAAATTACAAAATTAACAAAGTATATGAGAAATTGTACATAATAAATAATACACGAAGATGTTTCATTGATGATACATAATTTAACTATGAGCAACACTGAGCTTGTCAATTATATCTGTGTACTTTGAGTTATTGCACTTTATTATTTATGTACTTTTGATATAATCCACTAAGTGTTAATTAGAACTGGGCAACAACATGCATTTCGTCTTTACAGGGATATTCACCTAGTCCTTTTCACTTATGATGTTCCTTATAATATGGCTGTATTAACCTTTGGGTGATATGAAGCTTAGCCTTAGTGCCAAAGTTACTCAACAGCTTTAATACATATAATATTTATATAATCAATAAATATCAGTAAGCACTACATTTGTGAGTCCTTTAAGAGATCCCTCTCTACATACCTCAAAACAGAATGCACCTGTCATAATTATATATTTCCTACCTGTTCTATGTTAAATTTTGTATTTATTGTGTGTTAATATTGTTTTTGTATTTTATTGTATCCCATTGTAACAATGTAATGTTTTGTGGACCCAGGACATCTCAATGTATCTTTCCTGGTAAAATATTTTATAAATAAATTTGACAAAAGCATGTGACAATAGTGGTCAGTGCTATTTGATCGTATATTCCCGTCATTGTAATCACTTTGCATGATCACTAAAATACATCTCACTAATGGTAAGAGCTATTTGGGCTTACAGTGTCATAACTAACAACATGTCACTTGTAAAAAAAAATAGCTATTTGATGTCTTCAGAGCAGTCCTCAAATTCATAGCTCCAACTTGCAGCAGACACTGGTGAAGTTTTAAGACAATGGGGATCAGACTCTTTCCCTATAATTTTAGTACTCCCTGTATAGTACAGAGATACTCATACAATACAGAGAGCTGAACATAATACAGAGATGCTCATACAATAAAACAAGCTGGGCACAAGATAAACATTACTATAAAATACTGTAGACCACTAAAGGGTTAAAAAGAGACAACAAATAGTGTTCACTGTATAAAAGGATGATAGGAGTATATATATAGAAATGTTTACTCACATTTAATTGAGCAGGCAGACTGGTCAATGGATCAAGCGCGACTGGTATAATCCCCAGCTTGGATTTCTTGGAGTAATACTCAACTAGAATGGTAAAATCCTTATTTTACAACAGAATTAAAGTATCCACAACGCTTTCACCTATATGGCTTACTCAAATGGAGATAAAAAAATCATCACTTGAGAAAGCCATAGAGGCAAAACGCGTTGTGGATATTTTAATTCTGTTGTTAAATAAAGACTATATCAGTCTAGTTTAGTATTACTCCAAGAAATCTAAGCTGGGGATTATACCAGTTACGCTGTATTCTATTCATACTAGTTCAAATGCACAACTTGCCAGGAGGATAACCTACTACACTTGAGTTGGACCATATTTGACCCTAAATTTGTTTTCATTCTGATTTTTATAGGACGTATTGCACTATTATCTTTTCTCTGTTTCCACATACGGATCTCTACAAGTTGTCTTTATTCGGCTCCTTTTACAAACATTCTTCCTCAAAGACCGTTGGTTATCCTCCTGGCAAGTTGTGCATTTAGACTCTTATTTTCTATTTTGTATTTTTTTTCTGCTATTGATTGTGATCTATTACCATTATCATTGTTATTGGACTCTTTTTTTATATTTTTTATATTTTATATCATTTTAATATTACTTCCATCATCTTTCTATGTAGTTTGTTATTTGGCGCAATCCTTTTTTCTATTTATCTCGCAATACAAAGATACCTATATGATCCACAGAGCTGGGTAAACTACATAGATACTCATACAACAGGAAGAGCTGAGTAAAATACTTAGAAATCTCACTCTCTCTATCTCTCTAGCCATCTCTTAGCTCTCCCTCTCATGACCTCATCTTCAGTGGTGCTCCTGCTATGATAACTTTAGCTTTCTATCAAATATTGCTGTGGTTATGAAACATGACAGCTACTCCATTAGCTCTCAGCACACAGTGTGCACATGGTTAAAACATCAAGATACTGATAGACGCCAACCATTTCAGCTACACCTGACTCACTACTAGCTCTCAGCACAGTGTACACAGGGTTAAAGAAGGACACTAGGCATGTGCAAAACCTGCTGAAATAGGGCCGATTTCAAAACAGTTCCATTTTTTTTTACCTAGATGCTCTGAAATAAACGTCTCCAAATAGCTATCAATTAGGGGGAGGGGAGGCTCTGGAGAACTGAACCCTATTATAGTATTAAAGACACACTAATATTTTCCTATAATTGTTTTGCTTAGCACTTTTTGGCTACTGCAAATAATTTTTTTCCCCACATTACAACTGGTGGGATGCTGCCATAAGTGCCCTGTTGACGAGCCTCCATTGCCAACTTGCCTTCCAATAAATGATTTACTGCTTAATTGCATACAATTAAGTAGACGTGTGCATTGTGAAAAAAATATATGGGTATATATTTAGAATAAAGTTGGAATAAAGGATGCTCATTTTTGCACCCTTTTAATGAGGCTAATTCCAGTAAGATAATATACCATTCAAATTCAGTCAATAAAGTCAATTTTCATGTTTTTAAGGGTTTGGTTACTTATGAGCATGCAGTTGAGTATTTTAAGCATTGGGTCTTGTTGATTTCCTTCCTTCTGTCCTTCCTTCCTTCCCCATCATTCATCTCTTGTTTTGGTGCATTGGACAGAACTTCAAATCACAAATTATTCATTTGGCCAATGTCCAATTAGTATGTTTTCTGATAGGTCCATATGACACTTCTGAGTTATGGAATTGGAGACACGGAATTTAAATTGCAATTCGCTTGAAACCAAACACACAAGCCTACAATTAAATATTCTAGTACTGAAAGTAATTTTTAGATCTCCAACACTTGCAGACAATATCCAATGATGTTCAACCCCACTGCAAATGAAACACGTCTGGGTGATAACTGCAAAGTAATTTCAGCAAGATGTCCGTAAAACATGAAAGAATATAGCAAAATGAATCATGAAATAAGTGGAAGATGGATAGAAGAACATTTTCTCATATTTGACTATTCTAGATAATTATTCTATCTTCTTTTACCTTTCACACTAGCTCATTATAGAGTAAAAAGCCTTCTGTGTACAGAAATATGGAGTTTCCTAGTCTCCCTAAACGCTGATAATGCAATTGCTATAACTGATATCAGCATTGATCTGTTGAGTCAAGTATACGTGTTTTAACTAATCACAAGTTACTAGCACTGGGGAAAAGTTAAGCAAAAAAGGCATTTACTAGTCACCATATCTAATTAGATAAGCCAGCATTGAAAACTCTCAGAGCAAGTTGAAAAGCTCCCTAGGAGAAACATAGAAATAGTGATGAAAAAGGATAATTACTAGATAGACTAAGCAATTTACGGCTACATTTATATCAGCAATTCGACTTCTACCGATAGCACGTGTAAGACAAGACTGGGATATAGTTATATATTTGGCTACTTTTTACTGGCATATGGGGGTTATATAATGTCTGCCAATCTCAAAAGTAGCTACACATAGTTACCAGCAGCTACTACTAAAAAAAATTCTAAATTACTCTATAGGAAGAACTCGTTCCAACATTGTCGCTACTTTTTTTTTTTTATCTGCTGCTAAACATTCACTTTGACTGATAGATAATGCATGTGTAATCTCGTTCTTGGTAAAGGAGTGAAGGCAGATTGACAGTTTCCTTTTGATGAACATAGGGCCGGTCTGGTAAATCTATATTGATATACTTTGAAGGCTTACAATTTATTAAAGGAACACTCCACTGCCACAATACATATAAAATAAAAATCACTGTTTAGTAGATATACACCCAATGGAAATATGCATGCCTTTAATTATATATTGTTTTCATTATGGTATATTTATTAGAAACTTGCAAAAGCTGCAGATCTCTTGCGTGAAGCCTTTGTAACCCCTGCCCTTCTAACATCGCCCAGAATTTATGTGGCTGTCCAATCATAGACTTTCCAATGCAGCCTACTGAGAAATCTTTGCAACGCGGGTGCCCATTGCCATTGACTGTATTTTGAGTTTAGCTCCACTGAGTTAACCTAACCGGGAAGTAACAGGACTTGTTGTCTGATTGACAGCCAGAGGGGTGAAACAAGGTTAATATATAAAGGTATCAATTTTTATTGAATTTTGCACTTTTTGTAAAATGAAAAAAGAGGACACACTCTTCAGAAAGCTGAAGTGCTTTATGTGTGTGGAGCAGTCTTTTAAACTGGATTTGCATATTTATGCTACTTGTTCATAATGCTGGCTAGGATAATAAATCTCACAAATATTTAAATTAAATACATGCATAAACTGTATTATTTCTTATGCTGAGATTTATTTGCAGATTGAGACATTAATGTTAACCAAGCCTAAAATAATATAATATCCAATGCTTCAAAAACAGACATAAATACATTAAACTGAGATATGGCAATCTGACTTCCTGGATAAATATGTCATATTATTATTACTAATAGTATATACTGAAAAGCCACAACATTAAAACCTCCTTGTGCTGTCAGAACATCTCTGATGTTAAGGAATGGACTCCACAAAGACCTCTGAATGTGTTCGGTGGTATCTGGACATGCAGCAAATCTTTTAAGCCATGCAAGTTGCAAGGTTGGGCCTCCAAATCGTACAGATGCTCAATAGGATTGAAATCTGTGGAATTTGGAGGCCAATGCAACACATTGATCTCTTTGTCATGTTCCCCAAACCATTCCTGAGCAGTTTTTGCAGTGTGGCAGGGTTCTTTACCCTGCCATCAGGGAACACCACTGCCATGAAGGGGTATACATGGACAGCTGTAAGTTTCCTATTTCCAGTGTGCTTTGTATCCAATGTATCTTCTAGTCAGTGTTGTTTAATATAAGAAGTGTTCAATATCAACTCTATGTGCTCTATCTGCAAACCAGTTTTCAATTTACATGCACAAATTATACAGCTAGTCATGTTTGTACAGTAAAGCCCTCTGTGGAGATCTAAAAATAATATATAGTATAGTTTCTGGGGTACCATGTGGAAAGAATATGAGTCCTGCAAATTACTCTTTTCTTATTCTTCAGCTATTATGGCTGTAGATGCTTTCAGGGATTCTGTTTGAGCTTTATAAGCATTCTATTCAGTTGTCTGATATGTCTGTATTTGGAGAGAGAAATGTAATTGTGAAAAATATCTCTTTAGATTCCTAAGAAGGAAACTGTAAAGCATTCACCCTCTTCAAAAAGGAAAGGAAAGAAAATATCTATTTTCATTTTTCAATAGCATTAGAATGATAAGAAAAGGAATAACTACTTAAATGTGCGATGTGGAAGGGGCCACCAGATAAAATCCTGTTGCCCCAAACCACCGCACCGCAATGCAGATCTTACCCAAAAGAAAGTATAAAGCTCAAATAAATGACAAATACTAAGAAATAAATAGTATACTAAATAAACATAACCTTTATTACGTCATACGACATGAAAAAAAAAAATACAAATGTTAAGAAAAAAGTGTGGAAAGAAAACGTGCAAACAGTGTACGTGATTAAAAAGGGAAGTCTAGTGGAGTAAGCTAGCCAGGTGGCAATATCTCAAATATAATACTAGAAGGCAATAATAAGGCCACAACCTAGTGTCTACAAATGGGCATGTAATGAAGAAAAGATCAATTGACATACGAGTATATTCAAAAGACTAGAACTCAAGAGGAACACTCTATGTTTATAATGGTCCACAAATGAGCACTTAAAACTATACTTGTGTAATAAAAAAGAAACTGTCAATTGACATATAAGTATATTCAGAAGGCTAAGCTCAAAAGGAACACTCTATATTAATAATAATTATAGTTCACTTGAAATCAAGGTACAATGTTTCTAGTTATAGTATCACAGCACAGTACAGTTGTATATTTCTATATAATATCTCTAAATAGATCTATATGTAGAGAAAAAATAAAAAGGAAAAAAACAAAACCTCATAAACATATTTATCTTGATCAAAGAAATCACAGTCTCAGAGTAACTGGGAAACAAAAAAGATATAAGTAGTTTCCCAATTAGATACTTTGTACTGTATCCCTAGTATGGTTTAGTCCCCACCAGCCATTAGCCGTATGCCCATCTAGTCAGGTGTATAATATAAAGGACTAATAGATACCCCACACAAAGTCCACTAATCTTCTTATAAAATAAAGCATAATGCTAGTATATAATAAAGTGGCTTAGTATTGGCAGCAAAACTCCATTAGAAATCCATGTTAAAATAAAAAGCAGCTAAAAAGCGGCATAGCCTAGCTCAACGCGTTTCGGCGCCTTTGTTGCGCCTTTCTCAAGAGCAAAATCTGAGTCCGAATCAGTGTGCATTTTAAATACCACAAGACCGCGTCATACAGCCAATCACATTAGGATACGTCATAGGGGGTGTGTCCCGAGCATAAACAATATTGGTCACAAAGATGCATCTCGGCGGGCGGTAAACACAGGGCCCGCCCACCTCATCGGGATTTTATTCCTTTTCTTGTCCTTTTGAATTATATGGGGTTAGGCCCCCTTTTCTTACCCATATAGTCCATTCTTCGACTATTGGCCTAAGTATTCTTAGACCTCTTTTAGTCGTTTTCTTTTGTGTTTTTCAGCATTAGAATGATGTAAATCTCAGCTCAGGTAAGTCAACAGGATTTTCATTATAATATAAAGGTGTTAAAGGGAAATTAATTATATGTGACGGTAAATACAATCACTTAGATTTAATATCAGCTTTCACTAATAATATAAAGTGAGTGGAATAACTTGATGTACGATGGTAAATGGTAGACTTGTACTTAGAGGTAAAACTTGGTTCAGCTGAATCACTTCGAAAAAAAACATTTTGTTCTGGTAGTCAATATTCATCCATGCGGTCTTTCAGCTCATCCTAATATTACCATGAAAAAATATTTGGTTACATGATTAAAATGAACCAAAGAGGTGCAAATATTGGCCAATCTATATACTGAAAAATACAAAAATGATATATATAGATTGCGGTTCACTAATTTGGTTCACAGATCAAGTTAGAAAAATGAACCAATAGAGGGAAAAGAGGAAAAGCAGTAAAAGTATATATAAACATATGCATATAGATTATTTTTTTTACAGATCCTCATTTCTTTCCTTCAGTGGTCACTTCTCACTTGATCTGAAAATTAAATCAACATTGAGTGGCTGTCCCTTAACCATCAATCACCTTTTTTCCATCAATAATCAATTTTTTTCGCGCCAAAGATAGAAGTCTGAATTTCAGAACATACGAACATGTCCCACATTTGAACAACTTGCCTATCACCCTAAATTCTGGCAAATTGAGCTAAAAATTAATGCTCAAGTGTAGTCAGTTTTATTTGATATTACACACACACACACATGCACACACACACACACACACACACCAATGTGTGTCTGTGGTGTCGAATCTTTTAGTTCATCGTCATTACGTAGATATCTTTCATTTACATAAAGGTCTTTTCATGAAACATTGCTTTCTGATGAGTCGGAAGCTGACTTGCAAAATATGTGCAACACTATAGTAAAAAAAAAAAAAAAACTTTAAAAAAACCTTAATGTTGTTGAGTAGAGGATTTTTGTAGCTTGATTCTTTTAACCTACATTTTTGCAAGTAAGTCCAATACAACACACAGCTTAGTGAATAGACTCTTTCTGTATTTGTATTGGACAATAGATTTAAACTGAGCAAGCTGACGTGGTTTTGTTAGTATTGATATTCTATTACTAGGGAAGATACTGAGTTAGGGGAGCAAAGCAACACTTTCAAATGTTTCTCAAAACTAAAGGTTTCAGTCCAGCAGCGAAACAGTTAAATGAGGCGGTTTTATGAAGACTGGAATTTTCAGGTTTGTACTTTGCATCTGCTGTTCCTAGGCAACATTTTAAAGAATGCATTTTCTTAATAAACAATCCTTTTTAACTGTTTTGCACACCTCACTGGCAGTAAAAGCGATTAAGCATTTTCCACTGACATCACTTTAGAAGATTTTAATTCCCAGGGTTTACGATTTTCAGATTTTACATTGCATGCAATTACTGGCTGAAGTGTGTCAGGGAGAGATATATATTTCTTTAAAAAAAAAAAAAAAAAAAAAACAACATTTTTGATACTTCTTTGAGCATATTAACATTAAAAAATCTTGTTCATTATCTTCCACCTACAGTATTTCCTATCATGCATATTTTATATGTTTTTGTGGATAACTGGTGACTAAGCAGTGACGGTCATAAGCATGTCTCGAGGCGATTGTAGATTTTAGATAACTGATTAGGGCATCTATTAACTAATACTGGACAGTGCATTTAACTAAAGTATACTCTGCACATTCCTCTGGCATAAAGAGTGTTAAAAAATTGTGCATGGCCATACAGAAAGCCCATGTAGTGAATTCCCCCTAATCATCAGGACATTATCTTGCATCCAATTTCAACACAATCTTACATTACTAAAGAAAACAGAAAGTAATTAAGAGTGAGAAGCTTCTAATGATTAACTGTATTGCATAGAGGTGCTCTAGTGGCATAGAAAGAGTTAATGTGCATGCAGAACCTCTTTGTAAACACACACAGGCAGACATACAATAATGAGGCCTATCAGGATTACTTTGCAAGTGTTTAGATGTTCACCTAATCCCACAGCTCTGCTGAGAGAGAATGACATTTTTTGGCACAGGGTTGAGAAGCCAGAATCAGAGAACTTTATTTTCTAAACTAAAATGTTTAACTCTACATTTGACTCCCTTGAAATGTTCCAACTTGTGTCAGCTGGCTGGGAAGTCTACATATGTCCCTTGAGATGTACCTTTGTGTTAACCGATTTGTACTAGTAAGGTCAATAATACACAGTGACATCACTGACCATGCTGGCCACACCAGTGGAATCGCAGCCTCTCACCATTGTGTGACCAAGACAGACGGACACTTATAGTAATGAGAAGTGCTGTTCGTACCCCGATGGTTCCCACAGACTGGCTGTATACCTGTGCTCCTCCACGCTCCTGTTCTCTGCTGTCTTCCAGTCAGGCAAGGTGCTAGCACACAGTACGACCATGGACACAATGACAAACAGGATAGACACCACGGCCAGAATCTGAGCTGCTAATGACGAGGTTGGCTCTTCAAAAGTCAATCTCATGCGTTCAAGCCACTTTTTGTCTCCTGGACTTTCTTTCACCTCATCCTTGTTGGTGCTCTCATCCGGCTTGCTCTCATCAGACAGGTAAGTGTATGTATCAGACATGCGGTCATCAAGCCTTCTCTGACAGCAGTATTCCAAATTGGAACTTTCCAATCCCCAGTAAATCATTTCATTGTAGAAGGACAGCTCACACATCTGGGGCACGAATCGAAGCTTCCCATACTTCACGTACATCATGATAAAGCCAAATGCCTCAGAGTGCCTGTCAAAGAAATACTCATTGCTCTCCTGGTCGTAGTCATCACAGACCTCCAAAACATCCTTCTCAGAGGAGCAGTTGTGTAGTCTGCTAACCCTTCGCAGAGGGAAATCCTTGATCACATCTTCGGAGAAGGAATATCTGGCACCCCCAACATTCAGGATAAAGGAATTCCTTGCAAAGTTCATCTCTGAGTCCGAGCTTCTGCCGCTGTCCTTCAGCACCACCCCCAAGAAAGCCAACGACAAACCCTCTGGTTTTCACCTTAAAGTTTTATCTCTTATTCCATCCCCAAATTCAAGTAACCCTTCCAATCCTGGAGGATCCATGCAGACGGATTCAATGTAGAACATGTTTGTTTAACCCCTTGGGCCAGAAACACCAGATGGATAAAAGTTCAGTTAAAAGTCCTGTTTCAGGCTATAAGTTAAGATGCTGCTTATTGTAAGGTCAGGTTTTCTCCAGATTGTTACAGTAACATTTTAGAACTCTGTAGAACACTGAGGTGTCCTGCCTGGTAACATATGATCTCACAGCTCACTGTGTCCAAGCCGGCTTTCCAGTTAATCAAAAGAAAAGAAAATCCACAGAGGAAGTGAAAGGTAGAGTGTTTGGAGAGAACAAATCCACCGCCCCTTCTCCACTGGCTGCTGAACTTTACAACACGAGACACAGTCAGTCAGAGAGAGAGGAGGGGAGAGGGAGGGAGAGGAGGGGAGAGGGGAGGGGGAGCAAGGCTAGTGTCTGTTGTACAGAACTGGGAGGTACTTTTTCTATAACCCTCTGTTGCTGATCTGCCTCTATACATTAAGTTCTTTCATTTATTAAGTGCACATTTCCTTTTATTTGTGAGTCTGAGAGTAGGGAGGAACAGCTCTCCTTTGTGTGAAATTGCCTTTGAATATATATATATATATATATATATATATATATATATATATTTTTATGTAGCAAACAGTAATATCATTCTTAGGCTGTAATATAAACAAAGACTTTTGCTATGGCAACTACAGAAACACCTTCATTGATTGAGTGACAATACATACAGTATCTGGAATTTAATTTAATATTAAGATATTTAGCACAGAACCTAACAAAATATATATAATGGACATGAGATAAACTAATATATATATATATATATATATATATATATATATATATATATATATTAAAGAAAACAGTGAAAAAAACCTGTGTTTGGCTTTATTTACTAAATACTGACTAACCTAGGTTTAGTCTCAGTTGGCGTCATTTGTATAGGTTTATGATGTGGTAATACACCCAGCTTGTTATGATAATGAACTATTGTTGTGTTTAGTTTTTGTTAGATACACATACACACACACACACACACACAAAGACACAAACACATTACTTTATCTTGCAATACTTATATTACCAACTACCAACTATTACCAACTACCAAATATTACTAACATTTTTTTAGAGGAATTGTACCTTCTGATTTATTTTTTTAACTCAGTTCACATACGATATGACTGATGTTGCAGATCTCGTAGAGCTAATTTTAAAGAAGAATAGTGATGGACAGATCTGCATTGCAAATAGCTTTTTTTTACAGCAGTCTTTCACAATCACATAGACATGTTTCATATGTAATAGATTGCATTAAAGGAAACACTTCTTATTAAAGTGGTCTGGGTGCAGTGTCCCTAACCCCCTTAGTCCTGCAATGTAAAACATTACAGAGCTAAGACTGCCTCTACCAGACAGCCACTAGAGACACTTCCTGCGGTTTCACAAAGTTTGACTTCGTGAAAATTGCGCTGGACGTCTTCACGCTTTGCATGAGGACGTCCAGAATCTGTAAAATCCTCATAGGAAAACATTCGGTCAATACTTTCCTATTGGGAAGGCGCATTG
Source organism: Pelobates cultripes (assembly GCA_933207985.1). NCBI lineage: Eukaryota > Metazoa > Chordata > Amphibia > Anura > Pelobatidae > Pelobates > Pelobates cultripes. The sequence continues at coordinate 336,942,635 of OW240913.1, forward strand.
GATTCCCCCCATCGGCTGACGTCGGCAGAGTAGGAGCCCGACCCAGCACTGAGCTAGAGGAATCAATTAAGTGAAAAAAAAAAAAAAATAGATAGTAACCCTTTCTTTATTGGTGGGAGTGTGAGGGGGGAGGGAAACTGTAGTTTTAGAAGTTTAAACATTTCCCAAGATGTGTTTCAATTACACACAAAGATCTGTTCACTAAGTGGTTAGTAGCAATTAGTTGGCAAATGATTTGCAAAATGCAGCTAAAGTGATGTAATATTTTTAAAATATCTGCCAATTGTTTGAATTAGGGATTTTGTATAGTTTGGCTGCTTCAGCTTGCAGTGTTGGAATATATATACACACACACACACACACACACACACACACACACACACACGCACACACACACTCTCTCTCTCTTTCTCTCTCTCTCTCTTTCTCCCTCCCATAAATGCACATGCAAGGGACAAGCACATACACATGCACATGCACATACAAGCTCACAGACACATACACATGCACACCCATACACACACACAGACACGTGTCATGGGTGGGATACCTGGCACAAGTGCCCATCATATATATGTGATTTGTAGCAGGTGTACCTGAGTACACACTGCAACAGTATATAATGGGTTAAGTACAAACTGAACTGCCAGTATCATATGCTATCTAATGCACAATATTCCAAATGGGAAAAAAAGTGTCCATTCAAACATTGGATTCAGTCTAATAATATACAAATAAATTGTGCAATGCTGAATAAATACACCAATGTTTAATACAAATTGCACTTTCAGTTTCAGCTCTTATATTGTAAGAGTAAAAAAAATAAGCCTGTGTCCTAAGGTAGGATTCACGACCCCCTAGTACACTCCTACAGATCGAAAAATCTTATCTCATGGTACAGTGTTATTCACTTAATTATAAATATTAAGCCCAGATCAAAGTAACATGTTATTAAAAGGGATCTAAAGGGCAATGTATGTAGGTGCAGCATGTATTTGAAAATCTTTGTGAAAAAATTCAGATTTCATTGCCATATGCATATATGTAGAGATTTTGCATGAAATACATGCACTATACTGCCACCAACAGGAAGTGTTAGACAATACATTAGACAGGAGATTTTCTTATTCAAGCCTACAGTGTATATTCTTTTCAGCAGAGCTCTCCTTACTTCTTGCTGCCGTTCTCCTACATTTCTATGTCATTGTGCAGATTTCATTTGAAATTGGAATTTTTATAAACTAAAGTGGCTCTGTCACCATCTGGGGTCTTTGCATATAATGCAAAGACTTCTATTGGTGACATCGCTACTGGGGGTTCGATGGCCATGGGGGTCAGAGAAGATGAGATTTACTTACCTGAACCTGTTCCTCTTGGGCACTGCCATCCTCTTTCTACATTTTTTTTTTAGCTGCTGGCTCTTCAGCTGCCAGGAGCCGACATCAACGCTGTATTCTTGCGCATGCACAAGAGTACAGAATTCAGGTTTATGGAGGATCCCGTGGGATCCTCTATAGAAAGAGCTTTATTTCCCTACAGATGTTACTGGTGACAGCTGGGGGACATAACAAGTATGACAGCATTGTTATGCCCTGCATTGGGGAGAAAGTGCTGTTAACCACACACTAATAAACACACACCCACATACAAATACTGCTACACACACTGCAGTTACACACTCTACACAAACAAAAAGTGACACACATACTTAGACGTACATACACACATACTCAGACATTTATACACACTGCTGCACCTGCACACAGACTATACACATACACACACTCACACTTTATGTGAGTATATATATACAATTTTTAAAATCAGATTTAAAAGTTCAAGTACTTTTTTTTGTTAGTTTGGAGGGGTGAATGGGGGGCGTTTGAGAATTCAGGCACTCATGAAGTGAATCCGGACCTGCAGACAACCAGTCCTGTTAAATGCTGATTGTTTAGCTCAGCTGTTTTTAAAAATACCCCCCATGAAAAAATGCATTCCTGCACAACAGGGTTATTCACTCAAGTATGAATTAAAGTGAATTTTAAATTTAAAGGGACAGTCCAGTGTCAGGAAAACAATTAGTTTTCCTGGCACTGCAGGTCCCCTCTCGCTCCCACCTCCCATCCCCGGTTGCTGAAGGGGTGAAAACCCCTTCAGTCACTTACCAGAGGCAGCGACAAGTCCCACGTCGCTGCTTCTTCCTCCGCCGCCGCGGGAGACTGATCCCGCTCGCTGGCTGGGTAGACCTAATGCGCATGCGCGGCAATGCCGTGCATGCGCATTAAACCTCTCCATAGGAAAGCATTGAAAATGCTTTTTAATACTTTCCTATGGTGATTTTAGCGACGCTGGAGGTCCACACACAGCGTGAGGACGTCCAGCGACGCTATAGCACAGAAAACTTGTGCTATGGACCAGGAAGTGCCCTCTAGTGGCTGTCTAGTAGACCACATAGAAATGCAGAGTATGACGACGCCAAAGATTGCAGGACCACAATGGGAAACACCTCTAGTGGCTCTCATCAGACTTCTTAGGAAGTGTAAAAATCACACCTTCTCAGAAAAGGTTGTTTTAACATTGTTAACACTGCAGGAACAGTCTTATTGCACCCAGACCACTACATTAAGCTGTAGTGGTTCTGGTGCTTAGTGTGTTCCTTTAATTTATATTGGTGACAAGAGATCGGTTGAGAGATCCCAGTCAGTTTCTGGCACTGGCAGGGCTGGCACTATCCAAGCGGGGAGAGATCTCCCTCCCCGGTCCGCAGGCACCGTGCAGGCAGCCGGCAGGTGAGGGAGGGAGAGAGGACAGGGAAGCTCAGCCTGCAGCTCCTCCAGGTCCTTCTCTCGGGAGCACAAAGCGTTGCTGAGGTTACCACGGCAGTGCTCCGGATCTTGCGAGAGTGAACTCTAGCCCTGGAGCTGTGGGCTACAGTTTACTCTCACCACTGGGACCACCAGGGAATCCCCACCGGACCACCAGGGATCAAGAAATGTCCCACCTCCTCCCTTAGTAAAGGTAAGAAGGGAGGGGGGATATTAATGTATTTATTTATATTTAAAAAATTTTTTTTAGAAAAAAGCCTCCCCTACTCTCCTTACCACACATACACACACTGCCCCCCCTACACACATTGACCCCCATACACACAGCCCCCCATACACACACTGCCCACATACACACATTGCCCCAAATACACACATACACACTGCCCCCCACACACACAGCCTGTCACGGGTGGCAGTACGGAAATCGGGACCCCTGAGTGACTGATGATGATCGGAGTCAACCTCATGGAAAAGAAACAATCAGGGCCTGGTGCAGGATGATCACACGCCCCCTGGTGTTGAGCACCAGGGTTTGTGCAGCCACATACCAGGGCCCTGATGTAGCTTCAGCGGATCCCAGGAATTAGGATAAACTATGCAGACCTCCCTGATCTGGATAGGTAACAGGTATGTATCCAGTACTAGAAACAAAGCAAGACTAGAACAGGCACCAAACAAGAAAACAAGACAAAACTAGTAGAACTCAGAACCAGAGGAGGATAGAAAGCAAAACCCAGAACATGTACACAAGACATGGGGGAAACATGAACAGGGCAGGACAGGACTGTACATGGACTGGGAATACAAAACCAAACAAGACAAGATATATAAGGCAAAGCAAGAGGAGACAAAACTAAGTACTATATATGTAAAACATTGGCGATTTAGACATACATAAATGGCCAAGATGTATGCAGCCCACCACTGCGTCAAAGTACTCCAATTTAGGAGGGTCCTAGACTGCCTAGATATGCATGACTAAATAAACAATAATAAAACACAAACAGCACTTACCTGCAAGAAAGGGGCAGAGGACTTGGAGCTACAAATTGGAAAACGTACAATAATAACCCTATTCTACCAGTCTGAATGTTGTGAGTGTGGAGCAACCGAGATCAAAGAGGTCAGTAAGCCCTGTACTAGGAAAATTTGCTATCTATTGAAATTATAAAATAGTAAAGATATTAGAAAGACTGAAAGTGTTTGAATCAACAAGAATACTCAAGGTTTTTGAGAGCATCACAGACAAACTAAATATAATTTCTTTTGAATTTCTAATGAAAGAGTTTATATTTTATTTATTTATTTTTTAAATCCTAGTATACACACAGTTATAGTTGTATGTTATAGTACAATGACTTATATAGCACCAACATATTCCGCAGTGTTGTACAATAAACAAACCAAGACAAATAATGAATTCTAACAAAACACATTTGGAATATGAGAGCATGAGGTAAGGAGGGCCCTGCCCAAATGAGTTTAGATTCTCAAAATTTATATGATAAATGATGTATATAATAAAACAGCCGCTCATTGACAGCTGCTAGAGGCGCTTCCGTGCTTCTCACTGTAAAAATCACAGTGAGAAGACGCTTACGTCCATAGGAAAGCATTGAGAAATGCTTTCCTATGGACTGATTGAATGTAAGTGTGGCTCTTGCCGGGCATGCGCATTCGGCGGATGATGTCGGAAGAGGGAGGAGAGTTCTCAGCACCAAGGGAGCTTGGTGCTGGAGAAAGGTAAGTGTTTAACCCCTTCCTCCCCCTTCAGCCCAGCGGGAATGTTTAACCCCATCGTCACCCTTCAGCCCTGAGTGGGACCCTATAGACCCAGGAAAACAATTTTGTTTTCCTGGCATTATAGTGGTCCTTTAAGGAAGTCCAGCATCATTTAGGTGACCAAACGTCAGTTAGCAACCAGGAAGCGCCTTTAGTGGCTGTCTGATAGACAGCCACTGGAGGAAGTCTTAGTCCTGCAATGTATTTATTGCAGTTTTTCAAAAACTGCAATGATTTCCATTGCATGAGTAAATGGGACAGGGACAGTGCACCCAGACCACTTCAACCAGATGAAATGGTCTGGATGCCTATAGTATCCCTTTAATTGGTTTATTAATTGATACACAGGCCTGTTTACTGTTTAGCAAGTTGAGCTGTGTTTTGCTTTTGACATTGCTGATTATTGCGTATGGCTCTCTCCTGGGATAAGTCAGGCTTCTCTAATGTGCGTGCAGTGTATGTACACACAACATAGAGAAAATAATATTTAAATCTAAATGTTCTGGCTGCCTAATTAACATACTTGATGGGCCTCTTATAGTGGTAGATATTTTTACAAGTCACTCCTTCTACAGCCCAGAATAAGATAAAAGTATAGGTTCAAAGTTCTCTAAGCACCACACTCTTTTCAGTAATTAAAAGTGCTCATGGTGCCTAGAATGGCCCTAGAATGCAATTCTATTGTGCCTAGAATGGCCCTTTAAATACAGTAGCAGAAGGAGCCAGGACTGACTATATCCTCTTAATTTCCACATAGGATAAAAAATTAATTGCCTAGAACAGATTTTGTGAAAATATACGTCCATATGTTTAACAAGCATTTAATAATCCATTAATAATCCAGTAATCCATTTCTGTCTCAAGCATAAATGCACTACCTACCCTCTCATGTTGCACTTTTCCTTAAAAGCAATGCAGGGATTTTTTCTCCTCATCTGGAATCAGCAAATATATTAAACCTGTTTGACTGTTCAGGGAATTTAAATTCACAATACAGGAATATAGCTCTTTTATGCATTGTTTTGTGTAGTTTTTTTTGTGTGTTTTTTTATTTTATTTATCTGAATAGAATGTATATTGGAGAAAGATCCCCCCAAAACGCATGCATACATTGAAAATGCTTACAATGGCTGTGTTTAACAATACAACCAGTCTCCTATCAGTTCTGTATGATTCTGAAATCTGTTAATATAGCTAAAATGCCACTAAAGCAGGCATCCTTTGCTTGTTCAATGCACTGTACCTCCATATAACCATAAACATGAATACATATTACATTTCAACATTTCTAACAATGTATCAAAAAATGGCTAAAAAGCTTAAGAATCTTACAAGACAAATTGGGCATTAAAAACTAATTTTGAAGGAATGATGACAAACGTAACAAGTTTAATTGATCCAAGTCATTAATTGGCTTATCGGGAACTGATAATCTTCCCGCTAAACATGAGTGGCTCTAATTAAATTTAGGCCTAACTTGACAGCTTCCAAATAAATTCTGTTTCTTGTGCACGTGTAATATCCTAAAAAACAACAAAAATAAATAGCCACTGCATCTATTATAGCTTTATTAGTTTAATTCCATTCTGCTCTCCTCAACATATTTTTTAAAAAATTATATATTAACTTATATTTTAAATGCCAGTAACAATCTGCCCCTAATGTAACTGTTTCTCAAAATGTGTTTTAGAAAACATAATGATTTATTTACTAGACAAAAACAAACCTACAGAATGTTTATCTTCCTTAAAATTAAAACTAAAGCCTGCAGAAATGTATCACACCTAGGACTAAGGAAAACGTCTAACCGGACCTTAGAATGGCCGGACTTAACTTACCAGAGAATAGTCAAAATACTTGCCAAGGTCAGGGACACAGATCGAGGAAAAGCCAAAAAGTCAAGGGTACTAGAAATCAGGGAAGTCAGTAAGAAGCAAAAGTCAAAAATCAGATATACACGATCAGGAACACACTCTCGGATAACCATCAAAGGGAAACCACGACATGGCACTGACAGTAAGGTTATTTGGCTGTAATTTGGCCCTCATTTGGCTGTAATTGGCTGTCTCCGACCTCTGACCCCAAAAAGTGTGTGCGCATCTATGACGTGACGTTGCACGCTGTTGGCGCCATCTTTGGTGTGGGCATAGGTAAATTTACTACAAAAATCTGAAACCGCAGTTGTCGGCGCTCCGAAGAGCGTCGCACCCGCTGGGAACCAGACAGGAGGGAGATCGGGCAGTGGTCTGCTATGAGCAAGATAAGTATGAATTGTTTCTGTTGCCGCAGAATCACCGGGAGCCGTGACAATTAGAGCAGCAGCTGTACTACTATACCATGTGTTGTGATGGCGTGCGGTAAAGCATTTTAACCCCTCCAGTAAGTTTAGGGTCAGCATGGGTTTAGGGGCAGTTAAGCTTAGGAAATTGAAAGCTCAATTGTAGCTGTGTCATTTTACATTATGTATTTTTTTTCTTTTTCTGAGAAAAACAGTACAAGTCTGAATGGCCTCAGGGAGATCAGTGTCATTCCCCATAAAATGAAAAAAAAAAAAAGGAAAAACATTTGTGAATGTGAAATGTGAGCACGATTAATGTCAGAGACAGAAGCTAGCATTTGGGATAACAGGTCTCATGTATCATCTGTATTTTATTCCGGAGCTGGTCTCTGTAGGGGATTTAATTTACATTTGCCTGAAAAGCAATTGTACTCTATTTGGCAGTGGAAAGCTGTTGTTAACATTAATGTTTTAGAAGTGTAAGCCATTCTAATTCTTTTCCAGCAATTTGTTTAACCATTTAACCACTCTGTGAATTTTAAATAAATTACTGGCCAAAAAAAACCACAAAAATGAAAAATCTAATTGTCTGTTTTTGAGAAAGGTTCATGAGTATATCATACCTAAGCAGGATTATCAGGTTTCCTTGTACGTGGATTTTAGTTTAGTATGACTCTCAATTGCATGTGCCAAGGTACACGGAAAGCTAATTGTTTAAAATGAGGTGAGTGATATTTCTGGATTATGATTTGAATAATCAATTCCAGGTAAAAAAGGATTAAGTGAAAGAGATCCAGTTCAACAAACAAAGCAGTGGCTGGTTTGATGTATCTGCCTTTCCATAGAAAGAAAAAAGCACTAATAAGCTAGTCAAATATCTTGTAATAGGATTGTAAGATCCAAAGTTTCTTTAATTTTTTTTTATATTATCCATTTATTACATGTCTTAGAGTTGGGTAATGATAAAATACGAAACTTTATACAATGTATCTTGAAATTTGTAAATTTGTAAATTTCCTGCAGGATACACTGCCGCTGGGGAGCGAGACCAGTTGTCTCCACTCCCTACATGATCCACTGCCGCTGGGGAGTGAGACAGGTTGTCTCCACTCCCAGAGATGCCTGCTGATGCTGGGAAATTGGACCGGTTGTCTCCACTTCCAGTAATGCTAGCTGCTGTTGGGGAGAAGGACTGGTTATCTCCTCTCCCTGCAAGGTACACTGCCGCTGGGGAGTGAGACCGTTTGTTTTCACTCCCTGTGACTCCTGCTGTCGCTAGGGAGTGCGACCGGTCGTCTCGACTTCCAGTGATGTCTGTTGCTGCTGGGGAGAGAAACCAGTTGTCTCCACTCCCAATGATGCTTGTTGCTGTAGGGTAAAGGAACCAATAATCTCCTCTCCCTGTAACTCCGGCTGTCACTGGGGACACAGTCAGACATTTGTCTCCTCTTCCTGCAGGATATACTTCCGCTGGGGAGAGAGACCAGTTGTCTCCACTCCATGTAGGATACACTTTTGCTGAACTGAACTGAACAGGCTTTGGTAACACTGCTCCAGCTCTAATTCCATGGTGGCCAAATGAATCAGGTTGTCAGCTCTAGGAAGATCCATCTAGGCTTCTCTGGTACTGTGGATGTTCCAGAGCCGAAACTCTGCCGGACTTCCAAAGTCAATGTCCTCCTCAAAGGCCTCCCACAACAGGCCAGGGCCAGTATAGTCCTCACCCTCTGGCACACTATCTTCAGCCATCCACTGGTCGCACACGGTTGTGTAACACTCTACAGCCCAGAAAGCCTCGTCCAGCCACAGCTCCTTCCAGACCAGGTTCTCAAGCTCTGTCACCGACTCCTCCAGGGGCTGCTCCCCAAGGAGAGGCATCCACAGGGTCACTTGTACCTTTAACCACTGCTCTTTGCTTGGGAGGTTCTCTCTCAGCTGAACCTGAACATCCTCCAGGGCCTCATACCAGAGCTCCTTCCAAGTGGCATACCTCCAGTTCAGTATGCCCTCTTCTGAGACAGGACCATCCTCTCGGACCAAGTTGCTCTGTAGTCTCCAGAGGAACTCCTCTTCATCTGGGGATGCTCCCCGGGGGCTAGCTCGCTCCATCCTCCTGAGTTCCTCTACAGACAGGGATGCTGCATGGATGCTAGTGCTACCCCTCTTGTCAGTAATCCATGTGGTATTCCAGATGCTTCTCCACTCGCTAGGAAGCCATCCCACCACTGCCACCGAATGTGTTGGACTGCCTGGTACCCCGACTGGGTAGCTCCGCCAAATACGCTTCCTAGTTGTCGCCGGGACACCATAGGTACTTTCAGCCTCTTAGTAGCCGCAGCTTGGCTGGGGTCTTGCCTCCTCTTCCCACCCTGGATCCGAGTCCGGGATCCAGCTCCCAGTGGTTAGAGCTATCCTCCATCGAATATAGCAGTATAGAAAAAGTACCCCCAAAATCCCTAGAAACCCACCAAGAGTCGTATCCTCAGATAGCCCCAATCTGAATGACCAACATATCTAAAAATCAATCAGATCGGTTCAGTGTTTTGGATTTTCCATGGAAGTCAACTTTTAACCGACTGCACACGTGGCTTCTGCCCAAATTAGTTCCATAAGAAAAGTGGTAGTGGTCGGTTAATTTTGGGAGTATAAAAATGAACAAACTACTGTACGTAGTCCATAGTTGTAATGTGGGGATTGCTTGCCTAATCCATATGAACGATTTCACCGAACAGGGCTCTTCTAAGATGTAAGGAAACAAACGCAGGCGATGATGGAAGTTCAGCGGGGTTCGCAAGTTTAAGTGTCTAATTTGAGTATCATGAACTCGATGACCAAACACCGCTGCCTGCATTCGTGCAAACAAGATGGCCGCCACCACGTGTTCGTGCATACGAACGCCAGCCACCCTGCCGACCACTTAGAGCACTGAGGTGTGAAGCTTTATTGAGGTGTCAATAGGGGTTAATAAGCATGCGGGTGGTCCGCAGTTCGTGGGTTTGTTCCGTTCCCAAACAATACAGGGAACCCACACAAACAAAGTCTTTGAACAGGTGTTTTACATGGCCCATAGTCTTTGGGCAGGCGGCAAGCCTCCAGGAGCTCATGGCAGAGGTATCTTTGCCACAATATGTTATTATTATTTTGAATATTGGAATTTAGGAAAAAATGTTTAAAGGAACACTCTAAGCACGATAACCACTACATCCACTGCGTCACTTTCTGCCTTTAGACACAGGAGAGCCGGACACTCTCTGTCTAAGCTAAGCCTGCAGGTATAGGAAGTTTCAGCAATAACTGTGTCATTTTGTTAGTGTTTACACTAAATAAATATCTATAAATAAATTGTATCTAACTTCTGACCTGTGTGTCTTGCGTATGATAGGTTCACTTAATGGAGAAAGGCCAATTCAAAAGATCCACATAGTATTCAGATAAACAGAAGCAAATTGAAATGAAACCTTAAATAAGTTATTTATCAATTAATTTACCAGTAAAAGTTGAACTTGCTAACGGAATGCGATTGATTCTTTGATTTGTTATGTACAACTCAACGTGGTTCAAGAAACCCACAGAACCTAGAAGTGTTTTATTATTTATGATGTTGTAAGATTTATTAAGCAAGTCTGTAAACATTTGGGAAAATGTACTACAAGCAGCTCTATTTTTCTATGATAAATGAGCAAAACCTTGTAGTATATGTATAATATATTTATATGTATAAAATGATTTAAGATGAATTTTAATTAGCTCTAGAAATGGCTAATCAGGACTAATTAGACTCGCAGGTATATTATGTGAAAATAATTCCTTTACAAACCAAAAATGGAAAAAAGCCAAACAATATATGAAAGTTAAATTAAACATGAAAAATATGATTCTTCACATAACTTTTCTCACATTTTAAAGGGATATTCTGTGGATTAAAGTGCTTTGGGTAATTGTCTTGCTGCATCACCCAACCTCTCTTTAGCTTCAGATCATGGACTCCTGTCCTGACATTCTTTTAGTAACTGTCTTAATACACTTCTGAATCCACTGTTTCCTAAACAATCGCAAGGCTTCCAGGCCCGAGATAGCAAAGTAGTCTCCAACCCTGATGATGCCTGCTCCATGCTTGACAGTTAGGATGAGCGCGTGTTGCCCTTTTTTTACCATACATAGCGCTGTGTATCTATATCAAAAAGGTCCAATTTTGTTGGCTCTGTCAACAGCATATTTTCCCATTAGATTGTGGAACATCCAAGAGCGTGGGCAAACCAAAGATGTGCCACATTCCTTTTTCATAGACAGCAGTGGTTTCCTTCGTGCTTTTCTTTCATGATCAACAGACTTGTTCAGTATTTTTCTAAATGTGGACACATGAACAAAGACTTTTGAAGTTTGTAGAGTTTTTCTAGAGATCTTTAGTTGTTACCGTTGGGTTCTTTATCACCGTTTTCATGATTGCCTCTTGTGCTCTCGGAGTGATCTTTGCATTGTGCCCACTCATAGGGAAAGTAGCAACAGTCCTGTATTTTCTCCATTTGTAGACAATTTGTTTACTAGACATGCCCCTACTCACGGTATAGCGGGTAGGGGCAGAATTTACTAATACTAAGTAATGTTTACTTAGTATTAGTAAATGTGGTTGAAAGACAAATTTAGGTCTTTCAGCCTTTTGGTAGATAGCTCCCTAATACCGTGGGAATTAGGGAGTTATCTACTAAGTGCTGCAAGATGCAGCCACAGCACGAATAGGATCAGAGTTTCATTAATTCGAATGAAATTGCGATCCGAGCAAAGTCCTGAATTGCGTTCTAACACGAATGGAGAAACTGTTCTCATTCTGTTAGGACGCAATTCAGCAGTTTTTCTGGCATTCTGTATAAGTGACAGGACGTTCGGCAATACTGACAGGAAGCATCGCGGGAACAGGGAGGAAAGCTAAGGATTATGGGAAAATTGCTCTGACCACCGGAAACGAAGCACACTTTGCTCCTCCGGTGGTCATAGCTGGTCATGGCGTAGGAAACCTCCAGAAGAGAAATAGTCCCTACTTTGTCTTAATTTTTAAAGAAAACTAGAGCAGACAGGAAGAAATGAATAACAGATCCTGAGAGAGGGAGAGAAGAGGAATCGATTGGCTAAAGTAAGTTCGGCATGACAGTGCCGCTTTAAAAAGTACTTTTGTTGGTGTGTTATAAAGTTTAGTCAGATTGTGTTTGTCTATAATTGTGACTTAGATGAAGATTAGTACACATTTCCTGAGTAATCAATGCACAAAACTGGCCAATCCAAAAGATTAACAAACATTTTCTAGCATCTATATACATCAGACTTTGCTTTTTGTAAGAGGATACCTATTGATTGTACAAAAGGGTGCTGCGTCTGTTAACTCATTGTCTGTTGTCCAATTCATGTATCAAAATCTCTCACACTTATCCTTAAAGAGTGGACATGCACTCTCCATGTACTAAACTGTAAAGTCATAATGATAATGATAATTACTTACATAGACACTGGTGCCTGTGTTTCTAACATTCCTGATTGCATAAATCACATAATGTAGGAAGCTATCTAACAGCTAGCTACTAATTGTTAGGATTACTACACGATGACGACTCTCTCCTTAAAAGGAATGAAGTGATCAGTTATGCTAGTACAAAGTGACTTTAATTTGCTCTTGAAAAAGATGTTGTTTTAGAGTGACTTTATCAGTTTCCCAGGGGAACTATTACTGGACCCATCTCACCCCATCAGATGCACAATGACTGGATGTAACTGGTTCACAAAACCAAATGACATCTGCTTGAATATTGGGATATCAGATTTGTAATACCACTAATTATGTAACCTAAACACTATGAGTGCATGTATAAGTGCTAATTGTATTATCCATTAGGTATTATAGTCACAATGGATTTACAAGGGTCGCTTAAGACCATGTTAATGTACTCTATACAATGTCTTACAATTTACAATGCTTCAATTACTGGATATTAGGAATTGTCTTAAGCAATTATATCCCTATGAACTATTAAATATTTATACCCCGCTCACATTCATGAGTACATAATCCTGTTTTATTTCATGCATTACAGGGACTCTATATAGTCGGTTTCAGGTGATAAATCTAAATCTCAACATTGTTGAAGAAATAAAGGAGGTAATGGTGACCTCTGCTTTTTTACTGGCTAATTGTCAGAGTATTTATATCGGCAGACATTTTGTGCTATGATAGAAACTAAAAGTGTATATTCTGAGTCACTCTGAACAGACCAGACTCCATTTTGTTATTTCAAGTTAACAAAGAAGACACTAGATTTCTTTCTGTAAGACTGGCCTCTTTGCCAGAGCTAAGGAATGTATAGCATAGTATAAACAAGTGATAAGAAGAATATAATCAAATCTAAACCCAGACAATTGTGACAGAGAAGATTAAATAATTTAATATTTAACTGTCTATACATATAAGGTACCATTGTATGGAAAAGGGTAAACTTAGTTCATGATCTGTCATATCAGAAATTATAGCAGATTTGCAGACACATAGTCTGGACAAAATTTAAGAACCCCTTTGATCTTTGAAGGATACGTAAGTTATAGCCACTATCTAGATAGGCCAAAATGACGTCAAAATAGCCACCAGGAAAAGTTAACTCTTTCCTGGATAGGTATGTTTAGTGGGACAAGACTGCCCTCTACAGACCAAATAACTAATTTGCGATCTGGAAGATAACCACACCTCTAGTGCTTCTATTGGGTTATCAACTGATGACGTACAGAGAGTCTGGCCCTTTAAAAGTTAAGACAAAGGGAAGATAGAGAGATACGAGAGAGGAGGCAGATGCAAGAGATGCAAAGGAGAGGAGAGAGGAATTGGAAGTTTGGGGACTCCAACTCGGACAACATCTGAGACTAACACTCTACTCCTAAAACTCTAACACTTAGAATTTACTGACTTTCTAACCAACACCTCCATGCAGAGAGACTACCAATCGGATGAAATATCTACTCAACTGGTAATTATACTGGTTTCATTTAATTAAATTAATTAAAATGTATTAATAGCATTATATATGACTGGATAAAGCACGGTCAGATTTCCATATTAAGAAATCTTAGTTAACTAAGAATATATAGTTATAAACATTCCATTCTGCAGGTGGAATTAAGAATAATTATATATTGATGTGATATTATCACGTGTTAGCATACCGCTGTTTTTATCCAGGTGTATTGATTTGCTCTAAATTAAGATAGATATCTTTTAGACAAATTAAAAATCTGCTTATATAATATGTAGATTCTCTTATTGGATTGTTTTCAGGAAATGGCTAATGAACTGGTTTAAATGTTATTTTATTTAAAAATTACATAAGAATAGATCTTAACTACCTAGGAGATCTAGCCAGCATTGAAAGGGTTATTCTAACTGTCTGCTAAACTTTACGACCTTACGCTGCACTCTGAGGAATTCTGTTCTCTGTGTGAAAAGTTTCACTTTCAGTCTGTGGAAGCTAGTCATAAATCGTCAGAATTCTTGACAGGAAATGCTATTTAGCCATTGAAACGTAATACCCATTTCTTTGTATTGCATATAATTTTGTACTGAATATTCATTGATTATTGTTATGCATGTTACATATAATATTATTATTATTAATTTGTCATTATAAATAAAAATCTATTTTTATACATTGTGATATTATTATATGAAATACATTCCACTTAACACGATAAACGTTCTTTGGGATCTGAGAATTGAATTAGTGGGCAATTCTCACTGTTACTATTATTATCCCATAAATATCCCCACATATTGGAGGCACGGTGCTGAGATCGTTTAAGTCGAAATTGTATTTCATATATATAATAATATTGGTGTAATTCATGCAATTTAATTTTGATATAGAAAAGAGTTTTATATTGAGATTAAATCACTGTATAGAAATATGGCTGAATCCAGTAATACATCTGTAACAGATAATACTGAAATAATTGAAGACCTAAGAAAACATGCTCTAGTTCATATTCATAAACATATGAAAAATGATGCAACCTATGAGGTTTGGTTGAAAAGCATAGAATGGGAAGCTAAACAAACCATTCTAACTGATGAACACATCATCATATATCTTAAAGAAATTGCTGAACAAAAGAACATAGAAAGGAAAATGGCGTACATAATACACTCTTGGCCTTTCTTTATGACAGCACTTCTTAAGGTGTGTGATGAATAGAAGTCACTGAATGCCAAATTGGACACGTACAGTGACGATCTGGGCATTCAAAATGGGAAATACCAAGATTTACTTGCTGAGCATAAAACTCGTCAGGCTGATCATGAAAAAGAAATGAAAGCTTTGATGGATAAATATGCACAGGAAATAAATCAGCTTAAAATGCAATTGGATGAGTATGAAAAGGAGAGTCAGAAATTAGACAGTGAGGTTGGTAGTCATCATTCTGTGCCAAAAAGTTGCACAAAAATGCAAGAAAAGACTATCTGTAAATCCCCTCCTTATTATGATTTTCCCACACCAAACCAGGTTTTCATAAAACAGTCTCTAAGAAAAGAGGTGAGTAATTCTGAGAAAACACCTGTAGGTTCTTGGCAATCTTGGGCAGAACAGTTTGAAAAGACTGTCCTGGCCAAGCTTGACAGAAAGAATCAGATTCAAGGTGATAGGAATGAAAACAGACATGGTTCTGTACACTGGCAGAATTCTGATGCAGATCAGAATTGTGACAGTGAACAAGAAGCTCAGAGTGATGGGAGTGAAAGTGATTGCACTGTCCACTCTGAAGGCCATGTAACTGATATGCCATCTGCACTGTTGTACGGGTCTAATTCCTCTTCAGCAGACAGATCGCATAGACGTTTACCCAAACACAGAAACAGAGATCGTAAATCAACGACGCCTGTTTATGAAACACCAAAGGTCATCAAATTCCTTAGAGAGACTGTCCCACAATTTTCTAGAGGTTCAGGAAACATATCTGAACATCTGGAAAATTATGATAGAGCAATGAATTCATTGGGCATGTATGATGACATTCATAAGAAATGGTTCATTACATGGACCTTTGATTCAATGTGTCGTGTTTATCTAGAAAGTCTTCAAGCTATACAGTTAATGTCCTGGTCCAAGATGAAATATGAAATAATCATGGAATATGGTAAGTATAAAACCATTGCCTCTGCAAAGAAGGCGCTTTATAATTTAAAGTGCCGTCCAGATCAAAGCCCCAGAGAATTTTTAATAATTCTTAAAAATGCATACTCCGTGGCCCAAAGAAAACCCAGGTATGAAAGCACAGACTTCAAAGATCTGTATTTTCATGCCATGCCAGTAAACATACAAATGAATCTCGCAAGAGATTACGATTGTAAGTTGCCATTAGAATGGCTAGTCAGTCAGTGCATGAAATTGTATACTATACACCATGCACATGACGAAAATCAGCCAAAGGTTAAGAAACTTGGTGATAAAATGGTGTCAGAGACTAAAATTCAGTTAGGTTTAGAAACCCAACAGAAAAAGAGGACCTATTCCGAGGTTTTGAAATCTCCAAAACCTCAGAAACAGGAAAATGCTAGAAGCAATTCTGCAAATTCCTCTAATAACTCTGAAAAATCCAATGCCAATGGGAATAAACGCCCCTGGGTTAATAAGAACCAAGGCAATTCCCAATGGAGAAGGAATCCTCAGGGAAATAGGAGATATGGAAACAGAAATAACCAATCTGCTTCCAGTAACTCCCAACAGTCTCAGCCATCCCAACCAAATTCTAATGGGCAAAGACAAAACGGCAATGGGGGAAATAATTTGCGTCGTCAGGTTGGTCAATTGACAGACCAGATGGGCAAATTAATGGAGGAAATGACAAAGATCAACCAAGTCTTTGCTCTAAATCCTTTTTTAGGGATAGCTCCAATTGCAGAACTACCTGTGCAACCGCAGCAACAACAACAGGTGCCGCAGCAATAATAGCCACTGTGACTAAACAGGCTAGGTTATCAGTAGATGTAATACCTAACCCTGTTTCCTTTCCAGGTACTAACAGTCAAACAAACAATAGTTGTGTTAGAAAACCTATTGCCTATACCGTCACTTCACTTCCGGGTGAAGGAGGCGCAACGTGTTCCTCTGTTTTTTCATTTCAGCCAAAGGCTAAAGTAGCCCCAGCAACCACTGGTTTCCAGGATCCAGACCTGAAAGGGTTAACTGATGAGATGCCAACCACTAGTTCCCGCTTGACAGTTCAAGTTATTCCTAAAAAGGATGGGCCTGTGGGTAAGACTGAGCATTCCTCAGTACAGGTAGAAACTACTGCTGTGACCGGTAATGTATGGAAAACAAGTAATATGTTGACACATTCTAAATTCTTATGTGAATTAGAAGAACATGAAGGAAGGTACTACATGTCTGTAGAAATACAGGATTCGTTACCCCAGCCTTTTAAAGGGTTAATAGATACTGGTTCACAAGCCACTATCTTATCCAATACCTACTTCCAGCA
Source organism: Pelobates cultripes (assembly GCA_933207985.1). Lineage (NCBI taxonomy): Eukaryota > Metazoa > Chordata > Amphibia > Anura > Pelobatidae > Pelobates > Pelobates cultripes. Next base: position 336,960,029 of record OW240913.1, read on the forward strand.
GGTAATGGACTTAGCAACGGATAAGCCGAAGCTAAGAGATTTCCCCAATGCTCTGTTGAGTGTAGGAGGAAATGCCCTTCATGTTATTGGCAATACCTGGTTAAAGTTTAAAATAGGTAACAAAACCTTTAGACACCCGGTGATAGTGGTAGATCTCCCCTATGACCGACTGATTCTGGGTATAGACATACTCAGAAGACTTAACACAATTATTGACTGTGTGAATGGAATTGTATGGTCACAAGCTAAGGTTCCCATAACCTATGAGAAATCACATGTACAATCTGATCGTAACTGCCATGTGATAGAAGAAAGACCTGACTCAATTGAGGTACATTTTAGGAATAGTCAGTCACCTGACGTGACTATCCTGCAGGTGAATGATGCAATCGCACCTGTAGATGAGCATTCCGTAAGAATTGCTCCAGAGAGGATCCAGAATGTCTCTCTGGAAGGTGATGTTTTAACTATTTCTTTCCACAGGGACTATGTTGAATCTGTAGATCTGGCAGGTCATGCTCAATTCCTTGCCAGAATTGAAAGGGTTAATAACAATTTATTCTTTCCTATTCAAATAAATGACTTAGGAAGAAGTAGGAATGCAAAGCTGGACTTACAGAGTGAGAACAGCTATATTAGCAGAAGTCTGTTAAAGCAGATCGCCAATCCTAAAATGATCAGGTACGCTTCCCCACATGACAGGTGGATCCAGAATCTGGATGGCGAATCAGAGAGTCACAATGTGATAGCAAAATGTTTACTATCTATTTCCATCGGAAATAAGACAGTTAAACATTTATTCCTAGTGATAGACGAACCTCGCTATCAGGTTTACGTTGGCAATGATGTCATACATCGCTTTGCCATACACCTTGACCTGATTAATTCCAATTTGTGGACAAGGTTAAAAGGTAATCCTTGTGGATACCTACACGAGGAAAACGCCCTGAAATCAGGACAAATACTCCCATATGCGGTAAGTATCAAAGTACCTGATGACATAACCATCCCACAGGGGACAAGTAATTTTCTTTTACCCCTACAGGTCAAGGAGGGTCAGAGATTGGAAAACTCTGATGCCCTAATCTGTTTATCCAACAGGATACAACAATTAGGGATGGTGGTAACACATACACCAATGGTAAGTATTGGTAAGAATCCCACCTATATCATGGTCAACAATGTTACACCCAATAGTGTTACTTTACCAAAAGGAACATCATTAGGTCTAGCATTGGATGCTGAGTACTATACATTTGGTTTCCAAAACCAAATTATAGGCCTCATCCCTGAAGAATACTTAACTGAGGACGAAATTGTCGATCAAATATTCCATTCCTCCCCAGATGGATTATTCACTATCCTATCTGTATATCCCTTCAACGTCGAAGAAGGCTCGTGTAAAATCGAAGAAGCATCTATCACCTTCGATCATCCGCTCAATGAGCAGGAATTACAAGAGTATCTCGACCAAAGAGAAAAGGTAAGTCAACACCGAACTGACCTAACTTCTAGGCTTGAAGAAGCTTATGAGATAGGCCAGCCTGAAATCTTTCCAGGATTTCAGGAAAGGCTAGAAGAGCAAATATCTTTAGCTGACGGTTGCTCCAACGATGCTGAGCGGCAACAGCTAAAGGAAATCCTTTTGGAATTCCAAGATATTTTTGCCAAAGATTCCTACGACTGTGGGTTAACTAACCTCCACGTAGCCAGAATACAAACTGATCCAAATTTACCACCTGTATTTATCAAACAATATAGACTTCCATTAGCGTCATATGATGGTCTACAAGACATCATTCAGAATTTAAAGGAAAGGGGCATTATACGTCCAGTGCACAGTTCGTATAATAATCCGATCTTGGGGATTCTGAAACCTAATGGACAATGGCGTTTATGCGCTGACTTACGACAGCTAAATAAACGCGTCTATATGTCTGGTTGGCCAACGCCATACATAGACCAATGTTTGGTACAAATGCAGGGATCCAAAATATTCACTGCCATTGACTGTGCGCAGGGATATTGGACTGTACCAGTCCATAATGAAGACCAATACAAATTGGCCTTCACATTTGGAAAGCAGCAGTATACCTGGACCCGTATGCCTTTCGGTTACATAAACTCTGGTCATGAATTCGCTGTGTTCATGCATAAAGCTATGCCTGACGCACTCGAGAGAGGAACGTTATCATATGTCGACGATGTCTTGCTGAAAAGCACCTCCTTTGATAACCATATCTTAGAGATTAGACATGTTCTCACTCAGTTAAGAGAGGCAGGGATTAAACTGTCTTTACAAAAGGCACAATGGTGTCGCACCCATGTCAATTTCCTCGGACATGAGGTAACTTCTGAAGGATTAAATCCCCAGAGGAAGAAGGTTGAAGCCGTACTAAAGGTTAAAACACCTTCAAACATCAGGGAATTAAGGTCGTTCCTTGGTATGACTAACTACTCCCGTAAGTTTATAGACAACTATGCAGAAATAACTAAACCACTCTTACACCTGCTTAAAAAGGAAACTACCTGGAACTGGGGGGAGCCTCAGGACCAAGCGGTAAGTGAACTGAGGAGGAAGCTCACTCAGGCACCCTGTTTAGCATACCCAGAGGGGGGTAAACCTTTCTATCTGGAGACAGGATATACCGATTTAAGCATCAGTGCTGTTCTGTATCAGAAGCAGGACAGTTTAAACAAAGTTATTGCATATGCTAGCAAGACTTTGTCACCTGTTGAAGTTAAATTCAACACGTGTGAGAAGGCGTTATTGTCGACTGTATGGGCACTACAAAATTTTCGTAGCTATATCCAAGGTGAGAAAATAATTGTAGAAACAGCTCACCAACCTCTACAGTATCTGCAGAGTGAAAGAATTAGAGACGGTAATCTCTCTAACAGTCGGATTACTGCATGGACTCTATCCTTACAGGGATGGCCATTAGAAGTCCGTTATAAACATAATAAGAGAAGCCCAGTTGCCCAAGGTTTAGCAGAATTACATGACTGTACTGCTCCATCTCTGGATGATAATGACACCGGAGATGACTTCCTAGAAGAGCAATTGCTATCTCCTTATAAAGTTTATGACGAGGAATACTGTCGACCACTACCGTGGGTATACATTGATGGTTGTTCATATCACCACGTAGTTGGTGCTGAACGGAAGTTAGTTGCAGGTATCGGAATCGCCTGGACAGGTGATTATCCCAATGTATCTATAGGATACAATATTGGTCCCAAAAGCAGTCAGATAGCCGAACTCTGTGCAGTATATAAGACCATTCAAATGGCAATAGAATATGGTATCAAAGAATTTGTTATTATAACTGATTCCAACTATGTTCGCAACAGTTTCGTCGAATATCTGCCTAGCTGGAAACGTAACCAAATGCTGAAAAGCAATAACAAACCTGTTAAACATGGGAAATTGTTTTGTAAAATCGATGTACTGGTTAAGGAAAATGGTTTAACCATATATTGGAAGAAAACCAAAGGCCATTCTAAAATAGAAGGTAGTGACAAGGATGGTAATGACTTAGCCGATTCACTGGCAAAACAAGCTGCCATCAATGGTGAAACCCTAAACATTGATGATCTTATGGGTTCAATTCATGTTGAAGCCATAACTAGACGACAGGCTAGAGATAATGCCGACTTAAACGTCGTGCAATGGAGTGAAGAAGCTCCTAGTGAGGACCTGATTACTAGTCAAAAGAATGATCCCGTCATAGGCATATTCTATAGACATATAGAAGACCCTACTGCCAATCCCATCACAGATGAGGATTGCAAAAATAATGAAGATTTACGAATCTTGATGAGATATAAAGTACAATTTAGTATCATGGATGGGTTGCTGGTCAGAACTTCTAAACATGGTATACAACAATGGGTAGTCCCAACTGTATACAGAGGGTTAATGCTCCAACACGCACATGATGCACCTACATCTGGGCATCGTGGTGATAAGATCACATATGAGATATTGCGTGATTATGCATATTGGCCACACATGTTGAGGGATGTTAAGACATACTGTCAGGGATGCTTGATTTGTCCGCAATATCAACCCCATGGTCCAACCCATCGTGCACCACTTCAGAAGAGGGGGGTGTCATTACCCTGGTCTGATATTCAAATTGACTTTATAGGTCCTGTAACAAGATCTTCAAGAGGTAACAAATACATGTTAACCGTTACATGTATGTACACAAAGTGGATAGAATGTTTGCCTTGTAAAGAGAACACGAGTACCGTGTGCGCCACTTTGTTGATTAACCATGTCTTTTCCAGGTTCGGTCTGCCTCAAAGAATTGAGTCAGACAGAGGTAGTCATTTTACCAGCGAAGTAATGGCTAAGATGTGGAACATTCTAGGTGTTAAACGAAAGCTACATATTGCATACCGCGCTGCGTCTAGCGGGGGGGTAGAGCGATATAACCAGTCTATCGTTAATATTCTGAAGAAGTATGTTAAGGAGTCTGGTAAAGACTGGGACATTAAATTGCCCCTAGTTTTAATGGCGATTAGAGCTACACCTAGCACTGCTACCAAATTGTCACCTTTTGAATTGATGACAGGAAGAAAGATGGTTTTACCACAGCATTTACTATATCGTACTTCGGATCATAACTTGATCAATGCTGCCACTACGCATCAGTATATCGAAGATTTGCGCAAGCATTTACAGCATGCGTTTGCTTTTGCCCAAAAGAATCTAGAAAAAGCAGCGACAGGGGTGAAGACCTATTACGATCTAAAAACCACGAAAAAGGAATATGAAATCACAGATCAAGTCTATCTGTATAACTTTGCGCGAAATCAAGTCAAGGAAAATAAATTTTTACCTTCTTGGAAAGGGCCATATGTCATTATTGACAAAATTTCCCCTGTAGCGTATAAGATAAAAATTCCTAAGGATGGTGATTTTATTGAAAAGTGGGTTCACATTAACCAGTTGCGTGCTTGTCATCCTAAATCTCAATTAAGGATTATAGGTGTGGATTCAGACGCAGAAGGGTGAACGACTAACCTGGATGAATGCTTGATTCACGTGGTATAGTATGATGTGAAATGTTGTGATGTGCCATGATCTCATGTACGTTCATGTCATTAACCATTTCCTTGCCATCCAATAACTACATTTTATAAGCAGGTTACTAGCTTGTTTAACTGCTATAGGCAAATTGCTGAAGAGTCAGTAATAAATGTAGTGAGGGATGAAGTTATAAAAATAGAATTAGACAGAATACATATGTTGATGAATCGTAATAATGTGTTGTCCTAGGCCAAGTGATGTCACACTGTTATAAGTTTGTATGCTTAACAAACCTTGAATCATTAGTAGATAAGTCTGAAACGAGTTCCTGATCCGTGACTGTCGAAAGATGTCCAAGAAGGATGTGGCGTGTTTCTGGATCGTACTGCTCCTGTGCCAAGAGCTACGGACCGACCCGATCGCAGAGATGGGACCATCCTCCGGCATCCTGATTCAAGAGACACCAGGGTTCATCTTAACAGAGAAGAGGATCCTGACCAGACGTGTGTTCGTCAGCTTGGACCCCAAGATTTCCATCGAGAAGGCATACAACATTTCATCGATGCAGCTTCCTGAGTTACAGACTTGGTACCAGATGCACCTCCAAAGAGCACAGGACCGTGTGCGAAACATCTTGGAGCAAGCCCGGAAACCATTTGTATCCAGTTCTATTCCGATGAGCAACCGACCCAAAAGGTTCCTCACCGCTATAATTGTTGCATTAGTTTGTGCCACTGTCGGTGCAGTTGTCGCAACTGGAATGTCTGCAGCCAACTCTATTACTGTCCAAAAGCTGGATATGGAAATCTATGCGCTAAAGCAACACATTAACGATATTCATCAGGTGATACAACAGCAAAGAACACTTCTCCAAGACGTGTTAACTATTGTGGAAGACACAGTTGTTACAACAAATTTGCATTCAGAGTTAATTGCCAAATCCACTGAGTTGCACCAAAGTCATGACTTATTCAAGCGTGAACTTTTATTTCTGCATGACCCAATATTGTTCCACACACTTGCTTTTCTTGACGAAGTGCAAACTGGAATGATCGAATTGGCAGGGGGACGCATACCTCTGTATTTTGTATCCAAGGATATTGTTCATGCGATGCTTGCCAATGTGGATGGAGAGACAATTGAGCCTATGCAATTAAATCTGGCCTTTGAGATGGGGAGCGCTATACCTCTCTTAATTGATCCGGAACGTATGGAGATTTGCTTTTTATTGGCCATACCATATGTAACTCCCAAAAACATTTTTCAAATGAAAACAATCTACAATGTCGGTACATGGAAGGAAAATATCCACGTAAAAGTCCAAACCCCAGATGTTTTGGCTTTTCAACCATGGGTACCAGATTGGTATTCTATACCCATTTTGAATGACTGTGAGAAATTCAAAGACAATAATTTCCAATGTGATGGAAAACCTTTTGTGTACGATTCTACCAATGCTTTGTGTGGGATCGAGTACCTTAAACATGGCTCTGAAACATGTCAAGTAACTATGTCAAAACCGACAGTAATGCGTTAGTACATGCTATCTTAGTAAAAGATAAATGGTTGGTAAGCACGTGTCTTAAAAACATAAGTGTTTTTCGCAGGGACCAGGTGACTAATAAAGTAATTGCCTTACCAGCACCTGTCTCACTGATCAAGGTACCCCACGACTCTCGTATCACCATCGGTGACGTTACGCTATACCCAGTGTACACTGACGTCATCGAAAGTGCTATTGAGATGGTGGATCCCTTCCAGAATCTAGATATCCCTCTAGATCCTAATCTAAAATTCTTGCTGGACCACAAGCCCAACCACACTATCCAAATGTCAATCAGAAAAGATAACATTTCTGTGGATACATTTAAATACTCTGAGCTAGATACTGACCTTATTGCTCGTGTTGACTGGTTCATCCATGTTAAGATTGTTATTGGGTGTGCTATGATAATAATGATATTATGGTTGATTGTACTAAGTGTAAAGTTCAAAACTTTTACAGGTACAAATATATACAAAAATGTTCATTCCACGCACGGGCCTATGTTAGAAATGATGTGATTGCACAATATGTCTAGTAACTTCTATAGTGCTTATTCATAAGCTAAATTAATTTTGGCTATGAAATGCACTAAAGGGGGGTTATGTCAGAGTATTTATATCGGCAGACATTTTGTGCTATGATAGAAACTAAAAGTGTATATTCTGAGTCACTCTGAACAGACCAGACTCCATTTTGTTATTTCAAGTTAACAAAGAAGACACTAGATTTCTTTCTGTAAGACTGGCCTCTTTGCCAGAGCTAAGGAATGTATAGCATAGTATAAACAAGTGATAAGAAGAATATAATCAAATCTAAACCCAGACAATTGTGACAGAGAGACTAGAAAATGACTTTCCTGTTACTGGTCACTAAAACCAGAACCAGGACTGTCAGCTGGACAAAATAGCTCCCAAGAAGATTTTAAAATAAAAGCACAGACCCTGAGATCCCTTTTTAAAGCCAAGGGATATCCAAACAAGTGTCTAAAAAGAGCTTATCACAGGGCACTAGCTACTGAAAGGACCAACCTTCTGTCCGAAAAGTCCCCCCCCCCCAAAACAAAAATCAGGAAATAATAAGATGTATTGGAACCTTTGATTCGGGTTGGGACGGTATGAAAAAAACACTAGAGAGATTCTGGCCACTACTGTACCAAGATACACATCTTAAAGATGTGCTGACACCCCACGTATCGATTACAGCAAGGAGAGGTCAGAACCTAAAAGATATTTTGGTTCCAAGCCATTTATCTCTCCCAAAACCTACTAACACCTGGCTTAAATCGCCTGCTGCCGGCACCTTTCAGTGCGGCAAGTGTAAGGCCTGTAAATTTATCCGGAAACAATCGAAATCATTCTCTAACTCGGATAATACTGAGATACACACAACTAAAACCTTCTTTAACTGCAAAACCGAGGGCCTAATATACCTCATTACTTGCAGTTGCAATTTGAAATACGTGGGGAAGACTTTCAGACAGTTTAAAACCCGCATCCTTGAACACATAAACTCTGTGAATCCATCTAGACAGATAGATACATCTATATCAAGACATTTGAAAATTAAACATGCCGGCTCTGCACAGGGCTTACGCTTTAATGGAGTAGAAAAAATAAAGTTGGGACCAAGGAAGGGAGATCTGGACAAAAGACTCTTACAGCGAGAGAGCTTCTGGATATTTAAATTAAAAACTTTATCCCCCTTGGGCCTTAACGAAGGATTCTCATACACTCCCTTTATCCCTGATTAAATACCGGTTCTTCCCTAGCAACACTTCATTAATTTACTATTTAATAATTGGAAATTAATCCATCAAAAGAGTAAATACTACTTAGATACATTCAATATGGAAATTTACCCCTGGTATGTCTGTGACTGACCCCTAGTGGCTCAAAGAAGGTATACAGCCCTCATTATTATAGCCTGTCTAGTGGGTATCTTCTGGATACACTTTAATTATACTATATAACTCACTCATTTGAGTAAATTATGTCCAGTAAGATTTACACATGACCGATCACTCTGATCCCATGATGACACATGATCCATTAAAAGTTATATAAATTACTTAAAATTTAATATATCGTATGCTACTTTTCCCCCCATCTCCTATTTATAATACTATACACGCTATTTGGATATATGGACTAGCACAACGTACCAGCCATCTAAATTGACAAATTGAATTGATACTGCCAATGGGAATGGCTGGACAAATTTCGATTACCGAAATACTAATCTCCATTTAGTAAGAATAAGAACTGATGAATTTATCTGTATTATAAAAAGCCTCAATATTTGATTATGTATATCAGAGGCATTTATTACCTAGTATTTATGTAGACACACTGGTACATGAGTATCTGGCAATTTATTTACGATCATCAAGCCATTGATAATACCCGCACATGGGAATTTTGGGTATAAGCTCAGCTATTACTATTTTCACATGACTGCTAAGAACAGTATAGCGGGGGTTAATTCCGCCCGTAAATCGAGAATGAGGCTTGATAATGAAATGATCATTACCCTAATAGGAAGTACAGTTAACCTGACCGCCCATATTTATATAATCCTTATGATATCCTGGGATAGGTATTAGGTCCCCATGGCTGAGCGAGGGTTAAAATCCCTTATTTTCACTTTTTTGAGGTTTTTCGCTCAAAGCCTCTCTACCCATTCTCATGATCCCACAGGCGTCCAGATAACCCATGATGAACCGTCTACTTCTCAAACAATGCCTTGTGATAGCAATACACTGACTTTACATGATATAAATTTCTTGACGAATCATTCGTCTCTGACTATAAAATTTACACAGATATATTCACCTTCGTCCTTTCCCTATTCTATGAAGCAAGTCACTCCATCCAATGAGTACATACAGGGTTAAATATAAACCACACAATGTAGAGGTGGACTTAACCCTGTTTGGAGTTTTCTTTCTCCTTTTTTTTTTTTCTTTTTTTCTTTATTTAAACAGCTAATTAGCATATTCTGACGTCATTTTGGCGCCAACTGACGGTCCACACAGGAACCCTGATTGGTGGAATCCTCTCAACAGTTACAATACCAGGGGTATTTAAACAAGGTCTAGGGTCCATAACAAATTCAGCCCCTGACGAAGGTGCATCACAGCACCGAAACGCGCGTCGGGTTGAAGGAGGTTTTTCTCCTTCACTTTCACTCACTTTTTATTTTCACTTCTAGGGCACTATTTCACGATGTGTAGGTAACCAGCATTCTAAGCATGGTTCTACACATTAGCACTATTATTTCCTAATTTTTCACCTTTTCCTCCTGTCACTCCTGATATGCTATCTAGATTGGAATTATCTATTTGATTGAGGAATCTGGACTGGCTCTGTATGTATTTGAGGGGGCAACAGATACTCTTTGTACCCCATAGCGATTTAGGAAACCACTAACTTAAGATTTATCATTTATGACATATTTTGTGATTAATCTACGAATTTTCATGTAGACTTTTTTCCTTTTATTATATGTTACTTGGTATCCAGCTAAATGCTGTTATCCTAAATTGCTGATTGCTTAACTACACTCTTATTGTAGCTTTTCTGATACAGCGGGCTTTGCTACAAGTGTTACTTTATATACAGCCAATATTCAAAGTTCCTCCTTGACTGATTGTCTTTTCCATCTAGATTACAGGAGTTAATTTAAAGGCTCATTCCACAACCGCTTTTACTGTTGACATGGACATACTATGGTTGATTATATTAAAGTCCTGAGTCTCAAATAGATTCTTTACGTCTAAGAGTCCTTTAGACAGGAGAAGAGCCATTTAGGCTATTTTAATCACTTGAATCTACGTATGAACCCTCTCTATATTCCGACATATTGATGGCAATTTTGATTTAATTATCTATTATCTACTAATATTTTGTCCAGCTGACAGTCCTGGTTCTGGTTTCAGTGACCAGTAACAGGAAAGTCATTTTCTAGTACTTCCATTTTGGGGTTATGCCCCTTGACACCACTGGAGTGTCATTTAAAGGTGTGACTGACCACTAGGAGGGTGGTATATTCAAGTCTGGAATAACCACTACCTTTGGCCTAGTCAATTTCTACTACTTTTAATTGTGACAGAGAAGATTAAATAATTTAATATTTAACTGTCTATACATATAAGGTACCATTGTATGGAAAAGGGTAAACTTAGTTCATGATCTGTCATATCAGAAATTATAGCAGATTTGCAGACACATAGTCTGGACAAAATTTAAGAACCCCTTTGATCTTTGAAGGATACGTAAGTTATAGCCACTATCTAGATAGGCCAAAATGACGTCAAAATAGCCACCAGGAAAAGTTAACTCTTTCCTGGATAGGTATGTTTAGTGGGACAAGACTGCCCTCTACAGACCAAATAACTAATTTGCGATCTGGAAGATAACCACACCTCTAGTGCTTCTATTGGGTTATCAACTGATGGCGTACAGAGAGTCTGGCCCTTTAAAAGTTAAGACAAAGGGAAGATAGAGAATACGAGAGGAGGCAGATGCAAGATATGCAAAGGAGAGGAGAGAGGAATTGGAAGTTTGGGGACTCCAACTCGGACAACATCTGAGACTAACACTCTACTCCTAAAACTCTAACACTTAGAATTTACTGACTTTCTAACCAACACCTCCATGCAGAGAGACTACCAATCGGATGAAATATCTACTCAACTGGTAACTATACTGGTTTCATTTAATTAAATTAAATTAATTAAAATGTATTAATAGCATTATATATGACTGGATAAAGCACGGTCAGATTTCCATATTAAGAAATCTTAGTTAACTAAGAATATATAGTTATAAACATTCCATTCTGCAGGTGGAATTAAGAATAATTATATATTGATGTGATATTATCACGTGTTAGCATACCGCTGTTTTTATCCAGGTGTATTGATTTGCTCTAAATTAAGATAGATATCTTTTAGACAAATTAAAAATCTGCTTATATAATATGTAGATTCTCTTATTGGATTGTTTTCAGGAAATGGCTAATGAACTGGTTTAAATGTTATTTTATTTAAAAATTACATAAGAATAGATCTTAACTACCTAGGAGATCTAGCCAGCATTGAAAGGGTTATTCTAACTGTCTGCTAAACTTTACGACCTTACGCTGCACTCTGAGGAATTCTGTTCTCTGTGTGAAAAGTTTCACTTTCAGTCTGTGGAAGCTAGTCATAAATCGTCAGAATTCTTGACAGGAAATGCTATTTAGCCATTGAAACGTAATACCCATTTCTTTGTATTGCATATAATTTTGTACTGAATATTCATTGATTATTGTTATGCATGTTACATATAATATTATTATTATTAATTTGTCATTATAAATAAAAATCTATTTTTATACATTGTGATATTATTATATGAAATACATTCCACTTAACACGATAAACGTTCTTTGGGATCTGAGAATTGAATTAGTGGGCAATTCTCACTGTTACTATTATTATCCCATAAATATCCCCACATAATGTAAGGTCAGCCGATGTATAAGGGAACACCAGCACTCTATAAACTCTTTATACAGGTGCATTGGATTATACTTAACTCACTGCAGTTAAATGTGTCAATGAGTATGGATGGGTTTATACCCTAAACAGTGAATTGTTGGAAACTAAAAATCAAATAGCAATATTTAGGCCAGCATAGCCAACTATGAAAACAACTTTATTTTTTTTAATTTATTTTTTTCAGACTTGCACCAGCCCTTCGTGCATGGAGTACACTTAAACCAGTCTTTGGGCATGGTAAACTGTCATCATCAAAGTGTCTCTTCTTTTCGTTTTCTTTTTCCCTTTTCCTTTTCTGTTTTTTCTTTTATATCTTAAGCTATTATCCCCCCCACCCACGCCCATCCCCTCCCATCCCCTCTTGAATCTCTCCTTGTCAAACTTCTCACCCTTGTTTTTTAATTCTCTAGAATTGTGAGAGCATATATTTAATCTACGGACCCTTTTTTTTATTATTATTTATTTATTTTTTGTTATCAGCCCGGTTCAGGGAATCACTGTCTTATATGTTACTTTATTAGGTATTCACGGATCTTATGGGGTCCTTCATCATACTTATCCAAGTATCCCAAGCCTCTATTTGGGTATATCTATTGCGTAAGTTTGCTAATATTCCTCTTTCCATTCTTGCTTGCCAGGCCACTTGCTTTGTCACTTCATCTATGTTTGGGATTCTCTCTGTTTTTCACTCTCTTGCGAGAAGTAACTTAGCCGCATAACTATGAGTAGTATTATCATTAATGTTTTCTGGGTCATTGTGGGCCAGTGTATGTTTAGCAAAATCACTTCTGGCTTACAAGGCATTTTAATTCCAGGTGTTTGCTGAATTAACTTAATTATTTCTTTCCAAAATTGTTTGACAGGCGAGCAATGCCACCAGACGTGTACCAAGTTCCCTTCAATGGTTTTACATTTCCAGCATTCACCCGATGTTGTGGGGAAGATCTCCTTCAGACGTTTGGGTGTTAGATACCATCTATTTGATAACTTAAACTGGGTCTCGATTATGTTTAAACAATGAATATTCTTATTCAATTTATTTAAGGAATTTTTCCATTGATGTACATCTATATTCGTTTGTAGATCTTTTTCCCATTTCTTGATCACTTCTATTGTTTTATCATGTCTCCAACCATTTATCATTTTTACACATTTAGTCATTAGGTTTTTATAATTCTTTAGTTCAAATAAATGTATAAGGTTACTAGTGTCCTCTTTATTGCTTGTGTATATATGTTTTATTACAAAGCTTTTAATTCGTAAATAGTTAAACCCTTGGTTAGAGGAGATGTTAAATCCAGTCATGATTTGGGAAAAGGATTTCAATTAACCTTCTGCCATGATATCTCCATAATCCCCCAACAACTCCATAATCTCCAACAACTTTAATAATGTATTTACACCTGAAATTTGCAATAATGTTTACATTAAAACTCAATTCATTGTTTAGTTAGACAACCCTATATTTAACAGTCACAGACAGGGCTGGCCTAGGGCTAAAAATGGGTTAGGCAATTTATACCACACGGCAGCCAACTTTTAGTATCTGGTCCAAAATGTCCACTCACCTCAAAGCACTTTTTACACCCTATCAAGTTTATATACTAAAGTTAGAATTCAAAGTGAATTTCAAATTCAAGGCCTGAGTAACTAAACTGAAAGCTTTAACTTAAATTTGAAAGTCACCTTCAATTCTCACGTTAATGAATAAACCTATATATAAAATGGCAGTGTGTGATGGGGGGGATTTTGTGCAGTGTGGCAGTGTGTGAAACTGGGCGTTTATTAGTGTAGTACAAAAGTATGTATGGTGGATTTGTATAACTTGTATGAATAGGGGTTTAGCAGGTAAAGTATCAAAAGGTATTCCCTCCATATATAAAAACATGTTTATGTTTCTTTTTTTTTTTGGCTTTTACTTCCCAAATGTATTCCTTTGAATTATTAATGAATGTAATTTACCACAGACTAGCCATCCTATTGAGAAATGATACTTAACTGTGCATCTCCTGTCTAATAATGTAAAGTCAGAAAGCTGATTAAAAGGTGCTTGTGTAAAAATAGGGAGATAATTGAAAATGGCACCATGAGAGAATCAATTGATGTCAGTAAGAAGACAGAGAATAACATTACCTCTCTAAAGCACTAAGATCTGACTAAATTAAAACTGCCTGTGTTTATTTATAAATGTTTCATTAAACCACACGTCTAATGACAGCAGTAAAATTAAAATGGAGGGCAAAATACAATTAGAACACAACCACCTAACAGAAAAGAACTATCAGATACTTAGAGATCCATAATAACAGCAGGAGAAAGCTCATGAATCTAAATAGAATGTTCTTTTAAAGGCTAAATTGGCCACGTTCAGCCAAAGAAAATGGGTAAATGTATTTGAGGTGTATATACAGGGTGGACCAAAATTAGAGTTGGTTTCGAGAAGTAAATAACTTTTTAATTAATGAACCAATTTTAATGATATTACATAAAAAGAATGCTTAACGTATGTTTGACTAGGTATGGAAGATGACAGCTTTTAATTGAGCTCCATTTGCTGCCGCGCAAAATCGGTCTGTTTTGATTGCATTTTTTTACAACATTAGTTTGTGTTTGAGGCTCTAGCACTCAAATTTTTGCCAGATAACTTTTTGTTAGATGGTACATTTGATAGGATGCAATTGGCTCTGATGAATTATCCATGGATTTTTTTGTACTAGAGAAACAATTGTTTTGCTTATTGACAAAGTCATTTAATTGAAAATGAGCTTCTTCAATCGTGATTAGTAGATAAATAAATGCATTGTTTTCTCTGGCTAATTCATTGTTCCTTTGTGAAATTACCCATGATGAATCTCCCAATACTTAATTATAATATGAACTTGCAACAAAAAAAACAACTACTAACAAATAAGTTATTTACCTGTCAAAACCTACTCTGAATTTTGGCCCACTCAGTATTAAGAAAAATGGTTTAGTTAAATTTTCTTTCTGGAAGCAGAATTAATGTCCTCTATTGAACCAAAGACAAGGGTCCTTAATTCACTGCCCCAATAATATTCTCCACGGAATACAAGGAGATATCCACTCCCTATGGTACTTAACAATACTAACTGTCCTTCAGTAGTATCAAAAGGATGTCCACTCCTCCTTCAGCCTGTGGTTGAATATTTCACCAATTAAATTGTATTCTTTTATCTTTTAGGCATCCAGACTCCCATCTTGATGCTATATTTTTCAGTCGCTTGAATAATTGTTAAAGTAACATTCCAAGCACCATGTCCACAGCAGCTTGTGTTGTGTGGTGTAGTGGTTATGGTGCCAGGAGTGGCGCTGTTCCATGAAAAGTAGTCAAACCATTTTAGTATGTTTTCACAACTTGCCTGGGTCCCGCATCCCCTGAATCCAGCCTACTCTTACAGGAGCATAGAGCTATGCAGGCCATATAAAACCACAGTCATTGACTGAGACATTTTCTAGAGATAGCCAGCTTCTCCAACAGGGGAAGATCAGATGTGTAATACACACCATACACTGTACTGAAAGGGTTTGACTAAATAACGCGGGTTGGTTCCAGGTTACTCATGATATCATAATGACTACAGTGTTTTGTAGTTGTTCTGTTGCCTGGAGGCTTCCTTTAATCTGAGAGGCAATCTTTGGTAAAGTGTACAATAAATAAAAGCTGTGTCTCTTACACATTACAGAGTGAATACTATGTTGTGCAATTGTGAACAGTTATATAACTGTATATAGCAAAATTATAGTATAACTAAGGGTTAAATTAATTTTAAAAAGCCTACTTAGTCATGTCTTTAATATGTTTATTTATTTGTTTCTGTGCAATATAAATTACTTATAACCTAAGGGATTTTTTTTTCCATTCAATTAACACTTAGTATGTGGCCTGTTAGATTCATTGCCCGATGAGCCAAGAATTGCGTCTGTAACCCCCCAAGGAATAACCGCGTGACTAAATTAACGTGATTTGAGACTTCGGAAATAGAAAAAAATTGATAATGCAATACATTACTTAAAATGCAAGTAAGAATACATGGGATATAGCTAAACTATAGAAGAAGAAGAAAATAAAATATTATGATCACTTAGTATCTCAAAGTAAAATTAAGATAGCGAAATATAAGACTATAAAACAGAAATTTCTAGTATTCTTTATTTACACATTATATACTCAGATGGTATCTTTGTTTCATCCATCATCTAACCCAATTATAAACAGTGCCAAAAGCTTCTGCTCCTTATGATTCTCTTGAGGGAGAACATTTCATCTTAAAAGAAAAAAAAAAGCATGTTCAGAAAATCCATAAAAATGGGCAGCGACAGAATAATTCCTTTTCGAGAAAGGCTAGTCAGAAACAGGAATAAAATCACAGCAGGAGGGAACATTTGTTTTTTGTTCAATAGTTTAGAGAACTCATTTATAGCCCGCAGTACATTGACATTCACAACAGGTTAGGATATCTAATGTTATTGTCAATGCAGAAATTAAAGACTAGTAGCTTCTGAAATAAATAATTCTATTTTTGGAATTAAAAGGTCGTGTGATCAGAGAAAAAGAACACATTTAGCAGATGTCCAATTGTGTATATACGCAGGTGATGTTTAAATGCTGCTATTTTATGTTGAATATGCACGTAGGTTTCTTCCTCTATTTTTGTTTCATGTATAATTCCTTAACATCTTCCCTCCAAGCGTTGTGCACATTACTTTTAGAAGTGCTGAATATAGGACAGGTTTATTATCTTATTAAATATATAAATATATTATTCTTTATTTCAAATAATACAGACTATACAGGTAAAGTTTAAAGTCCTCCATTATTGACTTTTGCATACCAATTTGACATAGCAATACTTGCACTAAACCGGTAAAAAAACAAAAACAAATAAAACTCCCATTACCTTGTATTAAAGGTACGATATAGACATCAGAGCAACTACAGCTTAATGCAGGCTGAGCATTGTAAATGCTACTTTTTCTAAGGAAAGGCAATGTTCAAACTGCTGCTTAACTCAACCTCTAGTGACTGTCACTCAAACAGTCATTAGAGGGACTTCCTGGGATTCAGTGCTGCAGAGATTTCAGAACTGATGTTTAGAATTTCTGTGCCACTGAACGCTCACAGAGAAAGGCATTGACTCTTTGGGGTGGCATTGGATTAGTGTAGTGGTGGGACAGCTGCGGAGAGGCCAGTGTATGGGAGGAAGAAAGATAAGTAAATATATATTTATTAATGCACATAGGGGAGGATGGCAACAACCTAAATAGTTACTAGAACTCTACATTGCCAGGAATAAATGTTTGTATTCTTAGTGACATAGTATGTCTTTCCTGTATATTTAGTCTTTTTTCTAAATGAGATGACTGTAGTTTCATTTGATAACTTCTGTGTATGGCCTAAAATTTAAACATCACCATCTGCAATAGACAACTGTACACTACAGCTTTGACAATTTGCTAAATTAAATTTTCAAATCTTACAGTTATTTTTCAACAGTTCTTTTATTGCTTTTATTCAGATCGCTTTATTGGTTATTATGCAAACGGGCAATACAGGGTGTTTCAAAAAGATGGACCCAATTTAAAATCGCTATATCTCTGCAACCACAAACCGCCCATGAATTAAACTCTTACCAATTGAAAGGTTGAGGCATAGAGTTTCAAATGACGCGTCTCCCAGTGCACAAACCCCCCCTAGCCTCAGTCATTCGCAAGATGGGAATTCAGCAACATAAGGTGTTTTGCAGTTCAGCAAAACTGAATCTGTAATTGCAGTGCAACAGCATTTTGGCATTGATCTGCCAATGCCAAAGAGTATTCATTGTTGGTACCGACAATTTGAGGAAACAGGCTGTTTATGTACAACTATACACTTCAGAGGAAAATGTGAGAAGAATTCAAGAGAGTTTTCAGCATAGCCTACACAAATCCCCTCATCGTGCCAGCCAAGAACTTGCGATCTCTCATATAATGTTTAATCATAAGGCTATACCGGTGGCATCTGGTACAGGCTCTTCGTGCAGGTGACAAAGGAAAGCATATTGAATTTAGAGATGCGATGTTACAAAACATGGAGGTTGACAGCTTCTTACCACGTTTGATTTTATTTGCGGAAGCAACGTTTCACCTGAGCGATAAAGTTAACCGTCACAATGTGCGCATATGGGGATTATGGAATCCACACAAAACTGTAAAGAATTAATGTAATTCCCCTAAAGTGGACATGTTTTGTGATGTTTCCCCAAAATACGTCTACAGCCCCTTCTGTTTTGAGGGAAACACAGTTACTGGGCAAATATATCTCAAAATGCTGCAGAACTGGCTTTTTCCACAACTTAGATTTCTGATAACTTAATTCTTCAGCAAGATGGAGCACCTCCACATTCGACCCTGCAGGGTCAATGTTTTTTAAATGACACACTGTCATTGGATGAGACGCACAGGACCCCATGACCTGGCGCTACGCTCTTGGCCACCAAGATCTCCTGACGTAACATCCTGTGACTTTTTCTTGTGAAGATATGTCAAAGGACATGTTTTTGTGCCACCATTAGTGTCTAATCTGGATGACTTCAAAAACAGAATCACGACAATGGTGACTTCTGTGAAAGAAAATACTTTAATAGATTTTTGCGACTTATTCAACTAACATCTCAATGTTGTTCGTATAGCAGGTGGATAGAGCAGTTATAAAATGATAGTCGTTAAACCATTTGTTACTTTTGGTATAATTGTAACATGTTGCCATCGTGAAATATACTGCTTTGAATTTAGGTCCGTCATTTTGAAAAACCCTGTGTATCACTGACATATTGAAATGAAAGGAGAAGAGAACCTGGCCTGTGAGCTAACAAACTAGAGCAGTGGTTCCCAAACTATTTAGGTTCAAGGTGCCCTTAATAATTCAATATTTTTCCAAGGCACCCCAAGTTAACATAATTTCCTAGGTTGTATTTATGTACAGCGCAGCGGCATATACTGGACCTCTGTTCAGCAGAAATGCTTGCCGTTAAAGCGCAGATCCAGAATAACCACTACAGCACTTTGTATTGCTTAATATTGCCAGTAGTGCCGTAGTTCCCTCTCAGAGTAAGTAATCAAACTGTTTAACCCCTTAAGACCGGAGGGCATACAATTACGCCCTATTTTAGGCGGCTCTAAACGCCGCCGGGCGTAATTGTACGCCCTCCGGTCTTTCATTACTTACCGCCGGCGATCACGGTAGGGGGGACTCCCAGGGAGCCCCCCCCGCAGCAGATCCTCCTCCTCCGGTGCCTCCCGGCCATGTGAGAGTGAGGTCCTTGCGAGGACCTCACAATCACATGGCCGGGTAGGCTGCCTCCTGCATTGCCAGCAGGGGGCTGCCTGTAATGACAGGTGGTCCCCCTGCTGGCTGAAAATAAAAATAAAATAAATTAAAAAGTGTAAAAAAATAAATGTATACTTAGATCATATATATATATATATATATATATATATATATATATATGAGATCTAAGTATATATATATACACATATACATACACACACATACACTGTCTAGGTGTATTTTACTATTAATATATATATAATTATATATATATTAATATCAAATTACACATAGACTGATACTGATTAAATATATATATATAATTATTGTTATATATATTTATATATAATATAAAAAAATTAAATATGTAAATACGTTAAAAAATAAAATAAAAAAAATTATTAAAAAATATATAGATGTGTGTTATTTCGTTCTAACTGTATTGTGATATTAATATATATATATATATATATATCAAAATACACGTAGAACAAAATAATATATATATCTATATACATAAATATATACATATATATCACTATATATATACCTATATATAAATAAAAATATTTTAAAAAAATTATATATATATATATATATATATATATATATATACACACATATAGATTCACATACATATATATACATATATTAATTCTACATATATATTTATGTAATATTTTTACATAATTAGGTATCTTAATTAATTACAATTAGCGGGACCTGCCTGACAACCCATGCTGAAAGTAAAGGGAATTTAATTTGCTAGCACTATATTTAACCCTATAAAACCTGTACATGGGGGGTACTGTTCTACTCGGGAGACTTCGCTGAACACAAATATTAGTGTGTCAAAACAGTAAAGTGTATTACAACGATGATATCGCCAGTAAAAATGACATTTTTTGCCTTTTTCATGCACAAACAGCACTTACACGGACGATATTATTGCTGTGATACTTTTAACTGTTTTGAAACACAAATATTTGTGTTCAGTGAAGTCTCCCGAGTACAACAGTACCCATCATGTACGGGTTTTATGGTGTTTTCAAAAGTTACAGCGTCAAATATAAGGCTTGCGTTTCATTTTTTTCACATTAAAATTCGCCAGATTGGTTACGGTGCCTTTGAGACCCTATGGTTGTCTACTATTGCAAATGGTATGCCATTATGGGTGTAAATGTCATTCCTGGGCTACTGTAAAGTCCCAAAGGCAACGTAACCAATCTGGCGAATTTCAATTTCAAATGTAACAGGCTATATTTGACCCTGTAACTTCCCAAAATGCCTGTACATAGGGCACTGTTTTACACGTGAGACTTTGCTGAATACAAATATGTGTATTTTATTGCAGTAAAAGCTAACAGTATTATGACATTGACAGTTAAAATGTCATGTAGAACTAAAAAAATCAAAATAAATCTTATTTTCTCCCATTATTTTCATATTAAATTATGTTTCATAGCTAAATATTTGCTATTAAATGAAAGCCCTATTTCCCCTGAATAAAATGATATATAATAAGGGTGGATGCATTTAATACGAAAGAGGTGAATTACGGTTGGACAGACATGTAGCGCAAATGCCAGGTTTTGTTTCGTTCACAACGTGTACATTTGGCTCCGTCCTTAAGGGGTTAAGAACCGTTTGACAACTTACCTGGGATCTGCCAGGATAGGGGCTATAGTAGGAGATAGGGGCAGTAGTGTGTCTGAGGGGTGCAATAGGTGTGTGTCTGAGGGGTGCAATATGTGTGTGTGTGAGGGTTGTAGTTTGTGCGCGCATGTGAGGGGTGCAGTGTGTGTGTGTGTGGGAGGTGCAGTGAGTGTACGGAGGTTCATTGTATTTGTGGAGGATGTAGTGTGTGTGTGAAGGATGCAGTATGTGTGTGTGTGTGTGTGTGTGTGTGTGAGCGGCACATGGTTTGGGAACCGCTGAGCTAGAGGGAACAGTTACATTACAGAATACAATTGTGAATACAAATGTATCCATGATTTGCTAGTATAATAAGTGCTATTTTACAATCAGTATACTGTACACAGTGAGTATGGTAAAAATATAAATTAGAAGCTTATATTTACAATTACTATGCATTAAATGTGAGAAAAAATAGAAGACGATGAGTATACAGTAAATAAAGTATAGAATATAATATATATCTTTATTTATTATTTGTGCCACGGAATTTGTTGGTGCTTTTTACTAGTAATGATAATAATAATGATAACAGGTAGAATATATAAAATTAAATAAAAGAGAACAATTAAAGTTCAATCACTACCCATCACATATCCGTGACCTTATTCATCATGCACGAGTAGCCTCATGAATCTGGACATTTTCATAAATGCAATTACTTGTTCTAGGAAGAGAGGAAAAAATACATATCATTCCTGGATAAAAGCCGTTTTTTGTTTCGCAGATTCAAGCTTGATGTCCTCGTAAAACCCCTCCGGAACAACTATTAATTGGGCTTTATGTTATCTTTGGAACATGATTCTCTCCGCAGCTTATTATGACATGATTCGTGTTTAGAGGACAACCTGTTCCACTGTTTTATAGAGTATATTAGAAAGAAATGTAATCCTGAAACAAACTGGGCAATTAAGGTTTTGTTGATACAATTTTTCTTTAGGGGCAAAAGTTTAAGCAGTGTTTAAAGCATAAATCTAATGCATACATGCCAATGAATTGGCTTAAAGGGATACTCCAGACCACTAAAGCACTTTAGGTTGCTTAAAAGTGTATCCTATTTGTTGTTTCATGTTTCAATAGAAATCGACACTTTTATAAATTAACCTGGTTACACCCTCTGACCTTTAAGCAGACAACAGGTCCTGTTACTTCCTGGTTTGGTTAGCTCAGTGGGGCTAAACTCAAGAGGCAGCAATTGCCCAGAGCATCTGCCTTGCAAAGACTTCTCACTGAGCTGCATTGGGAAATCTGTGATTGGACAGTCACATAGAGTGTGGGCGGGGTTAGAAGAGGAGGGCTTGCAAATGAAGAAGACCAAAAAAAAAAAAATGTTTTTTTTTAGATATAACCCCAATGAAACAATGCTTAATTAAATACATGCAAGTTTTCATTTAGGGTATACCTACTAAACAGTGCTTTTATTTATTATGTATTTGGGCAGTTAAGTGTCTTTTAAAATCTGTACACCAATATCTTTTTTGCCTTTTTAAATTTAGAAAAAAATATTAAGAGCAAATCTGATATGCCTGTTCATGCAATGTTACTTTATCCAGACAATTCATAGTACATGAAACTATAACTCCTAATGTTCATAGTGGGTTTACTGCAACAAATAAAATGGTGAGATAAATCAGTTTCCTAGTGCACTAAATGTAAAAACTGTTAAAATCTTCATTGCTACATGAAGGGCTTTCCAATTCTTAGGAAATCTAACTAAAGAGACATTTTGTAGTATTAGCAATGTTTTAGCATGTTCCATGTGCACTTGAGAGTCTCAAGATCCTGGCTCCAATAAGTGTGAGGCATGGATTCAGAGCCACTGTCCAACCCACCCAAAGGGTGGTCTTGGCTTATGCATATCTATAGCTGTCTGGTACTATGCATCTTTGTGTGTGCTAATGTGTGTCTGTAAGCATGCTAGTGTGTATGATTGTGTTGCTAAGTAGATTGGTATGTTTGTCAAGATATGTATGCATGTAAGTGGTTAGTCCTTTGTGTTTGTATGTACCTGTAAAGAATTGTTCAATTTGTATGGGTATGTGAAAAAATAGATGTTTGTAAGTGCCTAGTTATGTATGTGTAGAGACGTACTGGATACCGCAATCACCAAGTAACCCAGGTGCTCTGAATCCAGGGCTGGCCAGGCCTCCCTTCCAAGCTTGATAAAGACCCGGCAGTGTCAAAACGTTGCTGTTTTTGCCCCCATAAAGCTGATATTTTTTCTAATCCCCGAGTTTTTGTTATCCCCGAGTGCCTGAATCGTTATTTATTCAGCATAGTTATGTATGTGTGGCTAATTATGTTTGTGTTTGCACAAGAGGGGAAGGACCAGTAAACTGTCTCCCCGGGGCACCAGCAGTGGAAAGTTTGGCTCTGTCTCCTGCTAAGAAATCACTTTAGATATTACATTTAAGAGAAAAAAATATATACTATAATTAATGTCTTACAAATTAAAAATTACCATGCATAAATGCAAATGCTTTCAATTTTATCCCCGGTTACAAAAAAAAAATAAAAAAATAGAAATGTCCTTAAGGAATTTCATGAAAAAGCTAAATAAAGCACAGCAAAAATAAGTGCAATAATTGATTCTGGGAATTCCTTTCATATTCAAAGGATACTCTGTGTTTAATATTCGAGAAAGGGATTTCCAAAGAGATAAACAAGTTGTTGTTGATAAGCCTCTTGTATTCCCACTGGAAAATAAACAGTTCCTATGCCTCCGCAGTTCGGTTAATTTGTCTTCTTCCCTTTGAGACTAAAATATAAATTACAGTAAGCTGTATGTTGCTGTGCAAGACAAGCACAGTGGTAAACATAGCCATCTTGTTTTCTTGGACGTTGCATCAAAAGCTCTGCGGAGTATAAAAATATAGTAACTGGGGTATTCCACTGCCAAGTGTGTCCAATGATTAGTTTTTAAAAAAAATTGTTTGGCTGACTGCTTTCATTTGCTTTTTTATTTTTTTTTATTTTAAGTTTTATTCATCAACAGTTTGCATATTTTTTTTTAAATCCCTGCACTGTTTAATTTAAAAAGTCATTAAGTATTATTTATTTTTTTATCTATAACTAAAATGTTGAATTCACCTGATTCTAGAATACAAACGTATAACCTTCAACCTCAGGACTCCTTCTAAAGTACATGTGTACCAGTTTTCAGCATTAAATGGTCTGTGCAGAACTCTCTTTAGAAAGCTACAAAGACTGCAAAAATAAGTTTTTTCAGAACTTGATCCTTGTGTGCGCTCCCAAAAATAAATAAAACACAAACAAAAAAACAAAAAGTCTTCAAAGAACATACTGGAGGAACTACTAGTGCCAGTGTCTCTTGACATCCAATCAGTACAGTGCCATATTTGTACCAAAGTCTCAGCAGCCACATATAATGATGGACTAAAACACCCAGAATTCTTTGAATGCCTTGGATGGACAGAGAATTATGGGAATTTTTTGGGGGGGCAAAGTATACCCCAAATGGCTCTGTCCGCACCCTGTGCCAAAGCAGATCCTCCCGCTACTTCTCGACACCCTGTGAAGGTGGAGCACATCGATGTCACACAGACACACCCACTGACAGACACACACACATATTCACTGACAGACACACACACATATTCACTGACAGACACACACACACTCACTGACAGACACAGACAGACATACACACTCACACGAGGGAGCAGTGAGGAGCAGGAAGACTGACGGGCCGCGTGTTTTACATGCTTGCTTTAAATTGAATTATTGACCAATTTTCAGCACCGGTCTCCAAAAAAAACAGAATTGATTTGGAGAAACCTCAGAGTTATGCCACAAAAAGTAATAAATGGAATTAAAAAAACAAAAACGTTTACTTACACTAAACACTAAACAAAATAAAACAACTTAGTGGATGTACACTAAAATTATAATAAACATATCTAGAGCCAATAAAAACACATCTGTAGTGACCTATCCATTAGCAGGATTGCACAAAGACATGAGTTCATCCATTGATATGTGAGGAAAGGGAATTTCTTTGACAGCGATGAAAGGTTTTTTTACAGTAAGAACATTAGAGACACGGAATAAACTGCTTACAGGAGCAATGCTGCCAAAAATATCTATATACCATTAATAATTGATAGGATACAATTGAACCAAATCTACATATTCCTAGCTAGAGAACTCCAGAATGGTTGAAGATAGCAAGTAGTTTCATGATAATATGATCAGTATTTCAATGTGTTTATCTGTTTTTTGTTTTTGTGTTTAGCTTCTGAATAAAAAAGTGAAAAATGAAGAAAAATTATTTTCTTCCCTTGCTACATATCGTACAGCTATTTCCTACATATATATATATATATATATATACATACATACATACATAGACAGATAGATAGATAGATAGATAGATAGATAGATAGAATAGAATAGATAGAATAGATAGATAGATGAAATTTAATAATATTCTCTATTTAAAATGCATAAAAATAGACTGAGCTCTCCTTTACCAAGAGGACAGGGGACAATTTACAAACGTCATTACATAGCCCCTCAAGAGCAAATAGCTGTGCATGTGTATGTCAAGCCATTCCATAACTTAAGGCAGGCTTCCCCAAACTCCGGCCCTCCAGATGTTGCTGAACTACAACTCCAATGATTCTAAGAATGGAATAGATAGGCTGAGAATCATGGGAGTTGTAGTTCAGCGACATCTGGAGGGCCGGAGTTTGCGGAAGCCTGGCTTAAGGTATCATCATGCAAAAAAAAGGTTGAAATATTGCCAGAAATGAAACCACATGAGAAATATGTAATGCTGGGATTACTTTAATACTTACATTGTAACATAACATCTGGTTTAAAGTCAGGTTTTAACCTATTGCTCTACACCTCCAGTGCGTTTACAGAGATTTTCTTTATTAATATATTGCTTTTTTAGTGTAACATATACTTTTTCCTTCCTTACTGGAAAATGTAAGGACCATGTCACATTATTGCCTGGTTACACATGATGTAGAACAGAAAAACTTAAATCAGAATAATGGCAAAGATGTGGTTGTGCGATAGTAAGGAGAAGGTTAATATAAAAGAAGCAATTATAGTTTGAGAATAAGACGTCAGAAGATTGATGATGCCATTTTTTAATTATGCTTCTCAAGACTTTTTTATATCTTAGACATTCCCTCCAATGATCACCCCCATAAACGACTCTTATAACAATCGCTAAAGTTAGTCTATGCCTTTTTAATAGTTCTAGGATTAATTACATCCAAATTCCATACGGTGAGAATAGTTCTGCTTGCTTATTCTGTTTGTTATATTCTTTGGTAAAAGAAAGACTTTCTGTTTACTAACACTCTCCTTGGTACAAATGACAGAATGCACAAAGTATTGAATAAAAAAGCTAATAAAGTCTCTTTGAAGTACAGGGCAAATTTTTGTTGTGCTAAAAAGATTAATGAACTAGTTAGGTGACGTAGAGACTTGAATACTCTATGCAGAAAAGATGAGTACTGTATAGTATCCCAAAAGGACCAGAAAAACAATGCTAAAACACCCAAAAGTGTACCTCACATACACCAATATAATATGACAAAAAAGTTAATCTATACTACACCAACAAGTGATAATATGGATTAAAGGGGTAGCAAACAAATATCATGATTTTTTTTTGGGGATTTTTTTCTATTTTCATCACCAAGTATAGTTCTCAGGCCAAGAAAATAGAAAAAATCCTCAAAAAACATTGGGCTATTTTGAAAAAAGATGAAATTTTAGGAGATAAGATACCAGAACAGCCTGTAGTCATATATAGAAAAGCAGACAATCTAAAAAATCAATTGGCACCCAGTCTTTTACCCAAATCGATAAAAAGTCCAAAGTTAAACTTTTTACAATCTTTCATAAATGTGGGGCATGTTCCACATGCACTCACCAAAAAAGAAGAACCATATCTTTTGCAGGATCTAACACTAATCAGACATATAACATAAAAAAATGGATACATTGCACATCCACATATGTAATTTATCTTTTACAATGTGGATGTGGTACTCAATACATAGGACGGACCACCAGAACTTTACATATCAGACTTCGAACACTTTAATAATATTAGGACACATAAGGTGGAACATAGTGTTCCTAATCACTGTAACTCTTGTATTATGTTTAATTGGTCTACGTTTATTGCTATTGGCATAGACCAGGTCACAAAAAACTGGAGGGGAGGAAGTAAAATTAACGATTTAGCTAAAAAGGAAGCTTTTTGGATTTATACATTAAAAACTTTGAAGATAGGCCTTAATCAGGATATTGATCTGGTGGGGGTCCTCTAATTAAAATCTACACCCCTTTTTATGGTCTAGGTGGCTTTTGAGATTTTTCGGATTTTTAGATACCTAATTTTTTTATGTTATATATTTTTTTTAAATATATTTTTCATATATATTTTTAGATATGTCAGGTTAATAATTGTGATATCCACATTTATGTGGATGTTACCCATTTATCCTGATATATATATATATATATATATATATATATACACACATACATGTATCTTTTTTATTACCATTATTATACATATATCTTTTTGTGCTATATGGGTGCTTACTTCCATATTGGTGACATGCACTTATTGTAATATCTATGTGTAGATGCATGTAATGTGCACGTATATATTCATCTTCTTGTGGGTAATATGTGCTTATTGTGGTACACATATGTATATACATGTAATTGTCTTATTTTCAATTATGTGATTCATCTTTGATGTACATTATAGTATTCTTGTTTATGGTTGTATGATTTTTATTTGACACTATGGATTTTATATTATTTTTTATAGTCTATGTATTCTGTTTTCACATAGACCGTAAGTGGGCTTCCCTCATCCCACTCTGGGACGCTTGTTTTTTTCTTCGCAACCCATTGGTTGCCTGGATCGCCGTGCGTTCCACGGTGGAACGCGGAAGCATTCTTGGAGACACATAGCCTTGTATTTAGGAGTGGAGACGTCAAGCGTTCCAGAATGAAACGCGGAAGTAAGTCATTTCCTCACATACGATCGAATACGTCATCACGTTCGGCCAATTAGAGATAGGCAAAGACGAAACCCGGAAGTAGAGTTTTTTCCGCGGCAAATTCAAAGATCTTTTGAGGCCTATAAAAGGAAAGGATTTTTGGACTGTATTTTATATCCCTGAAGAAGTCTACAAGACGAAACGCGTTGGATACAAGCCAGAACTATTTGCCTTTGGTTTTTCATTGTTTCTATTTTTTATTATTTTTTTATTGTTTATTTATTTTTTATATATATTTTTATTTTACCATATTTCCATATTACCACAGAGGGACTCCTTCTCCTTGGTACCACTTGTTAGTGGAGATATGCTGATTTAATCTTCATTTGATGTAAGTGCAATTTGTATCAATAAATTCATTCATGTTACAATACTGCTCTATATACCTCTTTTCCTTTGAGGATTGGATGTTCCGAATATATTCCTTTGGTCTACACTGCAAGCTCACCTTGAAAGGAAACGCTATTCTAAATATAGATACCCTACGGAATGGAGACAAACGCAGATCTACAGTATGGTCTTGTAAGTTCTCTACCTTCGGGATTGAAATATTTATCTCTGCACATACTTCACTATTATGTGATTTTTTTATGTTTTAGATCTTTTGAAGAATTGTGTTTTATTACATACAGGTTGTATGTTTCATGATATTTGTTTGCTACCCCTTTAATCCATACTATCACTTGTTGGTGTAGTATAAATTTACTTTTTTGAATACTCTATGGTTACACTTGAAAATTTGGTGATTATCAAATGTTTATTAAATAGCACTTAATAAGGGTGACTTTCTAAAAAAAAAAAAACATAGTGTAAGTTAATTTTCTATAGTCTGCCCCTATAGCCTGCATCACACACATCTCCCTTACAGACTAGAAAAAATACGTATAGCCAACGATATAGCGATACCGCTATAAACAAAACAAAAAACAAAAAAAGGAATATACAATATTGTAATACAGCTAAGATTCAATAAGACTCTGCTTTCAAATTGAACTCACAAGATATGTGTGGATTATTATTATTATTATTATATTATTTATGCAGCAACAGCAAATTACATAGTGCTGTACAATGGGTGGACTAACAGACACATAATTGTAACCAGACAAGTGGACGCACAGGAACAGAGGGGGTGGTGGGCCCTGCTCAATTAACTTACATGCTAGAGGGAGTGGGGTATAGTGACACAAAGGGTAAAAGTAGGGGTATCAAAAAAGTATTCACTGAGGACTTAGTAGGTTATTTAAGATATGTAACAGGGTTGATGTTCCAGGAGGGATAAGCCAAATGGCAAATGATTTAGGTAAACTAGAAAAATGGTCAGAAATGTGGCAACTGACATTTAATGTGGATAAGTGCAAGATATTGCATCTTGGACGTAAAAACCCAAGGGCAGAGTACAGAATATTTGTTAGAGTCGTAACCTCAACATCTGAGGAAAGGGATTTAGGAGTAATTATTTCTAATGACTTAAAGGTACCAATCAATGTAATAGAGCAGCAGGAAATGCTAGCAGAATGCTTGGTTGTATAGGGAGCGGTATTAGCAGTAGAAAGAGGGAAGTGCTCATGCCATTGTAAAGAACACTGGTGAGACCTCACTTGGAGTATTGTACTGGAGATGGTATCTTCAGAAGGATATTGATACTTTAGAGAGAGTTCAGAGAAGGGCTACTAAACTGGTTCATGGATTGCGGGATAAAACTTACCAGGAAAGGTTAAAGGATCTTAACATGTATAGCTTGGAGGAAAGACGAGACAGGGGGGATATGATAGAAACATTTAAATATATAAAGGGAATCAACACAGTAAAGGAGGAGACTATATTTAAAAGAAGAAAAACTACCACAACAAGAGGACATAGTCTTAAATTAGAGGGACAAAGGTTTAAAAATAATATCAGGAAGTATTACTTTACTGAGAGGGTAGTGGATGCATGGAATAGCCTTCCAGCTGAAGTGGTAGGGGTTAACACAGTAAAGGAGTTTAAGCATGGGTGGGATAGGCATAAGGCTATCCTAACTATAAGATAAGGCTAGGGACTAATGAAAGTATTTAGAAAATTGGGCAGACTAGATGGACCGAATGGTTCTTATCTGCCGTCACATTCTATGTTTCTATGTTTCTATTTTTGTCAGCTGCAGGAGAGGAGTCAGGGTGCGAGGATGAAAAGCTGTTAACAGTTTAATTGATACACTTTCCTGAAGAAGTGATCACAGAGTATTAAGGGTGCCTCCCCAAAGTTTGGGGGACTAGGGTCCAACTCCTGTCCAGATTTCTTTCACTAGTAATGAATTTAGAATCCAGCGATGTATCGCCAAAAGTATATTTATTAAAATGAACAAAATATAAACAATCAATCAAATGGTCCTATGTGTTTACCCCATATAGGGCTTCTTCAGGGATTGCTATTTAAAAACACACATTCAACAAATAGCAATTAAAAAATGGACTTAAAACATACATTGCACTACACATGTAGCCCCAAAAAATAAAAAAAAATGCTATAAAATTAGATATAAGGACCACAAAGTGAGAAGGAAATAAGCGAAACAAGAAAGACCAAGGCGATGACTAAAAAGTTATAAGAAAACTACAGGTTGGGCATCTCTTGCTCTGCATGTGATTTAATTAAGCTGTATCTCAGAATTTTTCTTCCTGCGCCCCTTGCTATTCAAATTAAAAATTTCAATTAAACCTCAACACATTTATTCAGGATGTTCCTTTTCTTAAAAAACAAAAAAAAAAAACCTTTGTGCAAAGAAGTTATATAATTAATAAATAATTTAGGTTAAAACAAGACTGATGAAGTTCAACATTTCACAAATCTTCGTTACTGCAAATAGTGTTTGTTCTGTTTTCTTTTCCATTTTCAAGGATGTTTGTTGGAAGAATTATTGTTTTACTATATTCTAATTAAGCATTCATTTTATATTACCTATTTATTTGTATTGTTTTCAGTTCTTCTGCGAACTAAACATCGGTAAGTGGTACTCTATAATGGCTGATTGTTGCATCTATAGAAAACAAAATCCTCTTAATTCTGAGATAGAAATTGTCTCTGGCCATTAAGACTACTCTCAAAACTGAAGACTGGAAAGTACAAAGGTAGCATCAAAGAAAGCAGTGTCTTGAGAACATACATTAAAATTTGGAGGCTGTTAAAGTCTATTATGTATAATCTAACTGGAGTAAATTGAGTTGGTCCTCTGGATTTTCAAAGAGAAATGGTGAAATAGCTTCTGGCCCTAAGGTAATCTCTGTACAAAACAATATGGAAACATATTGCCACTTTAATTTTATTTCAATTATGTAACTAACAATAATAATAATAATAATATAAAGTTTTGTATATTTTGTAATTATGTTCACTGTTAATTTAGATCCATACTTCCTTATTCGTGTCTAATGTTTACAAACTATTCATGAAAAACATCATATGATTCCAAAATACATTTTGACAAAATGTCATTATGTTTGGTTTGATTAAATGAATTATGTTTCTCTTCCAAAAAATTATCTTTCTAAAGCAGTCTGAGAAACACATTAGTAACATTTACTGCTACATGTGTTTTGCTCCAGTTTTTGATTTGCATTGATAATAGATATGGCCTTTGGCGTCTTTTTCAATCAACACTGAGTTGTTCAGTTTTGATTACTAACTTGTGCCATTTTGGCCAGATTAGCTGATTTGGAAAAACAAACGTGCATGTTAGTTTGTTACTTACTATGTTTTTCAGATACGGAGTTCTGTTTTTTTTATTAAATAAACAATGATATAACCATGTTGCACTTGCAATTGTTAGCAGGGCTGTGGAAAAATTTCCTGGACAAATTGCAACTGTAACAGAACATCCATTAAGACGTTTTGAGGAAAGTCCAAAGTAGGACTAAAGCATTAAACATGTATTTTATGTGTTAATAATAAACTGTAGACTGTCATACACGTTATCAAGTTCACTGAGTGCACTCCTTCTGGGGTATATGTGAAGATTGGGGTTTGTGAGCACAGTGACATCTTGCTACGGATAACAATATATTGTATTCATTGATAACCCATTGTACAACGCTACGGAATCTGATGGCACTATATAAATAATAAAATAATAATAATAATAATAACAGCACCCCCTTATAATGTATTTTTTGTTTAGTTGTGTGCTCACTTTCAATTCTATATATTATATTGGAATCTGGCTAAACTCACAGTATGCATGTATAAATATATTTTTTTTTAATTTAACTCTTTCAGATAAAACTTGCATTATATTTTTCTTCATTCTTATCATACACTGATTGTTCCCTTCTATGCTCTGCTTGCAGTTATGTGAACCGTGAAAATTATTCAATTAGAGTTCAACAGATGCTGCTCAGCTATCTCATCTCCAAATGCATTTAGTAGTGTACAAAACAATTAACCTTAATAAAGATTATAGCTTTGGCATAACATTGGCATGCCATCTTAAATATCTCTCCCACAGTAAAAAGGACCTCCCTGCTCCAAAAATAAAATGATGGTAAATAAGTAGTGGAACTTTTAATATGCCCTTATTAAAGGATGATTGAATAATAACTGTGAATTTATGTACTTTTTTTTTTTTTTAAATAGCACTGAGCCATTATGATTCATTGACTGTGTAAAGCAAGCATGTCAAACGCAAAGGCTAAGACAGGCCAAATAAACAAGGTTTACGTTGATATGGGCCGCGAAAACCCCCCAACAACTTCTGTTTCCATAGAAACGTAGGTTTATTTAGAAAATTACAGTATAAAAAAGTTGCCTAGCTGACACTGGACGTCCTCGCGTTCGTAGGGCTTCAAAATAAACAAAAGAACGGATTTATTTTAAGAAATGCATATAACCAGTGTTTCAGTCCAACTACCTTGACATATTGAGAGATGTTTGTTAACAGGACTGAAATGGTGAATATATGCTGTTTCACAGCTGTAAAAAAAAAATACGTTATGTTGTTTATTTTGAAATCCAATGAGTGTGTTCTTCACTTTGGCTGAGATCAAACTTGATGATCTCAACCAATCCAATGCTTTCCCATAGGAAATCATTGGGAGGCTATTGTGCATGTGTGGCAAAAAGCTGCGCGGTCAATCAGCATCTCCATGGAGAGCATTCAGCTCCTCCATGCAGACCCAATTTAACACAATGCCCCTCCTCCCACTCTAATACATTGACCCCCAATCAAACACACCGCCCTTCCTCCCTCCACTCATCCACTCCACCATACACTGCCCCTTCACCCAATCTAATACATTGCCCCTTAATCTAATACACTGCCCCTCCTCCCTCCACTCTAATTGAATAGACTGCCCCCACTCTCACCACTCTACTTTAATACACGGCCCTACCCCCAATTTAACACACTGCCCACCACCACTCTAATACACTGCCCCCCTCTCTCCCTCAAATAAATACACTGACCCCCCTTCCCCATTTTCATACAATGTCCTCCTGACTTCTCCAAATTAATACACTGCACCCTCCCTCCCATAAATACACTGCCACCACTTCCCAATTTATTACACTAGCTGCCTCCCTCCCCCAGGTAAATACACTGCCCCTTCCTTCTCTTAAATTAATACACTGCCTCGCCCCACCCACCACCATCACTCTGCACTGCCTTCCCCCCAATTTAACACACTGGCCCCCTCCCTCAAATTAATGCACTGGCCCCCTCCCTCCCCCAAATTATTAGTGCCTCCTCGCACCCTCAAATTAATACAGTGCCCTCTTCTTCAAATTAATACACTGTGCTCCCTCAAATTAATGCACTGGCCCCTTCCCTCCCCCAAATTATTAGTGCCTCCTCCCACCCTCAAATTAATACAGTGCCCCCTTCTTCAAATTAATACACTGCTCTCCCTCAAATTATCTGGCCCCCTCCCCCAGATTAATACCGTGCCTCTACCTCAAATTAATGCACTGCCCCCCTCCCCCAAATTAATACAGTGCCCCCTCCCTCAAATTAATAAAGTGCCCCCTCCCTCAAATTAAGACTGCACCCCCCCCCCAAGCCTCTCTTCTCCTACCTTACAATTTGCTGCCCGTCCTCCAGTTCCAGCTCCAGCCCTGCTGAAGCAGGCCAGACGCTCCTCTGGGACTGTGAGCAGAAGGGAAGGGGCAGTGGCTGCTCTGGTCTGCTCAGCAGACACACATGTTTTGCAATAGTCCAAATTATTTGGATTCTAAATGTTATCAAATATGTGTTTTTTTTTATCAAGTAAATTGTGTGTACATGAACACTCTGTTTCCTAACATATAAAATAAAATAAATAAAAGGGAACAGACTTGGAGATTCATTTCGGATTGTCGAATTTGGAAATTCTGATTCCTGAGACGCAACTTGAAATGGAGAAGAGCCTGTATTTTTAAGAAACAAAACAAAAACAGCCTCTCCTCCGTTTGACGTTGCAGTTCAGACAAGAGGTCTGCCTAATCATGTGTGCTGGATCTTCTGTCCACTCTAGAGGTATCACAAAAAAACATGATTGAAGATCATTAGGGGACAGCCTAACATCCGTATGTTTAGCAATGATACACTGTGATTTCCATTGATATAGCAACAAACACACAAGTGGATTTGTCTTTTAACAAAGCTAAGGATTCAAAGTTACCTACAAACTTTCAGGACATTGTAGTACAACATCGAGTAATGGTTCAGCATGATTTGTTTTTTTTCATCACAAGCGTGCATCTAATCCTTATCTTTTTAACGCGTGAACTTAGTATCATGCTTCCCCTCTGCCAAATTATTCTTGATATATTGTCTAAGATCAAGTACAAAAGAACACTCAGCAGCTGACACTATATGATAATTATATGTAAAGGATTACTTGATTGCATAGCTTTTACAAATGTAACTCAACGACGAAGAAGGGTAAACATCAATCAAAAGAGAATTGTGGGATTGGTTATCACAGATAAAGCAGCAATTGGAAAAGCAGAATGCTCTTAATTAAACGCTATTTGAGATGTGATGAATGACAACACAGAATGCTTTAAATGTGCTGAGATGTGACTAAAATCAGCCAGAAATGCTATTTATATATCTCATTTATATAGGGATGGTATTAAAGGAATAGTAAATATTTTAAGGAAAAAATGAAACTAATTTAGACAAACAATATACATGTGCACAGTGGGGAAAAAATGGTTTGGACAAATTGGAAAAAAAAAAAATCAGTTTGCTAGTCCTAAATTTGTCCATCTCGCTTTTTGGCTTGGGTAAATGCCAAAGATTAAGGAAAACAATTTGGATGATCCAAAAGGGCACACATGTGCCATAAAATGGCTACAATATTGCCCAGCCTAATGGCTAGGTAATATCAGGCATTTTTGCAATGTCAGTGAGTTGTAAAAATTAGTCTTTTTTATATCTGTATTGAAAAAAAATAAGTTAGATAACGTTTTCTCTTTTTTACAATGATTGATATTGCTTTTCCTTTTTCAATATTGTTTTAGTGAAAAACAGGAAGCAGCAGCAGGAGTTATTTTAAGTTGAAAAAAGGGGCTTTAAAAATACATAAATGAATAAATAAATAAAATGAAAAATATAGTTTCACCCCTTCCGATCTTACAAGAACAAAGAATTCCCACACATCCAATCTATAGCGTGGCTGACTGTCATTCAGTGTAGAAAAACAGTGCCTATCAGCAAGACACAGCCAGGCATCAGGAAATCACTATAATGACAGCCATTTCAAAAAAAGGAGCAGAACAGGCACTCGTCACTTACCAACTGGGTTCCACCGTAAAACGACTTGATCGGTAATTGAGGATGCCATACGGAAAAATGTTTTGGAAATTTTTTTTATGTTTGGGGAAATTTACCCAAACGTAGACAAATGCACCAGAGCAGGGAATCCCTCTTATCTATGTTCGGGGAAAATTCCCTCAACACAGACCATTTCTCTAACATGGGGAATCCCTTGAATCCCCATGCTAGAGAGCTGGTTGTATGTGTGAGCCATCGTGAAACAGGTAGATTGCTAAGTGAGAACCAGCTGTAATGTAATTTTTAAAAATTTTATTTTTCAGAAAATGAAAGAATGGAATGGACAAGTGGGTCATCAATTCAGCTTTTCTTTTCAGTTTTTGAAAAATATTCTTTTTTAAATTAAATTACTCCTGCTGCTGCTCCACCTTTTTAAAAATGCCTTTCATTGTAGTGGTTTCGCCCTGCATGGTTGGGTCTTACAGTGTGACTACATCTGCCACCTGTTCATGCTGTTAAGAAACAAAGGCTTTTAAAATGGATTCTTCAATAATGCTGTACCCTGACTTTAACACTATTGCTGTTGCAGCACCGTAACCTGAACACACAGTCAGTGCAGCGCTCACGTGTGCTGTAAACTGCTGCAATTGTATTGCTATTTGCAAAGCACAAGAAGTGGCACTGATGCACACTGCAAAACGTCTGTCTCTCACATAAAAATATATTAATCAGTAAAAAAATTTGATCTAAGAAAAGTTGATGTAAGTGGCATTGGCAAGGCAGCAGTTTACTAACCACCATCGGGTTTTTTTATTTTTATTTTGTTGTACGAAAAAAAAAAAAAAAGGACTTGCCACACTGTACATCGGTGAATCAAAATTTGTACACTGGCAGTGTCTAGGCACAGCAGTAACCTAAGCACATCACCAGTCACACAAGGATCAATTAGAATATTAAACAGAATATCTCCCATTTAAAGTTCATGTAAGTGGCACTGGCTGTGGTTAGGCACAGCAGTAAACTTAAAGAGTCTCACACTAGGATCAGTGACACAACCTATCTGTCACTCTCACACACACTAATCAGTCTTCCTGAAGGTGTCTAAAACAACCCTACCTGAAAGTAAATTTTTTACAACTACTTTTTTTCCCTCTATTGGTTATTTGTCACTGTGAATAAAATTAACATTTAGTTGCTGTCCCATAACTATCACCTTTTTTGTCCAGATCTGCATTGGGCAGAAGATACAGCCCACATCTTTGGGCAGAACTATTGTCCATCATTTAAAACCTAGCTGCTTATTTACCCTCCCCCAAAACACAATCAGCTTCTTCTGCATTCCGTCCCTCTTTTTTTGTCGCCACAGACGGACTCTAAATCACAAAACAAATTAAACTGCTCTTCCATTGTCTGTGTTTGTTTCATGTTATGTCCATATTGTGTTTCCATATCATGTTTCGGAGAACCGTCAATTGCTAGAAATATGGATGAATTACAATCTGCTTAAAACCGAAGACACAAGTGTATGCAATTCTTTCTCTTAAGGAATTTTCTAAAAAACAGAGGCAATTTCATACTTTCCTGTTGTTCTTGGTCAGACAATCCAGCCTATCAAGCAGACTGAATTTTCTAAGAGGAAGAATACCTTGGAATTGCATACATATATAAACAATCTACTTTTTTTCCATGAGTGCAGTTTCAATGGAAACTATTACATTTGCCCATCCAGCATTCCAATTTTGAATGTTTCGAATCAGTAGAAAAACTTTTAAATATTTGAAGAGTAAGTAAAAAACAAAAAACAAACAAAAAAATACCCAGAAATAAAACACATTTTAGGTACATGAAATATCCCCCCCAAAAAGGTAATGATGAAAGATAGTGACTTAATGGCTGAAAAGCCTCACTTTGCAAGCATGATTTTAGTCCTTGAATTTGGCTGAAATGTGATTGAAGTGATCTCCGAAATGCCATATTGATGTATAAGGTAGCAAATAAGTAATGTGGTGGCCGAACATGTTTGTTTGATATGGTATTTAGAGTTCCATCCATGGTAAAATAAAAAAAAGTGACGAATTATGTGTAAAAAGTATGACTGATGGCAAGGGGATAGCCTCTGTTTTTTTAATTCACAGACCAAGTGAGAAGTGACCACTAGAGCAAAGAAAGGTACATCAGTAAAAAACATCTAAATTTATATATATTTATATTAAACCTTCCCGTGATGCACACGCTTATCAAGCTTGATAAAGGCCTACATGTAGGCCGAAATGTTGCATTTTGTGTTTCAATAAACCTGTCATCCTGCAGCAATCCTGAGTGCCTGGAACTAATTTATTTTATCTAATAAGGTATTTAAGGCATAGATTATGATGATGGCACAGAGTTTACTAGTCTTTACTGATTGTCTTTTATTTACGTTTTATCATGAAATACATGGATAAAAAGTTTAGATAAAATATTTGAGGGAAAATAAATGCTCTGTCTTCTACCCTGTGTCAGAAACCGCCATTCCCACAGTTACACTTGTTTTATCACCGTGCCCTGAGTTTCCTAAAGCCGAGATGAAAAAATAAGTTTGTAACTAACCTCTTGCCACGACTTGCTTACTGCATGATGATATTCATCAATTCATTTTTTGGAATGTTGAAAATATATAAGAAAGTAAAAAATGTCCTTATACTTAAGTTGTAATTTCATTTTAATGCATTTAAATTTAAGATAAATGTTCAAGAAAAGCCATTTAAACGCAGATCTCAAGAACACTAGCTTTAATGAGAAATGTCACAAAATTGTCATTATTCTATATGTTTTTAGTTTAGTAGTACTAGAAATCTTTTATAAGATGAAGACAGAATTATTTTAAACGAAAAAAAAGTGTGAGCATTTTCCTTTATTTTTTAGTTTCGTATCTTCTAGCATTAGGAGATCACTTATCTTAATCAGTTCTACTTCTCATGCTCAGATCTTCAAATGTGAGGCATATATTATTATCTTTAAAGTGACATCTCGGAAAACCTTATTTTATGGTAACAATAAAAATGGGAATGTAAAAGTCTGTAGGGAATTATTGCTTTAATATTATTGGAAAATACGCGAAACGTCAAACATAGATGTACATATATTTTTTTTCTGACAATCCTTGAGTACTGTTATTCTGTAAACGTTTGAGAATTAGTCATTTTTGTGTGGGTAAACAATAGTATGGCTAGCACTTAACTTCATCTGTAAGTGGAGCAACTTAGAAACAGCAAGCTGGCCAAATATTTAAAGAATTAATGTATAGAATTACCCATGTGTGGTTCGTAACTGATCGATTAAAAAATTTCTGCATTTCGACAACTATTGTGCAAAACCTATTAACTTGATCACAATCAAAAACCTTTTTTTCTGCCAACTAAACCAATGAAAGCCATTATTTAATAAGCCTTCCAAATGAAAAAACAAATTGCCAAGAGTACCGATGATATATATATATAGTATAACATGTTTTTAATGGCCTCGATTTAATATTTTTGGATAAGCGTTTCAAATCATTTAATATTTTGGATAAACTTTTACCATAATTTCAAAACATGTTTGCTGTTTCCAGATAGTTACTGAATTACTGTTGTATCCCTCTACCTGACTTCTTTACAGACTACCTGATTGCCTCACATACTATATTTAATCCTCTGGTGCCTGGATTATCAGAGCTGACCTACTTGATATATCTCCATCCTATGTTGGTGACTTAAACACCTAGTAGGAGGCACCTCCTCCTCTCTCTAATCCAGTTTCAGATACATAAAAAATGTTTTCTGTACTACACCTGAATACCCTGTGCTAGCGTGACCCATTAAAGAAGTTTATCATGAAGGGTGTGCTCCTATCTCCAACAAAACACAGATAGTATGAGAACTCTAAGAATGCACAAAAGGTTAGAGAAACTCAGTAGCTTGCCCTTCAGTTTATGTCCACTTAAGTCTCAAAAATGTTTTTGTTTTTGTGCCATTACAAAGAGAGCCTATGTCATGTACATATCAGACTAATCCCACCCATGAGGGCATTTCAGAACCGAAATACCGGCAAGTTCCCTCTGCACGGCAGATACAGCAACCCCTGATGATTGTTTCTGCCTTCTTTGGGACTCGTCAGTGAGGTGTAGCTGGTACCCCTCTGGGCAAGGTGAGCACGGGATCCACATCGGGATTACCCTTTTTGCTTTGTTAGAGTCATAGCAAATTGCTTTGCAATAAAAACAGTGAATATGAGAACTCTGAGAATGATCATCCAGGGTTGCTGTATCTCTTGATCCTAAGAAAAAAATAAACAAAATCAAACCTAGACATGTTTGGCAAGTGATATCCAAGATAAGAACTGAAAGTAAATAAAGCGTATTATCCTCTCAATGTTTCTGTTACATTAAGGATACATTAAGAAATAAAAAAATATTATATTTTAATAGAATTTATTTTATTAAGCATTCCTAAACTGAAATATGTTTTTGGAAATTTTTCATTTTTGTAATAAGTCCGATAAACAGGAATTTGCCCAGAAAGTCTATAATCTTTTTTCCTGGAGTCAGAAAGAAATTGTCTCAATTAGGAAAAAGTAGCTGTTGGTTTAAGTTAAATTAATGCTTGATTAACTTAGTAAATCCCTTTTAGCAATACTTCTTGCAGGTTTCACCCAAAATAATTTTTTTTTGTAACATAATGGCAGCACAGACATGTAACTATAGTTAGACGATAATTAATGTTAAAATGTTTCAAGATTTAAAAAAAAATGATTTTACTAAAAGCTTTGGATGTGTCGACTTTACCATATTTAGGTATTGTTTGTTTGAGCAGCTTGTTTTGCAAACAAAAAGCCCATCCAAATCAGTTTTATTTTTATTGGATTGAAATATAAATAAAAACAGAAACAAACAACTTGCAATTAAAATATAAAACTAAGTACTGGAATCGGGAAAACATTCAAACATTTTCACAGTTGCAGTTATTTACGTTTGATATTAATGCTGCCCTT
Source organism: Pelobates cultripes (assembly GCA_933207985.1). Classification (NCBI taxonomy): domain Eukaryota; kingdom Metazoa; phylum Chordata; class Amphibia; order Anura; family Pelobatidae; genus Pelobates; species Pelobates cultripes. Next base: position 337,000,986 of record OW240913.1, read on the forward strand.
TAACAATTCTACAGAGGGTGCTATCTGAAAAGGTATTTACAGAAAATAATTAAAGAGTTCAGTAAAAATATCAGTGGGAGAATGCAAGATCCTACACTGTCTCAAAGTGCAAGAAGTAATACTCAACAGGAAAAAGTTTGACGAATAATTTTCATCACTGCTTGAAAAGTGTGTCATGTACTTGAACCTTCAGTGTGATTATTTTTTTGTGACTTTTGTAGTAGTTGATGTTTTAATATTTTGCAGCAGTTAATAAAAGTATTTTAGTTTGAGTAAAGTTTATTTGTAAGTCGTGACCTGCAAACTCATTAGTGATTGAGTGGTGAGACATTGTGAACTGTAAAATGTCAAAAATAATGAATGCATTTAAACGTTCATTCCAGTCTATTAGGTTTTGTACTTTCCATGTAACTAGCTGTTCATCTTTTTTTGTTTAAAAAAAAAAAAAAAAAAAGCAAATGCTATTTAATACGGCATTTAATGTAAAAATATAAGAACTCCATAAGATGTCATGGTATAAAGTTCAACAACTTTAGCTGGACAGTAAAGTAAGATAATGTATTAGCTAACTGTCCTCAGGGAATATTGCATATACCTTGGGCACTTTAGCGTGTTGGAGTACTTTATATGTGAAAATTAACCTTGTTACACTCCCCTGGTTGTCAGTGTGACAATTAGACCTATGACTTCCTGGTTGTTTAGCTCAGTAGAGCTAAACTCAAGAGACAGCAATTGTCCAGAGCACCTGCCTTGCAAAGACTTCTCATTGAGCTGCACTGGGAAGTCTGTGATTGGACAGCCACAGAAAGTCTGGGTGGGGTTAGAAGGGGAGGACTCGCAAAGGCTGCAGACAAGAGGTTTACAGCTTTAGTAAGTAGTTTTTAAGATATAACCCCAATTATAATTAAATGCCTGCATGTTTTATTGTGGGCATATTCACTAAATAGTGTTTTGTTGTATTTGAGCAGTTGAGATCTGGGAAACATTAAATAGAATTCTTATTTATGTGAAGAACCAAGCTTGTCATAAGTGTAAAATATTTGGATCTCTGATAGCACACACTGCAAGCTCAATAGACAGCAATAATATTTTTGCTGAAATAAGTAAACTTTTTTTTATTGCAACTCTTTAGTAAAGAAAGATATTTAAAATATTTCCTCCACACACATTCGTAAAACACTGACTGAGGAAAATTGTTCACACGTGATAGGAAAGAATCTTACTGGAGTTGTTATAGAAACGTAAATATTTTGAATTACTGCTTTCAAGCATATATCAGTAGTTTATTTTTACAGTTATATACTAAATGTACACAAAATGGTGTCTGTTTTATTTGGTTTATGGTTAAACTAAGTGTTTAGAAATGATTTTAATATATGTCTCCATGGATCTTTATGCAGAATAAGATCATTTTCCATTCCGAGGGACATTTGTCTTATGCATTTACTTTATCTGACCCAGTCAGGTAAAACATTTTGACAACTGAGAAATTATGTATCATGCTGGTAAGATATATGGAACCAAGTGTCACTTGTGAATTAGTGTTCTTCATAAGACTCATAAACTACATATCTCACAATTATTATACTATAGAATTACTTTAAAAAACAACTTCTAAATACCTACAGCAACATTTGACCCATTCTTTTTTATATAAGTACAATACTTTAAGGCAATTGTGTGCCATGACTGAAGCGTTACTTAGTTGGAATCTTTTACGCACACAGCATGATTTACCATACCTAACAGGCATTTTGCTGCAATACCTGTTAGTAAACGGCATATATATTAAATCCCTAATAATATATATTTGTCCTAAACAAGCCCAAGAGATATCCAATACTTTCGGTCCATGCAATGACCCTTCATTCATATTTAGGGATGCCCAAGGCCCTCGTTTTCCTTCTCTAAAAATATGCCTCTCCCTACTTTTTTACACTAATAACAGAAAATAAAACTCTTATTAAACAAAGCCTTTAATACATCTAATTTAAGATCTTCTCTCTTCTGCCTTCTTAATTCATCTAAAGGCCAAATAAGACAACATCATATGACAACCCAACTGTGAAGGGTCAAGGCAGACTGAGCCTTTAAGGTGGGTGGGAAAGGTATTTATAGATGCCTTTCCACACTTTGAATGTTTAAGAGGAGCACTGTGATTGGTTGACATAGAAGCAGTCTATCTAATGTATCCCATGTAAGTTGTTTTATATTCCATTTATATTTATGATTTCTGCAAATATTATCAAAAGATAACATCCTCAAAAATAGCTCACTCTCGAAAATGAAAAGATGATTATTCAAGGTATTTGGGTTCTTTGTATGAAGTTTTGTAATCCTCTCTAAAATGAACATGAAATCTTTATAAAAAGAAACTGCTCTTGGTTTGTTTGTGGATCATTGTGAAATTGATGTGTTTGTCGGGAAAGAGAAATCTCTGCCAAGTTGGCCCTGGAGTAACAGAAAAAAAACACACGGTTCATGAATTGAAGAGCACAGCTGCATATCTGCTGAAAGAAAAGCAAATATAATATTTTATTCAGCAAATAATTGTTAAGCCAAGTAGATTAGTGGCATTATTAATTTTAGTGAAAGGACTTTTTAATTTTTCTATATTTCAGTAGTATGACCAGTTCAATAGTAGTCTGTGCGCAATGAGAGGATTTGATATGAATTATACAAAGGCGCATGAAAGGAAAATGACTTTATTCCAAATATACAGGCCAATGCATTATGTACGGACGGAGAGAATTTGAAGCTAATACAAAATTCTGTTTTGAATGGTGGTTTTAAATGGGAGTAATTTTAATTATTCTTAGCTGCTATGCTTAAAGTGCCAATAAACACAGCAAAACAACAGGTGGAACAGTGAACATATATTAAATGCAATCAGTTACATGAATCAAGAGTTCTGTTTGTAAATCTTAATATATTACAATCAATATGGAGGCTGCCTGAAGCATAGTGACTGGGGTGAACAAGTGAATTTGGACCTGTAGGGACAGATGATGGCTAAGAATGAAAACTTTGATCACAAAGCATGAATGAACTGAAGCTACAAAATAGAGATAACAAAAGGAGCACCGAAGGCGTTGATACATTTGGTCATTCTTTAGTTACACAGGACTATTCACTAAAATTGTCAGGAATTCATTCTGAATTCAAAGTGAATTTCAAATTTAAGACCAGTATGGTCAAGCGGGAAACATTTTCCAAGTCAACTATCAAATTATAATATTGCACAATTTATACTTTATTACAATGTACCTTGAACAATGTGAAAAAAAGTAGTGGCTGAACTAGAATATTGAAGACCTGGTCTCTTGTCACAGAGGACCATAGCTACCCTCACTTGTGTAGTCAGACTGGTCCATGGCGAATATTTTAAAGGATGGGTCAGATGAAAGCACCCAGTCATGCAGAACCTTTGTCTCCCGTTCAATTGTTGTACAGAGTAGTACAGGAGTATACCAGGACATCATACCGAGGAATGTGGCTTCTCTTCTATATTTTACATGAAAGGGAGGAGATGTTAAATAGGTATGTTGCAAGTACAACCAAATTACAAGACCACTAGATACAGTGAGGGAAAAAGGTATTTTATCCCCTGCTGATTTTGAACGTTTGTCCACTGACAAAGAAATGATCAGTCTATAATTTTAATGGTAGGTGTGTTTTAACAGTGAGAGACCGAATAACAAACAAAAAATCCAGAAAAACGCATGTCAAAAAAGTTTTAAATTGATCTGCATGTCAATGCGTGAAATAAGTATTTGATCCCCTAACAATCAGCAACATTTCTGGCTCCCAGGTGTCTTTTATACAGGTAATGAGCTGAGATTAGGAGCACTATCTAATAAAAGACAACTGTCCACAGAAGCAATCAATCAATCAGATTCTAAACTCTTCACCAAGACCAAAGAGCTGTCCAGGAACAAGATTGTAGACCTACACAAGGCTGGAATGGGCTACAAGACTATCGCCAAGCAGCTTGGTGAGAAGGTTACAACAGATGGTACGATTATTCGCAAATGGGAAAAACACAAAATAACTGTCAGTCTCCCTCGGTCTGGTGCTCCATGTGGAGTTTCAATGATCATGTGAATGGTGAGGAATCTGCCCAGAACTACACGGGAGGATCTTGTTAATGATCTCAAGGCAGCTGGGACCATAGTCACCAAGAAAACAATTGGTAATACACTACGCCATGAGAGACTGAAATCCTGCAGCGCCCGCAAAGTCCCCCTGCTCAAGAAGCACATGTACAGGCCCGTCTGAAGTTTGCCAATGAACATCTGAATGATTCAAAGGAGAACTGGATGAAAGTGTTGTGGTCAGATGAAACCAAAATCGAGCTCTTTGGTATCAACTCAAATCGCCGTTTTTTGAGGAGGATGAATGCTGCTTATGACCCCAAGAACACTATCCCCACCATCAAACATGGAGGTGGAAACATTATGCTTGGGGGCGTGTTTTTCTGCTAAGGGGGCAGGACAACTGCGCCTCATCAAAGGGACGATAGACAGGGCCGTGTACTGGCAAATCTTGAGTGAGCACCTCCTTCCCTCAGCCAGGGCATTGGAAATGGGTCGTGGATGGGTATTCAAGCATGACAATGACCCAAAACACACAGCCAAGGCAACAAAGAAGTGGCTCAAGAAGAAGCATATTAAGGTCCTGGAGTGGCCTAGCCAGTCTTCAGACCTTAATCCCATAGAAAACCTGTGGGGGGAGCTGAAAGTTCGAGTTGCCAAATGTCAGCCTGGAAACCTTAATGACTTGGAGAGGATCTGCAAAGAGGAGTGGTACAAAATCCCTCCTGAGATGTGTGCAAACCCATGGGCGTGCGCACGGGGTGTGCTGGGTGTGCCAGCCTATATGCCTGTGAGTTCCTGCAGGCACTCTGCCGCCCCCAAATGCCCTCCCTCTCCCCCCGTGTTCCACCTGTCATGGGTGTGAGCAAGAGGTGATGGACACCCCTCCCCGCCCCCCGGTCGGGCGCCTATCTCCATACAACAAGTGGCGAGGGAGCTGTGTGCTCTCTGCTTCCTCTCGCCGCGTGCCGTTTGCTGATGACGGGAGCCGGAATATGACGTCATATTCCGCCTCCCAGCTACAGCAGACAGCCCACGCGGTGAGAGGGAGCAGAGAGCACACAGCTCCCTTGCCGCTTGTTGTATGGAGATAGGCGCCCAACCCACTGGACCCCAGGGACAAGTCCACGCCAGCTCTCCAGTTAGGGAGGCTGGGTGGACAATTTTTTATTAAAAAATAATAATTTGTGTGTGTGTGAGTGTGTGTGTGTGCCTGTAAGTGTGTGTGTGTGTATGTGTGCCTGTAAGTGTGTGTGTGTGTCTGTGAGTGTATGTGTGTGTGTCTGTGAATGTATATGTGTGTGTCTGTTAGTGTGTGTGTGAGTGTGTGTGTGTGTGTCTGTGAATGTATGTGTGTGAAATTATTTCATTTTACCAAAATATATATTTTTTGTAATATTTTAAAAAAAATTTATGTATTTTTTTATTTATGATATATTGTTTGACATTTTAATATTTTTACAAAAATGAGTTTAAAAGTTTATCCAAAAATATAAAATTATATGAAAAGGGCATCCAACAATATGAATTTGAGGCCTTGGTTATTTTGGCTTAATTTTTAACTATTACACGATTAAAGTTAATAGATTATTTTTTCTCTTCTCCGTGTCTTGCCTTACCAGGATTTATGTGCATAAGCTTCAACTGTACAAAGACAACTCTGAAAAAGTGACTCAGTATAAGCTTTACATTATTTACATTAAGTCTGTGCTTTAAGACTTGAATTACTAGAGAGGGCCCCTTTAGGCAGAGTACCAAAAGGTACTTGGCACGCTCAATATAATTGACTGTTTCGCCCCTCTTCGTGGAATAAAAAAAAAAAAAAGGGCTCCTGTATGGCTCACATTCCTAGCCAATATCCATTGAAAATACTGCTAAGCTAATATCTTCTAAGATATTGGATACCTGCCTTATTAACCACGTATTAAGATCTATCCCAGGGCAGAAATTTCAATGTTTGCACTCCGGTTATGTGAAGTAAGTGGGCCTTAGAGATTCTATGATTTCTCCATGGTAACTTAGTCAGTATGGGCCACCTATGTTTATGTTACTACCTGCCTTCCATTATTTACTATGTCTTTTGGATTTACACACCTGAAAACTACCATATCAAGATTGCCTTGATAGGAACATCATAATTTCATAAATTGAATGCCAATTACCCAATATTCTACTACAGAATTTATTGATTTGAGTCACCTTGTAGCTCAAAACCAACTTTGTTCCTTACAATATCTTGTAGAGACAAACCAACTTCCTAAAACGGTGTGAAGTACCTGCAAATATGCCACTACTACAGAATGTCCCTCCATCTTGCATGTTTTTTGTAGCTATGCTCTGTTACTAGCTCTGTCACAATATGTTTGCCAGAGACTGTATATCTCTTTGCTATGATGTTCTTCTACAATTTGCCTAAGTCTCCAAAGCATTACATATGTCATGGTGGGAAAAAAGATCAGAAAAAGAAGAAACATAATTGAGAAGGAATGGGATAGCTCTTTGTCAATATATGTGATCTGACTCACGCATGAATCACATTGAATTGTTGCAAAAAGTTATTCTGTTGATGCATTGTCCCTACCAGATTGACATGTACAGGTGTAGCTGGACAACTTAGGCTTTCATCTCCACGTTTGGGGTTCTGTTCTTTAATTGTATCTCTTTGGCTGAAGCCTTCAAGCTTCCCATTCATGTAACCTCTTCTGCAGTTTTACCCAACCCTGAGGTTGCCTTACTACAATTGTTTCCTGACTAGATCACACACCACAAACAAAAAATACTGTGCCACAATTTACTAGCTGTAAAATATCAAACAGCCTGTACATGGTGTAACGGAGCTCCCTGTACTCCGACCGAGTACCCTCCGTTGATGGATGCTCCTAGCGCTTCCTGAGGACTCCAAACACTGCAGCCGACACCACAACCACCGCAGACTCCACAACCGCCGTAGCTTAACTGGAGTCTCGCCGTCTTCCTTCCACCCTGGATCAGCTTCTGTCCTCCAGGACCGTGTGGGGAAGACCTCTCCTCCAGGAGAGCGTAACAGGAACAGCTCTTAAAAGAGCTAAGTGATTAAAAGCTCAGGGGAGTATGCAGAGCATAGCAATCCCCAGTGTGATATAGCAGTTCCCTCCAATAACGAGACAAGGCTACGTATTGAGGGTCAAGAAGATCTGATGTTTAATGGCACACACTCTGCTTTTATGAGATTCTGCCCATGCAAGGGAGACACCCACATAATTAGCAGTATAACCAATCGGAACAATATACATTCGGGGAAATTCCCATCCCTCAGATAATCACATAACATAATTAAAACAGAACAGTAAAAATACAGTTTTTATACATGTGCTATAACTTCCAAACTACACATCCAATCTTCATAAAAATTACATATTTGGAATCAATCCATTAAGGGGAGCAACATATTAAAAAATGGCACAAATCAGACAAGGGGTTCAAAAGTTAGCAAAAGTGTCTTTTGGGGCCTGGCTGGCAGCATGGTTTTCTGGCCCAAACCGGTTTTACAGAGGCCTCTATCCTGGACAATGGGGAAAGTAATCCAATTATCCAGGGATAGAGGCAGACTCCATTAACCACATGTTAGCAAAAGACACAAAAAGACACAAAAATACATAACTCCTATTGAACTGAACAGAACCCCCACATTCAACCTATCTCCAGATGGCTTGGATCTGAGCGCTCAATATATCCAAACAGCGCTCAGATCCCACAAATACAGTCAAATCGCCATACACACTAGGTCCATAGTCATGGGGCAGAAGGCTGGCAATTAGGCTTCTCCATAACACAGGGAAGCAGGGCAATTTGTCAAATAAAATAACAGTTACAAATGGCAGTTTGTAACACATGGTATTCACACTCTGTATGCACAATGACTTCTATCATATGTACCATTGCTGCTAATAATGCTTAAGAAAAAATGTCTAATAGCCTTCAAAATACTTAAAGTACATATAACAGAAAATTCCCAGACTGAGATATGTTCTTCCTGTCGAGCTGTTATCACATATAATTCAACTGACTCTCCTCTGCTGTAATCTCTGCTTTTTAGTTTTGAGGGTGTATCTCACAAATTAGAATTATGTTGCAAACAGGTGCATGCCTTTATCATAGCTTAAAGTCTTGATCTTGATTGAGCATCCCTTGCATATCCCTCTCGTTGTCACGATTCGGGGAACCAAACACGCCAACACACACACACACAAAGTGCAGTACCGGACCTTAGAGTGGCCGGGCTAAGCACACAAAGAATAGTCAGGAAACAAGCCGAGTAAAAGGGAACCAGAAGACAGAATAACGATAGACAAGCCGAGGTCAAAGGGTAGGAGAAAGTCACAAAGTCGGATAAATAAGCCAGAGAGTACCTAACCAGAAACAGGAGTTCAGTAGTAATACTAGCAAGTAAAGACCACAACAGGGCGGAGAGGAACAGGAAAGGTAAGTATTTAAATCCATAGGTTAATTCTGATTGGATAATTTCCAATCAGAATTAACAATCACACGTGGGAGATATCTAAACCTCCCACTGTGATTGAGGCACTGTGCCTTTAACGCCGGGTCAAGTGACTGACCCCAACGATTGTTAAAATGGGCGGTCTCCCAGCGTGCAGCGTCAGGCATGCTGCCGCTGGGGGACACAGAGGAAGACGCGGGCGGCATCCGTGGCTGGGAGGATGCCACCCGCCGAGCGCACGCCAGGAAGGGGACCGTGGACGGCTGGAGGGTGAGTGCCGCGAGCGGACTGCAACCTCCCCTCGCAGCCGCCCGTGGGACCTTGACTCGTCTCTAGTTTCTCCTTTATCAGCTATTTTCTTCCCCTCTTTCACTTTGACACCTTTTTTTTCCTCCTCTATTCCACTCTTGCCCATGTAATATTACCTTTGGGTGGTGAGAGCTACTTATTTACTTTTTAGATCAAGTTTGGATATTGTATGTTGTTTTATGTAAGATCAGGTTTTTGTTATCATCTAAAAATCCTAAAAATGTAATTTATTGGAAAAAGTTCTTCATATACCTCTGTTGACATTGAAGTTTTATTTTACATACCCTTTATTACCTGACTTTGCATTTTATTTTCTTTTCTGTTATTTTTTAGAAAGGTGGAGATTCCACTAGCATTGATCTACTTTGATACATTTTCTTAATTGACAAACAATATAACCTCTCTCTCTTGCATTCTAACCACAGGAACAGTTTTCCACTCTAACAATTGTCCCCCTTGCTCTGAAGGTGTTATTTGCCGGTAAAATGTGTTAATGAAGACAACCCAGGCAATAAGCTTTGGAAGGTGATAGCGTGCTAATTGCTTCCTGTTTCCCAATATAAAATTCTGTTTTGATCTGTCAGACAAAATATATGTGTTGCTTAGGATAAAATTACATTTCAATTGGAAATTATAATTAGTCTGCTTACACAACATGATTTTTAATAATGATGTCCATATACCTACTTTTCTTTGGTGATTATCTATAATAATAATTGGAAAAAAAATCCAGAGAAATAACCCAATACCAGGTAAATAAATCTATATATAAATAAAGAAAAATAATTTTCTTAATTACATTTGCCATGTTCAGATTTGCTTATGATCTAAAGTCTAAGGATCTTTGAACTATATGGAAAATTGAGTTTACAAACATTGTCCTACCATGGTTAGTTATACCTGGGATTGCATTTTGTAGCCTCTAATATATATATATATATATATATATATATATATATTCTCCCTACCCTAACGTCACATTCCAATATCATATCCATATACACTAACCATACATCATGTAAGTGCCCTTTGTGCTGCCAAAACTGCTGTGATGCATCAAGACATGGACTCCTCAAGACTTTTAAACATGTCCTGTTGTATATGACACCAAGACATTAGCAGTAGATCCTGCAAGTTGCAAGTTGGGACCTCCATGGATCGGATTTGCTGTTCCAGCACATCCCACAGATGCTCAATTGGATTGAGAACTGAGATAATTGTAGGTACAGGCAATACCGTAAACACTATGTCATGTTCGTCAAACCATTTCTGAATAATTTTTGCAATGTGGCCGTGTGCATTATCCTGCTGAAAGAGGTCACTGTTATCAAGAAACACCATTGCCATGAATGGTTGTGCATGGTCTGCAACAGTATCTAGGTAGGTGACACATGCTAAAGTAACATTTACATGAATACCAGGACCCAAGATATTTCAGCAAACCATTGCTCAGAGCATAACACTGCTGACCTGCTTTCTTCCTGTAAAGTATTCTGTTGCCATCTCCCCACATGCACCCGGCCAGTCACCTGATCTAAAAGAAAACATGGTTCATCAGATCAGGCAACCTTCTTCTGTTGCACCATTGTCCAGTCCTGACGCTCATTTCTTCGTTAAAGGTGCTTTTGTGGTGGGCAGGGGTCATAAGGGGCACTCTTACCATTCTGTGGCTACGTAACCCCATACGTAACGAACTGCGATGCACTGTGTGTTCTGACACCTTTTGATCATGGCCAGCATTATGTTTTTTTTAGCAATTTGAGCTACAGTAGCTCTTCTGTAAGTTGTTTCTTCTGCAATAGAAAAACATTACAAACTATACTTTCATTTGAGTGTTAAATCTGATTGTAGGCAATACCTGCCATGTATGTTTGCTCTCCAAAATGAAGTGACTGGTTGCAGAGATTAGCTTTTTGGACATTCTGTTACAATGAAATAAAAGGCAGATTGAAAACTCCCTGAACCAAGAAATCCTGATATATACTGCAACGTCAATTTCAGTTCTCTATGGTAAGCCAAGACTTTTTGGATTATGGAAAATGTTTTCAATTTTCGAGTACTGTATAAATCATAACTTGCTACATCAAATTAAACGTTAGGACATTCAGGAGTTTATTGGCTAATCAGGGATTTAAGTGAACCAACAATGGAATGGCAAAATGTAGGAAAAAAAAAAATCAAAGGAGAAGAATTATTCAGGCTCTTTTATTTTGTCCCAAAAAGCAGGTCCGTCTTTAACACAGGGCAAACAGGGATCCAGAGCAGCTGCCCCGTGATTTGTGCAGCCCCCATGGACCAGGGGGTACGGCTGCACAGAGCCGCACTGGCCCGCACACTAAGGAGGCCCCCTGGCTGGCCCATGCACTAAGGGCCACCCAGTGTCAGCAGGGGCATGTGTCATGTGTCAGCAGGGGCCCAGTTGGGGACTGTGGCGCTTGAACAGCGTGACCAGGCCCCTTCCTTCGGCAGCCAGCTGTGAGGAAATGAGTGCCGCGTGTCACTTCCTCCCACTGGAGATCAGAGCCGCACGGGAGGAGGAAGACAGGGAGGAGGGGAGTTCCAGAAGATAACTCCCAACTGCCTCAGCCTGCCACTGGACCCCAGGGAAACCCCCCTCGAGAAAAAAGGTAAGAACTTGGAGGGTGGCTAAATGAAGCATGTGTGTCAGTATGTCTTTATGTCTGTGTGTTTGTGTGTGTATGTCAGTATGTGTGTGTATGTCTGTGTGTGTATGTCAGTATGCCTGTGTGTGTGTCAGCATGTATGTGTGTGTCAGTAGGCCTGTGTGTGTGTGTTAGCATGTCTGTGTGTATGTCAGTATTCCTGTGTGTGTGTGTCAGTATGTCTGTGTGTGTGTGTGTGTGTGTGTGTGTGTGTAAGACATACTGACACACACACAGATAGACATACTGACACACACAGACAGACATACTGGCACACACACTGACAGACATACTGACACACACTGACATATTGAAACACACATACAGACATACTAACACACACACACACACACACAGGCATACTGTGTGTGTGTGTGTGTGTGTGTGTCAATATGTCTTTCTGTCAGTGTGTGTGTCAATATGTCTGTCTGTGTGTGTGTGTGTTAATATGTCTGTCAGTGTATGTGTCTGTGTGTGTTTCAGTATTTCTGTTAATGTCGGTGTGTGTCAGAATATCTGTCAGTGTATGTGTGTCAGTATGTCTGAATGTGTGTCACTATGTCTGCCAGTATATATTTGTGTGTCTGTGTGTGTATGTGTCAGTATGTCTGTCAGTGTATATGGCTGTGTAAGTATGTTTTGAATCTCTCTACTTTAGTTTCCCCACTGCATAATCTATACACCAAAACTGCTTCATTAAGCTAAAGTTGTTTTGGTGACAATAGTGTCCCTTTAAATAACATTTTATACTGTTTATATTGTGCACCATTTCATTGAGTTAATTGTCATGACCTTCAAGATCTGATGTGAGACAATGCTGTCATTCTTTTGCTCAGTTTGCAAAAAAAGTCTTCAGCATAATCTGAGCATGTGAATGTTACTTTTATTTTGTGAATGTAGAATCTTTTGAGCTTTTGTCCACTCTGTACTTTTATAATTGCTGTTTTAGAGAGACACTCCAGGGAAGTACAGGGAATTACCCTATGTTCTTTGAACTATATTGGTTAGAACTTGTATGATAACCACGTACATTACTTTGTATGTTAATTTGAAAATTATTAGTTTTGCTTGTTTCTTAATTTCACTAAGGAACAAAAGAATGCATAAATGTTTCCATAATATAAAAATATTAGCAAAGCTAATTTCCATTTCATAGAATTTATTTGCATTGAAACAATACTCTATTGTAATGAGCATAAACTTCAGGAATTCACTTCTTTTGTGGTGTTCCAATACAATTTAGAGTAGAATGACATATTTATTGAATTGATTCTGTTTTTTTTTTGTTTTTTTTAAAAATGATTTAACAGTGAAAATGTATAGATTGCTATGTTGAACAAGGTGAAAAATGACAGGTCAAGAAAAAGTGAAATGTTCTCTTGTTTTTTTTATTTATGTTGACAGCAGGAAAACGTGTTTCTATGCTATTAACAGTTTCACATGTAGAAGGTCGACCCTTAACTCGGCTACTTTGTGTTTAGTTAGTTAATATTCAGTTCACGTATTTAACCTGTTATCATTGTGGGCCAATCTATTTTAAGTTGTCCAACTACATCCCTATCACTGTTTGGCCTGCAGGGCTAATATGTATTACTGTTTAAACTGTTGACCTTGCTTAATTCAGCTGTCTGTGTTGGTCAATATTCCTATAGAAATACGTTCTTCTAGTGAATGTCTATTTTATTTAATTCTTTTAATATATAAAACATTTATGCTCATTTCCAGTGTCCCCAGGCTTCTAAGCATTGACTGTACTTGTCTATGTTGTCCTTCGGATATAGCTTCCAGCAGTCTGTTCACTGATTTCCAGTTATAATATTATTTCTGGTCTACATATAACATCTTCTAAAGCTATATTTTAATACACATACTCTTTTTGTAATTCATAATCTAATTTAGAGCCGACCATAGCCTTCGTATACTGGTAAAATAAAACATTCATAGATTCTTATACTGAACTAAAATAATATTGTTTGAGCAATTTTAATTTACTTTATAATTTAAAAATAAAACTGTGCCTAAATAAATACTTGCATACAACAGTTAAATACCTCCCACGTATCATTTGCACCAGACAGAGCATTTAAGTTATATAATTGGAATGCAGAACATTCCAATATATTTGATTAATTTTCATTATCGATGTCCGTGTGCCTTATACCACATCAATCTCGTATTTCCATGAAACGGTGATATATCTTATTATATGTGACATAAATTATGCTTTGCACTAAAATGTATATTTTATCTATTTGCAGAACATCTTAACTCAGCCAGGTTATGTGGCCAGCAATTCATTCATTAATGGATGATAATTCACTGTAACAGATTCTATGAATGTGCTTGTTTCTTCTCTTAAAGAAAGCTATAGAACACTCGGGGAAATCTTTTTGAACCACTTGTTCTTTCTATTCAACTTCAAAACCACTGATCTCCGAGCTGAAACATTTCTCACCATAAAATCTCTTCAACAACTCTAATTACAAAACTTTTTCTTGCACTTCTCCAAGCTTCTTTTTCAGTTATATAACAATACATTTCTTCTTTTCCATTTTTTATGTCGGCATTTTATGTTGCAGGTCATTTTTTTCTCTCTTTATTATTTTTTAAAAAAAATTGTATATTTAGAAAAAATTTTTTATTACATTAGTGTGTATATGCTTCGTTTTTCTTCTCAAATGCTCAATTTGATCTTTTTCCAATGGAAACCTTTTTATCTGTGTTTATTTACATAAGATATACAAAAATATATGTATTGTGGTTGGGGACAAAGGCGGAGGATATTGACTTCATAGGTAGGGGAGAAAGATGGTTTGTGGTGGGTCAAAGCCGATGTATGTGTGAGACTGTGGATGATGAAAGGGATGAGCAGCACCACTGGACAGAGGCATATAAATGAATGAAAAATTGAGTGTTGTGGCGTGGGTGGCCTCTTGGTAATGTTTACAGAGTTTAAGATAGAGTAGCCATAACCGTTGAATCCCTTTACCCAAAGGGAAGTGTTGCAAGACACTAACTATGAGTTGGGCCATGGGATACCTCCAAGCATAAGGAAAGACGTTGATCTCGCAGATCATCTACCTAACTGCATAAGAAGCCTAAACACAACTTTGGTGCCTAAACACTACTGTGCACTTGAAAGCCCACATATGAATGACATTTTAATTGAGCCTGTGTGCCTCTTGTGTGAGCGGGTAGGCTACGTGATGGAAGGAATGCTCAAGTATCGTATGGAGATGAAAAGACAATAACTGAAATGCCTGAAAGAAAGGCCTTACCAAGTAAGCATTAGTAATGGAAGTAACCAACAGCTTATGAGTGCTTGACAAAATAGCAGTGGAGCCAAAATTGAGAAAGATCAAATTAATGCCTCAATTGTGAGAGTTACTACAACCAACAGATGTGTAATCATATAGTAAAACCGTGCTGTATGTGAGACAATGGTCATGCAATGGATGACATACAGATATCAGTAAAGATATCTGTGCTAATAAGGAAGGTCAACCACAGAGTGATTTGATGCAGGTATGCTTTATAATGTAAAAATAAAAATACACACCAGTGTGAATAGCTTGGAGGCAGGAAAACTTTGTACCACATCATGGTTAACAAGTACTGATTTTAATATTTCAAACACACATGATGAAACAACATTTGTAACAAAACTTATGTATAAAATGGTGTATAGTTTGAACTGTTTGTATAGCAAGGCAGTATGTACCCTGAAAGGCCATTTCTTTTGCAAAACATATTTAACAATGACAAGTACCACGGTCTAGCATTCATATAAGGCTGATTTTAGAGAATGAACTGATGCACATATAGCACACTTATGCATATACAGAACTGACAATGTGCCATATATTATGAAAAAAATAAACCTTAAATAAAGAAATACATACTGGCGACCACTTGTGCAAATTGTAAAATGTCTAGAGACAAATTATTAGACGTGTGACAAGCCTTATATATTCCATATTGAAGCATGAGTATAAAATGGATTAATCTGTCAGTAAATTCCAGCAAATTTGGCACTTCACTATTTCACATTTTAGCCTTGAACAGGTCACACACCGTTAAGGCCAACCCTGATCCTGGACCTTCAGGAGAATAATTGAGACCCTCATTGGGGCCGTGACTATGAGATTGAGAATGACTGATATACCAGCTTCTTCCAAAATTATACCTTCAATTCAAGTAAATTACATCCACTGTAACATCAGAATCTATACTGGTTCTTCACAAAATAAACTACCATCTCTGACTATGTTACATAGTACCATTAACCTATAGATATCTGCTTCCCTTAGCTGCTAATATAATTTTTTCCATCTATCAACGGCAACATTAACAATGGGTAATATCTAAAAAAAAAGCTGGGGGGGAGGGGCAATACTTATTAATAGTTTCAGTCCCATACAGCAGCTATTTCAGAATATTTTTATTTTATAACACGGTTTACGTATTGTATATATATATTTTTTAAATATGATTTAATCTCCCTGTGTTTTATTTTTTTTTCCTGTTGATTTGTAACAATTCTAACCTTTCCATTTTTTTGTTACTCAGTAAAACATTTTTCATACTGCCTTCCATTTCAAATTAATGGCTATCTTTTCTTTTTGTGTGAGCTAGTCATACAAACAGTTATTTGAGGACATCCAACTGCGAGAGATGGTTCAGTCCTCCATTATCCCCCCTCCCCCCCACTAGGTTAATTCTTTCTACAAACACAACAGCAGGTTCAGCTTCTACTGTCACGTAGAGTCCCTCAAGGTCACCAGCTGAACCCATGTCTTTCTGATTAGCTAGGAAATATTATCTTCTGACTGGTTTACACCACAGTGTTGTTTATTCAAATGGCCACAATTTAAGATGACATTGCTATGGCATCTTCCTTAGCACTGTCTGCAGTAGCACCCATTGTAATATTTATAAATAGAATTACTATAATGAGATCCCTTCAGTGAAATATTATTTTCTTATTTTTGTGTTTCCTTGCTGCCCTGAGATTATTTTTTTGAACAATCAATGGCAGATCTCCAGGTATTGTGAGATTCCAATTTCAATTTTCCAGCCTTGGGCCGGACTCTCTTGGCAGAGTACGGCTTCACGGTTTACATTACCCAATATAAAGCATTTTCCCCAAAGACTTTAAACGACAAATTACTACTCAGTAACCAGAGTAAACTTCTATTCTGCTCAGAAATGTCACCCCCTAATGTTTGCTGACTATCATATGATTTGTATTTCTAAAATTCTAGGGATCTACCTTTTGGCCACCCTGATCTAAAAAAAAAATAAGTTATGAAATAAATATGTAGATTATAATTGGTGAAATGTGTGCTGAAACACAGTTATAAAATGTGACTTTCACAAAAAGCTTTTATTGTAGGCCTTAACTAAGTAATGGCTGCAATGTATTTCACTTTCCCAATACAAAAGCATAGGAAATGTGATAAATTAAGGTTTAACATATTCTTATCTTATGTTACATAGTACAATTAACCTATAGGTATCTGCTTCCATTAGCTAATAATATTACGTTTTCCATCTATCAATGGCAATATTAACAATGGGTAATACCCAAAAAGGCTGGGGGCAATACTTATTGATAGTTAATGTTTAGTCACTGAGCAGTATTAAGGGAGGTTAGTAAGAGTTTCAGTACAGTTTTTTTTTATAAAAAAAAAAAAAAAAATGACCCTTACAAAATCTGTGGATGTCTTGGTCCTCTGTATGGAGGGCCCTCTCAATACCTCTCTTAAACCTACTGGAAGTAACAACCTCCCTGTACTGCCAGAGATTGCTCAGTCCACATGTAATGCTCATAATACACCTGTGCCACCCCTATGTTCCTATACGGAGGTATTCCCAATAATCTTTAAAATCAAGGGGTCTCAAACCATATTTCCCTAGATGTAGTAGACTTGCAACTTTAGCCAGGATGAGTATTGTCTAGTACTAGTGTGTAGATCTGCAACTTCAATCATACTTCGGGCTATAACAGTGTTTAGCAGTAGTGCACGGTTGGAATGTTTAATATTTTTTAAGATGCAAAGACAATCTTAAAAGTTTATTGTAGTAGATGCCCAACTCAAAATGCAGTGGATGATAATTTTGAGGGACTTGTCAACATTAGATGAGTAATTAATAAAAATAATATTATTTTTCTCAGTAGCGACAAAGGAATGGTATATCCTTGTGTGATGTTGGACTACAACTATTATGGTTCTCATGTAGCCTCCCACTATGGGTACGAGGAATAAATGGGTAGGTAGATGCACCCATTTATTTAAAGAAACACTCAAAGCACAAAAGCCACAACAATTTACTCCATGGCTATGGTACCAGGAGTCCTCTGAAGCACTCCAATTGTTTCAGACTTTCTACCTTGGGTCTGCCAGGAATCCATCTCTGCTCCCACAAAATAGCTGAATTAGAAAAAAATATACAGGGAGTGCAGAATTATTAGGCAAGTTGTATTTTTGAGGATTAATTTTATTATTGAACAACAACCATGTTCTCAATGAACCCAAAAAACTCATTAATATCAAAGCTGAATATTTTTGGAAGTAGTTTTTAGTTTGTTTTTAGTTTTAGCTATGTTAGGGGGATATCTGTGTGTGCAGGTGACTATTACTGTGCATAATTATTAGGCAACTTAACAAAAAACAAATATATACCCATTTCAATTATTTATTATTACCAGTGAAACCAATATAACATCTCAACATTCACAAATATACATTTCTGACATTCAAAAACAAAACAAAAACAAATCAGTGACCAATATAGCCACCTTTCTTTGCAAGGACACTCAAAAGCCTGCCATCCATGGATTCTGTCAGTGTTTTGATCTGTTCACCATCAACATTGCGTGCAGCAGCAACCACAGCCTCCCAGACACTGTTCAGAGAGGTGTACTGTTTTCCCTCCTTGTAAATCTCACATTTGATGATGGACCACAGGTTCTCAATGGGGTTCAGATCAGGTGAACAAGGAGGCCATGTCATTAGATTTTCTTCTTTTATACCCTTTCTTGCCAGCCACGCTGTGGAGTACTTGGACGCGTGTGATGGAGCATTGTCCTGCATGAAAATCATGTTTTTCTTGAAGGATGCAGACTTCTTCCTGTACCACTGCTTGAAGAAGGTGTCTTCCAGGAACTGGCAGTAGGACTGGGAGTTGAGCTTGACTCCATCCTCAACCCGAAAAGGCCCCACAAGCTCATCTTTGATGATACCAGCCCAAACCAGTACTCCACCTCCACCTTGCTGGCGTCTGAGTCGGACTGGAGCTCTCTGCCCTTTACCAATCCAGCCACGGGCCCATCCATCTGGCCCATCAAGACTCACTCTCATTTCATCAGTCCATAAAACCTTAGAAAAATCAGTCTTGAGATATTTCTTGGCCCAGTCTTGACGTTTCAGCTTGTGTGTCTTGTTCAGTGGTGGTCGTCTTTCAGCCTTTCTTACCTTGGCCATGTCTCTGAGTATTGCACACCTTGTGCTTTTGGGCACTCCAGTGATGTTGCAGCTCTGAAATATGGCCAAACTGGTGGCAAGTGGCATCGTGGCAGCTGCACGCTTGACTTTTCTCAGTTCATGGGCAGTTATTTTGCGCCTTGGTTTTTCCACACGCTTCTTGCGACCCTGTTGACTATTTTGAATGAAACGCTTGATTGTTCGATGATCACGCTTCAGAAGCTTTGCAATTTTAAGAGTGCTGCATCCCTCTGCAAGATATCTCACTATTTTTGACTTTTCTGAGCCTGTCAAGTCCTTCTTTTGACCCATTTTGCCAAAGGAAAGGAAGTTGCCTAATAATTATGCACACCTGATATAGGGTGTTGATGTCATTAGACCACACCCCTTCTCATTACAGAGATGCACTAATATGCTTAATTGGTAGTAGGCTTTCGAGCCTATACAGCTTGGAGTAAGAAAACATGCATAAAGAGGATGATGTGGTCAAAATACTAATTTGCCTAATAATTCTGCACTCCCTGTATTACCTCATGCTGTTGTGGTTATGGTGTTTTCAGTGTTCCTTTAACCTCTTCACTGTCAGCTATAGGGAGGATGATAAGAAAGGACCACTGTCAGCTATGGGGAGGATGATAAGAGAGGACCACTGTCAGGTAGGGGGAGGATGATAAGAAATGACCACTGTCAGCTATGGTGAGGATGATAAGAAAGGATCACTGTCAGCTATGGGGAGGATGATAAGAGAGGACCACTGTCAGGTATCCCCTATTACTTTTAAGATTACTGTTAAGATTTCTCAACACACAGCTCAGAGAAAACCTTTATTTACAGGTCTCTGTCTATCAATATGGGCATAATTACAGGGAGTGCAGAATTATTAGGCAAATGAGTATTTTGACCACATCATCCTCTTTATGCATGCTGTCTTACTCCAAGCTGTATAGGCTCGAAAGCCTACTACCAATTAAGCATATTAGGTGATGTGCATCTCTGTAATGAGAAGGGGTGTGGTCTAATGACATCAACACCCTATATCAGGTGTGCATAATTATTTGGCAACTTCCTTTCCTTTGGCAAAATGGGTCAAAAGAAGGACTTGACAGGCTCAGAAAAGTCAAAAATAGTGAGATATCTTGCAGAGGGATGCAGCACTCTTAAAATTGCAAAGCTTCTGAAGCGTGATCATCGAACAATCAAGCGTTTCATTCAAAATAGTCAACAGGGTCGCAAGAAGCGTGTGGAAAAACCAAGGCGCAAAATAACTGCCCATGAACTGAGAAAAGTCAAGCGTGCAGCTGCCACGATGCCACTTGCCACCAGTTTGGCCATATTTCAGAGCTGCAACATCACTGGAGTGCCCAAAAGCACAAGGTGTGCAATACTCAGAGACATGGCCAAGGTAAGAAAGGCTGAAAGACGACCACCACTGAACAAGACACACAAGCTGAAACGTCAAGACTGGGCCAAGAAATATCTCAAGACTGATTTTTCTAAGGTTTTATGGACTGATGAAATGAGAGTGAGTCTTGATGGGCCAGATGGATGGGCCCGTGGCTGGATTGGTAAAGGGCAGAGAGCTCCAGTCCGACTCAGATGCCAGCAAGGTGGAGGTGGAGTACTGGTTTGGGCTGGTATCATCAAAGATGAGCTTGTGGGGCCTTTTCGGGTTGAGGATGGAGTCAAGCTCAACTCCCAGTCCTACTGCCAGTTCCTGGAAGACACCTTCTTCAAGCAGTGGTACAGGAAGAAGTCTGCATCCTTCAAGAAAAACATGATTTTCATGCAGGACAATGCTCCATCACACGCGTCCAAGTACTCCACAGCGTGGCTGGCAAGAAAGGGTATAAAAGAAGAAAATCTAATGACATGGCCTCCTTGTTCACCTGATCTGAACCCCATTGAGAACCTGTGGTCCATCATCAAATGTGAGATTTACAAGGAGGGAAAACAGTACACCTCTCTGAACAGTGTCTGGGAGGCTGTGGTTGCTGCTGCACGCAATGTTGATGGTGAACAGATCAAAACACTGACAGAATCCATGGATGGCAGGCTTTTGAGTGTCCTTGCAAAGAAAGGTGGCTATATTGGTCACTGATTTGTTTTTGTTTTGTTTTTGAATGTCAGAATTGTATATTTGTGAATGTTGAGATGTTATATTGGTTTCACTGGTAATAATAAATAATTGAAATGGGTATATATTTGTTTTTTGTTAAGTTGCCTAATAATTATGCACAGTAATAGTCACCTGCACACACAGATATCCCCCTAACATAGCTATAACTAAAAACAAACTAAAAACTACTTCCAAAAATATTCAGCTTTGATATTAATGAGTTTTTTGGGTTCATTGAGAACATGGTTGTTGTTCAATAATAAAATTAATCCTCAAAAATGAAACTTGCCTAATAATTCTGCACTCCCTGTAGTGATTGGGGAGATCAAAATTATAGAACTATAAAATTAGCTAAAGTGGTGATTTCTATAATTCAGCTATTTCAGCTGTAAATGTGTGATTCTCTCACCAGTTCTCTGCAATTCACAGTTTAGTGAATAGTTTTCCATCTGCAACGTTTACAGTCTCCATTAAATACTGTATGGGTTTTTGCTACTGTAGAGAAATATGTTTTCTAATCTTGATGACCTTTCATGGTCATCTCAGATGGATGTTTCTATTTTTCAGAGCAAAAATATGCTTTCTTGAATACGTAGGCTGAAAGATTTAGCTTGACATAGGTTTGGTGAGTTTGGCTTAATGTCAAATGTTCTATTATAATTACTACGTTTTGTTATCATGCTGGGCAAGCAGAATCATGTCAGATGATGGCATCTGGAGATTATTTATGTGTAACATATTGAAGATAAAATCTTTTCATTGTGTATATGGAGGTTTCTATCCTCTATTTATTCACATTGATCAATTCTCCCATGCAGCTCACTACTGGAATAAAAATTGAAGAAAAAGACATCAAGGTCACCATATGAACAGTAACTGCAAAATCCTCTCTTTATTTTCCATCTAATGGTAATATCCAGTAAGAATGTTTATTTTTCTTTTTTTTTTTTTTAAATGGTTGAACAGCTTTTAAACTATATGAACACAAAAAGGAATCTGGTTAAGAATAGTGATAATTACCATGATGAAAAACATTGCATAATACATGCCACTATTGTGTTCTTTGTGAGTAAAGTGTAATGAACTTTGAATCATGCATTCATGTATCCTTTATAATAAGCATGATCAACAGAAATGTAAATCATAACTGCAGATAAGAAGAATTGGTCTATCTGGTATGCCTACTGTGAAATCTCAGATTGACTTTTCTTTGCATATACAATGTTTTCATCAATTTAATTTTCCAAGCTCCATTCTTGTGGAACAGCCTGCCTCCCTCCATCAGACCCGTCCCTACGCTACAATCCAGAAGTCCCTTAAAGTCCACCTCTTCAGAATAGTATATAGGCTGCTAGGGTAACTGTCGTTCTATATATATATATATATATATATATAAATGTAATAAGCTCCTGCACTCCAACCTAACAATAATCAAAAAATGACCCGGTGCTCTGGTAGCTCCATAGTATAAAATGAAAAAAAATACTGGCACTCCAAGGATTTTCAAAGTTTGAAAATCCTTGGAGTGCCGGTATTTTTTTTCATTTTATATATATATATATGTATATATATATGTCTTATTCTTTCAACTTAATTAGCGGGTCCATTTTCCACTTCACTCTCATCTTCCAGTCCTGCTACTTTCCCACCCTGTCACTTGATCGTTAATCTCCTATGCTGTCCTCCCTATTATGATTTTATCCCCCACCTCTAGATTGTAAGCTTGTGTGAAGAGGGTCCTCATCAACCTATTGTTCCACTCAAAATTTGTAATAGTTTGTCTCATTTGTTGTTAAATTCCCTTAATAATATTGTAAAAAGATGCAGAATGAGTTGGTTCTATATAAAAACCAACAATAATATTTTATGCCATCAAGAACTTATATACTGTCCCCAAAACCTTACTGGTTGCCAGTGGAGATGATTGAATCATCATGCTATATGTCTAACACACTTTTGCATTTTGGCTGCTGCTGTCACTAGTTTTCCCTCACAGGTCAATAGGGAAGCTCTTCCAGTCCATAGTTCAGTAAAATCAAGACAAGGCATGGATCAGAGACAGCCCTCCGAGGATGAAATGTAATGTTCCATTTAATGCAACCTTGTTTGACAGATGCATCACTACACATACATAATACTGGTGTTATTAAGGAACCAACTCTGACAAAGGTGTTGGTGAATTGTATGTATAAGAGGTCAATCAGGTTTTGCTACAAGCTGGTGTTACAAGCCAACAATGAGGAATTCTCTCATTTGAAGGGACACTATAGCTTAATGTAGTTGTTCTGGTGAGTACAGTCCATCCCTGCAGGTTTTTGTTGTAAACACTGCCTTTTTAGAGAAAAGGCAATGTTTACCTTGTAGCCTAGGAACTCCTCTAGTGACCACTCCTCAGATGACAATTAAAAGTGCTTCCTGGTCAGTGCTGCACAGTTCAGCGTCTTCTACATAGAGACACATAGAATCCTCATAGAGATGCTTTGATTTAATGCATCTCTATGAGAAGATGCTGATTGGCCAGGGCGCATTTGGCTATATCCCCTCCCCGCTTCCTTTGCTGAGATCATCATAATTGACCATCTAAGCCAATCCAAT
Organism: Pelobates cultripes; assembly: GCA_933207985.1. Classification (NCBI taxonomy): domain Eukaryota; kingdom Metazoa; phylum Chordata; class Amphibia; order Anura; family Pelobatidae; genus Pelobates; species Pelobates cultripes. Next base: position 337,024,727 of record OW240913.1, read on the forward strand.
GCTTTTCTATGGGAAAGCATTGTGATTTGCTGAGATTATCACTTTGATGATGTCAGCCAAGGAGGCAGATCGGGGTGGAGCCAGCGCTGATGGACTCACATGGGACTGGAAATAACATACTTTTTACAATATTTAATGGGGACATGAGGGCTTAATAGTGTTTTTAACAATATAGGATCAGGAATACATGTTTGTGTTCCTGACCCTATAGTGTACCTTTAAACTTGAACCAGGCTTGAACAATTCTTGTAGTAGTTTCAGCAAAAAGAGAAAGACACAATCTTTGTGTATGTATATCAGCAGCATACCAATGGCTTAGAAATCCATGCCAAGGGCTTGATATATACTTTGATCAGTAGGCACAATACGAAAACATTTTGTTGCATTTTATATACAAAATCTGAATATTCTACTCTAAACTGTGACCATACATTTTTAATATTAAGGAACATTGCTTTGATACTTGTGGTGGTGGCAGAGCTGTAATAATCAATAATCCCACAATAAAAATACTTGTATAAGGTTCTTCTGTACAAATGTCTTTTTTTCTTCTTTAGAAAGGCAAGTGTAAGTTGCTTTTACCCTGAGAATATTATCCAGGAATGCTTAACTATTAACTGTATTTACATAAGGACTCGATACAGGTGGGATGGAATATCTGTAATTTTTTTAGACTCTTAAAACTGTGTTATTCTTATTTCAACTGCTTCTTTCTAAAACTGTAGCATCATATATTTTATTAAAAATATATTTAATAATTTTAAAATATATATATTGTGAGCCGGCGGAAGAAAGCTATAAATTAAATTTACAATATCAAAATCGGATATGAAAAGTATTTGCAGATGTAAGTGAGGATTTACATAACCTTTCAGTGTCTAGTAGGGGATATTTAACCAGCAACAGAGGAACATTTCATAGTATTTGCTGTTCTTTAAGTTATATTTGTAGAATTCAAATGGATTCTTTTTATTAATATTTACAGAACAATTAATATTGCAAATTGTATTAATTCAAGCCATTTATAAAGGAAATAACAATATTAACATTAAACTCCAAAGACATAAAATAGGCATATAGATAGATGATATTAAAATAAAATGAAAATTAAGAAGGCATAGAACATAATGTAAATGTAAATATTAAACTCACTCATTGTGGCCTTTCTATGAACTCCCTAGTCATAGTTCCCTCTTTAATAATCGTACATTATAGGTCACTATACAGAAGTGTTAGTCTTAAACCACTGTAGATTTTGGATTTTGTATTAAATTCTTAACTCTTAAAGGATCGTGGCTGTTTTGAGATGCCACGTGTTTGTGACCAAGGTCTTTTTGGCACTTTTTCAATTCGTCCATTATACCACAATTTACCCCTTTCTGCATATTATATATCATTTTCAATTGAACTATTTGAGCACTGCACATAACTTACCTGTCAGTCTGGTGTCACTAATTGTTGACCTGGCTGACAGAGGGGACCCTCGGTTATCAAATGATACCTGATGCTTCTTAGTACCAGTGGGTTTACCCCTGGTGGTACTTTTGTTGCATGATGGTCTATGCTGTCAATGCTCACTAAAGTCCTGCACTGCACGACGACATAGACCGTTATGCAGTCCTTAAGTGTTTTAGTAGCAATATTTCATGTTTATCTACATTGAATAAAAATAATAAGGGGGTACGACCTGACATTGGGCAATGTCAGTCACATATAGCTGGTGCTCCTCAAGGAAAGCCTAAAATTGAGCCTATTACCTCGCAAGAAAAAACACATTATTTTCTGCAGAAACACTGCTCTATCTACCAGGGAAAACCTTGCCACACATTTGGTCTGTATTTTACTAGACCCATCAGCCCAGTGGCGTACACATGACCAATGGGGCCCCGGTGCGAAAATTGATCCTTGGGCCCCCCCCCGCGCTTACCTGTGTGGGTCGGGGCCGCAACACATGACGGCGGGCACCTGGTCGCAGGGGTTGCAGGGCTGCGACCCCGCGACCCCAGTATGCACACAAACTTAAAGGAACACTACAGACACCCAGATCACATCAGCTCAATGAAGTGGTCTGGGTGCCAGGTCCCTCTAGTTTTAACCCTGCAGCTGAAAACAGCCGTTTCAGAGAAACTGCTATGTTTACACTGAGGGTTAATCCAGCCTCTGGTGGCTGTCTCATTGACAGCTGCTAGAGGAGCTTCCGCGATTCTCACTGTGAAAATCACAGTGAGAAGACACTGAACGTCCATAGGAAAGCATTGAGTAATGCTTTCCTATGGGGGTTTTAAATGCGCGTGCGCCTCTTGCCACGCATGTGCATTCGGAGCTGAGTGGTGGACACTGGGGAGTCCGACGCTGGAGAAAGGGAAATGCTGAAGACACACACACACACTCTCACGAACAGACGCATACACACTAGCTAACAGACACACACATTTACTGACAGAGACACACTCAGCGACAGACATACATACACACTCACTTACAAAACATACACTTTCACTGACAAACACACACTCACTAACAGACATCAAACACACTCAGTAACAGACACACACAGTAACACACTCACTAGCAGACACACACCCAATAACAGACACACTCACTAACAGACATCAAACACACTCAGTAACAGACACACACAGTAACACACTCACTAGCAGACACACCCAATAACAGACACACTCACTGACACACACACTAACACACGCACTAACACAAACAAACACTAACACACACACTAACACAAACACACACACACTAACAAACACAAACACACACACTAACACACACACTAACACAAACACACACACTAACACACAAACACACACACTAACACACACACAAACACACACTAACACACACACACATTTTTTTTTACATTTAATCCCCCCAGCCTCCTTACCTTTTGGAGTGCTGGGGGGATTCCCTGGGGTCCAGTGGTGCTGCTGACCCCGGCGGGCAGGCGGGCTGGGTGGCCGGTGCGTGAGGGAGCACTCTCCTCTGAGTGCTTCCTCTTCAACTCCCTCGCGCGCCGCATAGGGATACCGGTGCCGTAAGATGAATCTTCCATGGATCTGTTCCAAACTGTCTTTGTACCCCCGTTGCCTCCTTTAACCCAGCAGGGGATATGTCGGTTACACCTTGTGAGCTTTTGGCCTAAGTTCCACCAACGAGCAGTTGACTCCTTATCTTACTTTACCTGTGCTTCCAGCCTACATCTCTTTGTCGACTCCAGAGGGCAAAGTTTTCTCCATGTTTCCCCAGTATAGCTTCATAGGAGCTGAGAAAGCAGAAGAAACCGTGGTTGGCACATCACCGCATAGTGTTCCGTTTCCAACCCACGCCATCACTTACTCAGGCCATGAGCCGAACAGGGCCCAAATCCCCCCTGCACAGCTCACGTCATCAGGAGTGGAGATGCTCTTAACATCAAGTGGTTTATTCTTTTTCAATATTATTATTTTTCAGCATTCTGACTCTCAGCAATTGATCTACATAATTTTGCTTATGGCTCATTAAGCTGGAACCTCTGCACATATTGTAGCTTACATCGGGTCTCCTATACTCCGTCTCATAATGCAAGTTATTTATTGTTTGTTATCACGTAGTTCTTGCTCTTGTGATATAGTATGCAACATTTTAGACAATGAAAAATGAGGCATTATTACTCTGTATACATTATGCACGGCTTTGCTATATTTTGCCTGTGAACTATTGGTCTGATGTATACCTGCTCTCGTTGTGATGTATTTTTACTTTATGCCTCATTAAAAAAATAATTAAAAATAAAAGAATAAAAATTTGATTCATCCATTTTGCTCTCTTAATGCAAAGAAACGAACAACATATTAGAAACTTTTTTGTTGTATAAAATAGGGAAGACTTATTAAATTCCTCATTTGGTCAACAATTATTGTTAGTAATCTGTCACAGTATAAACATAACATACTGGATTATTTTGATCTCTTAAAGGGACACTATAGTCACCAAAACAACTTTAGCTTAATCAAGCAGTTTTAGTATACAGATCATGTCCCTGCAGTTTCAGTTCTCAGTTCTTTGCCATTTATGAGTTAAATCACTTTTGTTTCTGTTTATGCAGCCTGAAACACATCTCACATGGCTGTGAAAAGCTCTTCGACTAGCCCTACTAAAATCCCACTCACACTGTTCGAATCAATCAGTTTCAAATGGTTAAGCACACAGACACTCCTTTACACATTGGAAATCACACTGTCAAAAGCAAGGTAAGTGTGTAATATGAAAAATATGTGGTATAAATGTAAATGTATAACTGTGTGGATACACTATGTGCAATGTGTGTAGCAATGTAAACAAAATGCTCTTACACCTCTCTCTTTGGTGCTATCTCCCCTATTGCCCTTTGCCCTAGCTCTGGGGGTACAAAACACAGGTAAGTTATGGCATGGAATTTACAGTTTATATATTGCTTTGGTACTGAGCTTTCCATATACAATGTAACTGGTTAGTCATAAAATAGATTTTAATAATCATTAAACATTTCCATTGATTTCATAGGCTCCGTGAATCCCTCTGTCTGAAAAACTCCACCTTGTCACTTGAGCATTTATTTCTATATGTTTTTTTTTTTTCAAATATACGATCTGCCTTTACATATAAGGCAGTCTGTTTCTCATTTAATAGAATTGGGCATTTTGTGCACAAAGAATACCGAATATAACTGAATAAAGTTAAATACTCAATATACACAAAAAGAGAAATTTTTTATTAAATTGTAGTTTTTCACCTCTAAAAAAATAGATTTTTTTTACATGTACAGTAAAAAAGTGGATTCTGTTAGGACTAAAGGATATTGGCTTACACACTTCCAGTACACACAAGTATTCTAATTTGGGGTGTATGAATACACCCCCCTGAACTTCACCCCTATATCTATTTAAAAAATGTAAAAATAAAAAGATAAAAGATGACATGTTAAATGCTCTTTTGCACTCAAAGTCTTTAAACAAGCGTCATACTAAAAATAATACACAATATACTTTAAACATAAAAAAAATACCATTTATTTTATTTAGCAGACTATTGTGTTTGGATGACACATTTAAAATATATATTTAAAGCAAAATTTAAATGTGAAAAAGTGTTGAAGAACATATAACTCTTTAATATATGTAGATGTTTCCACCAAGATAAATGCAAGATTTAATAAGCAGGTTTGACACGAACCTTTTATTTTCATAATGAGACTGAGGTTAGTGCTCTGAAAGTAAGCAAGTACTCATGGAAGCTCTAGATATTTTAATGGGTGTCACGGACAGGATAGACACCAGTTCTTTGTCTTAAAACATCCAACACAAGGACATCTTCAATTCAATATTTAAATACTAAAGGAGAAGAAAGAGATTTTCAAATAATTTATCACATAACACCCTTTGAACTTGTTTGAAAATCTCTTTCCTGTAGGAGCAAATATATTCATGCCTCATTCAAAGCTGAATGAACAATAAATATTTTAGAATATTTGCTTTCTCACTCCAGGTGTAGTCTATGTTTTTGTTACGATTTGTCAGGTATGTCAACTGTGCTACTCGGAGCACATACATTACCTGTGTAAGCTGTCACCACTAGCCATCTAATATCCTTTTGTAGAATATTCTGTGTTAATCATGCCTTTAACTTGTCCTTCACACAGGTACTTTTATTATAGGTTGAGAATAATATGTTCTTTTCAGAATAGATACAAACACCAATTATCCAAGCATGGGGCCACTTTGTTAAAGTTTATTTTTAGTTTAACGACACATGCCAGGCAGTCTGCAGATTCTGCTGGAATTTTGGTATGCACATCCTTCTGCTATAATTGTACATGTGATATTGGTGACAGAGATATGGGGTATCTTCCATGCACTTGACAATGGTGATGGTTGGATCCCAATAATACAGTGTTGAGGGGTTGACAAAAAAAAAAATCATGAACAACATGATTGTGGTTCCAGGATGGAATTTGTATTTCAATAGTTCTAAAAAGATATATTTTAGCAAGATATTCATTCTAATTATAGCAAGGTTGATAGTCCAAATGTATTCCCTCGGTGGAGGTCTGCTTTCAGTGTTGTCATTTAAATTCTGTGTTACCTTCACCCGTATACGCACAAGGTCTTTGTCGTGGTTTTTCCAGTGACATGGTGGAGTGATTTCCTTTCAACTCCTACCATTAGTCAGAATATCTTGTATAATGTGATAGATCTGGGACAGAGTGTAAACTTGTGAATTTAGTTTTGGATTCAGCAAAGTGCTTATTAACATACTAATATGGTAAAAATAAGAAACTGTGGCCTGATACATAATACTTAGTGGGAAAGAATTGTATGTATTAGTTTTTTAAATAATGAAACTCATCCGACTATTAAAGCAACCGTGCCACCCACTCGGAATCACTTGTTCAAGTTTTTATAAAGATTGAGAGAACTTTTCTTTGTGTCTAGTAGTCAAGATGACAAAACCTGACAATGGACAGAGCTTAAGCAAATTTAACCACCACCAAATAAAAGAATATTGCTGAGCCTGGATATTAAGATCCTGCACAAGGAATAACAAATAATATATATAAATAAACAGGATTGCCATAAAAACACTTGGAATCTCTTACAAACCGAGGGCTAGGCTCCTACCAACCCACTCACCCATACACGCATACTCACAACATGTACCATTACACACAGATAACTCTAACACACAAACACATTCCAGTCACACTCACAGATATACACACATGCCTAGATACAAACTGAGAGACATACATATACACAAGGAACTACGAGACATACATACACACAAGGATATTCAATGTCAGACACACAGATACCAATACACACTACAAGACAGACCTACACATTGACAAGTATACATGCACATACTAACAGCTATACATAAACATACACACACACACACACACACTGCCAAACACAGACACAGTGGTAGACACACACACTCTAAATCATGGATAAACAGATAAACTCCAAGTATTAGAATTATACCGCCCACATGAAAATACTTGGAAGCTCCAATTGTAAGTGCTTTTTTATATTCCTTTCACCAATCACGATAACACACTACACTATATGGTATTCCTTTGTCTTCTTATTTTGCATATTCACTGATTATCACTTGGACCTGAGTACAAGCAAAAGACGCGGCTTCCGCACCACTATCCTAAACTCTGAAACACGAATTCATACACCGATAGATACATATATTCACTTACAGAATCAAACAAATTGAAAATGTTTCAGCTACTCGCCTCTTTTTCTACCTTTTGCAACACGGGTGGCTTCCTCGTGCTGCAGCAGGGATCCAGCACTAGCTCGGACCTGTGTTGAAAGGGCTATGGCCTCCTTTGAAATCACGGAACAAGTTAAGGAACATCACTTCCTCTCAGAGCAGCGTGCTCAGGATGAATGGGGAGAGGCTATACTTGTAAGTGGCCGTGTTGTCACAGATCTGCATTATGGTCCTGACTCACTTGGAATACCTAATGTTACAGAGCCCCAGAGGACAGAAAGTCCTCTTACAAGTATAAATTTTGAACCCCCTGATGGTGGCCCTGTAAATAAAGGCAAATGGCAAGGTGGGAGCATAATCAATAAGATACAGTGGACTCCACAAAAGCAAAATCAAACTCCAGTAAATATCATGTAAGGCAGGGGTAGGAAAACCTTCAGCACTCCAGATGTTGTGGACTACATCCCCCATAATACTCTTACACCCATAATCCTGATGACAAAGCATCATGGGTGGTGTAGTCCAAGACATCTGGAATGCCAAAGGTTGCCTATGCCTGATGTAGGGCATAGTTCTGAAGGGAAACACTTATTTGAATAAATGTTTTCATGTTTACAGTTTTACCAAATATTTTATAAGATAATATTGTGTAACTATGTGATCCCATAGCTCCAGGCATTTTAAATGTAAGTACAGTTTATAAATCTAAATAAATTATTCAGTATTAAAACAAGTTTGCAATTTGCTGAAATTAATATTAACAAGCAAATTCTAAAGAGAGAGAAAATTCCGTAAACCCCCAACAGAGCCAGTGTCCTATCTGTTAGGGGTTTACAGGGTACCCCTCTTTTTCACTGTTGCGCTCTCCCAGTGGTCAGCCAGATAGCTTGGAGAATGCACTTACTCATCACTTTGTGCAATGCTTCTTATAGAAAGATTCAATGCTTGTCTATGAGAAGTACTGCTGGCTAATCTTGGAAATTGCTTCTCTACGAGTATGTGTACAGATGTCTTCTCTGGGCCCTGGTGAGTTTGGCTCCAGAAAATTGTCCCTGCAGACCTGCCTTCTAAATTTCATGGTAGGTACCAGCTCTACTAGCACGGCCAAGAACACGGCCAAGAACACGGCCAAGAACAGCTTCATGGCGCCTGCAAGAGCTGCGGGCGTTGATGAGCCTGCTACACTGCCAGTAGTTCTGCATCTGAGTGAAGCATTCGTTTAGTAACTCTCTAATGATGTTCATTAGCTAATGCTGCATCTGATATATATCCTTTAATAAAACACTTTCGCCAATGTTTGCAAAATTTTGATTCTATTTATATTTCTCATATTACTTCAGAAGGTTCAGATTTTAGGCATTTTATTTTTCTTTGACACTTGTTGAACTAACTTTATATTGTGTGCTTTCAATGCTTTTTCTTCTTCAAGGTGGTTATTTAATTTATATTCCCTAATTCTTTTTTATATGTGATGCATGTAGCATGAAAAATCTGCACATTACAGCTGTATATACTTGTCAAAGAGACAGCTGTATCCTTCATATAATTTTGTTGATTTATGCTGCTATTTTTGAGCACTTTTACACACATGGGCTCACATTTAGGGAAATTACAATCTCATATCCGATATTTATTACACATCAACAGCTGCTGATGAGCCGTTAATGATGTGGACATGATCACAATCCAACAACATTTTTACCATTATTGGATCAGTGAAAATGTGCCCTAAAACTTAGATTAAATAGTCATCGTTCTGGACTCACAATCGTTCCAAAGAGTTACCTCCAATTCAATGGGATCATTGAAAATGTGTGAATTTAACATCTCAAAGACCTTTGAAATGCTATTCTAGTAACTATCCAAAACTCCCAAAATATTTTAAAACTTTAGCCCATGAGCAGTATAAAGTCACAAATGTCCCCCTGACTTGATGACATATACACACAGCGTTAAATAATTATTCCTCATTGATCAGTTACACTAATTAAATTACATGGAATAAAGCAATGTAAAGCAAATAGCCCCTGTAACAATAAAATAGAACAAAATTGATAATATAAATACATGTACACAATACCTGAAACATCCATTTAAAAAGTCTGTCTTAGAGAAACACAAAAATTCCTATGTGGTACTTAATGGGCCAATTATCCACCTGTAACCTATTAACATGGGCAGCAGTGGATGGGTTCCCGACATGGGGTATGGCTCTAATATTGTAAGAGGAGAAAAACCAGTAGCCCCTGCAATAGTACCAACAGCGACAACAGCACCATGGAGTTGTGGTGCATGTGAGACCTAGTCAGAAGAGTTCACCAGGTGAGAGGGACACAAAGACCCTTCCTCAACAGCAAACACAAAGGGTTCCTACGATGCAACATTAGAGAGTTTTGCTTAAGGGCTTTATGAATGTGGAGATACATGACAGTTATTGAAAACATCCTATATAATCTGTTCATAGGAAGACTTGGAGCCCTAGTATTGGGCTAAACATGTACTACCTCCGCTGGTAGAATTAAACTTACAAAAATAATTAGTGACACTCACAATCATTCAAATCGCGTCTGCAACTGTACTTATAAATTTGGTGCTGCTAGTGCTGGGCAACAGTGATATATATTTCACATATAATATATATATAAAAGTGCATTTTTTTTCACCCCAAAAAATTTGCACAAACAATTTTCACTTTGGAAATACTTGCACTTTTGTGTATATATTTATTTGTGAGCCATTATTGATTAATTACAGAAGTGAGAATACCACGTAGACCAAAGTCATGTCAAGACATAGAAAATTATAATAGGTAACAAAGATTTTCATTTCAGAATGAAAATTGCTAAGTTTTCCCCTAAAAAAATGTTCACTTGCGTTTTTATTAAATTTGATAAATGCTACCTGCCTGAAGCTTTGACCGGTCAGTCAATTACCAGAACAAAACCAGTAAAGAATTTCAAGTTTAGTACGGCTTATAACTAATTCTACTTTTAATTAAATTAAGGGAGTTTAGAAACAATTTGCATTTTTGAAACAGTTTTTGTGCTAGAAATAATTTGTCTCAATATGGTCTACATTTTAGTTTTACTGAAGGATTTCGTGATTGCAATCTGAATTAACATCATTTTAAAACTTTTTTAATTACACTTATATTTCAATGTTCTCAAAGCCTGAAAGAAGTCTGTATCATGAAACCACTTTATTTTTTCACATTTTACAATAATGCATCCTTTCCGAATAACCATTCTATCATGCAGTGCAGAATTAATTGGGGGAAATAATTATGTGCAAGCTTACAACTTCATGGAAATTAACAATATATATATTTTATTATTAATGAGGTGCTTTCAAACTGAGGGGGAAGGATGTATCATGATTTTGGCTCTTGTGGTTTATAACGTCTCAGCAGGTCACAATGTATGTTCCTCTAGTTTATTATCATAGCTGGAAATAGTTTCTGTGAAAAATATAGCATGTCACGTACTTTGCCAGGAATTCATTATGCCATCAAGAGTTTTTATTTAAAAACAAATTAGGATATTTTTTACACACAGAAATAAAAAATATTCTACAGACATATTTCATTCTTCATATGTTCACCCAGTCTCCACTCCTTCAAAAAAATTGTTAAAACCCCACTTCTTCATAAAAGCGTATCCATTAAACTGTTAATAGCTCCTGACTGATTCCTCTTCTGCAACTGTCATTAGTCTAATACTATCCTTACCTTTTTGTGTCATTTTACCCCACTCCCTCTAGCATGTAAGCTCATTGAGCAGGGCCCTCAACCCCTCTGTTCCTGTGTGTCCAACTTGTCTGGTTACAACTACATGTCTGTTCGTCCACCCATTGTAAAGCGCTGCGGAATTTGATGACGCTCTATAAATATCATAATAATAATAATATATGTAAATGAAACTGAAGCTTATAATGGTCTTTGATTTGAGCTTGTTTATCATTTGTTTTTTGTAATTCATAATTTATTTATTTTTTCGGTAATTGTTGTGTAAATACAAAATAACAAATAGGTTCCAGATTCCAAATTGCAGTAGAAAATAATTGACTAGGCATGAAGCATTGGAAATAACATTGGCTGCCTTTGTAGACAAAGATAATTCCAGACTCTCAGTCCCGAATCTACTGCTTTTCAGGGCATCAAATGAAGTCAATGGCTTGACTAAAGTAGATTAAAGCACAAAAACTATATTAAGACTTTTCACATTAATAATAAATGAAACACAATGAAGGGAATTAATGGCACTCAATCTAATGTGATTTATCAATGACAAATGGACTCAATCATAGACAAGAGGAGGCTTGCTTCTTTTAACACAGGAACTCATTAGACGAAAAGATTAAATTATTATTTTCCTTAGGGAGTTGCCATAATCCATGGATCTGGGTTTGCGTGACACTATTATGGCATTCAGGATAGGCACATGTTATAGATGAATGACAATTTAACAGATCCTGTAGGTTCCAAAACATATACATACACGACAAAACATATAGATGATGGGAGCGTGTAAATAACAAAGGAGTCAAAATGGAATAAAGCATAGAAAAGGTAAAGACTTATAGAAAAAAACTATTAAAACACCTTACAAATTTAAAATATACAAAATTAATGTATGAATTAAAGTATGAATTTTAGGCACACGCATTGAGTAAAAGGTGTTATCCCCCTTTTTCTTTCAAAATGGATTTAATTTTTGATGGCAATATAATATAATCATGGATAACATGCCTGCACAACTTATCATTTAATTCATCACGTGACCATACAACATTGTTTAATTTATACTGAAGATACAAGTTGATTAATAGATAATGAGAATTACTATCTTAAAATGTGGGAGACTTCATAGCAACTTTAAACTGGGTTGGCACTAGTGGGGCATATTTGGGCCCACGTTAGGCCTGCATATTCTTTTAAGAAAGTAATAACAATGTAACAAATATAGGTATGTTATTGAAAAAACAAAATAACAGTTGAAGATAAATACATTTTTACAAGTGGCTCATTAGAAAACACAGTGAATCTAGTTAATTGGCCCTTGGTGATGATACATTTTAGGTTAAATGTATTACATAGGGGGATCAGATTGTAATACCATCAATCTTCTCTCTGTGAAGCATTACCTTGTGAAATTAAAGAAGACATAATGAGCAGGGATTCTACATTTAGATGAGTTTGATAACTACCTCGTTGATGATAAGATTACTAACCCAAAAAGCTTCCTCTCTTGTATTCATAATGAGAAATATGCTCACTCATATTTTATCCCAGTTTAATTATTCAATTTCCTTTTCTATTACAGAGAAAAAATAAATCTCTATTAAAAGTTAAAAATTTCATATTTAGTAACTTATTTTATATATAGTAAGTGTTAATGGTTTTCATTTTTTAAATGACGCCATGTTTTTCCCACATGTTGTATTTGGCATTTTTAAATGTTTTCACTTTGCTTCGTCATTTAAACACTTGCAGACATTTCCAGATTGAGATAGCCGTTTGAAATCCTTCCAAATTCAGCTTTTTGTCATTTTTGGTCTGCCTGGAAATAAAATATTGCAATATTCAGTCCATTTTCATAAATACCATTACATTCCAACTTTTATTCTCATAAATGTGATCCAATGGTAGTATATGCTGGTGACTTCATTTGTTATATTAAATACTATATGTCAGAATACATTTTGTCCTTTTATTGCATTAAATTGGTACACCAGGGGAAAAAACTATTGTTAGATTTTGTTTTTTTTTAAAGTATAAATGTATGTGCAGGAAGAAACAAGCATTCATTGTCTCAATAATCACACTTTCTCGACATTTACAAGAGGTGGTGAGTTACAATGAGATATCAGTCTGCAAGACATAATAGAATGTTGTGACTTCATATTTTAGAATAACTTACTCTGTGATCTATGCTGTCAAAAACACTAATAATAAACTAACAAATTTGCCCATACTTATTTTCACACAAAAAATTCACTCATCACCACTGGTAGAAAATCGTCGTGCAAAGCAGATGTATAATTAGCATATTCTTCAGAGTTTTCTGATTAAGCGTGACTATATCTAAAAGTTTACATTTCAGTAATTTCTCTTTAAGAAAACTTTAAATCAGAATTAAAATGCTTTACTTGTTAATTGTAAACATCATTTTATCTGCATCCATGAATGTTCAAACAGATCAATAGATTCACTTGGTACACAAAAGTTGTTTTTTTTATAATGATCTCAGTTTTTACTTTTTCAAAAAAAAAAAAGCTTCACAGATCATGTAATAAGTGGCATTATCTATCTATCTATCTATCTATCTATCTATCTATCTATCTATCTATCTAGACTCCCCTTTAAGAAGTCCCTCAAAATCCATCACTCCAGGATAGCCTATAGCAGGCACAGGCAATCTTCGGCACTCCAGATGTTTTGGACGACACCTCCCATAATGCTTTGCCAGCATTATGGGTGTAAGAGCATTATGGGGGATGTAGTCCACAACATCTGGAGTGCCAAAGGTTGCCTATCCCTGGCCTATAGCCTCCTGTTGTAACTTGTATTTCACAAACCTATCTCTCACTCTCACTTAAACGGCCACACTCTCACCTTACAATTCTTCTACTTCCCACTATCTTTGATCGCTAACCCCCACGTTGCTCCTCCTATTGTGTTTTTATATCCCACCTTAAGATTGTAAGCTCTTTTGAGAAGGGTCCTCATCAACCTATTGTTCGTGGAACATTTTGTATTGATACGTTTTTATTATTCAAATTCCCCCTTTTTAATATTGTAAAGCACTGCAAAATATGTTGACGCTATATAAATGATGATGATGATAATAATAATAATTATTTTTTTTAAATTGCGTGCAAACTGTTACAATGCGATTTTGAATTTATATTTCCTTAAATATTTTCAGGAATGAACTGCGCAATCTAGATAATGATGTCTAATGAATGTAATTGTATTCTGCTTCCTCTTTATAATCACATCTTTATTAATATTTACCTGCAATTCATTTTCATTTTCCAGAAATGAATTTTGTATATAGCTTGTATACCTGTAAATCTTTTTTATATTTGGCAAATTGTACCCTTGGTATTCTCTAATGCATAGTGTTTTTATTGAATAAGGATGGTAATCGGTTTAGAAGAACATTTATCTAATGCAGCATTCAATTCTCGTTTTAAGTCTAAGCAGTATTTCATTTGTGTTCTAAATCATCTTCCATTTCAATAAAACTGCGAGTTTTAATAATTCCTAATCCTCTCAGGATTTTCAGACTTCCAGATATTTATTGCAAGTGGCAACTTTCAGCCATAGACAGATTTATTTAAATATATCCTTATAGTGCAGGGGGAAAAAACAAAGAGGCTGAGTAATGCTTACTTTAACTCCATATTGGAACTGTATTTTCCTGAAAATCATCAGGGTAGAACAAATCTCAGTATGTAAGTTATTAACACAAATATTAGTAAATTTGGTTTATTTGCATGGACAGACATGTTTTTTGTAAAGAATATTACTTACATGAAGTAAATCAACCAGGAAAGGAGAGAGGATTAAAAGAATGGTCTATGTGTAAATTAAACAAGCATACAGCTGAATACAGCAAATACAATGATATACATAGACATTAATTAAGCACGTTTGCAGAAAGGGGTGCTGGGAGACAGCGCTTGTAGAATTTTTCTCAGATCCAGTGATATATAGAATGAAAAAAGAAACTTAATATATCGTAGTATATTAAATATATATATATATATATATATATATATATATTAAAAGTCCACACAAATACATTTATTGACTCTAGTAGTTGCCACTACCCAACGTGGCTAAGAAGCATCCCAAAAAGCCAACTAATAAGACTGAAGCGCAATTGCAAAAACAACTAGGTATTCCGAACGCAATCATGTGAAACACACTTTTTTCAAACAACAAAACAAGTTCTATAATTGCAAAAGATGTTTGGCATGTAAAAGCACTAATATTGAGAACACCAAAACTCTTGGGTTTAAATCAAAACACTCTCCAAAAAGATACAATATAAAAGACTTTATTACTTGTAACTCTAAAAATGTGATTTACTTTTTAGAATGTCCATGTAAACTACAGTATATAGGGATGACAACTAGGAACCTGAAAACACGTATTGCAGAACATTGCAGAAATACAAAAAAAAAGGCTTTTTAAACCACTTGGTGTCCAAACATTTCCTAATCCATAATAAAGACCCTAAGCACCTAAAATCTTGTGCTATAGAAAAAGTTTCTCCCCCATGGCGAGGGGGTAACCTTCCGAAATTACTAGGTAGAAGGGAAATGAATTGGGTTTTCACATTAGACACTATGGTTCCCAGAGGGATAAATGCCGATTTTGACCTTTTTAATTTCTTGGAAATTTTTCAATTTGTCTTTTATCTTACCTTTATACTACCATTGGTCTTTTATATGTTATGTTATTTTATTTTGCTTTTTATGGCACTATTATTTTTAATACCACTTGCCTTTTTATACTGGATTTCCTTTGCCTTTTAATATGTTTTATTTCATTCACATTGCCTTTTTATACTGTATTTCCTTTGCTTTTTATTATTTTCTATTTCATTATATTGCCTTTTAGTTTTATCCTTATGCTTTATCCTTATTTATTCCGTATTTAGTTTTGTCCGTTTTTATACTACATTCCCCATAATGCCTCTGCCATTAGGAAGCTCATACATTGCTTTCCAGTCCCATATCTTCTCCCCTCCAGCTCTCCTCCTCCCTCATGATGATGTCACATCCCATACCGATCACATGGGTGGGTCACATGGGCGGGACTATGTATTTCACTCTACCTCTAGTACATTCCCCATAAGCTTTCATGTGGGCATGTCCATGGAAGCCATATTGGTATCCCTAGTAAAAGGGTTTCTTTTGAGGCTACAATGCTCATTTTAAGGGGAGATACATCACATTCTCCTTCCCACTTTCCCCCCTCAAGTTCCTTACTTTTATGTTATCTTTTGAAGCTAATTAATTTACTTATACTGGCGGTGGCCATCTTTATGCTCCCATTATGGTAATTGCGGCGGCCATCTTGGTTTCCCCTTTCTTAAAGCCACCTTACAAATTAAATACTACCTCTGTTTTTAAAATAAATTTTATTAGAATGTTATCTATATTTATATGTAACATCATTTTACATATTTACGTTTTTGTTTATATTGGTTTATATTTTACTGTTTACAATGTTTTAACTAATTAACTCCTGGTCACATGACCAACCACATCACCTGTTTTTAAGCTATTTAAACAAGATAGGTCTCACACATTGTAAACACTTTGAAAAAGCCTGTTAAAGGAGAAACGTGTTAGTGTTATTATTAATTTTATAACTTTTATTATCTCCAAATAAAGCTTATTGTTTTATACTGCTTTGGAGACTCTAGACCTATCTTTGAAAAAAATATATATATTTTTTATCCTGGAATTTTATCCTGAAGATTCTCACAGGAACATCCTCGGTGGGGATCATACCACCCAAGCCTTATAGGATTGAGCAATACCTGTATGTTTGTGAGTATATTTTATTCCTTTTTTTTTAATCAGCTCATTACATACAGAGAGCACTATAGTCTGTTTTTATCTTCCCTGTATACTGAGGACATCTGACTGCTGACCAGTGGTACAACAATTCACAGCATGAGAACAAAAAACTCAACAAGAAGTACCTGGATCTACCATTATATGAACAGACGGGGATTGTTCCGTCCGTGCACATCAATCTGGAGCTGAACAAAAGCTCCAGAAAATTGTAAGTGCATTTCTCTTATCTATACTTCACCAAGATTTTTAATATACTACACTATATTAAGTTTCTTTGTTCAATCTATATATCACTGGATCTGAGAACAATTCTACAGGCGCTGTCTCCCTGCACCCCTTTCTGCAATCCAACTACACCACCAGAAAGAAGAGACTCTGGTTAGGGAAGACCAAGCTGCCACATTTACAAAAGGCCATCCCCTCATTAATCATTAATTAAGCACATGTCTATTTTTAACTTTCATTTTTAAGCATGTTGTATTGGGAATAATTAGAACTCATTGATTTATTTTTGGGTCCCATTAGTATGTTGTAGGTAGAAACCCCCATATTGGCACTAGAACACCCCAGCTATTGGTCTGTGGTGTTAAGTGTGGGCATGTGGGTTGCTTGTAGTATTTGTATGTTTGTTGGGGGCTGTCTTTGGTGTTTGTGGCGAGGCTGTTTGTGTGAACTCTGTGTAGTGTTGTTTGCAAAATGTGTGGCAGTATTTGACAAGGTGTTGTGTCTTTACTGAAATAAACTAATTACTCTAGTTTTTCCCTCCTCCTTCTTGCTTCTGTTTGGCCAGAGAAGGGGGAAAGAATCCTCATTAATTCCTGGTGGTCGGAGAGAGATAGTGTGTCTTGTGGTCTGGCTGTTCCATAGGTGCAGCCTCTCTCTCTGGACTGGCACTTTTTAAGTGAATCTTGGTAACCTGCAGCAAAACTCTGAATCACTGGAAGCATTAGATTGCTGGAGGTGCCGTGCCTTGCCTTGCACTTTGTTCATTGGGGCACTGGGGCACTCGGGCCAGCTGAGTAGATCCTCTGATCTCAAAGCAAGTCCATTTGTGTCAGTCATGCAAAGTCACCCATTTATCAGAGTTAGGTTTAACTTTTCTTAAAGAATCCAGTTCTAAATGAGAATACCCTTCCAATTACACAATCTGATAACCATGATTAAATTTTTTGACAGTATGGAAAAGAAAATCAATAAAACATTGTGTTGTACTTTAGCAAAGAGTCTGCCAGGCAATTGTTTGTTTTTTGTTCCAAAAGAAACCCTGAACATTCATGCCAGGGCCGTCTTCAATATTGATTGGACACTTGCCCACTAGACCCTGCCCCCCACTCCCTGGTATGCAATCACGCCCACCATCCCAAAGCAGTGGTAGAACTAAAGTAGAAAGGACCCTGGTGAATATTTCTGGGCCCCCCATCACAAGGGTGGAAAAAAGGTAGATCCCTATTTGTCATGCAACTCCAACATTACTTTGACAGCTGGGGCTCTCCCATTTTCCAATGCTTGCAGGGTTGTAGTTGGCACTGAGCAATGTTAGTGTGTTTGAATGTAAGGATGTTTTTGTATGGTGTATATTTGTGTGAATGTAGGGGTGTGTTACATAGTTACATAGTTACATAGCTGAAAAGAGACTTGCGTCCATCAAGTTCAGCTTACCTCACATTTGTTTTTTGCTGTTGATCCAAAAGAAGGCAAAAAAACCCAGTTTGAAGCACAATTTTGCAACAAGCTAGGAAAAAAATTCCTTCTTGACCCCAGAATGGCAGTCAGATTTATCCTTGGATCAAGCAGTTATTACCCTACATTGAAAGATTATATCCTTGAATATTCTGTTCTTGCAAGTATGCATCTAGTAGCCGTTTGAACATCTGTATGGACTCTGATAAAACCACTTCTTCAGGCAGAGAATTCCACATCCTGATTGTTCTTACAGTAAAAAAACCTTTCCTTTGCCTTAGACGAAATCTTCTTTCTTCCAGTCTAAACGCATGGCCTCGTGTCCTATGTAAAGTCCGGTTTGTGAATAGATTTCCACACAATGGTTTGTATTGGCCCCGAATATATTTGTATAATGTTATCATATCCCCTCTCAGGCGACGTTTTTCTAAACTAAATAGGTTTAAATTTGTTAACCTTTCTTCATAGCCGATATGTTCCATTCCTTTTATTAATTTTGTAGCCCGCCTCTGCACTTTTTCTAGTGCCATAATATCCTTCTTTAGAACAGGTGCCCAAAATTGCACAGCATATTCAATATTGGGTCTTACCAGTGATTTATAAAGAGGCAAAATTATATTCTTGTCCCGAGAATGAATGCCCTTTTTCATGCATGACAATACCTTACTGGCCTTGGCCACTGCTGATTGACATTGCACATTGTTGCATAGTTTGTTGTCTATAACAATTCCCAAGTCCTTTTCGTGTGTTGTTATCCCTAATTCGCTTCCATTAAGGGTATATGTTGCTTGTGTATTCTTTACGCCGAAGTGCATAACTTTGCATTTTTCAACATTACATTTAAGTTTGTATGTGGTATTGGCGTTTGAATGCAAGCATGTATTTATGTGTAGCTATGCATAGGATCAGGTAGAGGCACTATCTGCCTAAACGGTTTTGGTACAAAAAAAATAATATATCCTGTGCTGCAGTGTCTCCTACTGTAGTTCCAACAGTATATCAGCAAATGTAGAAAGAAATGGAGTTCTGCGCATCCAGTTTAGTTGTGCACACCCAGTTGCTACTGCCATTTATTTGAGGACACAGGATAAACAGATCTTTCAGGCACAAGCCCTTTTCAATTCAATTGTCCTAAATCATACAAGCAACACAAGCAGTATATATACAAGTGAAATAGTACTTACATGACCAAGATTGCCACACTCACATAATCATAAAACGAAAACAGCTATAGGATCAGTCTCGGTGTTCCCAGTTTTTCAGACACCTCTTGTGACGTCTGGGTTTCGGCAGACACATATGTGATGACGTCAGACGTCACGTCCATCGCGTGTGACGTCATCATGTTCTGTTGCTAGGAAACTGAGTAACAAACAGAACTACAAAGATGTAACCGAGCAAAAACAAGTTGTAAGGTATTAGAAGTGTACAAGAAACTAGCAGGAATTATAAAACTCTGTTAAACAAAAACAAACCCAGGCAGAACTTGATTCTTTTCTGCTTACTCTAAATCAATTCCATAGGAACATCCAGTTTACCAGCACTATCGGCACTGATTCTGTTAACTTCTTGGGTGTACAAGTTAGTAAACAGGATGGATCACTACGAACTGATTTGCATATTAAACCTACAGATTCTAACTGGATGTTACATGTGAACAATTTCCATTCCCCTAAAAAGATTTGTTTTATTCCGTACAGCCAGTTTCTGAGGGTTCGTCGCATTGTTAGTGATGAAAGTATAGTCAACGAATGATTGACAGACTTTTCTCAAAAATTTGTGGACAAGGGCTACAACACTCGCCTGAGCTAAACGCAAGGCTTTGGATATGAACCGTGAGGAATTACTTTCCACAACAGACAGACCTAAACACAACAGAATCCCCTTTGTAAGTACTTTTTCCTCACTTACACCACAGATACAGAGAATTGTACGCACAAACTGGTTTATATTACAATCAGATAAACACATAGGACACCTCTTCAAAAATCCCCCATTGTTTTTCCAACAAACAGGGGCGATCTATAAGAGACATGGTAGTCAGGGCAGACTCCATCATTAACAAAACACAGACTTTTTCCTCCAAACTAGTACATGGTACATGCCCTTGCCTAAGCTGTAATCACTGCAATGGGGCAATTAAGGGGGAATGTTGCACCCATCCAAGGACGGGCCAACAGATCAAACTTAAAGGGTTTTTTACTTGCCAGACAGATTACGTAGTTTACCTACTCAAGTATCCATGCGGGTTGGGTTACGTAGGCAAAACTATACACTCCCTGAAAGACCGGGTGTCCCAGCATAAGACTACGTTTCATCGCACGACTTCTGACACACCAGTCGCTCGACATTTCAGAGAAATTAAACATAATGCCTCATAACTACGTGATCGGGTACTTAAAAGGGTCCCCAACTCTTGAGAGGAGTTAATAGGGCAAAAATGCTTCTCCAAAAAGAAGTTTGTTGGATGCACCTCCTGGATACAGTGTCCCTTCATGGTCTCAATGAGAAGCTTGAGTGGCACTGGTTCCTGTAGGTGCATCCTACATGTGCCTGCTCTGGGAGGTCTCCTGGATCTGGGTATGTATATTTATGCGCATGATTCCTTTTTACTATGGCTCAAGTCATTCTCTCTCTATATCTCTATATAGAGTTCCTTCCTTTACTGCATGCTGTAATTCCCCTCCTAATTGGGAGAGTTTTTGATAAATTTATTTAGTTCTATTCCTAGATTGGCATTTATGGTTTCTTTTTTCACTTCACTTTATGTTTCATTTTTACTGTGGCTGTCTGATAACAACGGTACTTCCTTACTGAATACACTCCTACGTATATTTAGTTTTTTGCTCTGATGTGAGCATTATTTATATATTAATAAGTGGTCAACCACTGGAGGTGTCTGAAAAAACAGGAATACAGAGACAGATCCTATAGTTTTCGTTTTATGATCATGTGAGGGTGGCAATCTTGGTCATGTAAGTACTATTTCACTCGTATATATACTGCTTGTGTTGCTTGTATAATTTAGGACAATTGCATTGAAAAAGTGCTTGTGCCCGAAACGTCTGTTTATCCTGTGTCCTCAAACAAATGGCAGTAGCACCTGGTTGTGCACAACTAAACTGGATGCAGAGAATTTCTTTCTACATTTGCATTTACGTGTAGCATTGGTTTTTGAATGCAGGGGTTTGTTTATATTTAATTTTAGTGTTTAACACAAAGGTGTGTTTGTATGAAGTTTTGACTTTTCCATGCAGGAGTGTATTTGTATGTAGT
The DNA here is from genome assembly GCA_933207985.1 of Pelobates cultripes. Lineage (NCBI taxonomy): Eukaryota > Metazoa > Chordata > Amphibia > Anura > Pelobatidae > Pelobates > Pelobates cultripes. The sequence goes on from OW240913.1 coordinate 337,046,546, forward strand.
GTTGAAGTTTTAATGCAGGGGTGTATTTGTGTGTAGTGTTGGTATTTGAATACTGAGATGTATGCACATACACACATGCACTACCACACTGAAACACATGCAGATACACAGATATATACACTGACATGCAAATATACAGACACATATACACACAGACACATATGCAGATACAGACACACAAACTGACACAGATACAGACACACCCATACACATACAGACAACCATAAATACAACCTGACACACATGCAGATACACAGACACACACACTAACTACATACAGATACACACACATACTGATACACAGATATATACTGTCAGACATACTGACACACAGACACATACACTGATAGACCTACTGACACACACAGAAACACATACATTGATAGACATACTGACACACATATACATACACAGACTGACATACTGACACACACAGACAGACATACTGAGACACACACACAGACATACATACTGACACATACAGATATATATACTGACAGACATTCTGATACACACACAAAGGCACATACACAGACAGACATACTGATGAACATACTGACACACACATATATATATATATACACTGACAGACATACTGACAAACACAAAGACATATATACTGAGACACATAGACAGACATACTGACACATAGATTGACATCCATACTGACTCACTCAAAGGCACATACACTGACAGACATACTGCCACACACACTGACAGACCTACTGACACACACAGTTACATACACTGACAGACATACTGACACTTACACAAACAGACATACTGACACATATGCAAAGTTAAACATTTTAAACCCACACTCCAGTTTCCTACCTTTTGCAAAAGGTAGGAAACTGGAGTGTGGGTTTAAAAATTTTAACTGTGCATATGTGTCAGTATGTCTGGGGTCCAGTGTTGTGCCTGAGGCTGTTGTAACTTAGATGCTAGCTCTCCTGCCTCCATCCTCACTGCCTCCTCCTCCCTCCAGTGCAGCTCTGTGTTCTCAGTGGGAGGAAGGTATTTGCGGCTGTTACTTCCTCCCAGGCTGCTGAAAAGTAAGGGTGCCTGGTACCATTGTTAAAGGTCCACAGCACCCGACTGGGCCCCTGCTGACACATGCCCATCTGGTGGCCCTAATGCATGGGTCACTCGATAGGCCTCCTTAGTGTGTGGGCCCTGGCTGCACCGTCGGGCCCAAGGGGGAAAATATAATATTATTAAATATATTATTTATATATCTATATAAAAGAAATTCCACAGAACAGGGGGACTCTTAGGACTTTCTTATAATGTGTATTTAGTAAAACAAAAGGTTACAATCAATTGATATTTCGGACGCACTTGGGATGGGGCCAAGACGTTGATTAGATGTAACCTTTTGTTTCACTAAATACACATTGTAAGAAAGCACTGAAAGTGCACCTGTTTTGTGGAAATTTTTTTTATAATTGCGGAGGACTGCACCTAGACAAGTTTACTTAAAGGTAGAGTGCCGCATTTACAATTATTTTACACACACACATATATATAATATAATGCTTATACATATCAGACCACCCAAACAACATCACTCTCCTTTCCCTTCTCAGACGCCTCCCAGCTCTTTTTCTCTTAGTAACTATTGCTGAAGTTTAAAATTGATGATAATGTCTGAAATATTTGGCTCCAGTTTGAAAAATAGCTGCATCTTTCTATTTACCATAGCTTGGTTGACTGTAAAAAATATGAATGTGTTGGAAATATTATATATTAAACTAATTTATGTCATAAACAGTTCCTATGACAGGAGAGATGACTTGCCTTTTTTTTAAGTAAAATGCAACTCAGTCCTCCAGGAGCCAGAACCTGCCACATATTAAGGATTTTCGAATTATCACATAATCAAACAGCATTATTTATCACTGTGTAAACCAATATATAATAAGTATTGAATGCTGCCATAGCAGCCATCTCAACGTGATTGATATCGTGTTGTGTGCTTCAGCTGAAACAAAAACGAAATACAGAAATAATGCTATTGAACTTCCTTTGGCATTTTTGGGTGGATTTCATAACAAGAAAATGTTATGGTGTTAGATTTCTCAAGTGAACACATGTACAGACTAAAAATAATTGTATTTAAATAGTTTGTTAAGTTTATTGCAATGTAAAGTTCCACGCTAATGCTTTGTACTTTGGGTATATTATCTAAAAATATAAATTTTTCATCTTCGAAGAAAAAACTACTGTTGGATTGTAACGTTGAAGGCAGTCGTGCCAAGATTAACCCTTCTGATTTTTAAGTTCCATTCCAGTATGTGAAACAGCATTGATATATCCAAATATATGTTTAACATCGGGGATTATTTATGAAACAGTGAGATTCACGAGAGACAGTGAGATACATCTCATTTCATTTGCATATATTATGCAAAGCTAACCCAACATTACTCACAGTAAGATCTTGCTGACATTGATCTTTCATACGGCATAGGTAATATAAGATTTTTGAATTTCTCTTTAAAGTACCCACAACTCATGATTTAGCAAATAAATCACACCCAGCCATTACTGGAAATGACTGAAATAATCCATCATAATCCATCATGACATCATCACTTTACCTGCTTCCAACATAGTTAAATGGGAAGATCCACCTAATTTCCAGCTTATTACACCCATTGACATAGTACCTGGCACAATTAACTCTCGTTGAGTTCATAAAAAGCCATGGTATTACGTCATTATTAAAAAGAGTGCCATAGATAACGGTGTTGCTGTACTTACACAGTCAAAGTGCTGCTCCTACTTTCTTACACTCGCTGCATATGTCAATCCGGAAGTGCCACCTCCCTGTTCTCTTCTAACTTCCCAATCTATGCTTGCATTAGGACTTTCCGAACGCGCCAAATGCGTGGATTAGGAGATGAATGCTATTGGGTATTCTGATAGAGAGAGGGACGCTGCACACTCGTGGCGCCCCTCCACTTATACTGATATGACCCCTAGTGTCATTGCCGGTTGTGGAAGTGCCACCTCATCACAGAGACCCCGTTCCCACACGTTTTGGTGCTGCAAAGGTGATGTAGACAAATCAGTGTTCCACCTCAGTTTTTAAGTAAAATTTTAGCACCATTGTCATTGTCCTGTTATGGTTTCCTCTTGGAACCTTGTATAATGCGTTATATATTCCCTGATTTTCAGGTTATCTGATTTTTACTTGTTTACTGACTCTTCTGACCTCTGTAATCCTGACCTGGCTTGTTATATTGTATTCCTGTATTTCTGGTTTCCTAAACATGGCTAGCCTCTTGTTTTACGCTTTCTCTCTTTTATATGTTAAACCCTGCCATTGTAAGGTCAGGTAATTTGTCCTTTCTGTCTTCGTATTACTGACCTAGACTTTTATATTGGGTAGTTTAGCTGTGACAAACGGCCCTCATGGTCAAGAGTACATTTCTGTAATAATGAATGCCGACAGGTTTTCTATAATATTACTGAAAGCAATGCTGAAGAAGAACATTATAGAAGGCAGAACATTGGAAGCAGAATTGAAACAGCTTTCAAATGTTCTCTTCTATATTATGTCATGGATATTTCACTTTGTATCTTATCTATTTCTATAAGAATAAAGTAGTTTAAACTTTATGTTTAACAAGTTTATGTGCCTGCATGGTGAAAACAACATCTTTTTTTCATTTAAGCATAGTTTTATGTTAGCAAAGTGAATAGAAAATGTAATAATGATAGTTTGACATGTTCTATGTTGATAGTGTTAGATAGAAAGAAAGCCAGACTCACAACATTAGATCTCTAGCTACTTGTATCCGGTTCCCCATAGATTTACATAATCCTTGTTACCAAATTACTATCAATATTAAAAAGTTCCACTCACTTTTAATGTAATATATTTAATTTTGTTGACAGAACCTTAAACCATTTTCTAATGGGAAGATCTCCTATTGTCCCTACATGCAACTTGATGGATAAAAAAAAACCATAACAAACCCAACCTCCACCCTCCTTACCATTTTCCCGAACCTCCCTCAATATAGAAAGGAGACATGGACAACAGATTGTAAGGTAAAACCATCACTGGTTGCTTTAATAATCCATAATTAAAAGAATAACTGACTAGGGTGGTGGCACAGAGGTCCTAACTACCGATATATGCTTCAGACCACAAGATAATGATGTTGCTCCCATCTAGTCCAGCAGCAGAGCCCCCATTCCTTCTGCCCAATCAGAGGCATACTTGACCTCAGGGGAGATGAACAGCCACAGCACCTTCCCTAGACACACTGGAAAGGTTTGCCAACAGGCCTACACTTGGAGGGTGAAACAGTGCTGTTACAGGCGCTCTACAGATCGTTACGGGATTACCCTGTTCATTTTACCGTATACTCTGTTTCGGTAGTTATAATGTATAAAACGCCTTACACGAACAGTCAGGACTATGTATTCGTGCATACGAACAAAAGACCACCCGGCCCTTGGCATGTGCCGCCACTTAACCTTTTTCACCTTTAAAACAACCTAACGACCGACCACCCTACAAACGGAGTATGCTTCCAATTGACCACCGGGAAGCTGCAGTCTGCGGTTAACCGCAAGCCTAATTGACTGCCTCAGGGTGACCTAGTTCGGGTAATAATTAACCGAACTGAAACTCCCGAAAGACTACAGAACGAGGACCACCTACATCCTGGTGTGTGGCCCCAATTAGAACGTTGGGTCTGCGGTTAACCGCAAGTTAAGTACCCCCCTTCATGGCGGTCTCTGTTCAGCTCATGAAAGGCTGGGACAACCATCCTCTGAGCAGTGTTCGCACAATTGTTCAGCTGCTACTCGCTCCAGGGGTTTTAGGGCCAGCTCCCGATCTCTATTCACCATCTTGTGTTCGGGACAAAAAGGCATGAAAGGACTTTGTATTGAAGAGACTGGCTATACCGTTCGTGAGATCTGAGCGAGATTCGCCTATCTGCTGCGCTCAGATCTGGGCTATCCAACGAATGGTGGAATATAATATGTGTCTATTAAAATGTTATAGTTATGTATTTTTATACTGTTTCATATGTTACAATAAAACGTGGGATTTTGGGCGCTTGGAGATAATTAACTTGCCATAACCGTTAGAGTCATTATCTCCAAGCTGGGCGGTGACCATTTCAAACGATTCACTGTAATGCCATTGGTCAACTGTTTGTATTGTCCCTGTATCCCATCAGGTCCAGAGGGGTTTTGCATAAATAGCAATGCCTGTGTGCCATTAAACCCAGTTCATTTTGACCCTCAAATCGCAGCCTCGACTCGTTTTGTGGGAACAAGGGTATCCTAGCTGTACCATAGCTAGTGGGATTGCTTTATATTCGCAGGATTCTTGTGGTATGCTGAACGGAACAGCGCTTCTCTCTCTCCACACTCAGGAACCAGGACGTCCAAGCGGTCCAGCCTTCAACTAGCTTGGAGGTAACCGTAACAAGTGCGACCAAAAAATCTGCCTGGACTACAGTCCTCCATCCCTGCATTATCCTGGAGCCTCACCCTCTCACAGGAAATGGAAAATAGGATATAACTCTCTCTCAACAGTACAGTGGTGCTGCCAGGCTAAAGTAAACAACAGTTACAGGAGAGTTGTAAAACTAAACTGGGCAGGGTTGTGAGCTCGACTCAGCAGGCCTTGCACCAGGCAACTAACCTCAAAACTCAAAACACATGGCAGGAAGGGCGGAAAACCTGTACAGGAGAAAGAAGAAAGAGACTGGCAGGCTGGAAGGGCCCCAATAAAGTAAGAAAAGCTACCTCCTTCCTGCCATACACAGTATTCACTTAGTTGCAGTCCTCTCCAAGGAGACAACCCCTTAATTTGTTACATGCCCACTAGGGGCCCTCCCCTCCCATTATCTATGTCAGTTCCCGATTGAACCAAGCCAAAACAGAAGCTTTTGTCTTCATTTACCCAACTGCCTTCAGGGCCCTGGTAGAACTATGGATGAGGGATTGTCCTTCTACTTATGTCTAGTACACCAATCATCAAAGTCCTACATCAAGCTCTCGGACCTTTGTATACATTGAACGGGCATCTTCAGGTGTTGCGATATAAATGATTTCGTTATTTTATTGTTTTCTTTTTCTAATATTAAATGGCTATAGAATAGTATCTATCTATCCATACATAGTCATGAATGACAATTAAAACATAGCATTGTGGTAGCATTGTGGACCATAGCATTGTGGTCAATCCACCATTTACAGTTGAAACTTTAATTTAGCTAATGTCATGAGCCAACTGACACACAATATATAGCTGTGCAGAGAACTACTACAGTGAACAACTTCTGAAATTCTGGTAGTCAAGGCAGTTGATAAATATTTATAGTGAGAAAAACAACCCTAAATAGTTTTCTGACATAAAGCAAACAAAAAAGTAGAATTCATCTGTGGGCCAGTCCACTAACATCAAGTAAGAACTTTATAGAATTTCAAAAAGATTTGTAGATATTGCAGTTCATTATTAGAAGCTTACATAGTGATACATGGAGGAATTACATACTGAACACAAATCTGAAATGGCACATTTTCAATTTCAGATAGATGATTTATAAAAAAAAAAAGGCAAATGTATAAAACTTCACATCAGGTGTATTTCTAAATCAATTCAAACCGCAGTAATCAACGGCACCCTGTAGATCTGTATTCTCCGAGATTATTAATAGTTCAAACTCAAACAAAATTACTTTTGACATATGGTTTTATTTTCTCTCAAACTTTTCTTATAATATAAATCAACACTTCTTTTTCAGAAAATAAAAATAGCAATAATACATGAATTCAAGAAATCCCTTTTACACAGCAGTAGCATACAGAAAATAACAGAGATGCACACTAAGTACGTGACTTAAACACTCACTGAAGCTTGCGGCTAGATTAAGAACACTTGATCAGCATAGTAAAAATCAGGAATATTAGCTGAGGATCACGGACGTGGTTGAGGTTGAACGGATTCAGGTCTGGTGATTTCCCAATTGAAGATATTTGGGAATAAAGAAATAAGATTAAAAAAATCAAGGTAAGATGATATTGAGAAAGACAAACAAGTAATATATTGTTAGCTCCTCTGAACATGGTCCATCTTCTCTTAACATTATTTTATTTGTAAATTGCTTACTATGTGTCCCCATTGTATATAATTGTTAAGTGTTGCTGAATATGGTGGCAGCATAAACATGAAAATAATAATAGATGAAATATCAAAATCACGCAAGTGGACATGTTGCCTTCTTCTTGAGAAAGTGTACTGAGTACAAAACAAGCCAGACAAATGCTGACCCCCTCGCTACCTCAAGGTAGCATTATGGTCTGCACCTCTATCCGGTACAGATCACTTTAAAAGCTCCCTCATCAGCCCCCAGCTCTTGTTGATGATTCATAGCGATGCAATTAGCATTCTGAGTCATTGACTGAGTGCTGGAACTGTGATAGCGCTCCTAAAGTGTTCAACGCATCCCCACTGGACCACCAGGGAATGGCCTCCACTGGATCAGCAGCAATAACGACTTTTCTACCAAAAGGTAAGCTGGAGGAGGGGAGAAGAAAAACCTCTCCACAAACTCAAATATTAAACACGTGCAACACTCAACTTCACTCTGACTCCCCTACACGAAAGTGAGTCCTACTTTCCCCCTTAAACACATCTCAACTGAATTCTCCTGAATCAAGCTTTAGGCTGAGTTCTGGGTATGGAGATGATGCACTGTAATAAAGGCTATAACCACTGCGTGTGGCTCCTGGTGGAAGAATCTGGATCGAGTCAATAGCAAGAGGAAGCTGTGGCTGGCAAGGGTACCCAGCCTGGGTACAGGAAGCCCCGTTACATAATATAAGTATAAAAGTATAAAATAATTCACACGAAAAAAATATATATTTTAACATGCTCTGGAAATGACCAAAATATACACAATTTACTAATATTAAATTGCACAATTACAAATAAAATCTAGTGGCCAAATTATTCAAATTTTAGCAGCACATTGGTGCCACTCTTAGTCCTTTCTTAGTCCTTGCCAGTCTACATATGGTCACATTGAATAACCTGTAAATCAAGCAAAAATACTTCTGTATATGAAACCTTTGCTTAACTCTTTAATGCTTGGAGCAATGATATATAGCTAAATCCCTTTGTGCTGTTAAATACATTTTAAACTTTCAGTGTCTTAGTACATATATATCCTTTAACCCCTTCCGACCGCGGACGTATCAGGTACGTCTGGCAAAAAACGGTCCATAATGACCTTGAACATACCTGGTACGTCCGCAGCTATTTTGAGCGCTGGAAGCTCTGATAGTATTGCAGTGATGCTCTGCATGTGCTGAGTGCCTGGAGGGGTCCATGCACTCAACGCATATATAATAATATATATCAAAAATAAATATAAAAAAATTAAATAATCAATATTAACCACCACCCCCCTTTCTAAATGCAGTGAATCATTGAGCTTCTGGGGGTATCTCTTGCCTGCCTCATCATAGGAGCAGGCTGGGGTCATCCAATCACAGCATGCTCCATTAGCAATTTTATTCCAAGTGTGTTCCCCATTTGTCTGATTAGTGTGGATCTCCCTCCCTCTCTTCACTTGTGTTTTAGTGAGAGAGGGGGAGAGATCTGTGTTTTAGCTAGAGAGATTTAGATATTTAGGTATTTTTAGGTAGGGATTTGTAAAATCTTGAGACCCAAAGGCTCTTTTCAGAGCCATTAACCCATTTCTTGCCAGTGATCACTATAATCACTGGCTCTTGCACAGCAGCACTTTTTTGCTGTTTGTGCATTTTTTTAGGGGTTCATTTTTTCGTGATTTTTTTTTTGTGAGACCCAAAAGCTCTTTTCAGAACAATTAATCTCTGTCCTGCCAGTGATCACTATACAGATCACAGGCTCTTGCACAGCAGCACTTATTTTGCTGTCTGTTAATTTTTTTATGGGTTAATTTTGTGTGATTTTTTTTTTGAGACAGGTCACTAAGTAAAGTGATTGTGATCATGTCACATGGGTCACGGAAGTCAACCAGCGCTGAGCAGTCATATGCCACCCTTGCGCTAGAGTCTGACGCGTTCATGTCAGACTCTGACCCTCATTTTGACCCTGCCAGTTGCTCAGATACATCATCACTAGATACAGGGTCTGCTGCTAGTGATGTATCTAGTTATGATGTATCTGTGCCTGCTAGTCCCCCTGCCAGAAGGAGACGTGCTGCTCCAGCTGGCAGAACTGCTGAGGAGTGGGTAGTGCCTCATCGCCAGAGGCCAGACATCCCACCCTTTACTGCAAATCCTGGCATTAATTTGGATTTCACAGGATTTAGCCCTCAGCAGTTTATGGAGGTGTTTCTGGGCGATAATGTATTGGGGAACATTGTCTCCCAAACTAATTTATATGCCGATCAGTTCCCAGCTGCAAAGCCTGACTCTTTTTTGGCAAAGCAGCAATGGGCCCCCATCGATGTGCCAGAATTTAAACGATTCTGGGCATTGACTATGCTGATGGGCATCATAAAGAAGCCCTCCATCCGCTCCTACTGGAGCAGTAGGCTCATCTGGATTACCCCTATTTACTTCCAGTGTATGTCGAAGAAGAGGTATGAAATGATTCTGCATTTCATGCACTTCAGCGACAACACCCTGTGCCCCCCTAGGGAGCATCCCCAGTTTGACAGGCTGTATAAAATCCGCCTCCTGATTACCCACTTCACTGCCAGGTTTGCAGAGGCTTATACACCTGGAAGGAATATATGCGTGGATGAATCCCTGGTGAAGTATAAGGGAAGGCTGGGATTCAAGCAGTATATTCCTTTCAAGTGCTCTAGGTATGGTGTAAAGATGTATAAGCACTGTGATAGCGAGACTGGGTATACTCAGGCCTTCCGGGTGTACGAGGGAAAGGATAGCCACCTTGACCCTCCAGGTTGCCCAGAACATATGAGAACCAGTGGCAAGATTGTCTGGGACCTGATATTCCCCCTGATGAACAAAGGGTACCACTTGTATGCCGACAATTTTTATACAAGTGTCCCTTTGTTCAAGCTACTGTACTGTTTTGATATAGTAGCTTGTGGTACAATCAAAAAGAACAGCACAGGTTTCCCAGGACAACTTGCACACCCCTAGCTATGAAGGGGGGAGACCTCAGCTCTGCGCCAAGAGGAGCTGTTGGCAGTTAAGTACAGAGACAAGAAGGATGTGTACCTTCTTACCACCATCCACACTGAAGGGACTGTGGAGGTCCCTGTACGTGGCAGAGCTGAGAGCACAAGGAAGCCAGTGTGCATCAAGGCCTATAACCGGCATATGGGTGGGGTTGATCTGGCAGATCAGCTGCTGCAGCCCTACCTAATTATACAAAAGACAAGGGCCTGGTACAAAAAGGTTGCAATCTATCTAATGCAGATTGCAACCCACAACGCTTTTTTGTTGTTCAAAAAAGCTAACCCCGGGACGCAACTGAGTTTTTTACAGTTTCAGCTCCAGATCATTTCGGGCATTTTGTACCGTGATGCACCTGCTCCCCGGGCGGTGATGGGAGAGAGCAGAGTTGGGGCTACATATTTTATTTTTAAAATTCCCCCTACTGCGGCAAAGCAGAATCCCCAAAAAAGATGCAGAGTCTGTTTTAAGAGGGGGCAGAGAAAAGATACTGTATATCACTGTCCTGATGGCCCTGGACAGCCTGGACTCTGCATTGGGGACTGCTTCAAACGAAACCACACACTGGTCATTTTTTATTTTTTTTGTTACATTTACCCAATGCATGGGGGGCATGGGTGTACTAAGGAGGCCTTGCAGAAAACAACCTGGGGTGTTTTCTTGCAATAACCAACAACAGGCTCTCCTAAATCACAGTCAAAAAGCAATGTGTGTGTAAAAATTAAAATATTTTTTGTTTGGTTTGGTGGTAGAATTAGTGCATGTAAAGTGTTAAAATGCCACCATGTGAAATGCCCTAGGGTGTCTACTTTTCAAAAACATATATATTGATGGGGGTGAATTACATTGGCCAGCTTCAAAAATGTTCCACCTGGGACATGGGTGCATGGTGGCCAGCTGTGGAAATTCCAAGTTGGAAAACTGGGATGTGCACCCCACATATAAGGTCTTTTAGCCCCCAGAGAACCTGACACACCTATGCATGGGTGGTATCACTTGACTCGGGAGATGTTGCCGAACACATATTGGGGTGTCCTTTGGCAGTAACACCTAACAGGAGCTGAGAATCTATGCCTAAAGTAGAATGTGTGTGAAAAATGACACCACAAAAAAAATGACTACCCAAACGTTTGACAGAGACTGGTGGTAGAATTAGTGCATGTAAAGTGTTAAAATGCCACCATGTGAAATGCCCTAGGGCAGGGATAGGTAACCTTTTAGCAGCACTGTGCCGATATAGGATTCTGATGTCCCGTAGCGTGCCGATCCTATTTTTTTTAAATTGAGGTGTGTATGCTGCCATATTCTGCTTGTGTTATTTTTACTGTGGTTGCTTTGTATCGTTGTATTTGTGCGTATATGTATTATATTGTATATGTTCATTAGTAGTTTATGGTATCGTATATGATACATATGAATGTGGGCTGTGTATGAGGGCTGCTTGTGGAATTGTGTGTGGATGGATATGTCACATTGAGTATTTGGTAGTGTGTGGGGGCTGTTTGGGGTATTGCATGTGAGAGTCTGCATGTGGGATTGTGTGCATATATGTGGATTGTTATTGGTGTTGCGTTAGTGGGGATTGTGTGTATGTTTGTGTGTGGGCTATTTGTATTATTTGTATGAGGGGAGGCTTCTTCTGCAGGTCTGTGTATATCTAGCAGTGTGAGTGGCTTCTCTGGGTTTCAGTGGAGACCAGGCTGGCCAGGTACAGGTCAAGGACAGGAGCTGCAACAGCAGCTGCAGACTGCTCTATTACAGTGTGGATTCCCATTCACAAGTGCTGGGAGGAACTGATCTGAGGTCACTTCCTCTACGTTCTGCAATGCATAAATTGAGGATTTTCCTTCACCACCCTTTTGTATTAGAAGATGTCTGAAGTTTCACTGAGACGCCTGATAGGCCAGAGCCTGTTTGGCTCTAGCAGCCTTGAGTGCCGTGGAAAGACACTTCGAGTGCCGTGCATGGCACTAGTGCCGTAGGTTGCCTACCCCTGCCCTAGGGTGCGTACTTTTCAAAAACATACGGTTTGATGGGGGTGAATTACATTGTTGGCTTCAAAAATGTTCCAACTGGGACATGGGTGTATGATGGCCAGCTGTGGTTTTTTTTCTAGTAAATTATATGATATGATGAAAATAATGGTATCTTTAGAATGACCATTTAATAGAGAGAAAAACGGTATATAATATGTATGGGTACAATAAATGTGTAAAAGGCAAATTACATCTAACCACAACCACTGCAGAAATTTAAAAAGAGCCCTGGTCCTTAACGGTAATAAAATGTAAAAATGGCCTGGTCACTAAGGGGTTAATCTCCTTGGCACTCTCTAAAGCAGATAAAGAGCACAGAACACATTATCTATTTCTAACGTCAAGACTTTAAGTCTATTTCTTTTAACAACTTAACTCTTTTTTTTATTATTTCTAAAATATTTTACCAGAAAGGATACATTAAGATTTCTCTCATTTTCAAGTATGTCCTGGGTCCACAAAACATGTGATGTGTAACATACATTTTGCCACTGAATGTTGATATTGTGGCTGAAAATTAAGTTTAGCATTATACAGGTATATTGTAGATGCTGACTTTAATTTCATAAATCTTTGCAGAAGAAGAAATTGCAAAACATATGTCCACCATAAAAGTGCCTTAAATTAATATTTGCCTAAAAATTGTTGTATTAAAATTGTTGTATTGTATTATGGAAAATAACCGATTATTTCCTTATATACGATAGACATCAAGTATGACCTCGTGTTGTTTATAACAACCCATTTAAAACATTTATCTGGTACCTTGAAGCATATTATTAAGATCAAGGCGATTCATTTCCATATATACAGCAATGTTCAAGGATTTGGAATATGCTTGGAATGCTTTTCACAAGAATTCCATTATCTTCACATAATGATAACAATGTTTAATATTATGAAATGCATGGAGTTTTCCTACACCGCAAAATCTAAATGCAAGAGTTTGTGCATTTCGTCCTATGTTATATAAACATACATATGCAGTTAAAGGATCACTATAGGGTCAGGAACACAAACATGTATTCCTGACCCTCTAGTGAAAACCCACCATTTAGGTGGTTTGCCCCTCCTTAGTCCCCTCAGAATGAGTTAAAACACACCTTATTTTCAGCTTCCCACGTGTCCGCCGGCGCTGGCCCCGCCCCCTTGTTTACCATCAAAATAGCCGATTTTTTGCCAATCCAATGCTTTCCAACTTGGGGGTGTCCCTAGGTGTCTCTGGGGGAAATGTAAACACTGAATTTTCTCTTAAAAGGCAGTGTTTACATGAAAATGCCTGAAGGGAGCTAATATACTCACCAGAACAACTACATTAAGCTGCTACAATAAGTTAAAATTGAAACTGCTTAAAGACAATGAAGAACTATACAAATAGCTGTTAAAATAGAAAAGAATAACTCCTAAGCAAGCACTCTATGGTAACCACCTACTCTGAAACCATTCATATAAATAAACACAAATCATGCAGTGCTTTACAATTTATAGGGCTGCAGTCCAGAGACACAGTACATTTAGATATACTGATACAAACGCAATATTAATGCCTATAAATAAGCACTTTGTGTCACAATTTTACTAATTATTACTAAAACAATTTTTCTGTATAAAGCAGTGCCCCTAACAACAACTACATCGATCTTCATATGTTAAAACCACTGACAGGTGAAGTATATAACATTGCTTATATTGTTATAATGGTACCTGTCAAGGGGTGGAATATATTGCATGTAAATCGACAAGCAGAAAGATCTAAGGGACTTTGACAAGGGCCATATATTGATGGCTAAACAACTGTGTCAGAGCATCTCCTAATTGGCAAGTCTTGTGGGGTGTCCCCATATGAAGTGGTTAGTACCTTACCTACCAAAAGTGGTTTGGAGGAAAGACAGGATTCAGGGTCATGTGCATTCATGGCTTATTGATGCACGTGGGGAGCAAAGGCTAAAACACACAGTGCATCGCAGTTTGCGTGATGACCCCTGTCCACTGCTAAAAGTGCCTTCAATGAGGATGTAAGCATCAGAACTAGACCATGGAGCAATGGAAGAAGGTTGCGTGGTCTGATGAACCATGCTTTCTTTTAAATCAAGTGTATGGCCTGGTGCGTCATACCTAGGGAAGAGATGGCAGCATCATGTACGATGGGCAGAAGGCAGGCTGGCAGAGGCAGTGTTATGCTCTGGACATTGTTCTACTGGGATACCTTGGGTCCTAATTCATGTGGATGTTACTTTGACACATATCACCAGGGCCGCCATCAGGGCATGACAACCGCAACGGTTGTCATGGGCCCGGCGGTCCTGGGGGGCCCGGACTGCTAAGGTCGTCCGGGCCCCACATTCAGTGGGTACATACCGGGTCGCAGGGGGCCCTGCGACCCCGGTATGTACCCACAGGGCCAGCCTCTTCTCCTGGGGGGCCCAGCAGCCAGTCACCTCAGGGCCCCCCAGAGGCTGGCCCTGACAGCAGGGGGAGGAGGAAAGAAATTTAAGGAAGGGAGGGTGGGGAAATTTGAGGGAGGGGGAGGAAAGAAATTTAAGGGGGGAGAGGAAGGAAATTTGAGGGGAAGGGGAAGAAGGAAATTTGAGGGGGGGAGGAAGGAAATTTGAGGGAGAGGAAGGAAATTTGAGGTGGGGAAAAGGAAGGAAGAGGGGGGGAGAAGGCAATGAGAGGGAAGGGGAGAAGGAAATTGGAGAGGAGGGGGGAGAAGAAGGAATTGAGGGGAGAAGAAGGAAATTTGAGGGGGGGAGGAAGGAAATTTCTGGAGGGGGGAGAGGAAGGAAATTTGAGGGGAGGAAGGAAATTGGAGGGGGGAGAAGGCAATGAGAGGGAAGGGGAGAAGGACATTGGAGAGGGAGGGGGAGAAGAAGGAAATTGAGGGTGGGGGAGAAGAAGGAAATTGAGGGGGGGAGAAGAAGGAAATTGGAGAGGGAGGGGGGAGAAGAAGGAAATTGGAGAGGGGGGGAGAAGAAGGAAATTGAGGAGGGGGAGAAGAAGGAAATTGGAGGGAGGGGGGAGAAGAAGTGAAAATTGGAGGGGGGGAGAGGAAATTGGAGACAGGGAGGGAGGGGGAGAAGAAGGAAATTGGAGGGGGAGAAGGAAATTGGAGGGGGGAGAAGGAAATTGACGGGGGGGAGGGGGAGAGATTGACATACATCACACACACACAATGCACCCCTTGTACACAGAAAAACAAACAATGCATTACACACAGACACACATACACAAGCAATGCATCCCTTATACACAGCACACACACTCAATGCATCCCTTACAGATGCACACACTGCATCCCATACATACACAAACTCACCTTGCAGCCCTTACACATACAAACACAGATTCACACAATGCATTCCTTACACACATCAGAACATCCCCCCCACACACACTCCACCCCCTGTGAACAAACTCATTGGTGGAACATGAAGGTGGATCCTGGGACCCAGACATTGAGCTGTGTAAAGGACCCTCAAAAAAATGGAGCTGCTTCCAGTTGATCCCAGAACATTGATTTTTGTGACCACAGTTACAAACCGCCTCCAGAGAGCCTGTTCTACACCAGACCAGTGGAGCCAGACGGGAGCTAGAGCCCATCATCATCCTCATCTGGTTGTAAGTAGGCAATCTAGTATATTATTTGTGGCACTAATCTCTAATTTACCTCACATTAAAAGGGACACTATAGTCCCCAGAACCACTACAGCTTAATGTAGTGGTTCTGGTGTCTAGCCTGTCCCTGCAGGCCTTTTAATGTAAACACGGCGGCACTGCAGCACTGGTGTTAGTTAACATGGCAGATCATATGGGTGGGGCATTGTGATGTCACATGGGGGGGCGGCAAACTTTACTTTTGCCTAGGGCGGCAAAAATCCTTGCACCGGCCCTGCAGACACTGCATTCCTGTGGGCGGACTCGGGGGGGGGGCTGCAGCACTTTGGGCGGACTCGGGTGCAAGCACCGGGGGGCCCAGACCTTGAGCTGTGTCAGGGGCCCCACAATTTCTGATGGCAGCCCTTCATATCACCTACCTAGAGATTGTTGCAGACAAAGTACATTTCTTCATGGTAATGGTGTTCCTTGTTGGCAGTGGCCTCTTTCAGCAGAATAATGCACCCTGCCAATTGCAAAGATTGTTAAGGAATGGTTAGAGGAAGATGATGAAGGGTTCTAAAAGTTGCTTTGGTTTTCAGATTCCAAGATCTAAATCCCATTGAGCATCTTTAGGATGTGTTTAAACAACAAATCTAATCCATGGAGTCCCCACCTCGCAACTGGTAGGACTTAAAGGATCTGCTACTAATGTCTTGATATCACACAACATGTTTAGAGGTCTTGTAGAGTCCATGCCTTGAAGCTTTAAAGCTGTTTTGGCAGCACAAGGGGGACCTACACAATATTAGGCATGTGGTTTTAATGTTGTATCAGTGTATATAGTTCTAACCATTAACAATCATGAAATGCAGCCTATATAGGGCTGAATCCTTACTAACATCTTTCTGGGTACTAAGCCCTATTTACTACTATATAATGGCAGATAAAATGTTTAGATTTACTGTAAGTGTAATTTTGTGAGTGTTTTACCAGTATTTAATGCTAGCACTATCCGTTGACAAGTGGGACCAAAATATTCAAATTCTAGGTATTGCACACCCTCTGACCTATTATTAAGTAGTATTTAAGGCCAGATATATTGGGTACCTTCTATCAGCTTATTTAGGTCTAGAGGGCTTGGGTACCTTCTATTTGGCCCTATTTTCTTGTTAAAGGACCACTATAGGCACCCAGACCACTTCAGCTTAATGACCACTCACTGACAGCCGCTAGAGGCGCTTCCACCAGCGTCCATAGAGAAGATGCCAGTGTCCATAGGAAAGCATTGAGAAATGCTTTCCTATGGACTGACTCTTGCCACGCATGCGCATTCAGCCAATGACGACCGAAGGAGGAAGAGAGTCCCCAGCATCGAGGGAGCCCGGCACTGGAGAAAGATAAGTGTTTAACCCCTTCCTCCCACTTCAACCCGGTGGGAGGGGGCCATGAGGGTGGGAGCACCCTCAGGGCACTATAGTGCCAGGAAAACTAGTTTGTTTTCCTGGCACTATAGTGGTCCTTTAAGTCTATGTGGATTGGACCAATAGGTACACCCTATTTAAATGCTGAGGTTTCACAAGACCCTGTATGCATATTTCTAACATCATTTAATTTATTTGGGTCACAGAAGAGAGCAGCAATTTTGTAATCCCCAATATATATGTATATGTGATATGGTAATGTAGCGTAAACATTTGCTGTTAAATACTTGAGTTTCCAATGTGGTAGATGTGTCCTGTTAGGAAACACAGTAACGTCAATTTGCAGCAGTGTCAAACACGAAGCTTTATATAAAGTTTATATGTAGAATTTCATTTATTTTCAGTATTCTACAATCCTTACTATTTTGTGGGCACCACATACTTCTTTTTAATTCACTTTTAACCCCTTAAGGACACATGGCACGTGTGACATGTCATGATTCCCTTTTATTCCAGAAGTTTGGTCCTTGAGGGGTTAAACTAAATGTACATATTTGTATAATTTTTGGGGGGAGAAAGCATTATTTGTAGGTTAGTGCAATTGTGCTGAATCCTCTCCTAAAAAGGGCACCTACTAAAACATATGGTTAAGTACTTAAAATGAGGTTGTGGGTCCTTTGATGAGATTAGATGACACTTATCACACCCCATACATCTACAGACAGCATTATATGTGCTAATAAAATCCTGTGCACTCTCCTCTTTCTCTTTTATCCTGTATCCATTGTTACTTGTTCTCGCACCGGAGTTACAAGGCAGCCATTGCCATTTCACAAGCCATCTCTATACAAATAAAAGCACTTTGCAATCGGTCTCTGTATTGCAGCACAATGATAAAATAGTAAGGCAGGCAACCTATTAGGTGTTGAAGTGAAATTAAAGTTTGTTGGGTGGCAACCAACCACAAGGAAAATACAGTACAATAAACTTTAAACCCTCTGCATCACCTGCTTGAGTGGTCAACCTTCCATTTCTATATTGCATACTAGGGAATGTCTAGTTCCTCATATGGTTGTCCTGAAAAATTTTCGGGCCCCTTACACAGTTCAAGGCTTGGACTCTCAGGGCTCACTCCTGAGTCCACCAACAGGGCTCATCATGAGTCCGCCCACAAGTGGATTGGATACCGTGTGTGTGTGTAGTGAATGCGGTGTGTGTGCGGTGAATGCAGTGTGTGTAGTGGATGAAGAGAGTGTGCATGTATAGTGGATGCAGAGTGTCTCTGTGTAGTAGTGGATACAGTGTGTGTGTATAAAGTGGATGCGTTGTGTGTAAAGTGGATGCAGTGTGTAACGTGGATTCAGTGTGTGTGTGGAGGATGCAGTGTGTGAAGTAGATGTAGTGTGTTTGTAATTAATGCACAGTGTGTGTTTATATAGTTTGTATAGTGAATGCAGGTTGTATGTTTAGGTAATGATGCAATGTGTGTAGTGTGTATGTGTGCCTAATGGATGCAGTGTGTGTAGTGGATGCATAGTGTGTGTTTTTGCAGTGGATACAGAATGCATAGTGAGTACAGAATGTGTGTATGTGTATAGTGAATGCATTGTGTGTTTATTTATTTATTTTTAAAATATTTACCAGGATGGATGCATTGAGATTTCTCTTGATTTCAAGTATGTCCTTGGTCCACAAAACATTGCATTGTTACAATAGGATGCAATATTACAAAAAAAAAAAATACAATATATAAACTATGTATATATATATATATATAAATATATATATATATATATATATTTATTTATTTATTTACTTTTTTATTTTTTTAACACATAACAGGTAATAAATATAGTCAACCATGACAGGTGCATTCTGTAATGAAGTATATTGTCATAGATCTCTTAAAATATTTTAGATTTTGTTTGTGTAGTGGATGCATTGTGTGCATGCATAGTGAATAAGGAGTATGTGTTTGTATAGTGAATGCAGTGTGTGTGTGTGTACATATATATATACACACACATATATATATATATATACATACACACATATACACACACACACTTCCTAGCTATCGCCGGGACACCATCCGCACTTTAGACCCTAGCCTCCGCAGCTTAGCTGGGGTCTCGCCGTTGCTTCCTACCCTGGAACAGGGTCCTGGATCCAGCTTCCAGTGATCAAAGCTCTCCTGCAGAGAGTATAGCTGTGTAGTGATTATAGTTGTAAAAGCATTCCCCCCCACACATTAGCCAAGATGCTGGGAGTAGATCTGTTTAATGCAGGCAAGCACTCTCAATTTATACACACTGTAAACTCCTCCCCTGTGCCTGAGAAATAATTGAGTCAGGAACTGTACCAACTCAATTATCTCCCAGGTACAGAAAAGTATAACAATGTTTAAACACCCCAAAAGTACCCCCAAAATACATTTGAGTGCCTATCATATTCAAAAAGCGCTCCGATCGGTTTGGTGGTTTGGGATTGCCATTGAGGTAAACTTTTGACTGGCCGTCCACGAGGTAGAAGCCCAAAATAGTTCCAGAGAAATCGTGGCAACGGCCGGTCTCTGTTTGCGGACTTCCATATGAAAACCACAATAGACGAATGACTTAAAGTGTCGAATGCTCCCCAATTCGGTAGTTCATATGGGTGGTCGGGAACTTGAACGGGCAGCAATTCCATCTTCACTGGTGTTCACGAGAGTGCCTACCTGAAATAAGTTCCAGGCACTCGATGACCAACACCGCTGCCTGCGTTCGTGCGACAAGATGACCGCCAACTCAGTTCCCACGTGTTCGTGCATACGAACGGCGGCCACCCAGCCGAACACTTAGAACACTGAGGTGCGAATCGATTATGGAGGTGTCAGGAGAGGTTAATAGGGCCAGAGGTGGTCCACAATTCGTGAGTTTGTTCAGTTCCCAAACAAAAAGGGAAAACACACGAACCACGAATTTTATGGGTCGGTTACATGGCCCATAGTCTTTGGGCAGGAGGCTAGCCAGCAGGCTCCTCTAGGAGCTTGTGTCATAGGCATATTTGCCACAGAGACATTTAGAGACCTCTAGCTCAGAGACAGGGGGAAAGGAGTTAAAAGTGGTAGATACATTATCGAAGCTGAGTATTGGAGGGGAGGAGGAAAGAGGGGAGACTGCATTCCTAATTTGGTCGATCTTCTCAGTAAAGTGACATGCAAAATCACTAGCTATACATCATGTGACAATACAAAGTTGATTAAATTGATAAATTTTCCATAGAACTCTTGGTGCTCTTTTGCATATCATTCAGTCTGTCTAGTTAATGATATACAGAAATGAATATGATAGAAAGTGTTTATTTGTGTCCAGAATTCTAAGTCACAGAGTAATGTCAGCAGACAAAATTTCTAAAAGTAAATATTGTGTTTTAACTACATACATTCTTTACAAATGTCTGAAAATACAACATGAACATAGATCAAGAACTACTCAATTTTTGTAGCATTAACAAGATATGCCTGTTTCACAGCATGCAATAATGTAGGAACTGATTCCATTAAAGGTACAATCCAAGCCTGCTGTAGTGGTTATGGTTTCAGTTGTGCCCTGGTGTCAAACCACGCTAGAATGCCAAACTGCTTTAGTATGCATCCTTAGCAATCTGAATGAGAAGCTGGATGTCTCTGTATAGTGATGTACATGTGATGAAGGTCAATGCTTATTGGCTGAGTGTGCCCTGAGTGGCTCTGATTTAATCCACACAACTATCTGTATTCTCCTACAGTAAAATACTAAATGCAGACATAGTCACCCAGCAGGACCATACTAAAACCATACTAAACCATACTAAAATATTGCAACATCTTAGGACGGCACCAGGGCATTAGTGGCACAATAAGCCCTGTAGCTGGATGTTGTGGTTATGGTGCTTGGAGTGTTTCCTTATGGAATAAAAATCAACTCCTGTTACATATGGTAGCTGTTCTTTCTAAACCCTCAATGCTGCTGCTTATTCTGGGAGGCCTGTCAATTATCATGTGATTCATTGTCCAATGGCCACCTCAGATCGCTCAGATTGACAGCAACCAGCGAAAGCCAATAGGACATTTTTCTAGACCCCTTTTGACTTAACTGAACTAAAACTCCAGTGAAACAAATATGCATTGTCAACAACGATAGATAGCCCAGATATAAACAAAGTGAACAGAATTCATTCTTACTGATTCAGAAGGTTGCTGTCATTGAAACAACAAACTTGAAAATCATCCTCTAAATTATGCACAAGAAACATATTACTATATGCAAATTAAATGAACGTATTATATTCCTACTTCTGAGATGGAATTATTGTCTTTTAACATTCTCAAAGCAAACCTTCATTTAGCTTTTGTCAACCCAATATATGTGCATAATCTTCAAAATAAAAAGTTGATGAATAGAAATAATATATTCATATTTCATAACGATGTGTAGAACTCAACATTCTGGAAACGTTATGTGAAGGATAAAAGCCAAGATTGATAAACTAAATATATATGAGAATAAATATTAGGGCGCATTATCCGTAGACCATAAAAACAGTATTTATTTTAGAGACCCTTAAGCCATATTTATCAAAACAAAACTGAGGAAATGTATGTGTACACTAAAAGACATGGAGCCATACATAGAAAATACTTATTTCCATCAAACCTTTTTTTTTTATAGGAAAAATGGAACTATGCATTCATTGTCCCTTGACCCTTGTGTCCACGGTATTGTTCCACTTTGTAGAACAGAAAGAAAGGTTTCCATAGCAATAAAGTTGCACATACATTAAGCTATGGGGCAAGTGTTGTTAAGAAGAAAATCAACATGAAAGTTAGCAATGAAATAAAATACATAAAAAGGGAAGAAAATAAAAGAGGCTTGAAATATGTGTATGTTGCATGGGGAGTAGATATAGAATTAACAATAATTAGAAACATGTGGATGAAAATAGCTATGCTAATTTCAGACACACACACATATATATCTCACTATGAGATATATATATATGTAACATAAAATATGCTATTTCTGTCAAAGTGAAATAGAGAGACGGAATACGAAGAGACAAGCCGAGGTCAGGGAGCAAAACCAAGTAAACATAAGACAAGCCAAAGTTCGGTAGCCAATTAATCAGACAGAGTATAATGCTCTGTTGGGCTAAACAAAGACCACAACAGGGCACTGAAGCAAGGGGGAGGTTATCGTATATACACACAGGCTGTGTCTGATTGGCTAACCTCCCATTAGTGTTAACCACAACACGTGGGAGGTGTTCCTGCCCTCCCTTCAGGACTCTGAGGTCATCACTTTGTGCCAGGTCACATGACCGGGCCTGGCACACATATAAGGATGCTGTTAGTCTGGAGCACGGCGGCAGGGACAGCCACGCACTGCGGACAGGGACCAGATGCCGCCGCTCGCAGTGACAAGGTAAGCAAGGCCACTGCGAGCGACGCCAGGCAGAAGACCTGACAGTGATAGCATGAATGATTTAGCTTTTTTCTGTGATATGGCTAAAATAGTACCCTGGAGTGAATCACCGGTGACTTGGGGTGTAATCTTTTTTTTTTTTTTTTTAAACCTAGTAAAACATGCCATGAGTAGTAAGTCTGTGCTTCTTGCTTTATGACATCACTTCAATATTTGTTGATAAGTATGGGAATGGAGCTTCTAATGTAAGGTATTCTAGCTCATTGCCAGTAAATAGATGCTATATATTTTTTTTTTTTTAAACTACATCAGAAATTGGTATTTAATTTGTGCTTTTTTAATCTTTAAGAGCTTTAGTATCAAATACCAAATCATCAATTGTTTTTTGTTTATTCTAGTTCCATATTCTCTTTAACCCCTTCATGACCGGACTGTTTTTGCGATCTTGTACGTTAAGGACCAGGGCTGTTTTAACACTTTTGTGGAATTTGTGTTTAGCTGTAATTTTCCTCTCTCTCATTTACTATTCCCATACAAGTTATATACTGGGTTTTTTTCAGGACAAAAAAGGTCTTTCTTTGATACCATTATTTGTATCATATCATATAATTTACTTTAAAAAAAAAATATGGTGAAAAATTGGAAAAAAACATGTTTTTTGACTTTTACTTAAAAGATCTTTTACTTATCTACAAAAGCTAATGGAAAAAAACTGCTAAATAGATTAAAAATGTTGTCCTGAGTTTAAAAACACCCAGTGTGTACGTGCTTTTTTGCTTTTTGGTTGCAAGTTGTAGGGCTATAAGTACAAATAGAAAATTGCTGTTTCAAAATATATATTTTTAAAATGTATCAATAGTGACATTGTAACACTGTTCTCTGTCATAAATCTCTGAATTACACCTGACATGTACATATTTTATTAAAGCAGACAATCCAGGGTATTCAATATGGTGTATGTCCAGTCTTTTTTAGTAGCCACTCGCAAACACTGGCCAAAGTTAGCATTTATATTTGTTTGTATGTTAAAAATGCAAAAAATTATTGAACGCTAACTTTGGACAGTGTTTTTGACTAAGTCCCCATTTGCAATGTGTTGTCCTTGTACCTTGGGTTGTCTTTATTTGCAAATGGTACGCCATCATGTGGGTGATTCTCATTCCTGTGCTACCATACGCTCTCAAAGGCAACATAACCAACCTGGCAATTTTCAATGTAGAAACATTTGACCTTATATTTGACCCCGTAACCTTCAAAAACGCTATAAAACCTGTACATGGAGGATACTGTTATACTCCAGAGACTTTGTTGAACACAAATCTTAGTGTTTCAAAACAGTAAAACATATCACAACAATTATATCATCAGTGAAAGTGCCATTTGTGTGTGAAAAATGCAAAAAACTTCACTTTCGCTGACAATATCATAGTTGTGATATGTTTTATTGTATTGAAACACTAATATTTGTGTTCAGCGAAGTCTCCCGAGTAAAACGGTACCCCTCATGTACAGGTTTTAGGGTGTCATAGAAAGTTACAGAGTTAAATACAGTTTAATGCAAATAAAATTCTCTGGACTTTCAGCCTGGGTTGTCAGGCAGGTCACTCAAATTGCAATCAATAAAATTACTTAATTATGTAAAAATATTACATAAATATGCACGTAGAATTTAAATATATATACATATTTATATATTTGAAGTCTATGTGTATATGAAATTATTTATGTAATTTTGTATATGGATATATATATTTTGTATTATTTTGATTTATTTATATATACATAGATGTATATATAATGTATTCTAAGTGTATTTTGATATAAATATATATATTAATATCAAAATACTGTTAGAATAAAATTTCAATAATATATATATATTTTTTTTAGTTATTATATATATATTATATATATATATATATATATATATATATATATATGTGTGTGTGTGTAATTTAATTATAAGTGTATTTCATTTTACACATGCAGGGAGGCAGATACTTGAACACCAATTGTGGCCATGTGACCACTCTGTTGTGACTATTTGATCAAAAAGGTTTATAGCTATTGATTTGTTTCTCAGGATGTTTTTTTATTTTAAGGTAGGTTAAAAATTCAGATTTTAAAAGGGTATTCCTTTCCTGTATTTCTTGAAAGGATTTTAGATTATTGTCTAGAAAAAATCTCCCAGAATTTTAAACTCTTTCTCTTTCCATTTGCTTAGATTTATATCTGTAAGATACCCCTTCAGTACATCTATAGGTGCCAAAATTGAGATATTATTTTCAATTGTATACCGTATTTTTAGATAATTCATAGACCTAAAAAAATATTTTAGAATTTTATTTTGAACATTCAGCTTTTTAAAAGCTGGATGATCTAACCATATTATCCATGGAGGCTCTAGTGTTGCAAAACCTAATTTTCAATTTTTATCCATGCTGTTTGGTCTAGAGCTTTAGAAAAATTATTTTATGAGATGTTCTTGTTTTTTTTTTGTCCCCACACAAATTTCAGAAAAGTTTCATGAAACTCGTTCAGGATCTTTTTGGGTATTCTCAGTGGAATAGAGCGCATTACATATTCGAGTTTAGGTATAATATAATCTTTTAATACGCTAATTCACCCCATCCATGAAATATATAATGGTTTCCAATTGGATAATGATTTTTTTTATTTCTTGAAGAAATCCCTCTTTTATGTGCAATATTTCTTCCCTAATTATTCAGTAGATATAACTACCAAACATTAAACTTCTAAGAATGCCTCAATTGAGCCTTCTATCTGTGCGGCCGGCGTTCGTAATACCGAACGCCACGTGGCTGAGAAAACGGCGGCCATCTTTTTTCATGCGAACAAAGGCAGCGGGACTTGGTCGTCGAGTGTCTGGAACTAAAATCGGACAATCGACTTCCTGAACACCGGTCTCAAACAAGCGAACGCTGGAGCTTTATTTCCAGAACAGCTAGAAGAGCGCTGTTCGGTATTTTTGTGCATTCAAATGAGGGGAACAATCGCTGCTAAGAGCCAGGGGAATCCATTTGTGGAATTATTCGTTTTTTGCCACTTAACTTAACTGAATAGACCGACAAAACTACCCAAACTCCTGGAACTGTTTTGGGCAGCCACCTCGCGGTTAGCCGGTCACAAAGACTTCCATACTTTTTGAGAACCCCTGAACCGATCTGGGTGAAATTTGAATATGTTGGTCACCCAGATCAGGGCTATCAGGGGACATATTGTTTGTAGGGATACCCCATGTCTAAAGGGGTGTTCTGAATATTGGGGAAAATTTTTATTTTCTGCCTGGAGATAATCAAGTTATTACTTTATCAGACTTGATTATCTCCAGGACTAGGGGAGGGAATTGTATGTTTGTGCTGGGTGTGTTTTACGGTTTTCCTGTAACTGATTGGTTGTACTGTGTTCCACCCTGTGGGATGTCCCCTTGCATGGGGACTTGCATGAAAGCCAGTGTGTGGTCATTAAAAGCTAGTTCTGTTGTACCCTTCTTCTTGACTTCGGCTGATGTTTGGGGATTCGTATGCTTTATTACGGGAATCATCTTGTAAAGCTATTGTGTTCGTATGGATTTAGTCTATTTCATCTACTGAACGGAGAGCTATAATCACTGATGCGCTGGCGGTTCGGGAGGAAACTACCGAATGAGGATTGGATATACTAGGTTTCCTTACAAGGGGTAATTATTCTAAATACATTTTTTTCCAGTTAAATCCCAATCTGATTCCCTGGTAATCCAAAAATTCGAGAGTCCAGTTAAATTTATATTTCTTTTTAAAAATATTTAGCTCTAACCCTGTTATATTGTGGCATAACATTTAGTCAAGTTAATTCTATAGTTTGATATTACACTAAAATAATTTATACATTTAAGTGTAGTCGGAATTGATACCTGAAGGCTAGCAAGAGTGAGGATTACATCATCTGCATAAAGTGAAATTTTATATTGATGATTATTTTTTTTTAATTCCCATTATCTCTTTTGATTGTCTAATCATTGTGGCTAGGGGTTCAATAGTGAGGATGTAGAGCATAGGGACAATTGCACATCCTTGTCTTGTCCCATTATTGATCATGACTATATCAGAGTCTAATCCCCCACCACAAACATTTGCAGATGGAAATGTATACAGGCTCATTATTCGTTCATATATAGTGTCTTGAAACCCAAAGACTTTTAAGACCTATGACAGGTAGGGCCAACTAACCCTGTTGAAGGCCTTTTCTGCATCAAGAGCCTCAAATACCACAGGATCTATGTTGCTATTTACTTCTTGTATCAAGTTCAAGATTTTGCGAACATTGATAACAAAACCTGGTTGATAACAATGGATCAATCTAGGTATCACATTCTTCATTCTTTCCACAAGTATCTTTGAAAATAATTTTATATCAATATTTATGAGAGAGACTGACCGATAATTACTAACAAAATAAGAATCCTTGCCTTGCTTTAGAATTGGAATTGTGTTTGTCTGAAGCATTCCTAGAGTAAATTCTGCTTACTAAACCCATTAAATAGTTTGTCGAGTATCAGCAGTATCAAAGGCTCAAATCTCTTATAGAACATTACAGTATGCCCATCTGGGCCAGGGGCTTTTCCTAATTTTAAGTTTTTAATATTCCAATGTTGTAGGAGAATTCAGCTCAATAAGTGTTGTACTATCTAATTTTGGAAGTTTAAGTTTTTTATTTTTTAAGTCTGTCACTGCTGTTGATGGTAAAGTTGGGGCAGGTAGGTTGTACAGTGATTTGGAAAATCGAATCTGGGGATAAATGTACCTTATTACCTTCTTCTATTTTCCTGATTGATGTTAAAATTTTCTTCGATTTTAACTTTTTTGAGAAGGGTTTAGCCACTCTACTATCACCGTAGTACCAATACTGGTTAAGTTTTAGAATTGCGTTTGATGTTTCAAGTTCTAATCTATTTTTTTTATCTCCTTTTGGAGATTTCTTATTTGAGTTGTTCTATATATTGTGGTATTCTGTTTGTTTTCATTTTCAAGCTGTGCCAGAGAGATATACATATCTCTGAGAGGTTTGCCCATGTTTCTCTTATTTTGGATCCCCAATTTGATTAAGAGTCCTCTTATATAACATTTAAATGTGAACCATAGAGTACCTGTCTTGACTTCTTCAATATCATTAAGTTTAATGAATTCCCTAATCTGGCTCTGTAAAAATCTGCAATTCTCTTCAGATTTCAAGATATTTTCATTTAATCTCCACTGAGATCTGTTTCCACCCTTATATTTCTCACTAATCTCCAAGGTTATTAGAGCATGATCTGACCAAGAAATAAAATCTATCTTAGATTTTTCAAACAGTCGTGTATTAAGAGAATTTGTAATAACTAGATCTTTTTGCAAGTATTATTGGCTTCTTTATATCTTATATATGATGCCTCTGATTTGTCCGATTTAAATGCTTTAAATGCCCTTTTCTTATTTTTAATCTTTTGTTTTACTTCTCTACTAAGCCACATTGGTTTCAGTTTTTTTTTATATATTTATTACCCAATAGTGCATATTGAGAAATGTACCTTTCTAATATTTGTTTCAAGAGCTTCCATTTATCCTCAGTAGTTTTTTTTCCCTAAGAAGTTTATGCCAGTCGATATGTTTTAGAGCTGTCCTAATCTTTTTGAAATTGGCTTTTTTTGAGTGGCAAAACAGGAGAGGGAGGGAAAATTAAGGGAATGATGACAGGAATCTAACCCTAACCCTACTCCTAACCCTAACCCTAACCTCCATCCCCAACCCCTACCCCAACCTTCCTAGGTTCCTTCCAACCTAGGGTTAGGGTTAGGGGTAGAGGTTGGGGCAGGTTTAGGGTTAGGAGTCGAGGCATCGCTGCAATATCCTTAGAGCGGTATTCCTAGTACCTAGTACATCCGCTGTCCTTAACGGGTTAATGGTGTGATTATCGCACTGTCCAAACTAAGGAGCATGCATATGGAAGAGGGATCCTTTCATCCTTTGTATGTTTTACATTTACTTCATCAAAAAATCATGTCTTTTCAATACATGTTAAAAGACTTATTATAGTAATATATAATTTAAAGGTGACATTTGTTGTTTAAGGACCATTTTTCTATGTACTAGTATGAAGACTGACTGGTGAACGATGAACCTGTTCTGATATCCCCTCCACTCGTATATTGCTTGCAATTCTTTTATTTTCTACATATAATTCCTTTATCCACAATAAATTTCCAGGAAAGTGTACTTTCACTCATGATAAAGAATTGATGAGCTTCTTTTGCTAGTCTGCAGTTTATGCACCTAAAATTGCCGTGGAAAGGGCAAAACAGTTTGATCAGGAAGGAACTGCTAGCATGGGGAGAAAGACTGTCACTTTGTATTTTTGCTTAGCCAGTTGAGACTGCAGTTGACTGGAAAGATCTGTGCTTGGAACCCAGCATGTTCCAATATTTAACTATTTAATTTATGCAGTACTTATATATACACTAAGACTGGAACATTCGGATGTTATTATATATGATTTGTTGAAATTTTTCTGTATTGATATTTAAAATATACAACAGAATTGTACTCTTATTCATCTTCAAATAAAATAAATTTCCCACTAAATAAAAAAAAAAAAGATTACTACAGATTTATGACCTTATTTACCAGTTGCCATTTGCCATATAGTCACAGATCATGTCATTCAAAATAAAAAGAATTATATGTATGTACATACATATGAGATATATAAATACATATATTATATCTATATCTAATATGTAAATATATCCTATATTTAATCTCATACTAAGTGTATTTTTATATTAATATACACATATATTAATTTAAAAATACACTTATAATTAAATTCCACCACTCCAGCTGTTCAGTGCACTTGTCTATTTGTAAAGCATGTGGTATTTTGCATGGCATTTTTACAAGTGTCGCTGTATAGCTTCAGAGCAACTGGGCAGGTTTCGATGAATTTTAATTAGTCAACAAACATTTATTCATAGATGTTCCAATGCTTTCATTTGTTATGATCACATATGTCCCCTCTACACTTATGACCTCGAGAATTTTTGCAGATGTAAATTTAAGATTCCAGCATTATATGTCTAAGTGAGTGTTTGAGTTGAATAAATGACAGGTGATAGATTTACTACCTTTTTTTTTTTTTTAACAAATAATGAATATTTGCTATAGTTTGAGCTTTAAAACCTTTTTTAGAAATGAAATATTTTTGACAATCCATAAATCTGCGTAACTGTAAACACTTTTCCCAAAATTGGCTGGTACATCAATAAGTATCAAATGTTCTTCTTGCCATTTCTTCTTCATTTTATTTTCTCTGGGTTTATGACCAGTCTGCTTGTTTAACTTTCATTTGGAACTTTTTCAAAGAAAAAGAACATTCATAATCTATAGCAAATAATCAGTAAGAGCATGGAAAGGCTTTGCTCTGAAAGTTAATGGAAAAGTAGTAATCTGAGAATTTAAGCATCTTCTAAAACTTTCTATGCCTTATCTTTACCTCACAGAGCTTTTTGGATTTTGTATTGGTTTATTTGAATGGAAGCTGTCTTTTTTTGCCTTCACTTGATATGAAGATATACTTTTTTATGTATTTAATAACTCAAATTTAGGAATTGCTGTATTTCAGGTGCAACATGAATCATCAACAGGTTATCAAAAAAGATGAATTTCTTTCTATTTTCAATCACTCATGTAAAACAGTCACCTTTTATTTTTTGCCAAAGATCCACAAAAATTCTGCCACTACACTAGGTCGCCCGATCATTAGTGGCATAAAATCCCTCACATGTAACCTTTCTCAGTATGTTGATTTTTTTCTACAAACGTATGTACCATTAAGTTCATCTTACATACAAAACACTAAACACATACTACAAGACTCACTAAATATAATCTGGAAACCCACATACATATTAGCCACAGCAGACATTACATCTATATATTCAGAAGGGACTGGAAGTAATAAGTTCTAGTGTCCCTCAACCAATTGGCTTCATCACAAATTAATTTTCTTGTTAGTTGTATCAATTTTGTTCTGACAAAAAAAAAAATTCTGGTTCGATTCCCAATTTTTCCTTCAGATGTGTGGCCATGGGAACCAAGTTTGCACCCAGTTTTGCGAACCTGTATGTATCCCATTGGAAACAGAGACATATAAGTTTGTGGTACTTTTTTGGGGGTAGACTGGTCCTATGGTGGCGCTATATGGATGATGTCTGTATAATTTTGGAGGGTGGCTAACAGCTTGGCTTCATTTCTACAATGGATTAATCAAAATTATTACAATTTAAAATTCACATACAATTTACGCTCAGAACACCAGTTTTTTGGATCTTTTTTTTTTTGTAAATTTAAAAACCAAAACATTTTTCAAAACCACAGATTGTAATACAGCAATAGAATGTACAAGTTCACACCACCCCTCCTTGTTGGCAAACATTCCAAAAAGCCAACAAATCCACCTCAGGAGGAACTGTACTGATGAAGATATTTTTTTCCACTCAATGTAATATCATTAAAGGTCAGTATATTGAGAAGGGCTATAACAAAGAAAAGATAGAAAAGGATGAACTTGAAATTAGAAATACCTCAATAATTCCAAAAAGAAAGCACAAAAAAATCCCCAAAATTTGATTTTGCATTCATCACCAAATACAGTGCACATGCCAAAAAATAGAGAAAGCCTTAAAAAACAATGGCATGTACTTAAAAAAGCCAATATTCTGTGAAATTTAATTTCCTACGGTTATTTTCAAAAAAGCTACTAACCTAAAAAACAAACTGGCCCCTAGTTTCCTCCCAACTGAAATCCATAATCCAACTTTTTAAAGAACTCAGTCAAAAGGTTTTTTAAGTTGTGGTAAATGCATGACTTTTAACCCCTTAAGGACACATGACATGTGTGGCATGTCATGATTCCCTTTTATTCCAGATGTTTGGTCCTTAAGGGGTTAAATATCAAAAAAGAAAAAAATGAATAATTCCAAGGAACCTATACACAGTAAGAATACAAGATTAATGCATTTATTTAGTGCTCCAGCACATTTGTAATCTATTTGTTGCAATGTGCTTTTGGAGCACAATTCGTTGGTTGAACCAAGGGAAAAATGCACATCAGAATTCTTGAACATTTTAATAACATTAAAAACAAAAAAAGAGATCATAATGTCCCAAAACATTCAGGAATTACATTTTTATAATTTTGTGTCCATTGGGATTAATAAAATAGAGTCTAGCTGGAAGGGAGGGGACAAACTACAGGAACTTATTCGAAAAGAAGCACAGTGGATTTGTCATTTAAAAACTTTAAAATATGGTTAAAATCAAGATATAGACCAGACAGGACTTATTTAAGAATATTTTTATACTTTTTCTCTATTTTGTAGTTTTGTTTCTCTATTTCTCATTTCTTTTTTTTTTTGTTTATGATGTATAGTGTATACATATGTACATTATGCCGTGTATGTTCCATTGATACCAATATATATATATATATATATATATATATATTTATATATGTTTTCTACATATTTCTATTAATAGTACATATATATTTTTTATTAATATATATTTTGTATACATATATTTTCCCATATATATTTTTAAATTCCTCTAGATGAAGTATATCTATATCCCATTGGAATACATATAACTTATTTTGGTATCCATGGTTGCTCTCTGTATATATATGTACATGATCAAACAAATGCTATGATTTTCTTTTTTTCTCTGTTTCTTGTTTTCTATATTATATGTCCCATCGGGCCCCATGATCGGACACGTGCTCGCTGCTAATTGCATTCGCACGCACATGTCTGTATTAGAGAACATTTTAATTTTCACCACATCACAGGCCATCTAGCGGGACTCTGGACAATCACACTACTAGCGTTCCAAGATGAAATGCACGTGAGACGTCAGGATCGGACGTCAACAGGAAGTACTCTTCAGCATTCCAGGGTGGAACACACACCAGATACACATGGAATGGACAATCGTTTTACCGGGAGGTATTTAACAGGAAGCTCCAGATCTAACCTTAAAGCCCCGAGGAAGTCCCAGATGGAGGATGAAATGCATTGGATATTATTTTAGACTTTTATACTTTCTTTTATGTATTTTATTTATAATTTCTGAACATCGGGCTATCCATCCTATCATAGAGATTACTTCTTCATCTTACCACCTATGTGGAGACATGCCTGTTTACACTTTTTAACTGTGATACAATACATTGTTATACTCTTTGGATTGACTTCAATATTGTGGCTATATCTTTTTCACTGCATGTGAGTTCCTGAGATCAACTTTAAGAAGACCTAGCATTTCTGTTTTCCACATACCCCAGAGGGGTGATGAGTGCATAATTCACATCTGTTTGTGAGTGTTACATATAACATACGGGGGATATTTGATTCATGCAACATTACGCTATGTATTTTTTGTAATTTTGGTTCCAAACCTTTTGTTCTATTTCTGGATAAATTGCTTTAGTGCAACATTTTCTACATATATACAGGTTGTTTCTATATTTATATATATATATTCTTTCTATACACCAGTGTTTGTGGTTTTCCATCCCCTTTTACTTGCAACGTGAATCATTGCAACCCCTTTTTAGGGAAAAAAAGTTATTTTTTTAATTTTTAAAATTGTAAACATAATTTAATTGTTTAATCAGTTGCAAATTGTGCACTTAGTGGTTGCTCAGTGCAATGGCTTATGTTACATTCACAGTTGTTTCTATATTTGCTATGGTTTACGATAAAAATCATCTGACAGACTGGTCCTGTCTTATGGTATCAAGAGGTCTCACTAAGAGTATAACTCAAGCAAATTATTATCTACACTTATGCTACACCTTTAATCAGTTTCAAGGCATGTAATACCATAC
This sequence comes from Pelobates cultripes, assembly GCA_933207985.1. Lineage (NCBI taxonomy): Eukaryota > Metazoa > Chordata > Amphibia > Anura > Pelobatidae > Pelobates > Pelobates cultripes. The sequence goes on from OW240913.1 coordinate 337,080,143, forward strand.
TTGAGCACTTCAGCAGTGCTCTGTATACCTGTAGCTCTAATTAGCTGTCCTGCTGTCCATACTTGCATGCATGTGCACCATGCACCGCTTTTTCGGTGGGCACATTGTCTGTGATAATAGTTGTAATAGATTAGCATCAAACAGGTATATTTATTGTTTATTGCTCTCCTTACCAGGCAGGTATCACCCCCTCTGCCTATTCCTCTTCAGCTCTCCTTCAAGGCATGTATCCACATCTCTGCCTGTTATGTGATTAACTACTGCCTTTATAAAAGCACTTGTGGCACTCAGGCCTACCACTTTAGACTTTGTCCCATGCTACAGGGACCATACAGCCAGCCAACAGGTTTGAAGATTTTGTTATTGGGATCCCTAAACATATTAGACGCAGGATACACAATTCCAAAAGGAACTAGCACACACAGCTTTAATTGTAAATGAGGACTAGCCCAATGCACATAGCATTAAACTTACAGTGACAATTCAATAAAATACAATTAATCAAATCGTATGGGGAAAACACAGGAACTCACAATAACACCATAACATATTTATGAAGGAGTATGGAAAATAAGAATTAATATGGAATATCTCTCCTGCCTGCAGAAACCATAATATGCAAATCTATCTGAATATGCAAATTATAGAGTTTTGCTATTCAGGTAGTGCACATACAGTTACAACCAGCAGGTGAAACTGTACATAACTGTTGCAATATATTTGCAACCAACAGGATCGCACTGTACAGGTTCCATAGCCAAATCCACCTAGTTAGTAGAACGCTTCAGCAGGTCAGGAGAGCACACAAAACATTTAACAATAATGCATTTTACACACACTGCAAGTATAATAAAACATAAGAATAACCTGGGGATTTGTGAGACAGTTACCCAAACATTTCTCTCTTTTCACTTCTCTGGATAAGGCCCAGTCTTCTATCAGAAGATCTTTCTGAGCACTAGCCAAAGTGATATTTTTTCTAGGGTGGCTGTCAGCAGGGTGCTGTTCCTGGCCCTCAAGCCACTTCCTTTGATCTAGAATGCCTCTTGCCAGTCCAGGTACAAAGAGATAAAGACAGAGGCTGAGGTTCCAAGGGTTGTGGACACACAAAATTTCCAGCAGGTAAGATCTTCTCTTCCATTGCAGGGTGTCACACCCATTCCGCACCCATTTTTTTCCAAGAATAGGTGACTGTTACTTCAGATGTACTGTAGACTGTTCAGATCTGTGGAATAGATTTTTATCACACTCGTGTCCAGCAATTTACTTCCTGTCCTTTCCTAGCAGGTCATTATTACCTCGGTCTGAACAACAAGGAGATTCTGACCCTCCACAGGAAATCAAATTGGTTCATGATGCCAGAGGATTCCTGAGCTACATTTTCCTCATCAGAAAGAGGACAGGAAATTTCTGCCCAGTTATGAATGTTTATTACCTGAATTATCTCATTGCCTGTCATCACTTCAAAATGGAAGGCAATTATTTTCTATGGCATCTGCTGCAACAACTTATTTTACAATTCTGGTACATCAGGATTGTCTTTTGTACCTTTGTTTCCAATAGCGAGCTCAGGTTTTTCAGTTTGTTTTCACTACGTTGATGAAACATGTCATAGCCCATCTTTGAGTTCAAGGAATTACCTCTATAATCTACCTCAAGGACATTCTTCTTTTTTCTTCAGAGGCCTCCTTGCTGGTCACTCAGATCAGTTAAGTAGCTGTTTTTTTGGGGGGGAATCTGGGATTTGTCACCAAATAATACGTTAACCTTCATTCATGATGGTCAAGGTTGGGCTTTTCTAGCATCTGTGTTATGGTTACATGATTGAAGGGTGAAGGATATATGCCAGAGGAGAGGGAGAGATTGAATATTTTAGTAAGAGGCAGAGCAAGATAAGGCGACAGAGTGTGAATGAGATATGAGGGAGCAGGATTGAGAGAACAAGTGGAAACCTTGGACATGCGAGTGAGCATAGAACAGAGGAGTCAGTGGGGTCGGCCTACCCCACACAGAGTCAAAACTCAGCCAACTACCAGACAATAAAACTCAGCCATTCCCACACCCCAGGCAAGAGTGGGCAAAGAGGAGAAGGGAGCAGAGGGAAGGCATGACGAAAGGGGGTGCTTGGTGGTCCTTATTGATTTTTTTTTCCCCGGGGCACTGCTGTTTTTAGTTTATATGCTCTGATATTTGTGTGCATAGATTTGATGATTATGTTTTATGCATTTTTCATGCTATATCTTCATGAGTGACTACATATTTCTCTTTTTTTTCTAGCGTGAAGCTGGCGTTTGACTGTCACCAGCTGGAATCCTTCTTCCAAGAGTTTTGTTTACAAGATTTTGCTTTCTTCTCTATCTGTTCTGGTTTGCTTATTTGTGATTCATCAAATACAGCAGAGGTGACTGGGAGGGGTCTGCCTTATATGTTTTTTCTGTTTCCATTCTCATTAATTTATTAGTGTATTTGTTTATGCTGCTATTTGGATGAGCAGTGAGAAGGAAGAAGAGAGATATGTAAAATATTTGCCGCCTGTCATTATTAAAATTCAGATTATCCATTCACCAAGGCCATCGTAATCTAAAACTTACAACAATAATGTTTGACTTACTATATCTGAACATTCTCTCTTCAATTTAGTCACTTTATCAACATTATGTATGTATATCTTAATTATATGTAATGTATATATGATATATTGGTTTTTTTTTAAGGCAATATTTTTTTTTAAACACAATTCTCTGTTAGCTCTGCTCTAGTGGACAATAACACTATAACAGCTATTTTTTCTAGTCAAAATTTGAAATGCATACAAACAAACTAATTAACACGTGTAATTGAAAATAATGTTAATGCACTTTGCATTCACAAGAAATTAATTTTATTTTTGTATGATTACCAGAAATCCCACCTGCAAGAAAAATCTAATTAGGTCAAGTGCAAACATCCAAATGATGCATGGAAGATGGATGCTTTTAGTCCCAAATCTAACATTTGTAATATTACTACATAAATTAACAACAGTTGGAAAATATCTTTATTGGCAAGTACCACAACTCTAACTGATCTGTGAAGAGGGTTTTACCGAGACAGTGAATAATGCTATTGACCATATTTACTGGTGTACTATAGAAATACAAAGAAATCAAGAAACTAACATTAATATTATGTATCAAAGTCATATGTATAATGGGACGTTGCAATATACCCTATAATAATGAAGATTAGATACCAGGACTTGACCCACTGTGGATTGGATATTTTTTTAAACTAAATACAGATTAATGGAACAGCACACACACTCTCTCTCTACAGTTTTAAATCTTGCAAGCCTACTTAAAATCACCTATCAAATATGTATCATATCGTGTAAAGCACAGCACTACATCACAGTACACCAATATCTATGTGTCTAAATACAAAATAGTGTGAGCGCTCCTATAATAATACCATACTCAGATTAAACAGAATAATAATTAATATATAAGTAAAACAAAAAACATACAGACAACACCAACTCAGGTCTAAAAGGATCAATCCAACACTACATAGGTATCATAACTAATCACAGAGACTTCCCTGAGCGCAATGCCATGAAAAAACAACTACAATCTGAGAATATCAAAAGTCAGAATATATCAAAGTGTGTGTATACCAATATCTTTGAGGCCTATACTAATTTTTACATTAGAGATGAACATGTTAACTGCGAAGCTTACTGCTTAAACTGCTTTTAATGTATTTTGCTTGTCCAGAATTGGAATTGATCTGAATTATAAATGATCCTCAGGTCTTCTAAATTCTGTAACTCTGAAACACCATATGAGAGAATTTCAAATAAACTGAACCTGACAATGGACAAGCCAACTCGGGTTATTCAAAGTTCTCCCCATGGCATAAAAAAAAAAAGAAATGACTGATAGGTGGCAGCCACTCAATCAAATAAATAAATAAACAACTCAGCTAGAATGAATGCTTATAATTTTCAAATGAGCACTCAAATAAGAAAATGTTGACCGAATATGAAACGTATTTGATAAAATACCATTTTGCATTAATGCCAGGACCCAAGGTTTCCTAGAGAACATTGCCCAGATCATAACACTGCCTCCACCGGCCTTCCTTCCATAGTGCATCCTGTTGCCATCTCTTCCACAGGTAAAAGACACACACTTACCCGGACTTCCATCTGTTCTAAAAGGAAACATGATTCATCAAACCAGGCAACTTTCTTCCATTGCTCCATGTTCCATTTCTGATGCTCATGTCCCCATTGAAGGCACTATTGGCAGTGGACACGGGTCATCATGAACACTCTGACCGGATTGCAGCTATGCAGACCCATACACAGAAAACTAAAATGCACTGTGTGTACTGACACATTTCCATCATAGCAATTTTAGCTGCAGTAGCTCTTCTTTATAATCGGACCAGATGGACTAGCCTTTGCTTCCCCATGTTCTTCAGTGAGTTTAGGGTGCCCATAACCCTGATGCTGGTTCACTGGTTGTCTTTTCTTGCACCACTATTGATAGGTACTAACACTGCATACCGGAAACACACTACAAGACTTGCCATTATGGACTAGCCATCACTATTTGGCCCTTATAAAATTCACTCAGATCTTTTCATTTAGACATATTTCCTGCTTACAACACATTAAATTCAAGAACTTAATGTTCACTTGTTGTCTAATATAACCCACCACTTGACAGGTGCCATTGCAACAATATAATCAATGTTATTCACTTCACCTGTCAGTGGTTTTAATGTTGTGGCTAATCCATATATACATACACTCATAATATTACATATAAACATTATGTACAGGGCTTAACATTCATAGGTCTGTGCTACTAGCCAGGCATTAAAAGTTACTTGTCACTGTAAGCCATAGCATACCCTCCAGGGGTGAATTTCAACTCCCAAGAGAAAAGTTTTCCCTCTCCAAAATATAGTGATGAATGGACATTTTGAGCCCTGATTATATATATTCTACAGTCCACTCATTGACCAATTTAAACAATCAGGAAGAAATATAACTTGATAACCCAAGAAGTGTAACAAGGTCAATTTATAAAAGTGCCAATTTCTGCCTCTTTTTCTAAAATGAAAAAAGAGGATATACTCTTCAGAAAGCTGAAGTGCTTTAAGAGTCTGGAGTGTCCATTTAACAAAAGTAAATTTTTCATACAATTATATACAAAATTATATTTGATCAAATTACAAATTTTTAGTTTATTTGGCATTTATAAATATATTCATTATTATCCTAAAAAAAAAAAAAATACTGTCAAAAGTAACATTTTATTTACTAGCTCAATTAACTATGCAGGGTGATATTAATCATTGCAGTGTGATGCATATTACTTAGGCATTTAAATGTTTGTAATATGATAAAATCATGAGTACATTTTAGAATATGTGAATTTATGCACATTCATGTTTGAAATCTCTAGCCACATCAAAGCAGATGGTGTTATGGAGTGCTATGTCATTTTGAAGGTATGTGTAGGAATTGAATTAAAGTCCGGTTAATGGGACCGAAAATGTGATTGTTATATAAGGAGGGTTGTGTGACTAGTGTTTGGGTTTGTGAATCAAGGCCTAAGAAACTTTTCACAACGAATAGTAAGTGGCAAGATGTTGACAGTGCAACCAAGACCTCATAGACATGGAAAAGACAAGCACTTAAGAAGCTTTGCTAAATTAATTTTAATATGTCTTTGATCACTTGTGCTAATAATATATTTCAAGAATGTGTCATCAAGCTAATACAGTGTATATAACAAGATTCTTTGTCAAAATACCACTAGTGGACACTGGCTTTTACTTTTTTGGGGGGATAGTAGCCTTCCGTCTTTTTAGGGTTACTTGCTGTTTGTTTGTAAGATGCCTGATGGATTTAATGTACAAAAGGAAGTTAACTGTGAGCGCACACACATCTGCCTTTACTAAAGATCGATATGCAACAGGTTTACTTTTTCATTAAGCCCCTTGTGAGAAAATAAAATAATTCATTAGAGTATAAGAATAGTATGTTTTGTAAAAACTGCTCTTGTGCCCATCCCTACCGACACTCATCACCACAACCACAACGATGTGCAAATCAGTCAAATGATTTATAAAATGTCTCGTAAAGGGAGCTGAGCATTCTTGATAGTGACCAGAGAGAATACTTCATAGTGTCAAGGAATATATATATTGTGTGCAGCTGTTTCCGAGCACATTCCCTACCTGGCTGTCATAACAATATGTTTTTGTTACTTGGGCAACAATGCAATACATAGCTGTCCCTGCTTTGTAACTGATGAGAAATCTTGCACGTATCTTCAATACGCCACATGTTATCTTATCTTTGACAGCGCTATTGTGTGGTTTAACAAGTTATAGTTTAAAAAAAAAAAAAAAACCTTAGCAGACAAAGTAAATTTTCACACTGGTTGAAAACTATTTCATTATGAAGATAAACTGAGGTGGATACACTGCATATGTATGTCTGGAAAAAGTAACTAATCGAAAAATAGAACAGCAATGATATAAAACTGCACCATGTATAAGTATAATATTTTACATTTAGTACAAAGGAACGTTCTAGGCACCATTATCGCTACAGATTATTGCAGAGTTCTTGATGAGAGGACATCATCCCTGTAATCACCTTTTAATGGCCCTATAGGTGTAGCATTTGCAGTAGTGAAAGGGTTTTTTAAGACCGTAAATCCGTAATGTGATTTAGTGAACATCATATGGTTTTGAGGTTTCTAGGAGCTCGTGCACTCAGAAGCCTTTTTTGTTTACTATGTGTTACATAATATTATTTACTTTGGTCACATTTAATGGACACATAAATTATGGATTGAATTGGAATGCTAGGGATACTATGCGAAATACACATACCAGAAAACAGGTAACTACAATGTAAAAAATAAAGAGAAAAATATAGGGCGATATTGCATTGCTAGTGTAAAGAATTAAAATGGAATCTATAAAGATGCACTCACAAACCCAAATTGATCGAAGGCTTATCAGTATATTGAGGGGTATCTTCGTATCGATATCACAGCCTATAGGAGAGAAATAAAGGAATAATAGTGCAGAGTTTCTATAACAGTGTAAACCTTTTCACAAACATTGCACTTACAAGATAAAAGCAATAGGTGTGCACATCACAAAGAAGTAACTCTGGTATAATATAGGGTGTGTTGGGATCCTTCTTGAAGCGCCAAAGTAAAAAACAATAAAAATGCATAAAAAGGAAGAAACTCTGATAACACATAACATAAAGCCCTACGTGTTTTGTTTAAATCTTGAACTTCCTCAGGGTAAAAAATATATCAATACATCTCCTTATGCTCATCAAGTCCATAAGAGTCTGTGGAACGCTTAAATACATGCAAACGTTCCCGCGGGTTGCCATCAGCCTATCCGCATGAAGCTCTCGAAGCTGTAGTTCATCATACCAAGCAAAGACTTCTCATTGAGCTGCATTAGGAAGTCTGTGATTGGACAGCCACAGAATGTCTGGGTGGGATTAGAAGGGGAGGGTTTACAAAGGCTTCGGATAAGACACCTGCTGCTTTTGCAAGTTGTTTTTAGATATAGCTCTAAGGAGAAAAAAATACACAACTAAATTCAGGCACTTTTTATTGGGGGTATGTCTACTAAACAATGATTTTTAAAAACTTTTATTTCTATTTTATTTAGGCAGAGGAGTGTCCTTTCCAGATACAATTTGTCCTATAGTTATCTAATTGAATTAATTTTATAACAGGCATGGTGCTTACATTAATGTATTCTCTTACAGTTAATGATTTGAATTCTGTCTGTGTTCTCACAAAAAATGTTGAGAAAGCAATCAGGATACTTAATTGATGAATTGATTTCAGATGTGTAAGGCTTTTTCCATCTCCTTAACTGCTTTTTTATATGCAGAGATACTAAGCAGCAGGTAACAAAAGCAAGTCATATGACTTATACATCCTTATACGAATTTCTATGAATATGCCATTTTCATCTAACAATGACTTTGTGGCCCTTAGTTTCTATCAGCTTCTAAATTCTTTCACACAAAGCTGGACATCTGCAGATTATAACAAAGGTTTCGTGATGAAAAATCTTTAGAAGTAAGATGTCTAAAGATCTCTTTTTTTAGATGCATTTTCATGGCTTTTGCTGTCAAATGTATAGATGTTTTATCTGTTATGGTAACTTTTGTAACATATTTACCCGTAGTTAAAACAAGTTAGTCTTCTGAAAAAGATTTAACCCAAACGATTCAGGAATGTCAATGAATATTATAAAAAAAGAAAAATAAATTATTAAAATTAGAATCATGCTTGTGTATCCATGAGGTCTGCAAAAAAACATTGTCATGCCTTACTAGCAATCTTGTATATAGATTGCTGATGAGAGGTACATACAAATTATGCAGATTTAAATTATTTTTAATTACTTGTTTATTATTTTCATTAATACATAATACCCCCAATTAGTAATTACAGATACATGAACAATTATTACTTTACATGACTTTGAAGGCTGCTATATCAGCCAGATAGTAAACTCTGTAGGGAATACCATGTGCGCAGAGTCCTCTGTCCCCACTTGATCAGGATAGCAATAAAGTTTGTCCTTCAAATCACCGTTTTCGATACCTCTGCTGATATGAAGAGAGACAGAATGGAATACTGGAAGGCATATGTGTTACTTTTCAGATTAAAGTACAATTGTATGTCAATGGGGATGATACAAGAGGCTTTATGACTATTTTTAGTCTTTGTTTGCTTAGGCCAGATAGCCTACTTTGTATCTAATAAAATAATCATCCGTGAAATATTATGCCATTTTCATCAGTGTATCTGCTTGAAGTGTGGTGTTTTCCCTAATAACACAGTGCATCTATACTTTGAGCCAATTACAAGAGGATCTGTTCCACATGCGTCTCATATCTCATTCATCATCTTAATCTCATCTCATTCACTATTTTATTCAGCATATTGCTTCTGTGTGACACTCTAAACTATCGCTGGTTTATTTAATTGTTATGACAATCTCTTTAAAGTTCTCCAGTGTGGGAGATTACATAGTTACATAGCTGAAAAGAGACTTGAGTCCATCAAGTTCAGCCTTCCTCCCATATGTTTTTGCTGTTGATCCAAAAGAAGGCAAAAAACCTAGTCTGTAGCGCTTCCAATTTTGCAACAAACTAGGAAAAAATTCCTTCTGGACTCCAAAATAGCAGTCAGATGTCTCCTTGGATCAACCTTAAATGACACCAACTGCTTGGATATATAGAGCCAAATAATTAGCTCTAAAAAGAGTGTGTGAAATATTTAAAGCTGAGCAACAAACACCTATTATTGATATAGCTTACACTATATTTTGTTCTGTATTTGTTGGATATTAATTTAGGAACGATCAGTACCTTTGTAAAATAAGGTACATTATATGATCTATTATTATCACTGTATACACTTATCATTCTTTTAAAAAATTTTCGATACCTCTGCAAATGTGAAAAGAGACGGAATTGAACCCAGAATTATATATTTGTTACTTTTCAGGGTAAAATACAATTCAACTGGAAGGTAAGGGAGGCTTCATTTCCACATTTAAGTTTGCATTACTTTGAAATGAAAAATGAAAGTTAACTTGTGTATACATGTTATTGGGTGAGATGGGGTTAAAGCTGCTGATTTTTTATTTCTTAGTTTTTGCTTGTAGGTATTTCTGAATACTTTATATTTCCACCTATTTAGAGTTTGTCTTTTTCATTCAGTGCCTTCTTGGTATCTGGATAATGTTTAGCACTCTCTTAATTTGCCTTGGCAAATTTCCTGATGACATGCTCTCCTGCAGATGGATTCTATATTAATCCTCTTGACTTCCATCCAAGATTGTTCATTAAATCTTTAATTTTACAACAGCACATTTGTATCATAGCCATATTCTAGAATTCATCAGTAATCTAGTTAGTATAGTTAGCAAAATATAAAAAGTACAGATTATTTCTGTCTATGGAACTGTGACCATGCATGTTATCTTCACTTAGTAATAGGTGCATATATCTAAATAAAGTTATTATTTAATTGAATGTGCTTATAATTTGTCCAGAGTTGCAATTCTTAAAAACCGTTCACATTTCTGGAGTTTTTTTTTCTCCAGATTTCATTATTAGCATCTCCCCTGCTATCCTTGTTGATCTACGGTCTTACTCTTGGCACCATCTACTACCCCAAATGATGTGCACCATACTGATTGTTAACATATATTATTTTACCCTGCAGTCTTTTTAATTTTTTTTGTTCAATATTTCTCATAAGATGCTCTAGACCAGGGGGGCCCAAAAGGTAGATCCACAGATGTTGCAGAACTACAACTACCATGATGCTTTGCATTAGACATTTGCAATTTGTTTCGGTCCGAATAGATGAATTGCCGAATTGTCGAAGTCCCGAAGTTCCGAAATTACAGAATTTTCGAAGTGCCGAAGTTCTGAAGTGCCGAAGTTTCTGAAGTTCTGAAGTGCCGAAGTTCCGAAGCACAGTATTGCCTAAGAACTAATATACCCAGTGGAAGAATGAAGAATGTTACATTGTATACAATTTTAAATAAAAAGTATACAAACATAGCCAGGATTCAGCTGTAAGCATTTGCAACACTTACAACAATCAAGTAACATACATTCATTTAAAATGTAAGTTACTTAGCCAGTCAATGTAATGACAGGAATGAATAAGTAGATAACTCCTTAATTCCCATGGTATTAGGGAGCTATCTACTAAAAGGCTGAAAGACCTAAATTGGTCTTTCAGACAAATTTACTAATACTAAGTAAACATTACTTAGTATTAGTAAATTATGCCCCTACTTGCAATACCATGAGTAGGGGCATGTCCATTAAACAGTGAGCAGCCTGTGGTTGCTCACTGTTAAAAAAAAAAAAAAAAGGTCCCCTCTCCCGAGCCCCCACCCGCGTCAGAGTGCTCGGTGTCATTTTACACAGCGTGGGAAAATTCCAAAGAACTTTCTCATGCTGTGTAAAATGACACAGAGCACTCTGATTGGTGGATTTCAAGCCAACCAATCAGAGTGCTGTGACAGGTAAATGTAGAGACTTACCTGTCAGTCTCTTTATTTGCCTGTCAGAGCACTCTGATTGGAAGTGCTTAAACCCACCAATCAGAGTGCTCTGAGCCTAATTGCAGGGAACCCCAGTCACCTGGGGGGGAATTTTAATTTATGGCCCCCACCCACCGCTCAGGGGTGGGGGCCAGGGCGAGGACATTAGGTCCCCCCAATTTTTATTTATGAACCCAACCACCACTCAGGGGTGGGGGCCGGTGGGAGGACATTAGGTCCCCCCAATTTTTATTTATGAACCCAACCACCGCTCAGGGGTTGGGACTGGGGGGAGGACATTAGGTCCCACCCTTATTGTTATTTAGGGCCCCCACCCACCATGTAGGGGTGGGGGCCGGGGGGAGGACATTAGGTTCCCCCCAATTTTTATTTATGACCCCCACCCACCGCTCAAGGGTGGGGTCTGGGGGGATGACATTAGGTCCCCCCCAATTTTTATTTATGGCCCACACCCACTGCTCAGGGGTGGGGGCTGGGGGGGGAGAACAATAGGTCCCCCTTATTGTTATTTAGAGTCCCCACCCACTGCACAGGGGTGCAGTGGCGGATCCAGGGGGGGGCAACGGGGCAATTGCCCCCCCCCAAGAAATCCGACAGTCTCCCTCTTCCTCCCCTGCCAGCCCTGCAATGTGCCTGCGGACCGGAGGGGAGATCACAGATCTTCCTCCCCGGTCCGCAGGCACCGTGCTGGCGGCCAGCGGGGGAGGGAGGGAGTGAGAGAGAGGACCCAGGAGCTCAGTATGCAGCTCCTCCGGGTCCTTCTCTCGCGCGATTTGGAGCGTTGCCGCGGTTACCACCTTTGGTAGATAACTCCCTAATACCGTGGGAATTAGGGAGTTATCTACTAAGTGGCTGCAAGAGAAGTTCCGAAATTCCGAAGTTCTGAAGTGTCGAAGTGCCGAAGTTGCTGAAGTTGCCGAAGTGCTGAAGTTCCGAAGTTCCAAAGTTGCCGAAGTTCCGAAGTGCCGAATTGCCGAAGTCCCAAATTGCGGAAGTCCCGAATTTCGAAATGCCGAACCGAAAATTTTCCCCATGCACATGCCTACTTTGCATGCATTTAAAATTCCTTTAGAATGACAAAGCATCATGGAAGCTGTAGATTTAAAACATCTGGGGACCTACCTTTTGTGCACCCCTGCTCTAGACTATAAACATGAAGATAACATGCTAAACACAAAACTTTTTTTCTAAGAAAGTACATACTGATACTGTTATTGATATAACCAATTGCAACTACTCCGCATGGCTAAAGAGGATCTCAATGAGTTAAAGGACCACTATATGCACCCAGACCACTTCAGCTGAATGAAGTGGTCTGGGTGCCAGGTCCCTCTAGTTTTAACACTGCAGCTAAAAACATAGCACTAAAAACATAGCAGTTTCACAGAAACTGCTATGTTTCACTGAGGAGAGTTCCCCAGCACAGGAGCCCGGCGCTGGAGAAAGGTAAGTGACTGAAGGAGTTTTAACCCATTTATCCCAGCGGGAGGGGGACCCTGAGGGTGGGGGGGACCTAATGACCCTAAAGTGCCAGGAAAATGAGTTTGTTTTCCTGGCACTATAGTGCTCCTTTAACTAATTTGACTAAAACTGAATTGCACAAATCCAGAAATGTTTTCTGAACAAGCCCACTCTTTAAAGACAAAGTCAAGGAAAAGAAATTCAATGTCAAAACATTTAAACTCTAATCAACCGGATAGAGAAAAACTAATCCAATATCAAAATCTGAAAGAAAAAAAAGCAAACATTACAGTACCTACCATTCTGGATTTTAGCAAAAAAAAAAAAGAAATATATATATTAAGAAACATTGGGAAATGTTAAAAGAAGATAAGGTACTCAAAAATATCCTTCCAGACAAACATTATATTTTTTTCTGGGTGCCCCCAACCTTAAAATGTGTTTAAGAAACATTTTTACAAAGAAAAAAAAATCACCCATAATAATTACTTTTTAGATAAAAGAAAAAGTGTTCTACAAATGTAGACAATGCACAGCATGCAAAAAAAACACTAATGAGAACAACACACAAGCATTTGATTTTAAATCTAAAAATTCACTAGAAAAGTAAAAAAAATTAAAAATATTACTTGCAATTCCAAAAATGTGATATACGTACTGGAATATCTATGTGGTCTGCAATATATGGGTTCTAATGACAATTAGAAATTTGAAAAGAAAAAAAACAGATTTGCTGAGCATTGCAGGAACATTTCCAATAGCTTCAAAAATAATTCTGTTTCCAAACACTTTATATATTATTTATTTATTTATAAAATATTTTACCAGGAAAGATACATTGAGATTTCTCTTGTTTTCAAGTATGTCCTGGGTCCACAAAATCCCGAGGCTCACAGAATTCTATGAATACCAATCCAAAGTTACCCCCTTTCACGGAGGGATGTGTGTAACAAAAAATGCTTAAACGTGAATAAAAACGGTTAAAAAGCAACTCTATACACTTATGTGGAAATATCCTATTTTCCACTAAACAATAATATGAAATACAGTGCGGTATAAGTGACAGAGACCTACACCTATAAGTGGAGCGCTCAAACAGATATAAAGCTTACCAAGTGTAACTTGATTTAATAGTATGGTGTGAAGTACCTGCCAAAAAATATAAAAAAACAAAAGATACAATATAGTGAAGATGGTATTTTAAAATTATAATTTAGAGAATAATATAGCAGACAGAACACTCACATTTTAAGGAGCCTGTGTGTAAAAACTGGCTCCGTACTTAGACTTGTGTGCTTATTTCGTAGTACTACCCTTCCGATTCGGCTTGGAGTAGTTCTCATAGATAAAACATAAAAGGAGAACTAACCAATATACATACTGAAGCAATAAAGAAAACAGGTATAGAATAGTAAATGTGGTGCTCACCTGGTCCTGAGCCTATAGGTCCCGGCTCACAGCTGACTGAGGAAGCTCTATTGATCATCTAAACTGTTAGTGGGTTTTCATTCCTTCCCCCCGCAACTGTCAAAAATAACCTAAGTTCTCAGTGAATACTTTTCTAGCAACCTATTTCCTTACCCCTACTTATACCCTTTGTTTCACTATACCCCACTTCCTCTAGCATGTAAGCTCATTGAGCAGGGCCCTCAACCCCTCTGTTCCCGTGAGTCCAACTTGTCTGGTTACAATTACGTGTCTGTTAGTCCACCCATTGTACAGCGCTACGGAATTTGATTGCACTATATAAATAATAAAATAATAAGCAAACTTTGGAAAATTAATGACACATAAAATGGACCCATCTTATTTAGGTTCATTATGTGACCTGCATGTTTAAACCATTTTATGGTGCAGTGCTGATCATAATAGGTGACGTGTGGCATCAATTTTTTTTTTTTTTGCGTTATCTATTTTGTGTAACAGTTCTTATTTGTCCTTTAATTGTTCTAACTGATCACCAATTAATTTGTTTTGTAGTATTATTTCTTTGTCATTAATATTTAAGTTTGTAGTTTGGTGATATTGCTTCCAAACTCAGTTGATGTGTTTGTGATGTTTGTTCCGTAAATTTTTTACCATTAATTGACACTTGTTTTCAGATGGACACAGTACATCTGACTTTCAGACTTCCTCAGGGTTACTGTGATTGAAATTCAACAATGACCTATTCTCGGCAGTAATATAAATACAATATAGAGCCTGATCACAGCTCTAAAATAAGAGTGTGACAAATATATATAACAGCTTTCCCTCCACTGCACCTTGATTTCTCTCCTGTAACTGTCATCAAAACAAAATACTAAGCCCTCAATGAACACCCTAGCAACCTACCTTTCTACCCTACCCTTACCTTTTGTGTCACATTACCCCACACCCTCTAGAATGTAAGCTCATTGAGCAGGGCCCTCAAATCCCTCTGTTCCTGTGTGTCCAACTTGTCTGGTTACAAATACTTGTCGGTTAGTCCATCCATTGTACAGGCGCTTTATAAATAATAATAATAATAAAATATTCACAGTGGTGTAAACTAAAGATTCTAGACTATTTACATTTTATAGAATCGTAAAGACTCAATGCATGGTAACTCCTTTCAGGTATATTATTGTATTATTATGTACTGTATACTATTTATTTTGGAGTTTTTTTTCACTGTTCTCACCATTGGGATTGGTTGTCCTATACAAGAATTTTGCATATTCTATAATATCGAGAAAATTCCCTATGTGAAAGTGTCGCCCAGGCTATATTTGTCGCCTTACAATGTTTCTGAGTTCTATAATCTTCTTTATCATGATGGTAATCATTTCATCCTGATTGACTAACATAAAATAAATTCTTTTTTGTGAACATGTTATTGAAAATGTGTCCTCAACTATTTTCAGAATAGTGAGATTGTGATTGCTTCAATATCAGCTCATTGACAACCATTAACATTTTGATAATTAACGAAAGACAGCTCGTGATTGCCCCCCAAAGACTTAAAACAGAATCCTCACAGTATTTTAAAGAAATTTCTGCAGCCAAGGGGTTAAAAAAGTTTGTAGAAATACAGCGATTGTATTTATCCTGTTTTATATGCAGTGTGTTCTTCCCTCAATGAATGCACTAAATCAAATGCCTACGAAGTAATTTAAACTCAATTACGTAACAGGAACACTGATTTCTTGATAAATAGCTATTGTCTAATCAATGGCAATACTTTTTCCCCAAGTAATACGTGTAATGCACAACTCCTAAACTGCTTACCTCAAGTGCAAGTGCTTGTTTTCTAAAAACCTGTTTCGTATAATGTATAGATTGAACTTTTATTTCTGCATTTTATTTGTAATTATATTTAATCATATGGACAATTGTTCTGTACCTTTGTGATAATGGTGTATGGTGCCAATAAATCAAATGGTACATTAATCAAATTTAGCTAACAAAAGCAACACTCTCAGGGTTCTTACTGTGATTTACATAATGCGTTTTTAAAGGTTCACTTATTATAATAATTAAAAATAAATCTACTCACTTAACCTCCTCAGGACACGGGTTACACAAAACCTATAATATTGTGACAGCCCTGTCATGTCATCAATCATAACAGAATGAAGAAAGTGTTTTTGCTAAAGCAAGTACCTAGGCTGCAATATGCTTTCTCTGATATATATGTCAGACACAGAGTTGTCTTTTAGTATTGTGTGGTCTATATACTCAATGCTCATTTATAGTGAAATGAAAACCGAACTATAACATTTCAGCTGAAATAGATAGATTAACCAAACTGTGACTATAGTGGTGTCTTTTCCATAGCAGCTAAGTTTGTTTAACCCCTTCGTGACCTGGGGAGCGATCACCTAGTGGTCTGGCAGTCCGAAGAGGCATCGCTCCAATACAGTTAGAGTGGCTGGAAGCGATCACGATCGCTTCCAGCGCTCACATTTGCCGTGGACGTACCAGGTACATCCGAGGTCGTTAACGACTGTTCTTGTCAGAGCTATCTGGTATGTCTGCAGCAAATGTGAGCGCTGGAAGTGATCGTGATCACTATCAGCCGCTCTAATGGTATTGCAACGATGCTTGATGTCGAGGCATCCTGCAATACCTCTCTTGACTGCCGGGCCGCCGGGTGATCGCTCCCCAGGAGTGATCACTTTCGGGTTTCCCTACGTGACACCTGGCAATGTAGCAGAGCATGGCATCAAGGCACTCAGTGAAGATAAAATAATGATTTTTTTTTTAAGTCAATAAAAAAAATAATCTATGCATTCACCCCCCAGGATCGCAGACATACCTATATATATTATGTATATATATATATACATATTATATATATATATATATATATATACATACACATATATATATATATATAAAACATGTATATATATATATATCTTATATAAAACATCATACTAAGTTTATTCTTTTAGTAATATATACATATATTAATAAAAAAATACACTTAGAGTAAAATTAGACACGCATATATATGATATATATAATATATATATATATATATAATAACTATATAATTTGTATATATATATATTATAAAAATAAGTAATTATTAATTAAAAATAAATTATAATTTTTTTAAATAATAAAAAATAATTACAAAAAATTAGATTTACATGTAATTTTATTCTAACTGTATTTTGATATTAATAAATATATATTTGTATCAAAATACACTTAGAATGAAATTTTATATATATATATATATACATACATATATATATAAATAAATAAAAATCATTCAAAATATACATGTGTCCATATATATAATTACATAATTAATTTTATAAATATACACGTAGACTTCAAATATATAAATATATTTATTTGTATTTAAATTCTACGTGCATATTTAGCTAATATTTTTACATAATTAAGTAATTTTATTAATTGAAATTTGGGGGACCTGCCTGACAACCCAGATCAAAAGTCCAGAGAATTTAATTTGCTAGCACTGTGTTTAACCCTGTAACTTTCCAAGACACCCTAAAACCTGTACATGGGGGATACTGTTTTACTCGGGAGACTTCGCTGAACACAAATATTGGTGTTTCAAAACAGTAAAATGTATTACAATGATGATATTGTCAGTGAAAGTAAAGTTTTTTGCATTTTTCACACCCAAACGGCACTTTCACTGATGATATTGTTGTGATACGTTTTACTGTTTTGAAACACTAATATTTGTGTTCAGCAAAGTCTCCCGACTATAACAGTACCCCCCTATGTACAGGTTTTATAGTGTTTTTAAAAGTTACAGGGTCAAATATAAGGCTTGATTTTCTATCTTTTCACATTGAAATTTGCCAGAATGGATATGTTGTCTTTGAGAGCGTATGGCAGCCCAGAAATGAGAATTCCCCCCTGATGATGGCATATTATTTGCAAAAGAAGACAACCCAAGGTATTGCAAATGAGGTATGTTCAGTCTTTTTTAGTAGCTGTGACAAACCACCATCACTACGTACTATGCCCAATGCTTATTTGCGTGTTTTTCCATTGTATTGTGTGTTTTCCCCTTACATTCTGTGTTTCCCCATGTATTGGTTATGCATTTTGTGTGATTTCCCTGGTTTATTTTTAGGGTTCCTATATGTTTGGGATGTATATTTAATAGTTTATATTTTATGATATGCAACTATAGTGCCTTATGGATAATTGGGTTAAGCAAATGTCTCCTTTGGATATGGTATTGAATCAATGGTTTCCTGTTTCTAGAAGGCTTGATCATTACCATTTCAAAAGACTTCCAGGACACGTTAGTGTGATTTCCCACACCCTACAGAATAGCTAAGCTGGAGTCTATGCAATCCAATTAACCCCTTTTGAAATTGGAAATGTACTTTTTAAGAGTTTATGTGTTTTAATGTGTGTACCTGTATGTGCTGTTGGTATCTCCCAGAGCGGGAGATGGCTATCTGTAACGCATCCCCCTCCTGCCTGGGATTGTGTTTGTCAGGATTACTGTTTGATCCAGCACGTAGAACTGTACAGCACGGATGACAAATAAGTAACGTATTACCGGTCCTTAGAATGGCCGGATTTAACGTACAAAGAATAGTCAAAAATACTAGCCGAGGTCAGGGAACACAGAAAGGGACACAGCGATGAGGAAAGCCAGGAGTCAGGATACCAGAATATAGAGAAGTCAATAAACAAAGCCAAAGTCAAAAACCAGGTAGAAAACTATAAACAGGAACGCGCTCTCAGACAACCACAAGGGAAACCACGACAGGGCACTGAGCAGGCTGAGAACTGGGCCTAAATACCCCTCCTTTAGTTCTGATAGGCTGTAACCGGCCTTTGACCCCAAAGTCAGTTACCAGGTTTCATTTGCATAATTGCTGCTCAGCATTAACCCTTCTGTGGATTAGGTTGCTGCTCGGCACAACTTTTCCTGTGTGGACAGTAAATGTCATTAACCACATTTCTATAAGCGGATGAATATGTGACATTACCCCCCACCTGAAGAACGCCCACCGGGCGGACAGGACCAGGCTTGAGAGGAAATTTAGCGTGAAAAGCGCGGATCTTACGGCCCGCATGCAGGTCAGGAGCCGAAACCCAAGAACGATCAGCAGGACCGTAACCTTTCCAAACAACCAAGTACTGTAAAGTGCCCCGAGAAAACCTAGAATCCACGATAGAAGATACCTCATACTCTTCCTGACCACCCACCACCACCGGAGGGGAGGAACACAAGGAACAGTATATCTATTGCAGACAAGAGGTTTGAGTAAGGACACATGAAAAGTGTTGGGAATCCCTAAAGATGCAGGAAGAGCCAGAGAGTAAGACACTGGATTGATCCTACGAAGCACTCTATAGGGACCAAGGAATCTGGGGGCAAACTTCATGCTAGGGACCTTAAGCTTGATGTTGCGAGATGACAACCAAACCCGGTCCCCCACTTGGTACACCGGGTTGGCACTCCTACGCTTATCAGCAAAATGTTTGAAGCGTTCAGCAGCAGCCCCTAGAGCAGTTTGAACCTTAACCCAGGTATCCCGAATGGAGGCCAGACGCTCATCCAGAGCAGGAATGGCAGTATCAGAAAATACCGCAGGGAGAACCGTAGGATGCCTACCATTATTGACAAAAAATGGACTGTGCCCAGAGGAGTCATGAACAGCATTGTTTCTAGCGAACTCGGCCCATGGGAGTAGTTCGGACCAATTGTCTTGTGTGCTATTAATAAAACAACGCAAATAAACTTCTAATGACTGGTTAGCCCTCTCAGCTGTACCATTGGTCTGTGGATGGAAGGAGGAGGAGAAGGAGAGATCAATCCCCAATTGTTTACTGAACGCCCTCCAGAACCTGGACACAAACTGAGAGCCCCTATCAGACACAATATTGTGGTGGATGCCATGCAAACTGACAATTTCACGTATGAAAATTAGGACCAAATCTTGCGAAGATGGCAACTTCTTGAGAGGAATGAAGTGAGCCATCTTAGAAAATCGGTCTACAACCATGAGAATAGTAGTGAACCCAGCAGAGCTAGGAAGCTCAACAATAAAGTTCATGGATAGGTGGGACCATGGAATCTCAGGAACAGGAAGAGGCTGCAACAGGCCACAAGGAAGTGCATGAGTCACCTTAGAAACTGCACACACAGAACATGCCTGCACATACTCCTTTACATCTTTCCTGAGTGAATCCCACCAAAATGATCTAGTGATCGCGGCAGTGGACTTATTGATGCCCGGGTGTCCAGCAGTTATATTGTCATGGAACACTTTCATGATATTAACCCTTTCACATAGGGGAACGAACAGTTTATCACACGGTTTACCACTGGGCGCCTGAGGCTGGGCCTCCAGTATGGTGCCAAGCAGTGGAGAAGACAGTGAGAGGACAGTAGTAGCAATAATACACTCTGCTGGAATAATAGGAGATGTCATCTGTTCCGGAGCTGACTCATTATCAAATTGCCTGGACAAGGCATCAGCCTTGGTATTTTTAGAACCAGGTCTATAAGTAATGAGAAAGTTAAAACGTGAAAGGAACAGTGACCATCTAGCCTGTCTGGAAGACAAACGTTTGGCATCCCCTATATATGCCAGATTTTTGTGGTCGGTTATGATCAACAGGGGGTCCTTGGAACCCTCCAAAAGATGTCACCACTCCTTGAGGGCAAGAATAATGGCCAACAGTTCTCTATTGCCAATATCATAGTTGCGCTCAGCAGGAGACATCTTTCTGGAGAAGTAGCCACAAGGATGCAATGGTGTTCCCTGGCTTTCTCTCTGAGAGAGAACAGCCCCTACCCCTGTCTCGGATGCATCAACCTCCAATATAAAAGGTTTACTGGTGTCAGGATGTTTTAGTATGTCCGCAGAGGCAAATCTTTGTTTAAGAGTCTCAAAAGCATTCACAGCCTCTTTGGACCATACCGTGCTACTAACCCCTTTGCGAGTCATATTTGTGATTGGGGCTATTACAGAAGAAAATCCCTTGATGAATCTTCTGTAATAGTTGGCAAAACCAATAAACCTTTGAATGGCTTTTAAACCAGAGGGTAATGGCCAGTGTAGTACAGCCTCTAGTTTTTAGGATCCATTTGAAATCCCGATGCAGAGATGTTGTAACCCAAAAAGTGGACTTCAGGCTGGTCAAATATGCACTTTTCTAATTTACAATAAAGTTTATTTTTCAACAACGTCTGCAGAACCTGTTTCACATGGGAGTGGTGAGTTTGAAGATCAGGGGAATACACCAAAATATCGCCCAAATAAACCAAGACAAATGAGTAAATGAATTCCCTGAGTACATCATTTATAAAGTCTTGGAATACGGCCGGGGCGTTGCATAACCCAAATGGCATTACCAGATATTCATAGTGTCCACTACGGGTATTAAATGCCGCCTTCCACTTATGATTCTCTTTAATTCTAACCAAATTGTAAGCGCTCCTAAGGTCAAGCTTAGTAAATACTTTAGCTCCCTGAAGTCTATCGAACAATTCGGAAATGAGTGGAATAGGGTATGCATTTTTTACAGTGATTTTATTAAGTGCCCTGTAGTCTATGCAAGGGCGTAACTCACCACCCTTTTTCTCAACAAAAAAGAATCCTGCACCAGCTGGTGAGGATGACTTTCTTATGTGCCCTTTGCTCAAGGATTCTTTGATGTATTCCTCCATTATTTTACTCTCCTGGGGAGATAAGGCATAAACTGCCCCCTTAGGTGGCATAGCGCCTGGAAACAGGTTAATGGCACAGTCACAGGGCCGTCTTTAACGCGGGGCAAACGGGGCAGCTGCCCCGGGCCCAATTACTCCTGGGGGCCCAAGGCAGCTGTCCCGTGGGCCCCGCTGCCCTAAAAAAATAAAATGTTTCCCGGCCGCTTTAGGGCCCCCCCCCCGCACTGTAAGGAGTCCCACCGGGTGGCCCATGCACTTAGGGCCACCCGGTGGGCTTGTACCAGCAGGGGCCCGGTCGGGCGCTGTGGCCCTTTAACAGCGCGACCGGGCCTCTTGCTTTTCGGCACCGCTGGGAGGAAGTGAGTGCCAAGCGTCACTTCCTCCCATAAAGAGCTGTTGCGCGGGAGAAGAAGGACCTGCACGGGAGGGAGGAGGAGGCAGTGAGGATGGGGGCTCCTCACTCACATCATCCTCAGGCAGCACACTGGATCCCAGGGATGCCACCCTCCAGCAAAAGGTAGGAAACTGGAGGGTGGGCTTAAAATGTAAATTTTACATGTATGTCAGTTTGTCTGTGTGTATGTGTGTCAGTATGTCTGATAGTGTGTGTGTCAGTATGTCTGACAGTGTGTCTGTGTGTGTGTGTGTGTGTGTGTGTCAGTATGTCTGACAGTGTATGTGTCTGTGTGTGTCAGTATGTCTGATAGTGTGTGTGTCAGTATGTCTGACAGTGTGTCTGTGTGTGTGTGTGTGTGTCAGTATGTCTGACAGTGTATGTGTCTGTGTGTGTCAGTATGTCTGTGTATGTCAGTATGTCTGATAGTGTATGTGTGTATGTCAGTATGTTTGACAGTGTCTGTATCTGTGTGTGTGTCAGAAGGTCTGTGTGAGTGTATGTCAGTATGTCTGACAGTGTATGTCTCTGTGTGTGTCAGTATGTCTGGTGTGTGTGTGTGTGTCAGTATGTCTGGCAGTGTGTCTGTGTATGTCAGTATGTCTGATAGTGTATGTCAGTATGTTTGACAGTGTCTGTATCTGTGTGTGTGTCAGGTCTGTGTGAGTGTATGTCAGTATGTCTGACTGTGTATGTATCTGTGTGTGTCAGTATGTCTGTCAGTGTGTGTGCCTGTTTGTGTGTCAGTATGCCTATTAGTGTGTATGTGTGTGTGTGTGTGTCAGCATATCTATCAGTGTATGTATCTGTGTGTCAGTATGTCTCTGTGTGTGTCAGTATGTCTTCCAGTGTATGTGTGTGTGTGTGTCAGGCACATACACTGATATACATACTGATACAGGCACACTAATAGACACACTGACACACACAGGCACATACAATGACAAACATACACTGATAGACATACTGACACACACACACATGCACATATACAGACATACTGACACACACAAACACACACTTATACTGATAGCTATCCTGACACACACACACACACAGGCACATATACAGACATACTGACACACACACAGCCACATACGCTGATAGAGATACTGTGTGTGTGTTAGTATGTCTGTATATGTGCCTGTTTGTGTGTGTGTGTGTCAGTATGTCTATCAGTGTTTGTGCCTGTGTGTGTCAGTATGTTTGTCATCATATGTGCCTGTGAGACCGTTTGTGTCAGTGTGTCTTTCAGTATGTCTATCATTGTATGTATTTATGTGTGTCAGTATGTCTGTTTATCTGTCTGTGTATCTGTATGTGTCTGTGTGTTTATCTGTGTGCGTATATGTATGTAGTCAGTGTGTGTATCTGCTTGTGTGTCAGCATGTCTACCGGTGTCTGAGCACAAACAATAAATACAAATACACCCTTCCATTCAAACTTCAACATTACATACAAACACACTCCTGCATTGAAAGTCAACACTTCATACAAACACACCTCTGTGTTAAACAACAGAATTATATATAAACAAACCCCTACATTCAAAAACCAGCACTACACTTAAATGTACACTTGCATTCAAACTCTAACACCACATACAAACACATTCACACAAACATACTCAAAAACATGCTTACATTCAAACACACAAACACAGTGCTAAATACAACCCTGCAAGCATGGGAAATTGATAGAGCCCCAGCTGTCAATGCATTGTTGGAGTTGCATGACAGATAGGGTTCTACCTTCTTTCCAACCTTGCAATTGGGGGTCCAAATGAAATTCTTGCACCAGGGCTCTTTCTACTTTAGTTCGACCACTGCGTTGGGGTGGAGGCGTGATTGCATGCTAGGGAGTGGATCCAGGGGGCCCAAGCAAATGCTTGCCCAGGGCCCAATCAATATTAAAGACGGCCCTGCACAGTCATATGCTCTGTGGGGAGGCAATACATCGGATTGAGCCTTGTTAAACACCTCCTGAAGTTCTTGGTATTGTATGGGAACTCCAGGAGTTTGGGGAGTGGTAGTGGGAAGGTCAATAGTATCCAATCTCTTTAGTACTGGTTTTATACATCTCCCCATACACTCTTTACCCCATTCTAATATCTCCCCATTAGCCCAGTCAATATAGGGATTGTGCTTACTCAGCCACGGAAACCCCAATATGATAGGACATGATGGAGAAGTAATAACCTGAAACGTCATCTCCTCCCTATGGGAGGCCCCAATGGAGATCGTAATAGGGACAGTTTCGTGGGTTATAAGCGGTTGTGTGAGTGGTCTACCATCAATAGCCTTTACAGCTAGCGGCGTAGGTCTCTCCCTGACCGGTATCTCATTACCCCTAATAAACTGAACATCAATAAAATTTCCAGCAGCACCTGAGTCCATTAGGGCACTGCAAGAAAACTTCTTGTTATCAAGGGAAATAGATACCTCAAGGAGGAATCTACTTTTGTTTTTGTTAGAGGACAACTCCATCACACCTAAGATCTGTCCCCTTAAGGTTCTTAGGTGCGGAAGTTTTTCCGGACGCACTGGACAATTAGTTATCATATGTCCCTTTCTACCGCAATATAGGCATAACACCTCCCTTCTCCTATACTGGTCTTGCTTCTGGTGACTTCTCTGAGTCTTAACCTATTATCAATATGCATGACAAACGTAATAAATTCGTTAAGACTCTTAGGTAATTCTTTAGCGGCTATCTCATCTAGTATAGTCTCTGAGAGACCTTTTTTGAATGCTGAGATTAACCCATTGTTAGTCCAGTCTACCTCGGAAGCTAAGGTACGGAATTCAATAGCATAATCCGAGATAGACCGGTTACCTTGTCTGATGTGCATTAGGCAGTGGAGGCGTCATCCTCTCTACCCAATGGCTCAAACGTGAGCTTGAATTCGGCAAGGAATTCCTGGTAATTATGAGCTATGCTCAGATTACTCTCCCACAACGGATTAGCCCAGGCAAGGGCCTTGCCCTTTAATTGATTCATTAGATAACCAATTCTTGCTCTGTCCGTGGGGAATGACCCTGGTGAGGCCTCAAAATGGTACTCCACCTGATTAAGAAAACCCTGCATTCCTGGATATTGCCATCAAACTGTAGGGATGGTGATAAGGAGATGCAAGGAGTCCTATTAACAGTGGGTGGAGGTACACAGGGTAGAGGTGCTATGGGAGGAGACGCTGCAGGCTGCAGATGCTCCGTTCTAGCGAGAAGCGTACTTAAAGCCTGAGTGAATTGATCCATGCGGTGATCATTCTCCTTTAATTTCCTCTCGCAAGCAGCTATGTGCTGACACAGTTCTACAGGATCTATGGCCATGTCGTAATGTCAGGATTACTGTTTGATCCAGCACGTAGAACTGTACAGCACGGATGACAAATAAGTAACGTATTACCGGTCCTTAGAATGGTCGGATTTAACGTACAAAGAATAGTCAAAAATACTAGCCGAGGTCAGGGAACACAGAAAGGGACACAGCGATGAGGAAAGCCAGGAGTCAGGATACCAGAATATAGAGAAGTCAATAAACAAAGCCAAAAGTCAAAAACCAGGTAGAAAACTATAAACAGGAACGCGCTCTCGGACAACCACAAGGGAAACCACGACAGGGCACTGAGCAGGTTGAGAACTGGGCCTAAATACCCCTCCTTTCTTTCTGTAACCGGCCTTTGACCCCAAAGTCAGTTACCAGGTTTCATTTGCATAATTGCTGCTCAGCATTAACCCTTCTGTGGATTAGGTTGCTGCTCGGCACAACTTTTCCTGTGTGGACAGTAAATGTCATTAACCACATTTCTATAAGCGGATGAATATGTGACAGTGTTGTACTGAGTGGAGACCCCCTGCGGGGGTATGTGCATAAATACTGTGTGTTCAAAATAAAGATTACTGGAGGGAAGGAAGATTTAACACCTGTGTCTGCTGTTCCAGCTTGCAGGGGATGAAACAGGGAAAGTCTACTGGAGGGAAGGAAGATTTAACCCCTTTTTCTGCTGTTCTAGCTTGCAGGGCATGCAACAGGGAAAGTCCTTGTAAGGACTAAAAGAGCTAGTTCCCCTACCAGTTTCCCCTGGTCCCAGCTAGGAAGCAACCCCTCTGGCAGAGGTACCCAGCATGGGTACAGAGCGCTCCGCTACAGTGGCCACTTAGTCACAAACACTGGCCAAAGCTAGCGTTCATAATAGTTTTTTGCCTTTTTAACACACAAACAAATATAAATTCTAACTTTGACCAGTGTTTGTGACTAAGTGGCTACTAAAAGAGACTGGACATACCCCATATTAAATACCCTGGGTTGTCTACTTTAAACAAATATGTACCTGTGAGGTGTGATTCAGAGATTTATGACAGATAACAGTGTTACAATGTCACTATTGATAAATTTAAAAAATATATATTTTGAAACAGCAATGTCCTACTTGTACTTATAGCCCTATAACTTGCAAAAAATAATAATCCAAGAACATGTCAACATTGGGTATTTCTAGACTGAGGGCCGGAGCTACCTGTTAGGCGGACTAGGCAGCCGCCTAGGGCGCCCCTTGGGAATGGGTGCTGCCAGACACCCCCCCATGCTGCAGCCGCCCAAGCGCTCTGTAGAGCGCTCTGTAGAGAGCCTCAGGCGGCTGCAGCTTTGCCCGGGCTTCTTTCATCGTATTTTATAATTGTTTTTTAACCCCTTAAGGACTGGACTGTTTTTGCGATGTTGTACATTTGCGACCAGGCATATTTTGACACTTTTGTGGTGTTTGTGTTTGGCTGTAATTTTCCGCTCTCTCATTTACTGTTCCCATACAAATTACATAATGTTTTTTTCAGGACAAAAGGGGCCTTCTTTACATACCATTATTTATATAATCTCATGTATTTTAATTTAAAAAAAATAAAAATATATGATGAAAAATTTAAAAAAATACATGTTTTTTGACTTTTACTTGAAAAATCTTTTACTCATCTACAATAGCGAATGAAAAAAACTGCTAAATAGATTCAAAATTTTGTCCTGAGTTTAAAAGTACCCAGTGTTTACGTGCTTTTTTCCTTTTTTTTTGCATGTTATAGGTACAAGTAGGATATTGCGGTTTCAAAACATACATTTTTAAAATGTATCAATAGTGACATTGTAACACTATTATCTGTCATAAATCTCTGAATAACACCCCACATGTACATATTTTTTTTAAAGTAGACAACCCAGGGTATTCAATATGGGGTATGTCCAGTCTTTTTTAGTAGCCACTTGGTCGAAAACACTGGCCAAAGTAAGCATTCATATTTGTTTGTGTGTGAAAAAAGTAAAAAAACTAAATTGAACGCTAATTTTGGCCAGTGTTTGTGACCAAGTGGTTACTAAAAAGACTGGACATACCCCATTTGCAATACCTTGGGTTGTCTTCTTTTGCAAATGGTATGCCATCATGGGGGTAATTCTCATTTCTGGGCTACCATACGCTCTCAAAGGCAACGTAACCAACCTGGCCATTTTCAATGTAAAAATATTTGACCCATATATTTGACCCTGTAACTTTCAAAAATACTATAAAACCTGTACATGGGGGTACTGTTTTACTCGGGAGACATCGCTGAACACAAATATTAGTGTTTAAAAACTGGAAAACGTATCACAACAATTATATCATCAGTAAAAGTGCTGTTTGTGTGTGTAAAATGCAAAAAAAGTCACTTTCACTGACAATATCATCGCTGTGATATGTTTTACTGTTTTGAATCACTAATATTTGTGTTCAGCGAAGTCTCCCAAGTAAAACAGTACCCCCCATGTACAGGTTTTAGGGTGTCGTAGAACGTTACAGGGTAAAATACAGTGCTAGGAAATTAAATTCTCTGGAATTTCGGCCTGGGTTGGCAGACAGGTCCCTCAAATTGCAATCAATAAAATTACTGAAGTATGTAAAAATATTACATAAATACGCACGTAGAATTTAAATATATATGCATATTTATATATTTGAAGTCTACGTGTATATTTATATAATTATTTATGTAATTTTGTATATGGACATATGTATATTTCGTATTATTTTTATTTATTTATTTATTTATATATACATAGATATATATATACAAATTAATTCTAAGTGTATTTTGATATAAATATATATATATTAATTGTAAAATACAGTTAGAATAAAATTTCATATAGATATATAATTTTTTTTTAATTTTTATTATTATTTAAAAAACATTTTATTTAATTTAAATTACTTATTATTTATATTTTATAATAATATATACAATATATATAGTTATTATATATATTATATATATACGTGTGTAATTTAATTTTAAGTGTATTTTTATATTAATATAAGTACATATTAATATAAAAATACACTTAGTATGGCATTATATATATGATATATAGACATATATAGATATAATATATGTCTATATATCATATATATATATACACATATAAAAAAAAATATTTTTAATTAACATTAACTTTATTTAATTTTTAATTTTACACTAGCAGGGAGACTGCCTGTCAGCACAGACAGTCCCCCTGCAGGCAGACACATGGACACCTATTGTGACCATGTGATCACTGTGTTAAGCGATCACATGGCCACAGGGGTCCTAATTCAGTGTGGGGAGACTGTCTGGGCTGCAGGCAGTCTCCCCACACCACGGGCCACGCTGATCGTCGCCGTGGGAACGACGGCAATCAGGTTAATACATTGGACCGTTAGGACGGTTCAGGACCGTCATCGGTCGGCAATGTAAAAATGCCGATGACGGTCCTGAACCGTCCTAGGTCCTTAAGGGGTTAAAGTAAATTATATGATATGATAAAAATAATGGTATCTTTAGAAAGACCATTTAATGGCTAGAAAAACAGTATTTCATATGTGTGGGTACAGTAAATGAGTAAGAGGAAAATTACAGCTAAACACAAACACCGCAAAAATGTAAAAACAGCCCTGGTTCTTAATGGTAAGAAAATTAAAAAATGGTCTGGTCACTAAGGGGTTAAATATTGCATTTCAGTTCAAAACAGCGTTAGTGAATAAATTCCTGTGATTTATGATACAATTTTTCAGACAGGAAAAAAAGATCCTGGCACTCCAAAATTAAATAAGGCAATTTTATTG
>OW240913.1:337109522-337186975 GCA_933207985.1 Pelobates cultripes
TGTGTGTGTGTGTGGCTGAACTTGAACTGAACTCGTTGATCTTCTTGGGTGTTTCCCGTTGTCACCAATTAGTGTTCTTTGCAGTATCTCCTCTCTATTTTTAACCAATTACTTTAATAATGGAAGCCCTTAATTTCCCTGTTTATAAACTTTAAAGTTGTGTAATTCCCTTTACACAATGGATATAATACCAACTTCCAAGTTTGTCGATGTTCTTGGAAAAATTTGAATATTGGTGTTCCAACTCATTTCAATTATAGGGATTGGTGCACCTTTCAAAAGCAATTGGCATCATTCCTGTTGGAGGAGCAGAATACACATGACTGCTGACTACCCCCCAGAAACAACACCCATCTGTTGCCCAATAAGACATATCAGACCTTGTTCTTTTGGTTAAGGGCAATGGCCACAGCTTTATTAATTAATCAATTCCAGCAACTATTAACCACTGTTGGTTGTTGGGATGCTTCACCAACAGACAGATCTATCCCTTTAAACCATGAGTCCGGAGCAGCCTGCCCCCGCCATCATATCCCGGCAGGCTGCCACTCCCCAAGCCACCTCTGCACCTTCTTCCACTGATGACTGCGCTGGCCAGGACTCCCGCCACTGTGATGACGATGTTAGTTGCTACCCCTTGTCGTCATCACACCCCCCGGAGGCAGCACAGCCTCCACCCCTGCCTGAAGGCCCGTGTTCAAGGTGTCCAACCCGATCAAGTTGAGATGGTCCCCGTCCCTGCGAATTAAAGATAGGTTGGCGCCTTCCAACCAGGGCCGGATTAACATAGGGGCTGATGGAGCTGCAGCTCCAGGCCCAGGCCCATGGAATAGGCCCATTTAAAAAAAAAAAAAAAAAATTTTTTTTTTTTTTACACACTACTCTTAGGTTTGCCACCTGACTGGTATTTTACTAGCACAGCTGGTATTTGAGGCTGCCGTGCAAGTATTGCAGTAATACCGGCAATACAAATGCAGGTAATTTTCTCAGAATAAATGGAAATTACTCTGCAATACCAGCACCGGTCAGTAGGGGTCACTGTGTGTGGAGAGAGGCAGGTATAGGAAGTTACAGAATATCCCTGCCTCTCTCTACTACTCACTGATCTGTGGGGGAGCAGCTACACAGCATAGAGTCCAGACAGCAGCTCTACAGCTCAGGTGAGGGATGGGGGGAAAGGTAGCAGGGACACATGGGGACACTGAGACACTAGGGGACATATGGGGACACTGAGACACTAGGGGACACAGACACTGGGGGACACATGGGGACACAGACACTAGGGGACACTGAGACACTAAGACACAGACACTGGGAGACCTTGGAACACTGAGACACTTGGGGACACTGGAAAACATGGGGACACCGGGACACTAGAGGACACTGAGACACTAGGGGACATATGGGGACACTGAGACATTAGGGGACACATGGGGACACAGACACTAGGGGACACTGAGACACTAGGACACCTGGGGACACAGACACTGGGAGACCTGGGGACACAGACACATGGGGACACTGAGACACTTGGGGACACTGGAAAACATGGGGACACTGAGACACTAGGGGACACTGAGACACTAGGGGACACTGGGACACATGGGATGCTGTAAGACATAGGGACATTGGGAGACATTGGGACACGGAGACACGATGTTCCCATGTCCCCCAGCCAGTGTCCCTAGTGTCTCAGTGTCCCCAAGTCTCCCAGTGTCTGTGTCCCATGTCTCTCAGTGTGCCTAGTGTCCCCATGTGTCCCAGTGTCCCTATATGTCCACAACTGTCCCCATGTATCCCCAAATGTCTGTCTCCCAGCCAGTGTCCCCTAGTCTCCCAGTATCCCCTAGTCTCTGTGTCTGTGTCCCTAGTGTCTTAGGGTCCCCAAATGTTTCAGTGTCCCCATGTCTCCCAGTGTCTGTGTTCCTAGTGTCTCAGTTTCCCCATGTCTATGTCCACAACTGTACCCATGTCTCCCAGTGTCCCCAAGTGTCTGTCTCCCAGTGTCCCCTAGTCTCCCAGTGTCTGTGTTCCCATGTCTCTGTGTCCCTAGTGTCTTAGTGTCCCCAAATGTTTCAAATGTCCTATATGTCCCAGTGTCCCCATGTCTATGTCCACAACTGTCCCCATGTCTCCCAGTGTCCCCTAGTCTCCCAGTGTCTGTGTTCCCATGTCTCTGTGACTTGCGAGACTGAGACACTGGGAGCAATCCATCTATACAGCAGAATCAAACTGTGAGTAGTTTGTTGGTGATTTTACAGAATTTTCTCTGCTGTCACTCCTTGTGATTTACATCATGTGATCTCACGCATAACTAATTAATTATACAAATGATTAAGGCTGGTATTTTTTTCCAAGAAAGGTGGCAACCTTAACTACGCTTCACATATTCTTGCTTAAAGGAGCACTATAGGGTCAGTAACACAATCATGTATTTCTGACCCTATTATGTTAAAACCACCACCCTGGCCCCTTCTTGCCTCCCTAAATATAGTAGAATATTACTTGTATTCAAGTCTGCAGCTGCTGGCTTAGAAGTGGTGATCTGAGCAAATTACAATACTTCCCCATAGGATTGGCTGAGACTGTCAACTAGGCAGATCAGGGGCAGAGCCAGCATAAGTCTAACATAGCCCTGGCCAATCAGCATCTCCTCATAAAGATACATTGAATCAATCATGAGGAAAGTTCAGTGTCTGCATGCAGAGGGTGGAGACACTGAATGGCAGTGTTGCAGACTAGGCAGTACTGCCCCAGGAAGCACCTCTAGCAGCCATCTAAGGAGCGGCCAGTGGAGTTATTTTCTCTTAAAAGACAGTGTTTACTGCAAAAGGCCTAAATTGAAAGCTACTTCTACTTACCAGAACAAATACAATAAGCTGTAGTTGTTCTGGTGACTATAGTGTCCCTTTAAGTTTGGAAGCTTAAGAGGGATGTATGGGAACAAAACTTGTGTGCACTGGCTGACATTAAAGTTAGTTTAGGTAATGCAGACGTTGGTCTCTGTGGCATGTCCCCTTACTTCTACACTCACTACATACACTACACTCACTACATACACCTTTTCTCTGTCTCAGACTATATATCAAGAACTTCTGCCTGCTAGTAAGAAGGTAAGGAGACAAGTGGACCAGCGAGTGCTAGGGGACCGTCCTTAGAAAGCATGGAGCGAGTGCATCATTAGATGCATTTATGTCAAGCTCAAGGTGCTGCCTGCATAGTATGCCCTTAGTTGGACAGCCTGCAGGATCGGTAGGCAGCCTGACATGCATTCATGCCAGGCTGACCTTCCAATTGTTTGGACAAACATGCCCCCCTTTTAGCAGGTCTTATCACGTGATTCGCGCCAGTGGCACACCCTTTTACCCTGCCCATTGACTTCCTGCTTCACTGGACACTGCTGTTAGGGGGTTTTGGATTTACTTGAAAGATGAAAGCATAAATTAGAGAGAAATTAGCATAGAGTATGTGTTTTCTTATAGCTGCATTCTATGAGTTTCCCTCCAGCACCATCTCCATCAGATACATGACGCTCGGGAGGTATAATTGTTTTAGTGTTTTTGGTCGATAAGATTCCATAATTAAGCCCATCATAATTGTCAGCACCAGGCCCACTGTGCTCTTAATCCGGCCCTGCTTCCAACTATATATGCCTGACTACCTTGCCTCCCAGCCGCTGCACACATTTCCCCACCATTATGTTGAGCTTGCACAGGCTTCTCTCCAAACCATGTGCGTGCGGCAACGCCTGCCTGCACATCTTGGGGACCACTTTCGACTAAACCACTGTGAGATCTGTAAAAAGAGCTAAACACCGAGCCAGGTCGTGCCGGATCGCGTGGATAAGATCCACTGTCCTAACCTGTCTCAAGTTCTTACCGCCACGGTGAATAACCAAAATAACTGGCCCCGAGACAAATCTGCGCAGCGCAATGCATTCCGGATATACCTTCTGCCATAGGAGACCCCTAATTCCCCACCATCTAACCCATGCTACCTCGAAGGAAAACCCCAAATTCCGTCCATATGTGCGTTCTTCCACTCGACAAGCAGCCCAATATATGAAGGAATGCCCCAATATCAAGACATAGCAGGGACTTGAACCTACATCGAGAAGAACATTATAACAAATGAGGCCTAAAGTAGGACCTAAAGTGCCCAGATTCCCATCTACCAATGCGCTTAATCTCAGCAGCCGAATAGCCTAGCAAAGTCCCTTGAGTGGCGGCCCCAATCCAAAAGGAATGTGCCAAGTACCCATGAGCATCCTCCCTGCAATCCGACAATGCCCTGCGTAACATTGCCATGAATTGGTAACGAGTCAGCGAAGACCCATCCCCATACACTAACAGGGGGCCATCCCTTATAGACCGAATGCTCAAGTACCTCTGAAAGGCACTAACCGGACAGACATCGCCCCATGTCGCACCGATCCGTACCCATGCACTATAAACCTCCCAAGCTGTCTTGGACCGCTGCACGAAGATATCCATCGATGACTCCGACCACCGCGCCTCCGATAGAGACAGCAGCGAAGCCGACCGCCAAAAAGGTACCACTAACTCACCTATCCGGAAAGCCCCCAAAAAATAGAAAGAAAAGGTCACCCGAAGGAGGCGAGACTCGAACTCTGATGCGCAGATGACAGGCAAAACCAACAGTATACGCCCCAGTGTTTCTGCCGAGATATGGCGACGGCGATCCAGACACCTCCAAAGCCCCCAACCCCGCAAGATCTTCTGAATCCCAAATATGTTCGTCAGGTCGCGCCAGCCCATAAATCGGAATAGGAAGAACAACGCCGCCAGCGCTTTTTCAGCCGCAGCACAAGGCCTACCTCGTCTGAGCATCCCATCCAAAAATAACAACATCGCCTCGAGGAGCCTGGACTCTGTCGACAGCCATTGGCCTCATACAGCTTGATACTGCCTCCAAGAGCTCCCATAAGGATGTTGGATAACTGACCGATTCACTGTGCTTCTGGTGCTGACTCCTGAAACCGGTCCCACTACAACCGAGACAAAGCATCAGCTACCACATTCTCAACCCCCGGGACATGAGCAGAACCAGCCGTCGCAGCAGCGCCAATACTGGGGGAGAGGATGACGACGACCGGGTGATCACATTCATGTTGTCCGTGTGAAAGACCCCTGTGCGATTCCTGAGGTCCTCACCCCATAGTTCCAGGGTGTCAGGATTACTGTTTGATCCAGCACGTAGAACTGTACAGCACGGATGACAAATAAGTAACGTATTACCGGTCCTTAGAATGGCCGGATTTAACGTACAAAGAATAGTCAAAAATACTAGCGAGGTCAGGGAACACAGAAAGGGACACAGCGATGAGGAAAGCCAGGAGTCAGGATACCAGAATATAGAGAAGTCAATAAACAAAGCCAAAGTCAAAAACCAGGTAGAAAACTATAAACAGGAACGTGCTCTCGGACAACCACAAGGGAAACCACGACAGGGCACTGAGCAGGCTGAGAACTGGGCCTAAATACCAGTCGTTTAGTTCTGATAGGCTGTAACTGGCCTTTGACCCCAAAGTCAGTTACCAGGTTTTATTTGCATAATTGCTGCTCAGCATTAACCCTTCTGTGGATTAGGTTGCTGCTCAGCACAACTTTTCTTGTTTGGACAGTAAATGTTATTAACCAAATTTCTATAAGCGGATGAATACGTGACATTACCCCCCACCTGAAGAACGCCCACCGGGCAGACAGGACCAGGCTTGAGAGGAAATTTAGCGTGAAAAGCGCAGATCTTACAGCCCGCATGCAGGTCAGGAGCCGAAACCCAAGAACGATCAGCAGGACCGTAACCTTTCCAAACAACCAAGTACTGTAAAGTGCCCCGAGAAAACCTAGAATCCACGATAGAAGATACCTCCTACTCTTCCTGACCACCCACCACCACCGGAGGGGGAGGAACACAAGGAACAGTATATCTATTGCAGACAAGAGGTTTGAGTAAGGACACATGAAAAGTGTTGGGAATCCCTAAAGATGCAGGAAGAGCCAGAGAGTAAGACACTGGATTGATCCTACGAAGCACTCTCTAGGGACCAAGGAATCTGGGGGCAAACTTCATGCTAGGGACCTTAAGCTTGATGTTGCAAGATGACAACCAAACCCAGTCCCCCACTTGGTACACCGGGTTGGCACTCCTACGCTTATCAGCAAAATGTTTGAAGCGTTCAGCAGCAGCCCCTAGAGCAGTTTGAACCTTAACCCAGGTATCTCGAATGGAGGCCAGACGCTCATCCAGAGCAGGAATGGCAGTATCATAAAATACCGCAGGGAGAACCGTAGGATGCCTACCATTATTGACAAAAAATGGACTGTGCCCAGAGGAGTCATGAACAGCATTGTTTCTAGCGAACTCGGCCCACGGGAGTAGTTCGGACCAATTGTCTTGTGTGCTATTAATAAAACAACGAAAATAAACTTCTAATGACTGGTTAGCCCTCTCAGCTGTACCATTGGTCTGTGGATGGTAGGAGGAGGAGAAGGAGAGATCAATCCCCAATTGTTTACTGAGCGCCCTCCAGAACCTGGACACAAACTGAGAGCCCCTATCAGACACAATATTGTGGGGGATGCCATGCAAACGGACAATTTCACGTATGAAAATTAGGACCAAATCTTGCGAAGATGGCAACTTCTTGAGAGGAATGAAGTGAGCCATCTCAGAAAATCGGTCTACAACCATGAGAATAGTAGTGAACCCAGCAGAGCTAGGAAGCTCAACAATAAAGTCCATGGATAGGTGGGACCATGGAATCTCAGGAACAGGAAGAGGCTGCAACAGGCCACAAGGAAGTGCATGAGTCACCTTAGAAACTGCACACACAGAACATACCTGCACATACTCCTTTACATCTTTCCTGAGTGAATCCCACCAAAATGATCTAGTGATCGCGGCAGTGGACTTATTGATGCCCGGGTGTCCAGCAGTTATATTGTCATGGAACACTTTCATGATTTTAACCCTTTCACATAGGGGAACGAACAGTTTATCACACGGTTTACCACTGGGCGCCTGAGGCTGGGCCTCCAGTATAGTGCCAAGCAGTGGAGAAGACAGTGAGAGGACAGTAGTGGCAATAATACACTCTGGTGGAATAATAGGAGATGTCACCTGTTCCGGAGCTGACTCATTATCAAATTGCCTGGACAAGGCATCAGCCTTGTTTTTTTTAGAACCAGGTCTATAAGTAATGAGAAAGTTAAAACGTGAAAGGAACAGTGACCATCTAGCCTGTCTGGAAGACAAACGTTTGGCATCCCCTATATATGCCAGATTTTTGTGGTCGGTTATGATCAACAGGGGGTCCTTGGAACCCTCCAAAAGATGTCACCACTCCTTGAGGGCAAGAATAATGGCCAACAGTTCTCTATTGTATCATAGTTGCGCTCAGCAGGAGACATCTTTCTGGAGAAGTAGCCACAAGGATGCAATGGTGTTCCCTGGCTTTCTCTCTGAGAGAGAACAGCCCCTACCCCTGTCTCGGATGCATCAACCTCCAATATAAAAGGTTTACTACTGTCGGGATGTTTTAGTATGTCCGCAGAGGCAAATCTTTGTTTTTAGAGTCTCAAAAGCATTCACAGCCTCTTTGGACCATACCGTGCTACTAACCCCTTTGTGAGTCATATTTGTGATTGGGGCTATTACAGAAGAAAATCCCTTGATGAATCTTCTGTAATAGTTGGCAAAACCAATAAACCTTTGAATGGCTTTTAAACCAGAGGGTAATGGCCAGTGTAGTACAGCCTCTAGTTTTTTTTAGGATCCATTTGAAATCCCGATGCAGAGATGTTGTAACCCAAAAAGTGGACTTCAGGCTGGTCAAATATGCACTTTTCTAATTTACAATAAAGTTTATTTTTCAACAACGTCTGCAGAACCTGTTTCACATGGTAGTGGTGAGTTTGAAGATCAGGGGAATACACCAAAATATTGTCCAAATAAACCAAGACAAATGAGTAAATGAATTCCCTGAGTACATCATTTTATAAAGTCTTGGAATACGGCCGGGGCGTTGCATAACCCAAATGGCATTACCAGATATTCATAGTGTCCACTACGGGTATTAAATGCAGTCTTCCACTCATGATTCTCTTTAATTCTAACCAAATTGTAAGCGCTCCTAAGGTCAAGCTTAGTAAATACTTTAGCTCCCTGAAGTCTATCGAACAATTCGGAAATGAGTGGAATAGGGTATGCATTTTTACAGTGATTTTATTAAGTGCCCTATAGTCTATGCAAGGGCGTAACTCACCACCCTTTTTCTCAACAAAAAAGAATCCTGCACCAGCTGGTGAGGATGACTTTCTTATGTGCCCTTTGCTCAAGGATTCTTTGATGTATTCCTCCATTATTTTACTCTCCTGGGGAGATAAGGCATAAACTGCCCCCTTAGGTGGCATAGCGCCTGGAAACAGGTTAATGGCACAGTCACAGGGCCGTCTTTAACGCGGGGCAAACGGGGCAGCTGCCCCGGGCCCAATTACTCCTGGGGGCCCAAGGCAGCTGTCCCGTGGGCCCCGCTGCCCTAAAAAAATAAAATGTTTCCCGGCCGCTTTAGGGCCCCCCCCCCGCACTGTAAGGAGTCCCACCGGGTGGCCCATGCACTTAGGGCCACCCGGTGGGCTTGTACCAGCAGGGGCCCGGTCGGGCGCTGTGGCCCTTTAACAGCGCGACCGGGCCTCTTGCTTTTCGGCACCGCTGGGAGGAAGTGAGTGCCAAGCGTCACTTCCTCCCATAAAGAGCTGCTGCGCGGGAGAAGAAGGACCTGCACGGGAGGGAGGAGGAGGCAGTGAGGATGGGGGCTCCTCACTCACATCATCCTCAGGCAGCACACTGGATCCCAGGGATGCCACCCTCCAGCGAAAGGTAGGAAACTGGAGGGTGGGCTTAAAATGTAAATTTTACATGTATGTCAGTTTGTCTGTGTGTATGTGTGTCAGTATGTCTGATAGTGTATGTGTCTGTGTGTGTCAGTATGTCTGTGTGTATGTGTGTCAGTATGTCTGATAGTGTGTGTGTGTGTCAGTATGTCTGACAGTATGTCTGTGTGTATGTGTGTCAGTATGTCTGATAGTGTGTGTGTGTCAGTATGTCTGACAGTGTGTCTGTGTGTGTGTGTGTGTGTGTGTCAGTATGTCTGACAGTGTATGTGTCTGTGTGTGTCAGTATGTCTGTGTATGTCAGTATGTCTGATAGTGTATGTGTGTATGTCAGTATGTTTGACAGTGTCTGTATCTGTGTGTGTGTCAGAAGGTCTGTGTGAGTGTATGTCAGTATGTCTGACAGTGTATGTCTCTGTGTGTGTCAGTATGTCTCTGTGTGTGTCAGTATGTCTGGTGTGTGTGTGTGTGTGTGTGTGTGTGTCAGTATGTCTGGCAGTGTGTCTGTGTATGTCAGTATGTCTGATAGTGTATGTCAGTATGTTTGACAGTGTCTGTATCTGTGTGTGTGTCAGGTCTGTGTGAGTGTATGTCAGTATGTCTGACTGTGTATGTATCTGTGTGTGTCAGTATGTCTGTCAGTGTGTGTGCCTGTTTGTGTGTCAGTATGCCTATTAGTGTGTATGTGTGTGTGTGTGTGTCAGCATATCTATCAGTGTATGTATCTGTGTGTCAGTATGTCTCTGTGTGTGTCAGTATGTCTTCCAGTGTATGTGTGTGTGTGTGTCAGGCACATACACTGATATACATACTGATACAGGCACACTAATAGACATACTGACACACACAGGCACATACAATGACAAACATACACTGATAGACATACTGACACACACACACATGCACATATACAGACATACTGACACACACAAACACACACTTATACTGATAGCTATCCTGACACACACACACACAGGCACATATACAGACATACTGACACACACACAGCCACATATGCTGATAGAGATACTGTGTGTGTGTTAGTATGTCTGTATATGTGCCTGTTTGTGTGTGTGTGTGTCAGTATGTCTATCAGTGTTTGTGCCTGTGTGTGTCAGTATGTTTGTCATCATATGTGCCTGTGAGACCGTTTGTGTCAGTGTGTCTTTCAGTATGTCTATCATTGTATGTATTTATGTGTGTCAGTATGTCTGTTTATCTGTCTGTGTATCTGTATGTGTCTGTGTGTTTATCTGTGTGCGTATATGTATGTAGTCAGTGTGTGTATCTGCTTGTGTGTCAGCATGTCTACCGGTGTCTGAGCACAAACAATAAATACAAATACACCCTTCCATTCAAACTTCAACATTACATACAAACACACTCCTGCATTGAAAGTCAACACTTCATACAAACACACCTCTGTGTTAAACAACAGAATTATATATAAACAAACCCCTACATTCAAAAACCAGCACTACACTTAAATGTACACTTGCATTCAAACTCTAACACCACATACAAACACATTCACACAAACATACTCCATACAAAAACATGCTTACATTCAAACACACAAACACAGTGCTAAATACAACCCTGCAAGCATGAGAAATTGGTAGAGCCCCAGCTGTCAATGCATTGTTGGAGTTGCATGACAGATAGGGTTCTACCTTCTTTCCAACCTTGTAATTGGGGGTCCAAATGAAATTCTTGCACCAGGGCTCTTTCTACTTTAGTTCGCCCACTGCGTTGGGGTGGAGGCGTGATTGCATGCTAGGGAGTGGATCCAGGGGGCCCAAGCAAATGCTTGCCCAGGGCCCAATCAATATTAAAGACGGCCCTGCACAGTCATATGCTCTGTGGGGAGGCAATACATCGGATTGAGCCTTGTTAAACACCTCCTGAAGTTCTTGGTATTGTATGGGAACTCCAGGAGTTTGGGGAGTGGTAGTGGGAAGGTCAATAGTATCCAATCTCTTTAGTACTGGTTTTATACATCTCCCCATACACTCTTTGCCCCATTCTAATATCTCCCCATTAGCCCAGTCAATATAGGGATTGTGCTTACTCAGCCACGGAAACCCTAATATGATAGGACATGATGGAGAAGTAATAACCTGAAGCGTCATCTCCTCCCTATGGGAGGCCCCAATGGAGATCGTAATAGGGACAGTTTCGTGGGTTATAAGCGGTTGTGTGAGTGGTCTACCATCAATAGCCTCTACAGCTAGCGGCGTAGGTCTCTCCCTGACCGGTATCTCATTACCCCTAATAAACTGGACATCAATAAAATTTCCAGCAGCACCTGAGTCCATTAGGGCACTGCAAGAAAACTTCTTGTTATCAAGGGAAATAGATACCTCAAGGAGGAATCTACTTTTGTTTTTGTTAGAGGACAACTCCATCACACCTAAGATCTGTCCCCTTAAGGTTCTTAGGTGCGGAAGTTTTCCGGACGCACTGGACAATTAGTTATCATATGTCCCTTTCTACCGCAATATAGGCATAATCCCTCCCTTCTCCTATACTGTTTTTCGGCCTCTGACAGTCTAGTGACCCCCAACTGCATAGGTTCGGGTTCGGACTGTACAGGGAGGTTAGACAAAACAGGTTTAGAGAATTGAGGTGCTAGGGACATAGCCGTACGTCTGGTCTTGCTTCTGGTGACTTCTCTGAGTCTTAACCTATTATCAATATGCATGACAAACGTAATAAATTCGTTAAGACTCTTAGGTAATTCTTTAGCGGCTATCTCATCTAGTATAGTCTCTGAGAGACCCTTTTTTGAATGCTGAGATTAACCCATTGTTAGTCCAGTCTACCTCGGAAGCTAAGGTACGGAATTCAATAGCATAATCCGAGATAGACCGGTTACCTTGTCTGATGTGCATTAGGGCAGTGGAGGCGTCATCCTCTCTACCCAATGGCTCAAACGTGAGCTTGAATTCGGCAAGGAATTCCTGGTAATTATGAGCTATGCTCCGATTACTCTCCCACAACGGATTAGCCCAGGCAAGGGCCTTGCCCTTTAATTGATTCATTAGATAACCAATTCTTGCTCTGTCCGTGGGGAATGACCCTGGTGAGGCCTCAAAATGGTACTCCACCTGATTAAGAAAACCCCTGCATTCCTGGATATTGCCATCAAACTGTAGGGATGGTGATAAGGAGATGCAAGGAGTCCTATTAACAGTGGGTGGAGGTACACAGGGTAGAGGTGCTATAGGGAGGAGACGCTGCAGGCTGCAGATGCTCCGTTCTAGCGAGAAGCGTACTTAAAGCCTGAGTGAATTGATCCATGCGGTGATCATTCTCCTCTAATTTCCTCTCGCAAGCAGCTATGTGCTGACACAGTTCTACAGGATCTATGGCCATGTCGTAATGTCAGGATTACTGTTTGATCCAGCACGTAGAACTGTACAGCACGGATGACAAATAAGTAACGTATTACCGGTCCTTAGAATGGCCGGATTTAACGTACAAAGAATAGTCAAAAATACTAGCCGAGGTCAGGGAACACAGAAAGGGACACAGCGATGAGGAAAGCCAGGAGTCAGGATACCAGAATATAGAGAAGTCAATAAACAAAGTCAAAACCAGGTAGAAAACTATAAACAGGAACGCGCTCTCGGACAACCACAAGGGAAACCACGACAGGGCACTGAGCAGGCTGAGAACTGGGCCTAAATACCCCTCCTTAGTTCTGATAGGCTGTAACCGGCCTTTGACCCCAAAGTCAGTTACCAGGTTTCATTTGCATAATTGCTGCTCAGCATTAACCCTTCTGTGGATTAGGTTGCTGCTCGGCACAACTTTTCCTGTGTGGACAGTAAATGTCATTAACCACATTTCTATAAGCGGATGAATATGTGACAGTGTTGTACTGAGTGGAGACCCCCTGCGGGGGTATGTGCATAAATACTGTGTGTTCAAAATAAAGATTACTGGAGGGAAGGAAGATTTAACACCTGTGTCTGCTGTTCCAGCTTGCAGGGGATGAAACAGGGAAAGTCTACTGGAGGGAAGGAAGATTTAACCCCTTTTTCTGCTGTTCTAGCTTGCAGGGCATGCAACAGGGAAAGTCCTTGTAAGGACTAAAAGAGCTAGTTCCCCTACCAGTTTCCCCTGGTCCCAGCTAGGAAGCAACCCCTCTGGCAGAGGTACCCAGCATGGGTACAGAGCGCTCCGCTACAGTGGCCACTTAGTCACAAACACTGGCCAAAGCTAGCGTTCATAATAGTTTTTTGCCTTTTTAACACACAAACAAATATAAATTCTAACTTTGACCAGTGTTTGTGACTAAGTGGCTACTAAAAGAGACTGGACATACCCCATATTAAATACCCTGGGTTGTCTACTTTAAACAAATATGTACCTGTGAGGTGTGATTCAGAGATTTATGACAGATAACAGTGTTACAATGTCACTATTGATAAATTTAAAAAATATATATTTTGAAACAGCAATGTCCTACTTGTACTTATAGCCCTATAACTTGCAAAAAATAATAATCCAAGAACATGTCAACATTGGGTATTTCTAGACTGAGGGCCGGAGCTACCTGTTAGGCGGACTAGGCAGCCGCCTAGGGCGCCCCTTGGGAATGGGTGCTGCCAGGAGGCTGACCCCATGCTGCAGCCGCCAAGCGCTCTGTAGAGCGCTCTGTAGAGAGCCTCAGGCGGCTGCAGCTTTGCCCGGGCTTCTTTCATCGTATTTTATAATTGTTTTTTAACCCCTTAAGGACTGGACTGTTTTTGCGATGTTGTACATTTGCGACCAGGCATATTTTGACACTTTTGTGGTGTTTGTGTTTGGCTGTAATTTTCCGCTCTCTCATTTACTGTTCCCATACAAATTACATAATGTTTTTTTCAGGACAAAAGGGGCCTTCTTTACATACCATTATTTATATAATCTCATGTATTTTAATTTAAAAAAAATAAAAATATATGATGAAAAATTTAAAAAAATACATGTTTTTTGACTTTTACTTGAAAAATCTTTTACTCATCTACAATAGCGAATGAAAAAAACTGCTAAATAGATTCAAAATTTTGTCCTGAGTTTAAAAGTACCCAGTGTTTACGTGCTTTTTTCCTTTTTTTTTGCATGTTATAGGTACAAGTAGGATATTGCGGTTTCAAAACATACATTTTTAAAATGTATCAATAGTGACATTGTAACACTATTATCTGTCATAAATCTCTGAATAACACCCCACATGTACATATTTTTTTTAAAGTAGACAACCCAGGGTATTCAATATGGGGTATGTCCAGTCTTTTTTAGTAGCCACTTAGTCGAAAACACTGGCCAAAGTAAGCATTCATATTTGTTTGTGTGTGAAAAAAGTAAAAAAACTAAATTGAACGCTAATTTTGGCCAGTGTTTGTGACCAAGTGGTTACTAAAAAGACTGGACATACCCCATTTGCAATACCTTGGGTTGTCTTCTTTTGCAAATGGTATGCCATCATGGGGGTAATTCTCATTCCTGGGCTACCATACGCTCTCAAAGGCAACGTAACCAACCTGGCCATTTTCAATGTAAAAATATTTGACCCATATATTTGACCTTGTAACTTTCAAAAATACTATAAAACCTGTACATGGGGGGTACTGTTTTACTCGGGAGACATCGCTGAACACAAATATTAGTGTTTAAAAACTGGAAAACGTATCACAACAATTATATCATCAGTAAAAGTGCTGTTTGTGTGTGTAAAATGCAAAAAAAGTCACTTTCACTGACAATATCATCGCTGTGATATGTTTTACTGTTTTGAATCACTAATATTTGTGTTCAGCGAAGTCTCCCAAGTAAAACAGTACCCCCCATGTACAGGTTTTAGGGTGTCGTAGAACGTTACAGGGTAAAATACAGTGCTAGGAAATTAAATTCTCTGGAATTTCGGCCTGGGTTGGCAGACAGGTCCCTCAAATTGCAATCAATAAAATTACTGAAGTATGTAAAAATATTACATAAATACGCACGTAGAATTTAAATATATATGCATATTTATATATTTGAAGTCTACGTGTATATTTATATAATTATTTATGTAATTTTGTATATGGACATATGTATATTTCGTATTATTTTTATTTATTTATTTATTTATATATACATAGATATATATATACAAATTAATTCTAAGTGTATTTTGATATAAATATATATATATTAATTGTAAAATACAGTTAGAATAAAATTTCATATAGATATATAATTTTTTTTTAATTTTTATTATTATTTAAAAAACATTTTATTTAATTTAAATTACTTATTATTTATATTTTATAATAATATATACAATATA
Organism: Pelobates cultripes; assembly: GCA_933207985.1. Taxonomy (NCBI): domain Eukaryota; kingdom Metazoa; phylum Chordata; class Amphibia; order Anura; family Pelobatidae; genus Pelobates; species Pelobates cultripes. Next base: position 337,124,760 of record OW240913.1, read on the forward strand.
TATAGTTATTATATATATTATATATATACGTGTGTAATTTAATTTTAAGTGTATTTTTATATTAATATAAGTACATATTAATATAAAAATACACTTAGTATGGCATTATATATATGATATATAGACATATATAGATATAATATATGTCTATATATCATATATATATATACACATATAAAAAAAAATATTTTTAATTAACATTAACTTTATTTAATTTTTAATTTTACACTAGCAGGGAGACTGCCTGTCAGCACAGACAGTCCCCCTGCAGGCAGACACATGGACACCTATTGTGACCATGTGATCACTGTGTTAAGCGATCACATGGCCACAGGGGTCCTAATTCAGTGTGGGGAGACTGTCTGGGCTGCAGGCAGTCTCCCCACACCACGGGCCACGCTGATCGTCGCCGTGGGAACGACGGCAATCAGGTTAATACATTGGACCGTTAGGACGGTTCAGGACCGTCATCGGTCGGCAATGTAAAAATGCCGATGACGGTCCTGAACCGTCCTAGGTCCTTAAGGGGTTAAAGTAAATTATATGATATGATAAAAATAATGGTATCTTTAGAAAGACCATTTAATGGCTAGAAAAACAGTATTTCATATGTGTGGGTACAGTAAATGAGTAAGAGGAAAATTACAGCTAAACACAAACACCGCAAAAATGTAAAAACAGCCCTGGTTCTTAATGGTAAGAAAATTAAAAAATGGTCTGGTCACTAAGGGGTTAAATATTGCATTTCAGTTCAAAACAGCGTTAGTGAATAAATTCCTGTGATTTATGATACAATTTTTCAGACAGGAAAAAAAGATCCTGGCACTCCAAAATTAAATAAGGCAATTTTATTGGACCCAAGTGTCAAGCAATGTTTTGACCTAAGAAAGTCTTAAATTAGAGGGGCAAAGGTTTAAAAATAATATCAGGAAGTATTACTTTACTGAGAGGGTAGTGAATGCATGGAATAGCCTTGCGGACGTGTTAAAGGAGTGTAAGCAGTAAAGGAGTGTAAGCATGAATGGGATAGGCATGAGGCTATCCTAACTATAAGATAAGGCCAGACTAATGAAAATATTTAGAAAATTGGGCAGACTAGATGAGCCGAATGGTTCTCATCTGCTATCACATTCTACGTTTCTATAAGGTCTTTTTCAGTTTGAAAAAGACCTTCTTAGGTTGAAACGTTGTTGGACACTTGGTTCCAATAAAATTCCCTTATTTAATTTTGTTGTGCCTGGATCCTTTTTTTATGTGATTACATATTACTTCAAGGGCCTGGGTGCTGGCCTTTGGTCTGGTAGCACCCAAGATGTGCTTATGGTAGAGTGCAGTTCCTATTTTCTTATCAACTATTTTACAGACCGGCTTGATGCCAGAGAATTGGGATAATGCTGTATAAATTAAATTCACATCATGAAAAGCAGAGTGATAAGAATCTTCAATGGGGTTATATTAATTGTGTCTGTTTCTTGCTGTAAATGGTCATGTTTTTAGTATATTTACAATTACATCATTAGAGCTTGTAATTTGCATTTTTTACTATTCATTCAATTATGCAAGAAAGATGGAAAAATAATTAAAGTGTGTGTCTGAATACATTTATCACTGTTGTTTAATAGACAATGATTTACTACAGTCAAACACAGGGTGCTGAGAAATATGGCTTCTTATTACAACATGTGTATAAAAGTTATATATTGTTAATAAAAATAATAAATAGGAATATTTAAACCCTTATTAATCCATTTTTCGTGGTCCTAAAATTAAGGCCCAGAATATTTTTTGTTTTACTTTTGGGTTCATCTACTCAACCAGAAATTGTGGGGGATGTTAACTGATCTGCAAAGTCAACTCTGTAATATCTAACACAGAGTAAATTAAAATCCAGCACTGGTATCTGATCAATAACGTTTTGAAATTCTGTCGATATTGTATGTGTTTTCATTGAAATAATAATGTTAAAAATGGCAAAACTCTTCTTGTTGGTAACACTGCTGGAATTAGAAATCATCGTTAAATTAAAACCATTTAACTTCAGTTGTCATCATTAATCACACAATTTTAAAATTGTGGCAAAATGGATCTGTTATGGGCAAATTAAAATATTACACATTTTTGAATGAAAAGTTGTATTTCTTAAACTGTGTAATTTGTCTTTAAGAGATTTTGCAAACTTACAAATTGTTAGAAATTGAACATATTGGTTTTCATACAATGTTTCTTTAATAAATTATCTCTTATCCATATTCAGTGAATATGGTGTTCAGACTTTAGGATGCCATCTTGTCGTAGGTTAATGTAATTCCCCAAGTCAGGGAATTTCCCATGTCATGTGCACCCTTACGTTTGAATCAAAACATAGATAAGATGTTCCCATGTGAAATGACCAAGTTATGGTCTTGTACCTTTGCCAAGTTAAGGTAGGTCCTAAAATGATCTAATTGAACATTTAAGGTATAAATATGTGTACTTATTAATATTAGGACACAGAGGAGAGATGTTGGAGACAGAAACGCTGCTCCATTTTATCATGACTGAGGGAGGTTGACATGTTCAGGAGGGTATGTTATTCTATTTTACTGATATTGCAAGCATATACTTTACTTATAAACTCTGCTCTACATTATTGTACTGGATTTTATATGTCTATATTTATATTTTTATTTAATAAAATATTTTAAAAGCCAAAACTTTATTGCTTCCAAGACAATCCCTATTTTATATTGTATTCACAATTATTTATATATTTTAAATAGAGGATCTCTTACTGATTATATACAATTATGGCTAAGATATCTGTCTGGTTAGCCCTGCTAAATTCTATGCTTTAAGATGTTATAGTAGTAAATATGGGAACCAGCTGTGGTTACAATTGGCGCCCAACGTGGGGCTTGTACTTTGGAAGCTTTAACTATAAAATAATATATATTTGAAGGCTTGGCCTGTAGTTGTTAGAGGGGCATGAATCCCCTTTAAAAGGGCTGCCAATCCACTCTCACCTTACCGTTGCTGGTCTGGCGAGTCTGAAACGTTTACTTCCGGTTCAGACCGCCATTTTGGATTTCTTACCTGTATTCCACATGGTCTCCTTGTCTGGTACTTTCCTGCTTCTGCCACCCGTTGCTGGCGTCTGCGCAGCCCGTTCTCAGCTCATCAGGTTAAATTTCCACGCAACCTCTGATTTACGCATGTGTTTTTTTTTCTCACCTCTTGGAACGTGCGAGCCATGTTTATACCACCCCCAACACTTCACCTACACTGTGAACAGATGCCGCAGCAAATACAGGCTTTGCGGCCATCTGGGGAGATCAATGGCTTTGGGGACCATGGCCAACCGAAGTTGAATCACTGCCTAAATTCTCTGATACCTCAGCTTTATTTGAGTTGTACCCAATCGTGGTGGCGGCCATTGCCTGGGGACCACATTGGTCCGGTCACACGGTTAGGTGTTACTCGGATAATATGGCTACATGCCATATTGTCAATAAAGGCCGATCGGCATCCCTGGTAATCATGAGACTGCTAAGACGACTCACATGGGTAGTGGCCACCTGTCAATTTCTTTATCACATGTATCCACGTTCCGGGGTACACAAACACCTCTGCTGATCACTTGTCTCGGTTTCATTTTCAGGCTTTCTTCATGACACTACCCACCGCTTCCAGAATGGCGACACCACTTTTTTAAAACATGATAATGGCTTAAAGGCATTAAAAAATTAGACACACATGTTCCCTCACAAAGATTACACATAGACAACAACATATTCCACTTACTAACCAATTTATAAGATGATTCTCCTTTTGAACCCATGACTACGTAATAAAGACAGCCATATATTTAGCTTTTTATGGGTTCCTACATCCCAACGAATTTACGACTAGGACCATTACAGCCCCAGACTACCTGAGAACAACTGACTTACAAAAACATACCGACCATTACATGCTATTCTTAAAACAATTAAAAACCAGCACCAAAGGACATACTATTAAAATCCCCTTGTATCCTACTCATAATAAGTGGTGCCCAGTACAAGTTTTGGACACTTATTTCCTTTCAGTCCAAAAACAACCACATCAACCCCTTCTTGAAATGCATGGATACACTCTGACCACAGCGAAATGCTTTACGTACGACTACTGTTGACTAAGCTCGGCCTAAATCCCAATCATTTTTCAGGTCACTCTTTTCGTATAGGGGCAGCATCTTCAGCCTCCGCTAATAACATACCCGCTCACATTATCAAAGCTTTGGGATGCTGGAAATCCTCTGCCTACACTCTCTACATACCTAATCCCATTAAATAATTAAGACAAGCTTTCTGTGATTTATCCAAATAAATGCAGTTGGTTACACGAATTACGTTGTATGGTATTTTCTTTTTGCCCACTTTCATTATAGGCCTACCGCTTTGTCGGTTCCGGCACACCACAACCGACTGGTGCAAACTCATTGATGGTATGGTTATAATATACTATATTTCTGTGTACGGCTATATTGCCCCGACTACAAATATATATATACCTAGGTAACCTCTTATATGTAAGAGAAGACACAATCATGGCACATGTCTTGAAATATGAAGAATCTTATTTGTAGCCCAGAAGAGATTGTTTTTTGTGAACTTGTAAAAGGCACTTATAGTTCAGGTTCTAGATACATTGTAATTAGCATACAATGCTGAAATTATGGATCTTAATTAAAATCATGAGAGAAACATATCTACATGTTTGTTAAAATTAATATGCCTAATACACCAGCACAGCATGGTCCATTAGTTCCAGGATGGTGGGTTGTAGGCAGGAGGTCATGTATTCTCTGTAGCTGCATGGTTTGCATGCGCAGATAGAGAGATTAATGCAATGGGATTTCTAGCCAAGGTCGCAGAGCAGCGGTTACAATTGGTGCCCAGTGAGTTACAGAGACAGATAAACAATGCTTCCATTCCAAGGAATGGAGAAGTCATTTTTTTATATTCCGAATTATAAACAACTTTATTACACACATCACTAAAGAAAAAGATGTGGCTTTAAAAAAAACATTCATTGCAGTGCAGTACACTGCAACACTGCAACATATATAATATATGCTAACTAGCTTATATTTTTACATAAACATTGTTGAAAATTAAATCCCCACCCCCTAGAAAATCTGTTATCAAGAGATATAACACAAGGGCAGCAGGTTGTTATACATTATTTGCTTCACTAAATGTTCTGCAAAAATAAATATTTGTAAAATAATTAAAAATAATATATATATAAGATAAATCAGGGCAAAATAAAATTGTGAATATACAGCAGGATCTCTGATAACTTTTAATTAAAATTGTTGAAAGGCTTTATTTAAATGAAATGTTAAATACATTTACAGCTTTAAATGTGACTAAAAGATACTAAATGATGTATTAAAGGACCACTATAGTGCCAGGAAAACATACTCGTTTTCCTGGCACTATAGTGCCCTGAGGGTGCCCCCACCCTCAGGGACCCCCTCCCGCCCGGCTCTGGAAAGGGGAAAAGGGGTTAAACTTACCTTTTTCCAGCGCTGGGCGGGGAGCTCTCTGCCTCCTCTCCTCCTCCGTTCCTCCCCCTGGGCTGAATGCGCATGCGCGGCAAGAGCAGCGCTCGCATTCAGCCCGTCGCATAGGAAAGCATTTACAATGCTTTCCTATGGACGCTTGCGTGCTCTCACTGTGAAAATCAATGAGACAGCCACTAGAGGATTAGGGGGAAGGCTTAACCCATTAATAAACATAGCAGTTTCTCTGAAACTGCTATGTTTATAAAAAAATGGGTTAACCCTAGAAGGACCTGGCACCCAGACCACTTCATTAAGCTGAAGTGGTCTGGGTGCCTAGAGTGGTCCTTTAAGCAGCCAGCCCAAGTCACTAAAATAGCACAAGTATTTTACTATTTAAAGTGCACATCTCCTGCACATAATGACCTTGCTCACTCAGGTACAGACTTTAGTCTATTGCAATGGCAGAAGGATTCAAGTCCAAAATGTTAAAAGGGAAAGCTTACTTAAAGCAGTGGTACTATACCACTGTACCAGCAGTGCTAACAGAAAGGATATTAGAGCAATGTAGTGACTGCAATCAGATCAGACACATGTAATCTCAGTGGGTTTCTCGAACATAAAATAAAATGAAATATCAATGTTGTTTTTCTTTAAATCAAAAGAATAAATAAATATATAGACTATGTAATAAGATCATTTGCAGCCTGCTGTCTCAGAGCCAATAACTAATTAAAAATTTTTTTTTTTTTTAAAGTTTCAAAATCTAGAGGAAAGCCCACTGTCAACCACACATGATGGGTAAAATAATTGCTTCTATAAAAGATATATGCTGCTGCAGTTATGTGTATAAATACAGATATGGGAACAGCGTGGAAATAAAAATAGATTAAGGAACAGCAGACAAATAAAAATACAGTTTTAAAAATTTGTAAGGATGCTCAAGATGAGCTATTTCAGTAAACTAATATGGGGATTCAGTTCCAACATATGTCTATGTTGTGTTTGGACCAACACTACTCTACAGTACCCCAATATCAGTGGGTCCTACAGTAATTCTAACATTAGAGATAGTGCTAATGCTAAAAAGGTAATTTGAATGATGTGTTATAAGAGCATTTGTGAATATATATAATTTAAAATTAATGTGATAAAAACTTGCAATATTTTAAACAACAAATGAAAAAAATGCAGTGTCAAAACTAGACAATTAAAGTGATAGTGTTTTGATGCATAAACTCACATTGCATATCACATATCTGTTATATGAAAAGTATAATTAAAGTGACATTACTGTGCAAAGCCACCTCAAAGCTATACTTTACTGTGGTCACCTCCAAAGGGTCCTCTGAAACTAGGGGGCTGAGAGGGGTGCTCATCCCAAAAAGAATCTGGTCTGGATTTCAGACGTAAAAAAAAAAAGATAGAAAAGGAATTGTGAGAAGACTCAGAACATGCATTTTTGTATATAATCATAATTTGCAGATAATATATGCTTCAAAGACATATATAGAATTGTTAAATACGTAAGCAAATATCTTCAAAAATAAATATATAGGGGCGGAGCCTGGCATCCATGCAGGATAGACGTGTGGGGCTCGAGCTCCCGGGCTTTCAGCACTCTAACCCCGATTAATCGGACGTACCCTGACACTGGGGGACATTACCGGGAAGCCGAGCTCGTGTGATACGCACAGATACCTGAATCTAGCCTGTAACCCCTGGAAGACCTGAGCCACGCTGCTGCGGCCTACTGGGAGAGATCTGGGGAGAGGCAGCCGATCTCCTCGCCTTGAAAACCCCCATTTGGCTCGGCAGCGATCCAACCCCCCCCCCCCAGGACCGGTGGGGGATATCCCGGTCCATACCGAACACACTGGGGCAACAAGCACGGCGCCAGTCTCCTGCCACAGACTGGCTCCCAAGGAACGTCTGATACACCAAGCCACAATATGGCGGCTACCTGCTTGCCGACCACGAAGCACTTACATCCCTCCATAGAGAATCAACGCAGCCTGGAATCTACACTGCAGCGCCTGGATGACATATTTCAGAGATTCTGGCGGAGGATCCTGGAGCGGGAGCAGACAGTCATGGCTGAGAGGGAAATCTTTCCTAAGAGCACAGAGCAGCCGAGAGGAAACAGGCCTCCCCCGGGCAAAGCACACAAGCCTGCGCCCACTTACTCGTCTGCTCGCCTGCTCGGGCTGAGAACCCCTCAGAGCACAACCCCCATGCTTCAGGCGCCAAAGTGGAGGATCACCCGCCGGCACCGGCGCATAAAATCTAAACCCACTACTTACCCAGAGAGAAAGAAGAGCCTGGCTCCAGCGAACGCCAGAGTCAGCATAAAAACAAAGCAGGCACTCATCCAAGCCTGGGGCAGAAACGAAGCCCTGCATCGCTATGCCAACACCGATCACCGGAATGCTCAAGCACAGGCCCCACATATGCCACAAGCAGGGATCGGATGAACCAGACACAGCACAAGCATCGCTCCCAGGGTGGGGACCACAGAGTTGTCTCATCTTGGACTGGCACTCACTCACAATACCACACTGCCTGCTATTATGTAATCATATCATTACTGCTTCGTTTTTTTTCTTTGTTGTTTTTTTTTGTTTGTTTTTATTTTTTTTTTCCATTTTTTTCTCTCTCTGGATGTTCCACAGCAGTATTGGCAAAATATTCTGTGGACAGATGAAACCAAAGTTGAGTTGTTTGGAAGAAACACACAACACTATGTGTGGCGAAAAAAAGGCACAGCACACCAACATCAAAACCTCATCCCAACTGTGAAGTATGGTGGTGGGGGCATCATGGTTTGGGGCTGCTTTGCTGCGTCAGGGCCTGGACGGATTGCTATCATCGAAGGAAAAATGAATTCCCAAGTTTATCAAGACATTTTGCAGGAGAACTTAAGGCCATCTGTCTACCAGCTGAAGCTCAACAGAAGATGGGTGTTGCAACAGCACAATGACCCAAAGCATAGAAGTAAATCAACAAACAGAATGGCTTAAACAGAAGAAAATACACCTTCTGAAGTGGCCCAGTCCTGACCTCAACCCGATTGAGATGCTGTGGCATGACCTCAAGAAAGTGATTCACACCAGACATTCCAAGAATATTGCTGAACTGAAACAGTTCTGTAAAGAGGAATGGTCAAGAATTACTCCTGACCGTTGTGCACGTCTGATCTGCAACTACAGGAAACGTTTGGTTGAAATTATTGCTGCCAAAGGAGGTTCAACCAGTTATTAAATCCAAGGGTTCACATACTTTTTCCACCTGCACTGTGAATGTTTACATGGTGTGTTCAATAAAAACATGGCAACATTTCATTATTTGTGTTATTAGTTTAAGCAGACTGTTATTGTCTATTGTTGTGACTTAGATGATGATCAGATCACATTTTATGACCAATTTGTGCAGAAATCCATATCATTCCAAAGGGTTCACATACTTTTTCTTGCAACTGTATGTGATAGATGTAACAGTATGTAATTTTATGTCTTTTTTATTGTCCTTTGTCTGCCATGTGGTTAATGGAGTTTTGCGTCTGTCCTTGGAGATAATTGGATTACTTCCTAATTATCTCCAGGACAGAGAGGAGGGATTGTGATGCATTGTAAGCTTGTGATTGGTCAATGTCCAATATGTTTCCCAGTCTTCCATCTGGTCCCCTAGGGGAGTGTCCACCAGGTGGGAGACCTGCATAAAAGCCGGGCAGGTAGCCCCAGTAAATCAGTTCTGCTTGACCCTCCAACGAAGTGTTGTCTCGTTCTTGGGGGGAATTGGATTGTATGCTTTTACAGTGCGACTGCCAGGAGTGTAAACTGTTCGTATGGTTTTTCCTGTTCGTCTGTTTACAGCATTCGTGTGTTTACTGTTCGGGAGCTTGAAGCATTCCCCTGGTTACTGTTCGGGAGATTGGTGAATTCATGTGTTTGCAGTTCGGGAGATTGGTGATTGCAGTAGCTGTCTGTGCATCTGAAAAGGGGAATATCGCCTAAACGGTTTTTAACCTCTTGTGTCCAAAGCGGTCCGTTACATGGCCCTTCTGATGGAGCAGTGCTTTCCCTTCATAAAGAGAGGGATGGTGCTGCAGTAGTGGATTATCCTCACCAGCATCGGGGCTGTAAAGCATTGCCATAGTTTGCTAGGGAATTTGCAGCCTGTTTTTGGTTGAAGATATAAGGAAGGTTAAAGAGGATTCTTGGAAATAGTGATATATTATTTGCCTGTTGGTTATCTAGCCAGACAGTATGTTATATGAATTTGTTTTATTTAAGAAGGGGTAGGGTATACAGAATTGGTTAGGTGGTGAATAGTCAAGTCCTCCTACTGACTCTCTAAGAAAGGGAGGACATGACTGCTGCCACAGATGATAGCCATGGCAACTAAAATTTTACTTTGCATGGAATCTAACCTGGGCCACAGCATGATGGGTATTCGCCTAATCACTGATGATGGTTCCTAGCCATGTTTCCTGCATGCCCACATTATTGCTAATTACATGGTATAATGTTATTATTGTGGGTTTTTCTTGTGTTTCTAGTTTCTTCTCCTTTTTGTTACAGCTGAAGATGTATCCTCGCCAACGTGCAAACGTCAAGCTTTGCTCACAGTGGACTTGGGGAGAAGCTGCCAACTTTTGGTTGAAGATGGATGACTGGCTGAAGAGGACTCTTGGAAATAGTGGGATATTATCTGTCTGTTGGTTACCAGGCCAGCAACTAACAGTAAATTATTTGGTTGCGCGGGTTTAATTTTTTACACATAAAGCGGTGTCCGTTTCCCTATTTACTGAAGAATCGTGTGAACATGTTTTGTTTGCAAGGGAGTAGGGTATAAATTATTAGTTAAGTGGTCAGCAGTAATGTTTGCATTCTCTGTGTCTTTTGTGTAATATTTAAATACTGTCTAATGTGCTATGGCTGTGTTCATGTGAATAATGTGTGAATAATCTTTTAAATGCCTGGATACTGCATTGTACATTGCACAAGTTATACTCAGAGGGCAGCAAGAATGAACCTATTTCCTAAAATCAATGAATCCACTACAAATACCTCTCTTAATGGTCTAATGCTCCATTATACAGTGTCTCCTCCTCTTGCTTTCATTGCAAGGCCCTACTAAAGCTTCCTGGCTGGCCTGTAATGCTAGTGCAGCAAAATGTCCCCAAAGCCACTAACAACTAAAGGCATTAAGAAATGTCAAATCAGCTAAACCAGTTAAGGAGGCCATCCAATGAAACTCTTCTTAGAATAGTCTGGGTTTGCATTTGCTGGGGACATTATAGAAAGTGCATACAAATGTGACAACATTTTGTGGATATTGGTGTTTAGGTGTCACCCACAAGATGAAACAGCCACATGCTCCACGTTATGGAGGATACACAGTAGTCCTTGAAGGACATTCTGACCTTTCAATAGTGTCAATTACCCAAAGCTACTGAACTAACATATGGTACTGCTGAAAAAACAAAACAAAAGGATACATATTCAGAAGCTTTTTTTTTAATTTTTAGAGCTATGAATAGTTGGTGCCTATAGCAGAGAGTCACATGTATGAAGTTGCATCCGCCTACCAGTAAATACAGCTCTGCCTTTTTACAATTTTTCTTTTGTAACTATTGACTTGAAAATAGCTCAGTGCTAGGGTTTAGCATCAAGAGGGCTTTATGCAGTTTCAATACAATTTTGTTTGACTTGTGTTTTTATTAGAGGAACCCATCAGTTTCTAGTACCCATCATGAAGTTTGTTGAAAAGTCGGACTACTGTAGATTTACCCAAAGACATCCTTCTTAGATACATTATACAAACATGTTTTATAATCTATTGCACAGAGCTACGTGATACATTCACAATAAATAAATAATGAAATAACTGCAAAGCATCCAAGAAAATCCTTATTTGATAGTGGGTATCACTGTATCACTCTCAATGATCCTGATGTGTCAGATAACTTGCTCAGTGTCCAAGAGGGGTGATAAAGGTAGGGATACCATCTGCTGTCTTCAGCCTACTGGCCATGGCTAGCGCAGAGAACAGACTTTCTATGACATTGTCTTCCATTCACTGATTTCCTATGGACAATGTTGTGTTCTATATCCCGCTGAGTTATTTTAAAAATCAGAGTATCATCCCTTAGAGGTGTATTTTAGTCACTACATTGTTATACCACATTTTGGGCATTTTATTTACTAGACTGCAGCATATTTGGGTTTGTTTGCTGCAGCTTGGTGACAACTAAGACCTCTAGTGACAACAATTGGGTACTACACAAAGGGATAACTCTATATTCATATATTTTGTGACACTTTTGGTGTAGAGTATTTTTGTTTCACACTACTAAATTCTATGTAATATTATTCAGTTGGTAATTAGTGCCTTTTTTTTATTTTTATTTTTTAGAAATATTTAATAAAAGTTATTGATTTTTTTTATTCACTTCTTGTATTTTCCACTTCTCTTTGTAGTAGATTCTCTTATGTTGAAGGGCTTAAACCCGTTGGTTGAGTGAACCACCGATCTAAACTCTAGGAACTCTTTTCCATAATGTTTGTTATTTATCACTGTATATATTTTAATAAGAATATCTCAGTTACACAATTCTCTATAGTTTTATTGTATGTAACCAGGGTTACTTTGAAATGTGTTCTCATTAAAATGAACATAAAAGCTTAGTTTATCATTTAATGAGAAGAATGTCATGTAGAGATTGCCTCTTTGTCCACACAGTTTCCTTTATTTTCTAATACCAAGGTCATAGACAAGAATGTTGATCAAAAATAATATAGGACCCACAAGACACCCTTGGCTGAATGATCGTCTTTCAAGTGTGACCCCTTTTGAAGTTATAAAGTAATGTTTTAATATTTTACATTCACTTTAAACTAGACTTGTGTGTGCTTGCTATGAATTTACGGGTTATTTTTTAATGTAACTTTTGTTAATTAGTAAATAAAATGATGTTACTCTATTAGATTAAAGCAGAAGATTATTTTAGTTTGTAAAGGGTCATTTTATTAGTGATGGTGCAAGGAGGTTCCTTCACCCTGTCTGCTTACACATACTTGCTTGCACCTACAGGAAATTGAAAAAGCATCGTCAATTCAGTGACAGCCATCAGAGAAGGAAGCTTCATTGTGCATTAGCAATGACGCTAATAAGTTCTTTCACTGCTCACAGTGCAGCAACTTGAGCTCTGGTTGTGTGATCTCATCAGACAGCTCCACCTAGAACCTGAGAGTAAAGCTGTCTGTGATCGAACATCAGATGCAATACAACTGATATCAGCTTTGGCAGCTATTCTATTCATCTTATTTATCTTGCAAACAAAGTATGGGTTTTTGTAGCAAATGGAATGTCATAGATCAGGCATAGGCAACCTTCGGCACTCCAGATGTTTTAGACTACACCTCCCATGATGCTTTGCCAGCATTATGGGTGTAAGAACATTATGGGAGATGTAGTCCAAAACATCTGGAGTGCCGACGGTTGCCTATCCCTGTCATAGAGGAATATATTTTTTTAAATTTATTTGCAGAACTGTGTGTTTATATGAATATATAAATATCTGTTTTTTAGAGTTTTCAATAGGTATAGGTGGGGAATAACATTAGGGACCCACAGACCTAACAGTTTGAATAAATCGAGACACACAGGTCCCTCAAACTTAGCAAGATGTCGATAATAACATTTCAATAGTAGTAATAACTGTAATAAAGTGAGAATATGCAAGTAAATACAATACAGAGTCCATGTAAATAGCATGGATCAAATCAAAGGCTCTATAACAATATTAGGAGAATAACAAGGTGGGGTTAATTCCTACTTGAAGAAGATGTTGCTATTAGTGGGTCTGGGATTACAATGTCAGTATGGGGAAAAGGGGGCTGGGGGATGGGATCAAGGTGAAAGAAAAGGGGGATAAGAGAGAGAGGAGAGGAGAGGAGAAGAATTAGTTTTGTAAATGGGGAGGGGCAAAATGAGAAGTAAAGGGTTGTTTCCAGAGATGTAGTGCCTGGAAACCCGGGATTCGTGGTGTACGGTGGCCTCGGTGTATGTATTGTTGTTGAAATTCAATGGTGTTGGACTGCATGATCTATTGTGTCCAGATGTCAGCATATGTTTGTGAGCAACCTTGCAAGGCATACCACAGTTACTCCAGTAACTGTTATTCCAATGATAGGGTAGGTTTTGTTGTCTGCCACCAGAGGCATGGGATAATTTGTTTTGCTATATTTAGAATGTGGATCGTCATAGACTTATTTGTATTTGGATGACTGAGATGTGGTGTGATGGAGGAGGGAAGGGGCCTGCCGAAATGATGGGGGCTTATTAAAGAATTTCTGAATGATGGAGGTGATTTACCTACAAAAAAGAGCCACACTGATTCATTCCCACCAGATGTGGTGGTAGGTGCCTCTCGAGTCACCACATCTCCAGCATGTGTCATCCACTGGTTTATTATTGCAAGCGGTGGTGCACTAGATCGTATATCTTCTGTCACTGGTTAGCAGAGAAAGTTTCGCCCATTTATGGCCGTCCCCATTTAGACTGGAAATGTATTGGGGGTGGTGGGCTTTGCTGATGTTGTATAAAGTGTGTGTATATATTATGGAAATTTGAAGTGTCAATTTAATGGTTCTACAATGATTGAGAATATATAATTTTATACTTTTGAAAACAAAAGTCCCAATATGCTCTCTTTATAATGTCCTTCATTAAACATGATGCACTAGTTGCACTTCATCTCTTTTCTTCGTGCAGTATTTTTTTAGGGTACCATGCACACACACTTACGCAAAGCGTACAATATATCACGTATTAATCTTATCTTTGTAACACCAGAATTTATATAAAGCTTTGCATGCAGACTGGATATAATTTCCCATGCCAAAAACATTTTGGTATGAGGCAGATCAGAATGAATTAACTTTAATAAGGCTATAAGTACATTAGAATTTGTTTCTTTCTATTTTACGACTTGTTGAAGTTTTAATATGAAATTTTAAAATTAATGGATGATACCCACTGTAGTCGTATAGGTAATAATGCTCTCATGTACAATGTATGCCTTACTCTTTTGGTACCCAAATGGTATATATTTCTCTGCAGCAATCATTTATTTTTTTTATTCTCCAATGAGGACATCAGAATTTCACTTATTAAACGGTATATTGTGGTCAAATTGATGATTGTGCTTCAAAATGTAGGAGTAAAATTTAGGCTGAGTTTGAGAGTCTCTTTAACAGTGGAGGTTCTTCCATAGAGCTCCATTATCCTCTAATGCATGCTTTATGTTGGCTCAATTCCCCAGCTCCAATAAACATGGGCCAAGTCACTCTAACCCTTCTTGGACCCTCACAAAATGACTCCAAATGAGCTTGGTCCCTACCTTTCCAGACACTGTCTGGACTTCAGAGACGCAATTGCGGTGTTTGAAAGAGTGTCTGGTTCCACGTTGGCAAGAACAGGAAAGTTAACTACAGAACCCCATACCATGCTCAAATGTTGACCAGTAACTGCATAGTAACAGGAATACGAGCCAAGAGCACTACTAGTGTGAACAGTAAGAACAGGCATTTGACATTCCTAGGTCACTTGGGGTGAGGGTGGATGAGCCTGCAAAATAAATACTTCAGCAGTAGGGTGTAAGTACCAGCCAATTAGAGCATTAAGTACAGTATATTATGCTTATGTGTTTTCTCTCAGTTTGATGCTTTTTGTTTGGGAGGTTAAAGGTTAACAAAAGGTTTTACATCGGAGCATAAGACTAACCACTTTTCTCACCCGGTATGGATTCTTTATGATCTTCACATTTGCAGTCGAACACGCAGTAGGCCCTGCCAAGCCTGACTAGCTGTTATGCTCAGGCCCCTATCAAGCTGACTCAATAGCCAGCCTTGAAACACAGAAGAACCCCCTGCATCTCAGGGGAGAATGGAAGAGTGGTAAAAGGAGCAGATTGCTGTATCTTGTGCACTGCATGGTTTTTAAAAGGTGTCTGTTTTAATTTGTAGTTGATAAGTGATATTAGCCCTGCATTATTATGCATACTCTCCTCTCCGCACCTGTTTCGAGTCCATTCTTCAATGCCTGTATCTGCCCTGTCTTTACTAACCCTATGTGTCCTATCCTCACTACTCGTGTGTGTCCTATCCTTACTGCCTGTGTGTGCCCTGTCATCACTGCCCATGTTTCATGTCCTCTATGTCCTAACTGTCCCATGTGCCCTGTCCTCACTGTCCAATGTACCCTGTTCTCACAGCCCATATGTGCCCAGTCCTCACTGCCTATTGTGCCCTGTCCTCACTGTCCCTTGTGTCTTGTCCTCACTGCTCTGTGTGTCCTGTCCTCATTGTCCCGTGTCCTGTCCTGAGTGCCCTGTGTGCCCCGTCCTCACTGCCAATTGTCTTCTCCTCACTGCCCTGTGTGCCCTGTCCTCACTGCCCCTTGTGTCCTCTCCTCACTGTCCCTATGTGCCCTTACCTCACCACCCCTTGTGCCCGGTCATCAGTGTCTCTATGTGCCCTGTCCTCATTGCCCCATGTGTCCTCTCCTCACTGTCCCTATGTACCCTTTCCTCACCACCCCTTGTGCCCGGTCCCTAGTGTCTCATTGTGCCCTGTCCTCACTGCCCCTCTGGCCCTATCTATCGATTAAAAAAATTAATGAGTCTGTAGTTACAGTAGCAAAAAAACTGTAGACTACTCCACAAATGTATCTCTTACTGTTTGTTTGGGTCATGTGAATTACAGATGCAACTGCAGCCTTCACATCTGTATAATACACATATAATGAGGAAAACATTCACACAAGTCATTTGCAAACATCTTTGTTACAAACCAAAGGTGGCAAAATACTGTTTAGCATGAAACCTCTAAGGCGCTGTTGGGATATTATTTCAACCTTTGTTGCCTAGCTTTAGTCACCTACATTTTTAATCCTTTAATGCAAATGTCCAAGTTCTGAACCAAAACCAAATAAAGCATTTGCGCTATGTAATGGTGTTGTTCTTCCACCATAATTTAAGAGTTTCTCTTTAACCTCAAATGTATTATATATTGTTTCTTAAAGGACGCTTAGAGTAATTCTGAAAATGCCCAGTAGATGGTGGCAACATACCACTATCAACAGTGTTAAATACCTTTGGGTTAAGGTTGGGGTTAGTGGTGGGGTTAGGGTTATTGTAAGGTTAGAGTTTATATTAGGGTAGGGCAATGGTTAGCTGTAGGGTTAGGGTAAAGATTAATGCTCAGTATGGGTTTATACTGTTGTAGGGTTAGGGATAGTGTAGGGTTAAGGTTAAGATTGGGGTAGGCATATGGTTAGAGTTAGTGTAAGCAGTGGGTTAGTACAGCACTAGTGTGGGGCTTGGCGATAACTTTCAAAAATTAATTTAGACATATTAGGAACTTAACAATCAGCACTGATATATGAATCTATTTTGAGTTATGTTTTAGTTAGTTGCATTGGATGTGTACAAATTAATACAAGCAAAAATGTGAAAAAAATTGTTTTATTTTCCCACATTTTTTACATTTTATTCACATGTGATGTTGTCTTAGGTATATTAAATAAAAGCCCTTTTTGTCCTTTAAAAAAATAATATATATAATATGGGGGCACTTGAAGAGAAACCTATATTTCAAGTTCTAGGTTTTGATTTGGTTCAGATCGTGGACATTTGCCTCTGTCCTTAAGGGGTTAAAACTGGTGCCCGAATTGCAGCAAATATTCAAGGTGGGGTCTTTTTATTGATTTATAAAGAGGCAAAATTATATTTTTATCACATGAATCAATACCCCTTTTTATACAAAAAGGCACCTTAACACTTTTTGCATTCGAGAATGTTTCCAACTTTGCTATTTTGGCCTTAAAGTCTAAATTCACTTTTAATTTACCTTGAGTATTCACCTTAGTCAGGCAGGATCTATATGACCAGCAGGAGGGGCACACATTGCACAGTGCTCCCCTACTGCCAGTCACAGCATGTAGCGTGGCTGAGTCGTGGACCAGGGTAGAGGATCTTCTGTAACCTCTATCTCGTCTGACAGGAAGTGTGCAGAGAGCACCAAACAGCTTTCTGTCAAACCGGGTATAGGAAACTTAAGCTCCTCTACTGCGGTCTGCAGCTTGGCCACACCACATGGAGGAGGGAGGTGAGCTGGCACAGAAGGGGAGAAGGCAAGACACATTAAGGATGGGGAAATGAGACACATGGAGGGGCTGGGGGGACAATACACATGAAGGGGTCTGGGAGGAAATGAGACACATGGGGGCTGGGGGGAAATGAGATGCATGGAGCTGCTGGGGGGTGGAAATGAGACATATGGAGGAGCTGGGGGAATGAGACATGTGGAGGGGCTGGGAGGAATGAGACAAATTGAGGGGCTGGGGGGTGAGACACTTAGAGGGACTCAGGGGATAAGACACATGGAGGGGCTGGAGTGGAGTGAGACACCTGGAGGGGTTGTGGGGTGATGAGGCAAATAGAGGGGCTGTGGGGGAATAAAACACATTGAGGGACTGGGGCGGGGGGAGTGAGACACATGGAGGGGCTGGAGGGGAAATAAAACATAAAGGGGCTGGGGGAGAAAGTCACACAAAGGGGATGTGGAAAAGAGACACACAGGGGCTGGGAGGGAGAAAGAGACACACAAAGGGGCTGGGGGGAAGAGGTATACTAAAGTGAGTTAGACATGCAAAAAAAGAGTATAAGAAACACAAAAGGAAGTAAGAAATTCAAGAGGGAGATTAAGGAACACACAGATGACAATGCATTTTTTTGAAGGGGATGGAGAGGGGGCGGCAAAATGCATCTTCGTCTGTGTAGCCAAAAATCCTTGCACCGGCCCTGACTTTAGTGAATAACCCTGTCAGTGTATATATCTGGCATAGCTGGACATACACTGATGAATTTACTACAGATGTCACGAGCACTAATTAATATGTACATTCATTACATAATTTGCTCCTTATGTCAATGTATTATTTGACTAGATATATATCCCAGTCTGCTCGAGATTAGGAGTTACACTCTAGGGCAGCAGCAATTATTATCATTCAGTCTCTTCCTGATAACGAGATAAAAGAACCGAGGAGACAGCAAACTAGTGATTCTGAGTTCCTAGTTCCTCTGCTGATATATCACTAATGGGAGAGGAAGTATCAAAAACATGGCTCAATTCCTGTTAGTCTGTTTAGTATTTCAATGTTCTCTCCCCAATCCAACCAGTGATTCTAACATGTTGGTAAAGTTTGACAACATCAGACAAAAAGTTTAAAAAAATATAAATAAAATCTAAAATAAAAAGTTATAAAAAAATAAAGCCTCAATGTACTTTTTTAAGAAAACTGCATTGAATAGACATATCTAAAATTACAATGACATGATAGAGCATCAAAGTCATAGCCATTTCATGCAACACAGTAGATAGACACACAGACAGGGATGCAGACGGAAATTGCTTTTAACCACTTAAGGACACATGACGTGTGTGACATGTCATGATTCCCTTTTATTCCAGACGTTTGGTACTTAAGGGGTTAATCCAGTGAAATGGTTATTATAAGCATGGTATTTAAAAAAAAAAAAAAAAAAAGTTATTTTCTCTCCTTTTTATGTTTAGTTTTTCCTACATGATTTTTTTCAAACTCATCAGCCGTCATTTTCTAAAATTACTTCACCTGCAGGAAATCAACAACATTTTGAGAACCTGTAAAATAGCTGAAATGATTTGGCTTCCTTATGATAATTGCTTAGTAGCACAGTATTTAAACATAACAATGTGCAACATAAATATCTGATGTTAATAAGTTAATTATGCAGGCTTTATTGAAAAATTATGGAATTTAGATTTCGTAACAGTGCGAGTCAGCTGCATAAAAAAGTCTCTCCGAAAACAAATAATGTTACTTCTTTTTTTCTTTTTAAATAAACTTGAAAGGGAAATTAAGGTTTTAAGTATCCAACAATGAAGTGATGCTCTCTGATGCAGAGAAACAATAAAAGAGTAATAGCTATATATACGTAAAATATTGTGGAGTGGGGATTTCGCCAGATCGTATGATCAATTATAGACCTGTGAGCTGGGAAAGTATTGAAAGCTTATTAAAGAATAATATTCAGGAATTCATTGAAAGACATTGTTATTAGCAAAAATCAGCATGGTTTTATGAAACATAAAAAAAAAAAAGAGAAAAAGAAGGCCTCAGTTGTAGAAAATATCCACACTGATACCGGGGGTTGGGTTACGGAGGTAATACGGCATAACCCTAAAAAAAGTGGGGGGAGGGGCTCCACCACAGTAGGATTAACTCCAAAGTGGTATATTCATGCAGGAGGATTTAACCTCCCTTTTATTTATATGGGGGTCATAGTGATCCCCCAACTGGGCACCTATTGCTGTCCAGTTACTAGTGCAATAAGGGGGGGGGGGATACAAATAACTAAAATGGGGGGGCATAGTGCCCCCCCAGCAACCCCCACCCACGACCCGCGGGTGGGGGCTATTATTATAAACCGGTGGACCTAGTGTCCTCCCCAGGTTCCCCCGTGACCCGCGGGTGGGAGACATAATTTATTAAAGGGGTCCTCACCAATGAGTGGTGGGTGGGGACTCTAATTAAATAACGGGGGGACCTAATGTCCACCCTTGGTCCCCACCCATAACTGTCGGATGGGGACCTTAATAAAATAAATAATGGTTGGGACCTAATGTCCCCCCCCAGGTTCCCACCCATGAGTGGTGTGTGTGGACCCTAATTAATTAAAGGGGGGGACCTAATGTCCCCCCTAGTCCCCACTCATGAGTGGCGGGTGGGGACCCTAAATAAATAAATAATGGGGTGGACCTAATGTCCCCTCCAGGTCCCCATCCATGAGTGGTGGGTGGGGACCCTAATTAATTAAAGGGGGGACCTAATGTCCCCTCTTGTCCCTACCCATGAGCGGTGGGTGGGGACCCTAATTAACCCCTTAAGACCGGAGGGCGTACTATTATGCCCTGTTTTAAGCGGCTCTAAATGCCGCCGGGCGTAATAGTACGCCCTCCAGTCTTTCTGTACTTATCGCGGTTGGGGGGACTCCCAGGGAGCCCCCCGCGGCACGTCCGACCCCCTGGAAGCCCCCCGACCATGTGAGAGTGAGGTCCTTGCGAGGACCCCACAATCACATGGCCGGGGGTAGCTGCCTCCTGCATTGCCAGCAGGGGGGCTGCCTGTAATGACAGGTGGTCCCCCTGCTGGCTGAAAATAAAATAAATAAAAGTTAATCAGTGTAAAAAAATAATAATATATACTTAGATCATATATATATACTATATATATATGATCTAAGTATATATATATACACATATAAATACACACACGTACACTGTATAGGTGTATTTTACTATTAATATATATATAATTATATATTAATATCAGATTACACGTAGACTGATACTGATTAAATATATATATAATTATTGTTATATATATATTTATATATAATATAAAAAAATTAAATATGTAAATACGTTAAAAAATAAAATAAAAAAAATAATTAAAAAAAATAATTACAAAATATATAGATGTGTGTTATTTTGTTCTAACTGTTTTGTGATATTAATATATATATATATATTTATATCAAAATACACGTAGAACGAAATAATATATATATCTATATACATAAATATATACGTATATATCACTATATATATATACCTATATTTAAATAAAAATATTTTTAAAAAATTATATATATATTTATATACATATATATTCACATACGTATATATACATACATATATTAATTCTACATATATATTTATGTAATCATTTTACATAATTGGGTATCTTAATTAATTACAATTAGCGGGACCTGCCTGACAACCCATGCCGAAAGTAAAGGGAATTTAATTTGCTAGCACTATATTTAACCCTATAACTTTCCAAGACACCATAAAACCTGTACATGGGGGTTACTGTTCTACTCGGGGGACTTCGCTGAACACAAATATTAGTGTTTCAAAACAGTAAAATGTATTACACCGATGATATCGCCAGTAAAAGTGAAGTTTTTTTCATTTTTCACGCACAAACAGCACTTACACAGACGATATTATTCCTGCAATACTTTTTACTGTTTTGAATCACAAATATTTGTGTTCAGCGAAGTCTCCCGAGTACAACAGTACCCCTCATGTACAGGTTTTATGGTGTTTTTAAAAGTTACAGCGTCAAATGTAAGGCATGCGTTTCATTTTTTTCACATTAAAATTCGCCAGATTGGTTATGTTGCCTTTGGGACTTTATAGTAGCCCAGGAATGAAATTTACTGGACATACCCCATTTGCAATACCTTGGGTTGTCTACTATTGCAAATGGTATGCCATTATGGGTGTAAATTTCATTCCTGGGCTACTATAAAGTCCCAAAGGCAACGTAACCAATCTGGCAAATTTCAATTTCAAATGTAACGTGCTATATTTGACCCTGTAACTTCCCAAAACGCCATAAAACCTGTACATAGGGGGTACTGTTTTCACGTGAGACATTGCTGAATACAAATATGTGTATTTTATTGCAGTAAAAGAAAACAGTATTTTGACATTGACCGTTAAAATGTCATGTAGAACTAAAAAAATCAAAAAAGAACTTATTGTCTCCCATTGTTTTCATATTAAATTATGTTTCATAGCTAAATATTTTATATTAAATGAAAGCCCTGTTTCCCCTGAATAAAATGATATATAATAAGGGTGGGTGCATTTAATATGAAAGAGGTGAATTACGGTTGGACAGACATGTAGCGCAAATGCCAGGTTTTGTTTACATTTTGTTTCGTTCACAACGTGTACATTTGGCTCCGTCCTTAAAGGGTTAAATAAATAAATAAATAAATAAATAAATAAAGGGCAGGACCTAATGCCCCCCCAGGTCCCCACCCATAAGCAGCGGGAGGGGACAACAAATAATAAAGTGACTAGGGGACCCCAAGCCCCTAGTCACTTCCCCCGCAATAAAAATACCCTACCTACCCCCCTCACCCTAGTAATAGTGAAGAGGGAAATAAATGAATAACGTGTAAAATAAAATTTCATACTTAAGTCCTGCTATTTTTAAATAGCTTCCCTAATAGTGCAGAGCATAGACACATAAAAGGGTGATATAGTACAATGAATGCTAAAGCAGCTTGCAACAGTGTACACAATTAGCCCTTGAGTATTACCTCTGGAGATTTATTTGCTACTTAGTTACAATTGGGTATTTACTCTGTGTCTTCATGATAGTATAGGCTTTATGCCATTTTCAATGTTTCTACTGATATGATAAACTTTCCCCCTAGTTTTTATATGGTCTCGCACTTCAAATGGAGACTTCTATCATATATTTGTCTGTTATACCCTAGGTTTAAACAACCTACTTCATGTGAGAGGTTCCACTTATTATACGAGTTAAAACTGTAGTGTATCCTACATCTGTATAGGAACCCCCACAAGCCTTTTCCCTCCAATTTTCAAGGTGTACTACACAATTTGTTTGATCACTTCACTGAGGGCTGTACTTTAAACTCCTTGTATGTGTACTTGTTACTGTGTTTGTGTATTGGTTTCTTTTTTTTTGTAATTCTTTATTTAACATTGAAAAATAAACACGTTAATATGAATTATAACATGAATTATTATAGAGTTAATTTTTTACGTCTAGTAGCTCAAGATTAAATTATTCAGCATTGTATATTTTATATTCAAAGTAAAATACCCCCTCCCCCCCTCCAAAACAAAACCAAACCAAAATCCCTCTCTATCTATCTAGATATATCCTTTCTTTTAGTATATGCCTTCCAGGGTTCCCAGACCTTGCTAAAAATATGATAAGAATGTCTAACTCTTGAAGTTAGATCATCCATATTATAATTTTCTTGAATCTTTAGGTCGACCTCTCTCATGGAAGGTGGATCTAATTTTAGCCAACCGGCAGCTATACATCTACGTGCTGCCAGTGAGATTAGAAATATTAGTTTCTGCGAATGACTGGGTAATACCGCTATTGATTTCGATAATAAGAATGTCCAAGGGTTAAGTTCTATGTTCTCCTGCATTTTCGTCGAGACTAGTTTTTTATTTCTTCCCAAAAGCCTTTAATTTTTGGGCATCCCAAATATGTCCCTTGTTGACCACATCCCCGCCAACATAGATCGGTCAGGTTTTTACCAATTTTATACAAGAAGACAGGGGTCACATGCCATCCAAACAATATTTTAAACATCTGTTCTTGAAATATCACACATATCGATATTTTAGATGTTAGCTGTTTCCCAGATGTCTATCCAATCATTTGCTTCTAAAGAGCTTCCTAGATCTTCCTCCCAGTGGGATATATAATTTAGTGGACCCCATACTGCAGGTTCCTCACATAACTGGTTATAAAGATCAGATATAAGACCTCCCTTTATCTTTCCTATTTTGCAAACTTTTTCGAACTCGATAAGGGGAAATTTTTTACTTTTGTCGAGTAAGCAAAGTCTTTAATCTGCAAATAGCGGAAAAAGTCCCCTGTCCTCAGCTCTGTTCTGGCAGTTAATCTGGAAAAAAAGACCACCTCTCCTTCTAGCCACAAATCTGCATATCTTTAAATTCCCCCTGCTTTTAAGTTTGAAAATTATGTTCTTCCACTCCAAGGATAAATTGTCTGTTCCGAAAAACTGGTGTCATAGGAGAAGGGAGGTTAGTTAGTCCATGTTTTAACTTGAGTTTGTCCCATATATATAGTGAGTTTGATATCGATGGGCATATTTGTTTTAGACCAGGTCTTGAGACTTTTTTTTAACCACATATACCTTGCCAGTGAGTCTGGGGCCATCAAGTCTTCCTCCATATCTGCCCATCTATAACAATCTGTTCTGTCCCCCCCCTTCCCTGACACCGCACTATTCCAGGCCTAGAACTCCTGTCTATTGCTGGGCATGAGACCGTGTTACAATCCCCGCCTATCAGAAGACAGTCTGGCGCTATAGAATTTATGATTTGGCCTATAGTGTCCCAAAATCTATTATCTGGGGTATTTGGGGCATATAGATTTAGTAAATGTAGCTTACGAGGGCCCATCATTCCAGATACTAAGCTATATATGCTTTCTTTATCCTGAAATGAGCTTAAGACTTTAAACTGGCATCGTTTGTGGATCAAGATAGCAACTCCATTATGTTTATGAATGGCATTCGAGCTATATACTCTGTCATACATTTTATCTGTCAGTGATAATACATGGGATCTATTAAAAAAAGTTTTTAGTTCTACGTGACATTCTAACTGTGAGTGTCATAATACTGTTTGCTTTTATTGCAAAAAAATACACATATTTGTATTCAGCGATGTCTCACATGTAAAACAGTACCCCCTATGTACAGGTTTTATGGTGTTTTGGAAAATTACAGGGTCAAATCTAGCATTTTAAATTTTTCAGTTTTCTCACATTGAAATTAGCCAGATTGGTTACGTTGCCTTTGAGACCGTATGGTAGACCAGTTATGAGAATTACCCCCATGATGGCATACCATATGCAAAAGTAGACATCCCAAGGTATTGCAAATGGGGTATGTCCAGTCTTTTTTAGTAGCCACTTGGTCACAAACACTGGCCAAAGTTAGTGTTAATATTTGTTTGTGTGTGAAAAATGCAAAAAACAAATTTGAATGCCAATTTTGGCCAGTGTTTGTGACTAAGTGGCTACTAAAAAATACCCTGGGTTGTCTACTTTTGCAAATGGTATGCCTTCAAGGGGGGTCATTTTCATTCCTGGGCTAGCGTACGGTCTCAAATGCAACATAACCAACCTGGTGAATTTCAATGTGAAAAAACTGAAACGCAAATGTTTATACCTTGTGGAGATGCAAAAGGTATTTGCTCTGCTTGACTCGGGTATCTAAGTAGAGTCATATATGGTTGTTTTCATTAAAATCTCTTTGTCTCACAGGCTATTCTATACCATATTCCATTGGTTGCTGACGCGATCCCTTTATTATTGGTATAAATCACAGTTCTCTATATCAGTACATGATCTTATTATCCCGCGTTTAATATATATAATATGCAAGATGTACATATTAAAGTGCATTCATGCTACTCTAGACATTTTTAGTCCTCTGTTTCCCTGGGTTATATCTTAGTAGAGTCAAATAGTGCAGCTGATCAAAGGGTCTGAAAGAAACAAAGACAAAAATGTGAACCTATTTAAATTAAAATATACACCAAGACAAAAAAAAATCCCTTAAGAGAAAATGAAATTTCCAGTCCATTACAAATAGAAGGTAAGACTTAGACTAAAACAACAAACAAAAACTGTATAAATCACATTTAGGTTACACATCACAGATCAGATAGAACTTTCTGTCTTTTCCCAAGTTGCACCTATCATGACAATTCCTTATCTTGATCTGTGGAATCTCCTTCTTAGCTTCTTATGTTTTCTGAAAATATACCTATTTTGTGAAACTTATATTCCCTCAATAAACCCTCAAATAAAGGATTTCTAGAAGTTATTTTATCTCATTTGTGTCCATCACTTCTCATACCTTGACAGCCTTATTTTACCTGCCCCATGCAGTTCCCTTACCGTCTATCTCAATTACCTCTCATTCCTTCTGTAATGTAATGTTATGTAAAAGTCACAAAATGTTGTGTAGTGCTGACGCATTCTAAAAGATGAAATATTAAATGAATGCAAGAGTAGAATGGTATGACAAGTTACCTGGGTGCCTATGCCTGATCTGGTTCTCTCCTCCAGGAAAAGTCTGGCCAATCCAGTACCTCGTTTATTGAATAAGAGTGCTCAGCTGATGTTGTCAGCCAATGAACACAGTCCTATTTTGCACAGTGGAAACAAGCAGATTCTATTGCAAGAATTATCTGGAAGAAGGGTTTTGGCCACGGCCATCCTGCAGGACCCAGGTAAATTTCCAAATAATTTCAAAACAGTTTAATAAATTTCTCTGGCAGGGTTCCAGAGCCCTCCTGGTGCTATAACCAATATGGGTGTTGTAGTAGTTATGGTGTTTTGAATGTTCCTTCAGTCATATTGATAATTGGTGTGCTATGACTTTGAAATGAACTGTAATAAAGCATTTGAAATAACCCAGTGTCATCAATACAACGAGTCGTCAAATCTTCACATAAATCAACCACCTGCTCGATATTACTGCTCTATCTTCCTTTATTACAGTGAGTAATTAATGACCTTTGTAAAAGCAAAGATACTCAGTAAGTATCCTCTCTTTTTGTTTGTCGTATGTTGACTTTTGCAATCTTATGCATTCTTTGTACACCTCAGCAGGATATTGATCAATTTGATTTTAGCTAAATGGGTCCACTAAGCTAAGAAAACATTAACTATTAGCCAGACTCATAAAAGCAAACATAGCTTTTGGGATTTTACTTTGTTGAAGTCATTGATGAGAACAATTTCGCACACCTCTTACATAGGGAATAAAAAACAAACAACCCAGGTAAGTAATGCTAAAACTGTCCTAAAGCAGAATTAGCAATAGACAGTTTATATTCGATTTAGGTCTTAAGGATTAAATCCAGCTGTTTATTGAAAGATAAAAAAGAAAACACAAGGAGGGGCTGTTTTAGTTCTCTGGTGTTTTAGATATCAAGATGGTGTCTGTTTGAATTTTCTCTAATGTCATCATGTGAACTTAGGTTCATCATCAGAGTTGCGGTGAATACACAGGGAGATACTTTGTTTATAATAGTAACAGAGTGAACTTTGAGTTTTGTTTAGCTTTTATTCCAATTTTGTTATGTGCTGTGGGCTATATATATTTATTCTTATACGTTACTTTTTAACTATCCAGCAAAGTACAAAAATAGTTTAAAAGTAAACAAATTATAAACTTTTCTCAAGTGTTAGAATCAACAGCAAAATAATAAACAATGTATCGAAATGTAGCGCAAAAATAGACTGGTGTCAGTGCACATGGATTTTCTTTATGCTGACCCATAGTTCTTGTTTCATTATATTGCTTGACATTGAAAATAGAATATATAGCAAAACGCAAAGTGAGTCATTCTTGTCCTATCATATTAAAGAAGGCTTTACTCATGCTTTACGTGTATTTATTTATATGTTAGTTCATGTTAGAAAATAGTATTTCATTTAGTAAAACAGCTTTTTTGTTTTCAAAATTTACTGCTACCAAAATAAGTATTTTCATGCAAATTAAAAGACATTCCATGTTTCGATCAATGAAATTGTGTCAGCATTATTTTCTTTAAAATTAATAATAAGAGAGCAGGAAGAGGGGAGAGAGGATAACCCGAAATTTTAAAGACATCATAACAAACCACAAGGCTGAACGTTAAGTAGTCTATAAATTTCTCCAGAACCTAAAGATGACTTATTTTCCCCCATAATATGCACTTTGCAGTAATGTATCTTTTAATTCTTCTTTTAGCTATAACATTGGTGTTGCGTTATGGAGATATTGCTCTCATTGTTTTCCTTTTTGGATTATACACTGTCATATACGGAGGTTTATAGAAGAGTGAAATACACAGTTTGCAGGTGTTTTTGAGACCTTTTGAGATCTTTTTATTTCTCCTGGACTAAAGAACGGTTAGAAGGAATTTGAGAATGAAAAGAAAAGACTTGGTTAAAATAGAAAAAGAAAACCTCAAGAGCAAAAACAGATTAAATTGAAGGATGAGGACAATGGCACTGGCAGAACGTGGTACCAAGGAAGTGTTATGAGGTCATGGTTATACTATATAGGTAATTCAAGTTCGAGGTTATAGAAGAGAGCTTTACAATTTATATTTTTCTGATTGGAATTTCTCCATAGACAAAGGAATTGTTGAGGCTGCTAGCAATCTGAATCACATTTTAATAGATTTTTCTATACCTTGGTAATTGACTATTTTCTGATAAATTAATGTGTTTTTATCAAGGTCGTGTTAAACAACACATATAAAAAAAAATACATTAGATGTCGATGTAGATGTCGATTTGCTTAGCATTGTACAGAGCTGAGCTAATAAAAAAGAGTTACAATTATAACTCAATTTAAACATTTGTTTGTAACAGTATTATTTAGTAAATAGCTATTTTATGGTTCCCTTTAGAGCTCTCTTACTCCATGCAGAAGCTATCACTAAATGGTGTTGTATTTTTGGTGTAACTTGACCCGATAGAGTTATTAGTAATGTGTTGCTTGCTAAGAATCTAGCAGAGTGATAGGTCACAGAATATGCAGAATATGACCACGCATTGCAGCAGGATCCTTAGACAATGCGAAAGTTATCTAGAACATGTGGAGGTCATATACAATGGCAGAATACATAAGACAAGGCTTAAGTAACCCATAAATAGCAAAGGAATAGTTCTCCCATCTCCTCTAAAATGCTAATGAATACATTTATTCTGTGACCTATTTTACTTTGAGAGAGCAAAAAACAAGGTACATGAGAATACTGAAAATGGACAACATTTTAAGTAGTTTGCCTTTTGGTTGTTCCCCACTCAGATCTCAAGCTAGTTTTAGCTCATCTTGAGTCATTACAAAGAGAACCTAGGCCATTTGTATATAAGACTGACATCATCCAAAAGGGCTGTCCAGATCCGAAATACAGGCTGGTTCTGTCTGCACAAGAGATACAGCAACCCCAGATGATCATTTTGGCCTTGTTACGCCTCATCAGAAAGGTATATAACTTATATCCCTCTAGGGCATCACAAGCAAGTGTCTGGGTTATCTGAATTACTTTTTAAACTTAGGGAGAGCAAAAAAACAGCGTGCATGAGAATGCTGAAAATGGAGAACCGCTCAAGAAGAATGCCTATCGGTAGGTCTACTGCTTTGATCTAAAACAGGGGTTCCCAACCCAGTCCTCAAGTACCCCCTACCAGTCCAGGATTTAGGGATTTCCTGAAGTGTGTTAGACACAACTGGGTAATCCCTAAATCCTGAACTGTTAGAGGGTACTTGAGGACTGTGTTGGGAACCACTGTTCTAGAGTAATATCAGCTCACCTGATGGCGCACAAAGAAGGCCTAAATGATCATTCAGGGTTGCTGTATCTCTCGTGCAGAGAGAACTTGCTGGAATTTCAGCTCTTAACTACCCTTATGGGTGGGATCAGTCTGATATGCATATGGTATAGGTTCATTTTGTAATGGCATAAGTGAGCAAAAAAAATGTTGAGACCTGAACAGGGACTTATCGAAGCACAAGCCCGTTTTCATGCTCTCTGTTTTTGATGCAAGCTCTTTTCGTTTGTTACTCTTTCCAGATATCATGTATAATTTTGTTTGAGAATACCATTGAGCATTTTCATTCAGAATTTAACTTGTATCACTACCTTGGCTGCAAACGTTAAAAAATGTATTTATTTATTTTTCCTTGTGTAAGGGCTTCTGATAGTAATATCTGTTAAGATGTTCTGCGTGTGGAGTCGAAATCTAGTTTTATTACAAGATAATGTCAAATAAATTTACAGATGGTAATTAGTTTTCTATTTATTTATTTAGAATATTTGTAAGTAAAACCTCCAGTGAATCCTGTTCGAGCACATTCTGTGTCATTTTCAAGTTTCACTGTTATCAATATTGTTGTTCATTACCTCTTCGAACACAAGACTAAACATTTACGGACTTGAACTGAGTAAAGTGCATTTAGTTGCATTAATGACTTTGTTGTACTTGACTTACAGTATCATAGAATTGTATATTTCAAAACACTTTTAAAAGTCCCAATGGATGAAGAGATGGGAAGATGTTCACAAGGTTGCATTGTATCGGATTTATTTCCACAGTGATTTAAAACACAGCTTACTCTTAGAAAATCTAACTTACATAATATCAGGATTTAAGAATTTAAGTCTTAGAAGAAAGATACATTTTCTATAAAAGTCTAAATTTGAAAAAATAATTAGCATCACCTTTCTGCATTGGAGCCAAAAACCTATAAAAAAAGAGAAACATTTATACGGCAGTTGTTTTTGGAGAGGGTCTTTTTGTGACATATTTGCACATTTTTAGATCCTGAAGTTACAGATAAAAATGTTAGGATATTTCAAAAAAATTATATGGTGATTGTACAAATAATTTCTCTGCAGAGACTCATTATATAGTCAGCCCATTACCCCATTACTAAGCATAATGAATAACCAATACATTTCCTTAAATCAGTAAAGCATGGTTCAAAACATGCATGTTACAAAAGTGCCAGGAAATCTCAAATGTTCACACAGAAATACTTTTTTTAAGCTATGCATATGATCATTATATATTTATGTATTTTTTCTATTTAAAAAATTATAGAGTACAGTACCACACTAGAACAGTGCATAAAGGCTTTAAAAGCTTAGTACAGTATAATTTTGTCAATAAAATGTTTTCTTTGGTTCCATTAAAAATTGCAAACCTGGAATAAATATAAAGGTTTCTAAATATATTGTGAAATGTCAAGCATGTAGAATTATTCTCTGAATTGTAGCCATTAATGGAATTGCTATGGATACAGCTAATATATTAAAAATTATTTAATCTTTTTTAATGTACTCCCCTGTAAATGTCTTTTTTTTTTTTAAATCACTGATCTATTCACAGGTTTAAACTCTAATCATTCCTTTTTCTCTATGAATAAAAAGGTGTGGGTAGTTCTATTTGCAAATGCTTATATGTTAATTGGTATGAGAATGGACATTTGTTTCGTACCAGTCTTTTTCCTAAAATTTAAACGAGGTAAACGTGAGCTTAATGAAAAATTCATGATTAATGAACCTCTCCTTATATATTTGTTATTCTCTGTGTTTCATGAGTTGTCCCCTCTGGACCCCATGTAAGCCACCCTCATGTTACAAGAGGTAGGAAACCAACGGGGTGGCTTAAAACATATATTTTTGAGAGTATGAGTTTTGCAGTATGAGTGTTTTTGAAAGTGTGTCTGGGGATGTGTGCATAGAGTGGCATTGTTTATCTTTGTGCGTGTGTGTGTGCTTACCAGAGACTGTATGTCTCACACATGGGCGTCCGCAGGAATTTTTCCGGGGTTGGGGCATAATTGTAATGACATCCATGCTTGGTACCTTTTTGACAGTGTCATGAAAGGGAAGGGGCATAGTCATTATCACATTAAGCCAGGGTGAATAGCGGTTTCACAACTATGGTGTCAGGAATATATGTTTGTATTCCTGACACTATAGTGTTCCTTTAAGCAAATTAAAGGACCATTCTGGTCACCATAACAACTTCACCTAAATGAAAATGTTATGATGCCAGGAAGCCCCTGGGTGCTCTCTTTCCTTTAAAGGGTTAAACTGCTCTCAAATGGTTTAACCCCAAAAGATTCCTCCAGCTTCAGGTCGCTCAGTGGTATTTGGGTTCTGAAACAGAGTGTCAGGAAGTGAGGATTGACGTCAGGCATGGGTCAGGCATGGGCTAGAGTGGACAGTTGACGCTCGAAGCCAATCGCTAGTTCCCGGTTCATAAAACATTTTTACTTAGGAATGGGGAGCTACTGATTGGCTTAGAGTGCCAGCTGACCGCTCTAGCCAATCAGCAACACCCCTACCCAATGGCACTCTTTGCTTCCTGATACTCAGTGAATACAGGGAGTGCAGAATTATTAGGCAAGTTGTATTTTTGAGGATTAATTTTATTATTGAACAACAACCATGTTCTCAATGAACCCAAAAAACTCATTAATATCAAAGCTGAATATTTTTGGAAGTAGTTTTTAGTTTGTTTTTAGTTATAGCTATGTTAGGGGGATATCTGTGTGTGCAGGTGACTATTACTGTGCATAATTATTAGGCAACTTAACAAAAAACAAATATATACCCATTTCAATTATTTATTATTACCAGTGAAACCAATATAACATCTCAACATTCACAAATATACATTTCTGACATTCAAAAACAAAACAAAAACAAATCAGTGACCAATATAGCCACCTTTCTTTGCAAGGACACTCAAAAGCCTGCCATCCATGGATTCTGTCAGTGTTTTGATCTGTTCACCATCAACATTGCGTGCAGCAGCAACCACAGCCTCCCAGACACTGTTCAGAGAGGTGTACTGTTTTCCCTCCTTGTAAATCTCACATTTGATGATGGACCACAGGTTCTCAATGTGGTTCAGATCAGGTGAACAAGGAGGCCATGTCATTAGATTTCCTTCTTTTATACCCTTTCTTGCCAGCCACGCTGTGGAGTACTTGGACGCGTGTGATGGAGCATTGTCCTGCATGAAAATCATGTTCTTGAAGGATGCAGACTTCTTCTGTACCACTGCTTGAAGAAGGTGTCTTCCAGGAACTGGCAGTAGGACTGGGAGTTGAGCTTGACTCCATCCTCAACCCGAAAAGTCCCCACAAGCTCATCTTTGATGATACCAGCCCAAACCAGTACTCCACCTCCACCTTGCTGGCATCTGAGTCGGACTGGAGCTCTCTGCCCTTTACCAATCCAGCCACGGGCCCATCCATCTGGCCCATCAAGACTCACTCTCATTTCATCAGTCCATAAAACCTTAGAAAAATCAGTCTTGAGATATTTCTTGGCCCAGTCTTGACGTTTCAGCTTGTGTGTCTTGTTCAGTGGTGGTCGTCTTTCAGCCTTTCTTACCTTGGCCATGTCTCTGAGTATTGCACACCTTGTGCTTTTGGGCACTCCAGTGATGTTGCAGCTCTGAAATATGGCCAAACTGGTGGCAAGTGGCATCGTGGCAGCTGCACGCTTGACTTTTCTCAGTTCATGGGCAGTTATTTTGCGCCTTGGTTTTTCCACACGCTTCTTGCGACCCTGTTGACTATTTTGAATGAAACGCTTGATTGTTCGATGATCACGCTTCAGAAGCTTTGCAATTTAAAGAGTGCTGCATCCCTCTGCAAGATATCTCACTATTTTTGACTTTTCTGAGCCTGTCAAGTCCTTCTTTTGACCCATTTTGCCAAAGGAAAGGAAGTTGCCTAATAATTATGCACACCTGATATAGGGTGTTGATGTCATTAGACCACACCCCTTCTCATTACAGAGATGCACATCACCTAATATGCTTAATTGGTAGTAGGCTTTCGAGCCTATACAGCTTGGAGTAAGACAACATGCATAAAGAGGATGGTGTGGTCAAAATACTAATTTGCCTAATAATTCTGCACTCCCTGTAAAAGTGAACACATTAACACTGATATTTTTTTTTTACCTTTGGAGATGAGAAGGTCCAGAGTTTCCCTGCCAGGCCCAGGTACCAAAGCCTTATGATGTGGTGTCTAGAATAAAGTGGAGGGTTCACTTCATTTGTCCTTCCTGCTCCAATCCCCTTTTCCTCTCCTTTATTTGACAGTCTTCTTTTTCTTCTGACACTGTTTTCTATCCTTGGCCCCTTCTGCTCATTTTGCGCCCTTCTGCTCCTTTCTCATTCTGATCCCTTTCTGCTCCTTGCAGACCCTTTCTGCTCCTTTTTCTACTTTACCTTTGTGCCCCTTGCTGTCCCTTTCTGCTCCTTCTCCTACTTTACCTTTGTGTTCCTTCTGATTCTTTCTGCTCCTTTACCTTCCTGCTCCTCGCAGGCCCTTCCTGCTCATTCTCCTACTTTACTTTGTGCTCCTTCTGCCCCTTACAGCTCATTTCTGACCCTTTCTGCTCCTTCCACTTTACATTTGTGCTGCTTTACATTCCAGCTCCTTGCTGACCCTTCCTGTTCATTTCTGTTCCTTTGTGCTCCTTCTCCTACTTTACCTTTTGTGTTCCTTGCTGTCCCTTCCAGCTCCTTGCTGCCCCTTTCTGCTCCTTGATGTCCCTTCCTGCTCATTTCTGTTCCTTCTTCTTTCTGCTCCTTCTCTTACTTTACCTTCCTGCTCCTTGCTGACTCTTCATGTAGGCTGTCTCCCCCATCCCTCACTTCCATAGGCGTGCGCACGGGGTGTGTCGAGTGTGCCTGGGCACACTCTAACCCCCGCGGCATGCCAATGGATTGGGACCGGCAGGGGAGATCTCTGGATCTCCCCGGTCGGCTCATGCAGAGCCGGCGCTATCCGAGTGGCGGCTCTGGTCTAAGCCTCCATGGGCCGGTGGGGAGATCAAAGATCTACCTCACCGGTCCACAGCAGCATGGAGGGAGGCAGCAGAGATCCCGGGCTAGAGTTCACTCTCCACTGGACCACCAGGGAAAGCAGCAGCACAGTCCCCCCTCCCTACATGAGGTAAAAAGGGAGGGGGGATATTAACTAATCTGCCCCCACCTCCACCCAAACATACAGCACACACACACAAACAGCATACACACAGCACCCACACACACACAGCACACAAACAGCACCCACACACACAAAGCACACACACAGCACCCACACACATACAACACCCACACACACAGAGCACACTAACAGCATCCTCACAAACACACAACACTCGCACAGCACCCACACACAAACAGCACACTCACACACAAACAGCACCCTCACAAACACACAACACCCACACACAACACACAAACAGCATCCTCGCACACAGCGCCCTCACACACAGCACACTAACAGGCCCCTAACAAACACGCACACACAAACACCCTCACACACACACAGCACACTACCAGTTCCCTCACACACAGCACACAAACAGCACCCACACACAGCACACTAACAGCACTCACACACAGCACACTAACAGCACTCACACACAGCACACACAAACACCCTCACCCACATAGCACGCTACCAGCACCCTCACACACATCACACTAACAGCACCCTTACACACACACACCGCACCCTTACACACACAGCACCCTCACACAGCACTGTATGTATGTGAATATATATATATCTATATATATATAGATATATATATACACACACATATACATACATACATACATATAAACGTGGCGTGTGTTTGTGCTTTAGGGTGCTCACCCTAATGCAAAAGGCTGCGCACGCATATGCTCACTTCCCTAATCTATAGGATGCCCCCTCATGCCTCACTTCCCTAATCTGTAGGCTGCCCCCCCACATGCCTCACTACCCTAATCTATAGGCTGCCTCCCACATGCCTCACTCCCCTAATCTATGGGCTTCCCCATGCCTCACTCCCCTAATCTATAGGCTGCCCCCCATGCCTCACTCCCCTAATCTACATGCTGCCCCCCACATGCCTCACTCCTCTAATCTATAGGCTGCCCCCCACATGCCTCACTCCTCTAATCTATAGGCTGCCACCTCCACATGCCTCCACTCCCTAATCTATAGGCTGCCCCCACATGCCTCACTCCCTAATCTATAGGCTGCCCCCTATGCCTCCTCCTAATCTATAGGCTGCCCCCTACATGCCTCACTTGCTAATCTATAGGCTTCCCCCATGTGCCTCACTCCTAATCTATAGGCTGTCCCCCCATGCCTCACTTGCCTAATCTATAGGCTGCCCCATGCCTCACTTGCATAATTTATAAAATGCCCCCCACGCCTCACTTGCCTAATCTATAGGCTGCCACCATTCCTCACTTCCCTAATCTATAGGCTGCCCCCCATGCCTCACTTGCCTAATCTATAGGCTGCCCCCCCATGCCTCACTTGCCTAATCTATAGGCTGCCCCCCCATGCCTCCCTCCCCTAATCTAAAGGCTTACCCCATGCCTCCACTCCCCTAATCTATGACACCCCACACATGCCTCCTCCTAATCTATGGGCTGCCCCCCCATGCCTCCCTAATCCTATGAGTTGCCCCATGCCTCCTTGCCTAATCTAGGATTTGCCCCCATGCCTCACCTCAATCCTGACACCCCCATGCCCCACTCCCTAATCTATAGGCTGCCTCCATGCCTCACTCCCCTAATCCCTGAGGCTGCCCCCCATGCCTCCTCCCCTAATCCTATAGGCTGCCCCCATGCCTCACTTGCCTAATCTATAGGCTGCCATGCCTCACTCCCCTAATCTATGGGCTGCCCCAGCCTCCTCCCCTAATCATAGGCTGCCCCATGCCTCACTCCCCTAATCTAGGCCCCCACATGCCGCCTCCCTAATCTATAGGTTGCCCCCCATGCCTCACTCCCCTAATCTATAGGCTGCCCCCCATGCCTCACTCCCCTAATCTATAGGCTAAATAGTTGTCAATCCATTATTACAAAAAATGAAATTCAAATGGAACTTTCAAAAATGTTACAATTGTAAATATATTCTCACTTATCCAGGTATTGAATATATCATTGGCTAAATAATTAACATCTAGTAAAACTTTAAGCTGACTTTTGGTCACGCATAATCTGACTGACTCCCGGTGCCAGGCACTGTGATAGCCTTTCATCTTATCTAATGCAATGTTTACAGACCAATGTCTACTTTCAACCATCAAATTATTGTTTTTTTTTGCAAGAAACCAACATAGATGTTAAATAAACTGCTGTCTACAATTCTCTCTTTATTTCCAATATCTATCCTTTATAAGGGGAAAAGAAGCTAAACAAAAAGAAACCAAG
This sequence comes from Pelobates cultripes, assembly GCA_933207985.1. Taxonomy (NCBI): domain Eukaryota; kingdom Metazoa; phylum Chordata; class Amphibia; order Anura; family Pelobatidae; genus Pelobates; species Pelobates cultripes. The sequence continues at coordinate 337,161,763 of OW240913.1, forward strand.
ATTAATATAAAAACTACAGCATGCTTGAAATGTCATTATAGTAAACATGTGAATCAGCATTTTCTGTCCATTCACTTCCTAGAATTACATAGAGCAGGGCATCAGCTGGCGAGAGGCGATATTGAATATTTTTTTCTTTTATGACTTTTCAGACACTTTGTGAAACAACACAAAGTATTAGTAAGATAGCAAGTAAAGTAAATTCTTCCTGCATGGAATCCCCTAGCTTTTGGACATCTGTTTCTTGATAAATGGAATCTTTACGGTAAACTAAAATGTTATCATGCATGTTTAATAACGTACATATATGTAAAAGCGGGTGTAAATTGTATGTTGTCCTATAGTGACTTAGATGATTTTGTGCATAAAAGTTACTTCAAAAATATCAAATTATTATTATTATTATTATTATTAGAAGGGATGGAAATTGGTCAAATTAATTATGAAAAATGCGTGGTGAGCCCATCATGACTGCAATGTGTACAGCAAATTCACATTCACTGAGTGATTTAAGAAATATATAAAAATATATATATCCTTTTTATAAATTGGTGATACATTATGTTTTATTTTGCCATAGATCATACATCAATGAAAATAATATGGTAAAAGCTCAAACACAAATTATGTAACATGAAGCCAATCTCAAAAAATGGATAAACACCCTGCTTATGGGAATTTATAACATGCCTGCTGCCTTTTTAATTGTTTCCATGCTTTTTGGCTAAAAGCAGATGTTAAGCATTGTTACCAATAAAGATGCTTGGAGCTAAACAAAAAAAAAAATAGGTTTCTGTGGTTCATCCATGTCTAAATGCTACTTTTCTGCATTCTACTGTGAAACATTTGTTCCTCCACTGATTTACAAAGTTTTTAAGGTTTGCAAACTGGAAAATATGGTGCATTCACTAAATACAATTCATAGTAACTCCACCAGCACACTACTTAACTTTGCACTCTTCACCTGTGAGCAAGTTGGCTTTAAGGGTTTATTCACTAAACAGAAAATTCTAGTGAACTGAAAATCAAATTGTTTTTAATCTCCTAATAATCTCTATTAGAAACATGAAAATCTAAAGAGTTACTCCTAGCACTGTAACTACTCAAGTGATATGAAGTTGTGATGGTGTCTGGAGTCTGCAAGTACAGCATTTGCACATAAAGAAATGAACCATTCAGCCTGCGGGAGGTATCGCTTCACCAAGGGTCGGATTAGGAGCTCATTGAACTTGGTGCTGACATTTACGATGGGCCTAATTATAGAATCTTATCGACGGAAAACATTAAAACAGTTATACCTCCCAAGCATCATGTATCTGGTGGAGGTGGTGTTGGAGGGAAACCCACAGGACATAGCTATCAGAAAACACATACCCTTTGCTAATCTCTCGCTTTCATCTTTCAAGTAAATCCATACACCCTAATAGCAGTGTCCAGTGAAGTAGGATTTCAGTTGGTAAAAGGGTGGGTCACTGATGTGAATCACGTAGCCAGAACCGCCAAAAGGGACAAACATACACAAAAAATTAGATGGTCATCCTGGCATGAATGCACGTCAGGCTGCCTGCCAATCATGCAGGATGACCAACCAAAGGCATATTGTGCAGGCAGCACCCTGAGCTTAAAATAAATTAGGTCCAGGCACTCAGGATTGCTGCAGGAAGGCAGGTTTATTTGAACAAAAAGTGCAACGTTTCGACCTACACAGAGGCCTTTATCAAGCATGATATGCTGAAAAGTTGCACTTTTTGTTCCAATAAACTTGTCTTCCTGAAGCAATCCTGAGTGCCTGGACCTAATTTATTTTATCTACTTAAGTGGTTTTTGCCAAACCTGGCCCTGATAAGCACCTGGATTCCTAAGTGTGAGTGCAGTATACTCCGTTTGTGAATTACTACAGCACCCTGAGCTTAGCATCAATGCGTCTAATGATGCGCTAGCTTTATGCTTTCTAAGGACTGTCCCCTAGCACATTCTGGTCCACTCCTCTCTCTCCTAACCTTCTTACTAGCAGGCAGAAACTCCTGTTATACAGTTTGGGACAGCGCAAAAGTGTAAGTAATGAGTGTAGAAGTAAGGGAACATGCCACAGTGCTAGAGAGACTGTAGTGTGCAAAGTCAGCTTTACCTCAACTAATTTCATTGTCAACCAGTCCACCAGTTTGTTCCCCTACATCCCTCTTACGTTTCCACACTTAAGCAAGAGCATATAAATAATAGTAAAAAAAAATAATAATAATGAATGGGCCTATACCATGGTCATGGGCCTGGAGCTGCAGTTCCACCAGCCCGTATGTTAATCCGGTCTTGGCTCCACCTTTTGAAGCAACATTAATCAACCCAAAACAAAGCTCTATGCTGGCTGATGCCAATTTTTGGCATAATTAGCATCTGATGGCAGCAAACATAGTGGAGCCAGCCAATGGAGGCAAAGAGCCTCCATATTGCTGCCCCTGTCCTCCCCTCTGTCTGTCCTCCCTGACCTACCCCTCCAGTGAGATGGAGTGATGTTACCCAAGGAGGATTGATCTGAGAGAAGAGCTTGGGCTTGGTAGTGGAACAATTTAACAGCAACTGCTAATTACCAGGTGATAATAGTGAAATTATATAGCATGGAAATGTCTACAAGTTGCTAGAATTACTGGCAGCCATTTTGAACATATCTGGCTTATCAATTACTAACTGTGACATGTTTAGAAATAATTCCATTGTTGGGAATGCAAATTCCTGAAAAGGTCATCAGAATGTAATTGTTATATATGTATATAGGCATCTTAAAGAACTCAAACAACTTAAAATTATCTAGCTCATGAAAGGGTTGGGTTTAATTCTAAGCATTGAAGAACAATGTCGAATTGCTTTTTCAGTTCAATGTATTCTATTTTTTTTTTTTTACTAAAACCTTGCTTATGGCCTTTTGTCTTTTCAAGCTGAACAGAATTTATCGGACTGCTAGATGACAAAATGGAGAAAACAGGAAATCTCAATGGCATTTGTAGGTGGTATATTTATGCAATGCATGGATATGTGTGCGAGATCATGTTCACAGCAGCTTGGGACCTTTGCCACACACACAGCTGGAAACTAATTGGTGTCAGCAGCATTTGGGCTTTTTTCATATATGGAACAGCAATTTTTATCATAGAAAAAATGCTACTTTACCTTTATTTAAGATGCAACATCTTTGTAAGATGTTTAATGTATACTATATGGACATACACATGGGAGTTTTCAACAGGTTATATTCTAAGAATTTTTGATGCTTGTCCATGGGATTACTCTCATTTTCCCGGAAATATAATGGGCCTTATTACCTTGGAGTATGCAATCCCATGGTTCTTTGCCTGTATGATAGCAGAACAGGTGGTGATCAAAAATACTTTTCTTCTACAATTTCCTGAGCAATCAAATCACAGAAAACACAAGGGATGTTAACGACCAACCAAACAGTAACGTCATGGACATTCTAGACCTAATTCTTCAGTAATCCAACCAGTAACTGGTTATAGCTGCCTTTGTTTGTATATTATATTAGAATGATATATTTTCTATAACTGACTATAAATACAATGTTGATTTTCATTCGTGCCTTATCTGAATTCAATCACCTATGCCAATGTAAATAGTTATTACACTATTACGACAAATTTGTTTTTTTTTTAAATGTCTTTTTATGTATAAGCAATAACAAATATCTTGTCAAAGGTGTGCTGATCACTGGCTCAGGAGCCCTATATCTCATTGATGGTCTGGTGGGGGAAGGGATAGCTGTGATATGGGGGGGTAAAATCAAACAGCAATGAAAATGGTAATTTGATTAAACACAGTGTCCCTGTATACAGTAATGAACACAATATCATTTATATCATTTTACATTAAGATGTGAATTTACATTCAGGTCTTAATGTAAATTATGCGCCATTTTATTCCTATTGGATATATTCACAAATTTTATTGGATTTTTTTTTTCTTCAATTTTATGTCTTCTCTGCAGCAAAGAAGAATTATGATCAGGAGATATTTTAAATTTATGGGGCTCTTTATATTTTGATATGTTAAGTATTAAATAATAGATAACTTAATGCGTAGGAGGAATTTAAGAATTTTATCCTTTATACCAGGCTTCCCCAAATTCCGGCCCTCCAGATGTTGCTGAACTACAACTCCCATGATTCTATGATTGAAATAGATGGACTGAGAATCATGGGAGTTGTAGTTCAGCAACATCTGGAGGGCCGGAGTTGGGGGAAGCCTGCTTTATACTATCCTTGAAGATCGTGCTAGGATATGTCTGATTGCATATTCTAATAGTATTAATTCTTTTTTAAAATGATTAGATGTTCTAATGAGTGTTTAAAATGTGTGGTGTTTACCTTAAAATTTGTTGACAGCATAATATGTACATTGATAAACGTCATTGTAGTTATTTCATAATGTTATTTTTAGTGAAATCTGGGTAACTATATCAAGATTTAAATCTTGAATGAAATGCATAGATTTTTATCGTGGTTACTGTTTAGAGGATTAGCATATATTCAGTATAAACAACACTACAAGAGATTAATTTAGCACCAAACTGCAAATAGTACAAATTTCGGCTGATCTGGAGATTCTCAAACTCAAATCTAAAGCGTAGCTGAGTCACAAGCCAAATGAAATGTGCAATGGCCGACCATGTCTTTCTGATTTGTGTGGTAGACAATCGTACTAGTCTAGGATATATGGTAATTAATCTTATATGAAGCCCAATAAATGATCAGGGTGCTAGATTCACAAATTGAGGAATGGAAAAGAGAAGACATTAGATAAAGCTAATCGTTATGAGGCAAATCAGATATGAGAAGAAGGGGTAACCAGAGGTGTGATCTAGGAATGAATCCAGAATGTGCAAGAAAATGGACCCAGAAAAAGTCAGGAGGACAACTTGGCATTTATTGTTTTTTTCTTCTCTTTAAAATCTGTTCCTTTTCTTTATTTCTGATCTATTTCTCTTTAAAACATAACACAAAGTAGGGACTACTTTGTGCTGTGTAATTTTCCTATGCTCGACAATCTTGACAAAGGGTGGAGCTCAAGGCAGGGCTGGATTAACATAGGGGCTGATGGAGCTGCATTCCATGGAATAGGCCCATTGATTAAAAAAAAAAAAAAATACTTTTCACTTGCTCTTGCTTAAGTTTTGAAACTTAAGCGGGATGTAGTGGAACAAATCTGGTGTGGACTGGCTGACAATGAAATTAGTTAAGGTAAAGCTGACTTTGCGCACTATGCAAATGCTCTTGCTACTTCAGTCTCTATAACACTGTGGCATCTTCCCTTTCTTCTACACTCACTACAGTCCCAGACTGTATAAGAGGAGCTTCTGCCTGCTAGTAAGAAGGTTAGGAGAGGAGTGGACCAGCGAGTGTTGGGGGACAGTCCTTAGAAAATTTAGAGAGTCTTTTACCCCATTCACCAAAATCCTGCTTCAGGGGGTATGGATTTACTTGAACGATGAAAGTAAGAGATTAACATAGGGTATGTGTTCTCTGATAGCTATATCCTGTGAGTTACCTTCCAGCACCACCTCCACCAGATACATGACACTTGGGAGGTATAACTGGTTTAGTGCTTTCTGTCGATAACACTCTTTAATTAGGCCCATTATAATTGTCAGCACCAGGCCCAATTGACTCCTAATCTGGCCCTGGCTCAAGGCAAGCTCCACTTATTTTGATTGGGTGGGCTGAGCTGAGCAGAGCTCTAATTCTCGACCAAAGTATCTCCATCAAAGCCTCCTTTTCCCACAGAGTTTTCATTGATATATATCAGCCCACCCAAACATCAGTAGAGACTTGATGAAGGGTGAAAACAGGAATACTTTACTGGGTTATGATGAACACATTTATGCATAGACCCCCATCAGAGGGTTAAGTAGAACAATATAGATCCCATCCATATGCCTATGTGTCTGGGAGATAATTAGATTGAGTACTATTCTCATTAACCTCTAGACAACAGGCCATTTTAACAGAATATCCCCAAAAACATACATTTAGACATCAGTTACCTCGTGTATAAGGTATGCCAGGATAGCTCATCCTCGAGTTCCCAAGCTGTTAAAATAGTGCACTCATACCATGCATGATGTAAAATCGCCACCCAGTTAAATTGTTTTTTTTAGTTGACAGGCTGCTTCAGAGCATATACCCTGCACAGATAGGCAACCAGGTGGTCGGATTGGGTGCTTGGTCTGGTAGTGTTTGTTAGACAAGAGCCATAGCAGAGTAATAAGCAGTCTGTTTAGGTAGTACAGTCTTGTAACATGGATTCCTTTGATGCATAGTCCGGCAGACACAGCCAGATCCAGACGGGTCAGCTTGGGGATGTCCAAGTATAGTTTACTTTAGTCTTCAAGATTGGGTTGCTAGGACAATCCTTTAGCAATACTGTTCGGTTTTCATGGCCTATATTGCATTGTAAGGTTATATGGTTGACTCCAGCTACCCTGTTTAGTCAGATGAGGGGATTATGGTCCATTTTTAGGGTGAAGGATCGACCATACAGGTATAATTGTAACTTTTTTTAATGCCCACACCAGGACCACACACTTCTTCTTGACCGCTGCATAGATGACCTCCAGCAGAAGGAGCTTCCTACTGATGAAGCCAATAAGAAGCTCTCTCTCCCATTGTCCCTGACAAGGCTCAACACAACTCCCTGTCCAAACATGGTGGCCTCTATATGGAAAATAAAGCATTTGGTTTGGTCAGGTGCAGCCAATACTGGAGTATTGGTTAGGGCCATCTTTAACTGTTTGAAGGCCCCCTCACACTCCGGGGAACACATATTTATAAAAACACACATTCTATGTTTTTCTTTACATATCCTAATGCCAATTCTAGTTATGCTTTTGTCTGCGTATGATACTAATATTCCCAATGATACTCCTCTTGACAATCATGGCTCACATCAAACACTGTGCGGTAGCAGCCTCTACAGCTATCTGACTGTCCATTGTGAAGTGCTCCAACAACTATGACTTCCGTTTGTATCCACGTCCACAATCATTTGAAGGTGTATTTTTTCTTCAGTACACCTCTTCCCCTATGAGATCTGCTCTACAGCCACTTTACTGGAGCCAAGTCAATGCAGAGATCAGTTCCCGTGCAGTTTGTTGTGGCTAAAATCAAACTACTCACGCCAAGGTTAAATCTCCAGTGCCTTTTCTGTGAGGATAAAATATGAATTTTCGCCTCACACTGCAAAATACTCCTGATTATACGGAGTTAATTAACCACCACAATATAAAAAACACCTATTTTCAAGTCTGCCATCTGATTATTTACACACTATACTCATTTGTATGTCTGCCATGAACAGGTGTACAATTTATATAAAAACAATAAATGTCAACGCAATTTAGTTTTTAGCTCTAAATACCTCTTAATCCCTTAATTAACTAAAGAAACATATGTGCACAATTTAAAAAGGGTTATGTTGCTAGTTAACACATTATCATACCATATCACTGATTTTTCTTCTGAATGGCAGAATAAATTATATGATTCTTCAAGTTTTTTACATTTTACATTTCTGTTCATTTTTCTAATATTTTTTAAATTTACTCCTTGGATGTATGATGAAGTGAATGATTGTACTTCAAGGAGCATGCATATTTTAATCCTTCAAAATCATTTCAATGCATTATTTCTTAGTATATGTATAAATAATGTTCGTATAAAATTGCTTCTAATTAATCTTTAGTTAATTACAATAAACCTTGGAGTGTATGGAGATGAATGGGGTATGATATTAGACCCCAATCTATCTTTTAGCCTGCACATAGAAAAGCTTGCATCTAAACTTTATCCAAAATTAGGTGCCCTGTACAGAAACAAAGCCTGCCTAAGCCCTACAGTAAAGGAAAAGATTGTACAGCAAATGCTGATGCCAATCATTGATTATGGGGATGTAGTATATGCGTCTGCATCGCAATCCCACATTAATAAACTCAACACATTGTATAACTCGTTCTGCAGATTTGTGCTACAATGTAATTACAGGACCCATCATTGTGACATGCTAAAGGAACTAAACTGGCTGTCGCTGGAATCCAGACGCACCCTTCATCTTTCCAGTCTTGTTTTTAAGAGCTTTTCTGGGAAACTCACACCCTACCTGAACAAAATGCTTTCCCCAGCTGTTCCCACTTTCTATAACCTCCGATCCAGTACAAGCACTTTACTTAGTCTACCTCAATACAAAAAGAAAGCGGCCTGATCCTCCTTCTCCTACAGAGCGCCGCAATTGTGGAACGACCTCCCGCACAATTTAAAATCTTCCCTAAGCCTAAAGTCTTTTAAGAGATCCCTCTCTACATACCTCAAAACAGAATGCACGTGTCATGGTTGATTATATATTTCCTGCCTGTTCTATGTTAAATTTTGTATATATTGTGTATTAATATTGTTTTTGTATTTTGTTGTACCTAATGTAACAATGCAATGATTTGTGGACCCAGGACATACTTGAAAACGAGAGAAATCTCAATGTATCTTTCCTGGTAAAATATTTTATAAATAAATAAATAAATAAATAATAAATAAATAAATAATGGGAAAGTACTTTATGAAATTGGCAGTAACAAACAGTTTAATGCTGACTCACTGATCTCGTAGAAGTGGTATTACTTTTTGTAATTGCCCACCAATTTAACAGTGATTCTAAACTTTAAGCTCTTTAAATGGAAAAAAAAATATTGAATGCATATACTTTATGTGCATTTATCTTTTGTATCATGCTATTGCATCTTGGATCGGACCAGTTTCAAGTGTGCATTTTACTTGTCATATAGAAACATAGAATGTGATGGCAGATAAGAACCATTCAGTCCATCTGAATTGTTAGGAATTCCTAATTTAAGGTATCATTAAACTATTGCATTATCAAAGAAAGACTTCTCTTTCTCATTAGCTGTCTTTAGTATAAAAAATCTGCATATAGGCCACACCAACCCATGCCCCTCAAACTTTAATCGATCCTGTTAACACCTTATAAAACTCATATATTCCGTATACTTAATAGCCCCTGCACTGAGAGACCACTCTTAAATCCAAACTCCATTACCTACTCTCAACTACAAGCACACTTCTGTGAATATCAACTACTCCAGTGAGTGTATGTGCGCATGCGTACACAGAAGAGCAAGACATTAAAGGACCACTATAGGCACCCAGACCACTTCAGCTTAATGAAGTGGTCTGGGTGCCAGGTCCAGCTAGGATTAACCCTTTCTTCTATAAACATAGTAGTTTCAGAGAAACTGCTATGTTTATAATAGGGTTAATCCAGCCTCTAGTGGCTGTCTCATTGATAGCCACTACAGGTGCTTCTGCGCTTCTCACTGTGATTTTCACAGTGAGAAGACGCCAGCGTCCATAGGAAAGCATTGAGAATGTTTTCCTATGGACTAGCTAAATGCGTGCGCGGCTCGTGCCGAGCATGGCATTCAGCTGATGACGACGAGAAGGAGGAGGAGAGGAGGAGGAGAGTCCCCCGCCCGGCGCTGGAAAAAGAGGTAAATTTAACCCCTTCCACCTCCTAGAGCCCGGCGGGAGGGGGGCCCTGAGGCTGGGGGGGGACCTAGAGACCAAGTATGTTTTCCTGGCACTATAGTGGTCCTTTAAGCTGACGTCGTAAATATCTCAAGACTTTATTTAATAAACTCTGCATTGTAGTGAAGTGAATCTTGAATTGCATAATTCAGGCTAAAACAGCCTAGTTTTGATTTTCAAAGTTTTTGGCCTAAATGTTGAGGTGCAGGGTCCAGTTCAAAGCAACTCACTATATAGTGAATAAATCCATAATCTAAAGTAAACATTTATAGGACAAGACTGCTTTATTCTGATATAAGATAGTTTAGGGTGGATTTTACTCACTAAACAATGGCTAGTGGTGAGCGGAATACCAATTAGTAAAAATGAACATATTAAACACCATAACCACTACAGTGGCGGTAGTGGTTATGGTGTGATAAGTGTCTTGGCACCAACCCAACTTACCTGGGTCCCCAGGGTGCCTACGTCCCCTAATACAGTAGAAGCTGGATATCTTCAGTGAGCTTAACAGGTCTCATACAGTCCAATAGGACTCATGTATGATGTCAAGCTATGAACTCAAGCTATTCTAAATCAATTTAAAAACTTAATCTGGAGGATGTCAGAGCAGTCCTGCCACCATAACAACTACAGCAATCAAATGATAGCAACTTTTTCAGTCTTTGTCCCCTCCCTCAAACTTAAAAAATGGACCTCTATTCCTCCATTGTCCTGGTGCTTGAACTTTCTCTGTTACCTTATAGAAATTTTAAGATACAAAAGGAGCAGCAAAGAGTCATTTGCCTGCTGTCTATGACCTCACTTTTTCTGTCCTTTTCGTACTTAGTCTGCAGGTACTGCGGCATAAAGCCGTAATTCTCAACAAGGTGGTGAAATGCTAGAGGCAGTAAGATTTTATCTGTACGAGGAGCAGAGTCAGCTACTAGAGCATGCAATGGAACATGTGCTGTTCAAACCAGAGGCCTAGTTCCTATTATATACCGTGGTCTGGCAACAAAGTATTATAAAGTAATGTTACAGAAGTATGCACAGGATTGCAATTAGACTCAAGGAACCAATTAAACAGTGACACCAAACCTAGTGATGTCACTGCTGCTGCTATGATCTGAATAGTCTGAAAAAGCTAAACAGAACATTTTAAATCCCTATTCTTTTATTGAAGTTAAATGTAAATGAAGACGCACTAGAGTAAATGATCAGAATATTTTCTCACGACGCCCAACTGGGACCCAGCACGAATTGCTCCCTTTGTCCCACGTACGAGAGGGAAACCAGGAGCCAACACCTGAACTGTCACCAAAAGAGACTTACATGTCCAAGTACCTCAGATTTGCAATTACCTTACGGTTCTGATCTAGGTTTTGTTAAGTTTTTGTTATAATCACCAGCCGTTACTTTCTTGCAGTGTAAGCACACACCACCCAACTGAACACAAGTACACCAGACACACCTGCCCATCAATGGCAGCTCCACTAAGTCTTGGGAGATTGAAGCACTCCTCACCAACACAATCACCAACAACTGAAACTCCCCGCCCCATGGCTCCCTTTGGTTAGGGGTCGTACACACATCACTCCGACACGCACTTGTCTCCCCCCATATGACCAATCATGCCCCACACCACGACCCGTAGCCATCACATACCTGGGGAAGCACACATAGGGACCCAGCACACACGGCAACACTTCATGGAGAAAGCATACCAGTACTAAAAGGCACAGTGGGGACCCATTTAATAAAAGTCCCTTCCCCCCACCCCATCCCGGCTTGTATATGCAGGACTGGAGAGACAGCCACCAGGAGGACCCTCACACACATGCTGCCCAACCAACACTACCACCTATATAATGACGTAGCAATCTACATACTTAAAATGGAGTACAGTAACTAGTGTTTTTTATCTATTCTTGTAATTTCTGTTCTCCCTTGTACCAAGACGGACGTTACGTTGCCACCACTGGTAGCCTAACCAGCATTGTTATCTCACGTAAAACATAAAAAGAGGCTGATCTACACTAAAGTGCACATACCTTGCATGCCTTGTCCACTATATGTTTACTTGCTCTCACGTGTTTAACAATCTGTATTGTTTTATCACATGCCTCAATAAAACAAAGAATGACAAAAAAAATAAAATAGATATCTAGATAGGGTAGTTTTAAGGCATTAATCTTGTAACTTTATGGAAGAGGGGGAATGGAGATTATAGTGTGTGCTTAGTCATTAAATTCAGCCATTTAAAATAAATATATTTGTAGACACAGAACATTGTTAAAAATGGCAGTAAAACTTTTTCTTTCTGGCTACAAACTGCACTTTTTGAGCTTACCAGGAACAGACTATTAAATGAAAATAGTTTTAGTATTGTAAAAAGAAACCCGCTATAAAAAGGAATAGACGTATTTTAAATATAAATGTCGATTTATCTGGATAAAAAAAAAATGGTGAACCTTGAATTGCATAATTCAGGCTAAAACAGCCTAGTTATGATTGTCAAAGTTTTTGGCCTAAATGTTGAGGTGTAGGGTCCAGTTCATGGTGTGAGTTCATGGTGTGAGAGGGCAGGGTGTGAGAGTGACAGTGGGGGCAGGATGTGAGGGTGACAGTGACACAGGGACAGTGGCGGGCAGGGTGTGAGGGTGACAGTGGGGGCAGGCTGTGAGGGTGACAGTGGGGGGCAGTGTGTGTTGGTGACAGTGGCGGGCAGGGTATGAGGGTGACACTGAGAGCCCCCTCTGCTGCATATCTATACCGCCACTGTTAAAGTGCTGCCTGAGGCCATTGCCCCAGTTCTTCCTATGGACGAGCCGGCCCTGCTCAGCAGTATTTCCACATTGAATATGGTGTTGGTGGAAACTAGAATACTAATAATGGCAGACACAACATGTTTATATAATAAGAGTTATCATTAGTATTTACCTTGTGTTTCCTTCATTTTAAATGGAGACATTTTTGTGTCACTGTTCTGAAACTGTATTTGTTACTAATTAATCATTATAGCACTTTAGCTGATCAGCTATTTTATCTGGGTTATAAATATTGGATTAAATCTCAGTTTTTGTCCTTAACATATTTTTAATGGGATGCTGCTTATATAACAGAGAAGCAATTGTTGCTTTTATCTTTGTTATACATTTTTTAATAGTTACTTAACTTGCATTCTCTGCACAAGCTCCATGTGAGTTGTTGAAGTTACATTCTGAGGATGAAGATGTGACTGAAACTTAAAGGGACACTTCACTGTCCATAAAAATCACTCTTTAGTAGATATACCTCAACTGAAAACTTGCATGTCTTAAATTATGTTTTTTCCCATTTGGGGTAACTCTAAAAAGAGCTTGCAAAACCTGCAGTTCTCTTGTCTGATGCCTTTGCAAACCCTCCCCTTCTAGCCCTGCCCAGACTTTCTGTGGCTGTCCATTCACAAATCTCCCAATGCAGCTCAATGCCTCTTGAGTTTAGCTCCACTGAGCTAACAAAACTAGGAAGTAATGAGGCCTATTGTCTGCTTGAAGCCAAGGGGGTGTAACCAGGTTAATTGATAAAAGTGTAAATTTTGATTGAAATCTGCACTTTTTGCAACATGAAAAAAGCGGACACAGGCTTCAGACATAAAGCTTTAAAGCAGGCAAAAGTACTTTAGAAGTCTGGGGTGAACCTTTAATGCTTTCATTGTGAATAATGTCTCCTATTTATGCCAGAAATGCCAAGCTGTAAAAGTATTTGCTAACTCAATGTCATAAACGCAATGACACAAAGAAGTGTCATTCAGGAGGCTAACTGCTTTTTTGGTTCTAGTGTAGGCTATATATGATGTCTATGTCTTAAAGGGACATTCCTTGAACCTTTTTGCAGAACTTAACTTGCAAGGAGGTCCATGGAAGCTGACATGCCATGCAAAGGTAATCATTGGCCTTCACTTCTTTACAACAAACACACCGTTTTCTGTTTTTAAATCAACCTAACATATGAGTCAATTGTTAAATATCAATAAATTATTTTTTAAAATACCAAATGGCAAACTCTAATTTAGCTACTGAAATGTGCACGTAACGTTAAGGTGACAGGTGTCCTTTAAGGCTGATTACCCAGAGCCCTTGAGGGATGTTAATCAGAGTCTTTTGAAAAGTGACGGAGAAATTCTGTTGTGATATTGATCATATTTATTAAAGTGATGTAAATGGGAAAACGAAAGAGTGGCAGAAGAATTGATAAGTTTGTTGTATTAGCGAACAAAATGTCAGATATTCAAAAATGTTAGGGAGCAACAAAGCAAAATGTGGAAAAAAAGCCTAAAGATTTAATAAGTTGCGCCAAAAATTCATCAAAAAATTGATGGAAAACTGTTGGTAACACTTTGATAAATCTCCCTCTTTATATTTATATTGTTTTGTCTTGCAATGAAGGGAACAATCATGTTTCCCCCTTGCCAAAATTGTAATATCCAATATACAAGGATGTTCAGGTATTTAGTGATTTTTATTTGATTGTTGGCCTGCTTCATTATGTTTAAGAACCATCATCAGAATATATAATTTCTTTGTGGCCTCACAGGTATTGGTAATAAATTATATATCATATGCAATTAGAGGCTTGCAAATGCATATCTGACGGAGCTAAATAAATAGCAGCAATCCATAAAACAAATTTTAATTCACAGAGCTGACATACAAAATCCAATTAAAGATTTTTAAATGACCTATTTAATGCATGAAATATAGTTACGAGAATCTATAAACAGCTTATAGAATTATAGACATAATAAACTGACCAATTAGAAACTAACAACACATGGGGGAAATCAGAATTATAAATATAGATGCTATTTATTCAAAATGTTACCTTCTTACTATTTTATAACAAAGCCTGCTTTTTAATGTTTTGCATATGTGAACAATCTCACACCTTTCCACAAGGATGCTTTCAATGTCTTTAGAGAGACTGTCTCTTCATGGAAGATGAAATGAGGTGGCAGTAAATAATGAAAAACAGAACAGAACTACTTTTTTAGCTCAGGATAGTGAGATGGTACCTGGAATCGTACATCCTTTCACAGAAACAAACTGTGTGTGAAGTACTGTATTATTACCATTTTTATTTTAAATTTAAAAAAAAATAAAAAATCTTTCTTTGAAAAGAGGAAAAAAAAAATCTTTAAATTCTTCGCTATCTGCCTGAAAAGTTTTTACTGGTGAGAGGTAAACTTTCTAAAAAATTGGGTCTTGTCAGATGATTTGCTCACATGCAACTATATAACCTCCCTAAAAATACTTTATTCTAACTGGTTGCTGTGCCTGTGTATGGATTTCACAGCAGTTTTTCTATGTCATCCTCCAGCATCAAGTGCCACATAACGCAGTTTTTTATCATCGTGAAGCAAAGTTGAATTTCAAATTCCACAAGTTAGACTTGACAAAGGCGCAGGACACTGCCAAAACATTGTCTTTTCTTCTGAACTCCAAATAAAAGACTGCTCGTTAATAAGAAAACATTCAGTATTCCCAAACGTATGTATTTGTTCCAGTTGGATTGATTAGGAGTTTGACCTCCTGGCTTGGAGCACCCCAATCGATCCAACTGGAAAAAATGCATAGGTCTGGGCACACCCCACTTGTCACTGTGTACCTCTTTCACTGTGTGAGCAACAGCTAACGTTAGTTTTAAAGAATAGGGGGAAGGCAGATCCTGTCTTTGAAGATAACAATGAATAATTGAAGAGCCTCGGGGCCCCTTTATCACTGAATAATAAAGTGATACAAGAAGGGATTTCAGTGGAGTAAAAATAAAAGACATTGACTTCCATAAAAAGCTAAAGCAATATACTTTATTTTTAATTTTTTGACCTAATGGTGTAGAGATATGGGCTTTATTCACTAAAGAGTGAGTTACGATGAGCTGATATAAAATAAAATCAAAATATTGGCTAAATTAACCGTGCTGCAAACGTTCTTTTAAGTCTGATGTGAACTCCCACACTCACTGTATAATGGATAGACATTTACGATGAGAAATATGTAGCCATTTTCCTCCAATAATACTGTGGTTGTGTAATTAGTCAATTTATTTGCTTTCAGCTGGCTCTTGGCGAATGCATAATGCTACGCATCCTTGATCTCTGATCCAGGAATATCTATTCAAAACAAGAACAGAATTACATGTTTTCAGTGTTTACACAGAAAATACCAACTCACGATTTCTATTATTATGTAATATAAAGATATTTACAGATATACTAGCATTTTCACTATTACAAAATTCATGGCCATTGTAACTACAGGTATTTAACTACATGGTTATATGAAACATTTATAGTAATGCTTTTATTTACTAAACAATGAGAGAAGATGGCAGATTCCTAAGCAATTTGAGGCCTGAACCCATAACAAAGTGGCACATTGGAGGAGAAGGCTAACAATTTAGAATGTCCACGTTTATGGACTGCAAGTATGTATAGAGACTGCCAACTGTGATTAGAGTTCGGTACATAGATGACAACATTATACCCCCTCAACAGACTACCATAGGGATTCCCAAACACTTCGGCACTAATTCGAAATGGTTAAGACCATGCCAAAGTGGCAGATTTCATGAAAAAGCATAACTGCATTAAAAAAAACACTCTCATACCTAAGCAAATGTCAGTGTTTGTGAAAGACATTGTGTGTGGTTGGAGTTGGATGTGTAAGGGATTTAATTTCAGTGTGTGGTGGGAGGGGTGTGTAAGAGACACCAATGTGTGGTGGTTATGTAAGTGCATAAGGGATGCTATTGTGTGAAAGGAATTATGTGTCCAAGTACCATATTCCCCACCCCCCTCCAAATATGCACGTAGCAACATTGGGATGCACAAACACCATTTTTAAAACTGAATGGTACTAAATCAGTTTTCCATTATGTAAATTTTTCAAATCAAACTTCAACAAAATAAACCAGTCAATAATGAAATACTTACAAAGAATGCTCTTCAATGAGAAGACTCTCTCCAGCATTGAGCCTTACAGTTTCACCATCCAACATAACACCTGAAGTGCCTTCCTACGACAATTGTGACAATAACAAATTTTAACTTATAACCAACCAATATGTAATGTACACATTATTGTTTAATATGATGAAAGACTAGATGTGTACACAGTTTATGTTTGCAATTGATATCTCTGTTGAATATTATAAAGCCTTATTTACATTTCATAAATACAAACTATTTAAAATATAATACCATATATTTATATATACAATAATACAAGCTTGATGATCTCAGCTATAGAGGCAGGGCCAAACGAGGGGAGACCAGCACGGCGTGAAAAAAAAAAAAAAGGTGACTAAAAACACTATTCCTTTGCCAACGGAAGGGGTCTGGTAACCTAATCACACACACACCATGACAGACAGACACAAACACCATGACATACACACATACCATGACAGACACACTCACACACCTTGGCAGACATGCACACCATGACACAGACAGACACACAAAAAAGTATTTACTTCTAAAGGGATAGATATGATTAGATACACTGTTATAAAAGGTGTAAAGCAGGGGCAGAAATCCCAGTGGTGCAGCCACCCCAGGCCCTTCAGATTTTGGGGGTGCTTTAGGCTCCATGACCAGGGTATGATGTTAATATATTCTTACCATGGTCAGAATCATTAAACTTAGGGAGAGAGATGCAGCAGATGCAATGAAAGTACTGAGGAGAAGCAGTAGGGGAGTCAGGAGGAACAATAGGATGGCACCTTGAGCAGAATATGTCTGATACTGGTGCAGATCCAGAGCCTAATATCGTGAGGGCCACAGGTAGAGGGTTATAGTGGGGTGATAGGGACTCTAGTAGGGGGCTAGGAGCTGTAGTGGGGGACATGGGTTGTAGTTGGGGGTTAGAAAGTGTAGTGGGGGATAGGGAATGTAGTAGAGAGGGATGGGAATGTAGTAGGTGTATGGCAGCATTTTGGGAAAGGGGCTGTAGTGTGGGGTATATGGGCTGCAATTGGGGAGAGTGGCTGCAGTGGGGAGAATATGGACTTAATGGGGTATAGGACTGTAGTAAAAGATTATTGGCAGTCGTAGGGTTATGGGTGCAAAAGAGGGGTTAGGGCTGCAAGTGGGGGGATAGAGGCTGCAAGTGGAGGGATAGGAGCTGTAGTGGGGAGGATAAGGGGTGCATTTGGGGGTAAGGAATGTAGCTTGGGATAGGGGCTGCAATAGGGGTATGTGACTTTAGTAGGGTGGTTGAAGGCTGTAATGAGGATAGGGGCTACTGCTTGATAATAAGGCTGTAATAGGGGGTATAGTGCCTGTAGTAGGGCATTGTGGCTGTAGTATGGAGTTAAAGGCTGCTATAGGGTGTAGGGGTTGCAATTAGGGGGATAAGGGCTGTAGTAAGGGCATTAGGGCTGTGGGATAAGGGACTGCTGTAGCAGGGAGATAGGGGCTGCAATTGAGGGGGAAAGGACTGTAGTGGGGTATAAAGGCTGCAATTGGGGGATAGGACTGTAATGGGGTATAGTGACTGCAATTGGGGGTTAATGGCATTCTCTCCCCCCTTCCCCTATCCATGTCTTCAACCCTTCCATCCCTGCCTCTTCCCCCTTCCATGTCTCTTCTACCCTCTCCATTCCTCTCTCTTCCTCCCTTCTATCAATGTAGTGTTGGCGGCTTTGCTCAGACACAGGTAAAACAAAAGGGTGGGCTGTTCTTTTTAATCTGGTACCCACAGCGCGCTGTTGGACTGAGCGCCAGGTAACCACGTGGCACTCTATAATAAATGCCAAATAAATTCATTCATAATATATCCATTACAGGAAAAACCTGGCTAACACACTTCATGAACTTACCAGCTGCCAAATCCAGACATCAGTCTTTGTAATGCTTGGTTTGCTTTCCCCTGACCCATAAATAGTAACCTGAAAGAAATAATAGATACTTAAAATAGGACCAACATGTTTACATGTTGTAAAGGTATCCACTCTTATACAAGGATATGATTACATGCCTTTCACCATTAGAATGTTTGGTTTTAGGACAGGACCCAGAGAGGAGTCTGCTGGTGATGCAAATGAAAACATATATCCCTCACTGTAGAAAGAGTAAAAGACTCCTATACACAGACAGCCTATGCCGAATTGCTGGAAGTACTCACTATTTTAGCAACCAACGCAGTTTACTCAAATGTTGCAAATTTTATGTTTAAAAGATGGATACTGTTCTCACACTTTCAAGAGGTAGAGATTAAACATAACAGTAATTATACAGCTGTATGTTATGATATGATATATGCTGTGCAAGGCTCACTTGAATAAAATAAAAATGTAGAAAAGTTGAATCCAATACAGAGCTATGCTAGGACCTGGAATTGATGATGGGGTCGGTAATGGGAGTAGACAAGGTACTCAGGGATTGCATGCAAAAATGTTTAATGCATGTTCATGACTTTTTTCCTATAATGCATTCAATTTATGCACATTTAATTGGTTCAGGTATTCAAAGAAAAATTTACCACAATGCACGTTGAATATTTAATTATAAATATAATACTGTAGTAACCTTGTTCATTTATATTGTCTCTCTGACAGTGGTTTGATTTAAATGTATTTTCACCTCTAATTTATAAAAATTTGAGGAAAAAAAAATCAAACATACAAACAAACTAAAATTAACATTCTTTTACATCACACAATAAGGGTTAATTTCCACAGTCTACAATAATTCCTAAGCATAATAAGGTGGGAATTCTGACCCAAAAGACTTCTTAAAGGGACACTGTAGGCACATAGACAGCTTCAGCTAATTTAAGTGGTCTGGGTGCTGTGTCCCTTTTGCACTTAGTGCTGGAATGTAAAACATTACAGTTCCATAGATCCTGCAAAGTTTACATTGCAGCTCTAGGTCTTCCTGAATTGAAACTGACCTTTGGACCGGCGTTGGGAAAAAGTAAGTAACTAAAGCGTTTTTAACCCTTTATTTACCAGGGTGCAGGGGAGGCAGGGGGAGTATCCCTTTAACATAAGTGTAATTTTAATTAAACCTGTTACTGTTTGAACACATTCTTACAAAGCAAGGCAATAAACCTGGAATACTATACCCGGGACTGTAACATTTTTTTCAGACATCTCCCTTTTTAGTCCTAAGGTTTCATCAGTGAGAATAAGCAGACCAATGGGAAAAAGAATGAGAAGTTAAAGGGAAATTACAATTAAAGTGTACAGATATTAGCCAGCTTAAGGTAGATTCAGGTTGAAAGAAGACTGTTTAACACACAGAAATAAATGGGGTTTGAGCCAGAGAGTTTACTGATTCATCGTTCTTATTGTGGACACCTATATTGAGTACCTTCATGTCATGGTGATCATCAAACAAGTGCAATTCTTTTTGCAGATTTATTCGTATTCGATGATTTTCTAACCATTTTTGAAAGTTAAATGGTTTCATAACATTTACAGGGTTGAGTGGGAAAGGCATTTCTTCCAACGGTTTGTCTTCAAGAACACAGGCGTAACAGAATCATTTAAAAAAACAAAAGTGTTGTTAAAAATAATAATAAATAATAAGTGTACTCACTTAACTGAACATATTAAAGATTTTGTTTACAGTTGGACATTTAAACACTTCCAACAAATGTATAAAATTAAGTTATTTTAATTTTAATATACTAAATTATAAAAAGCTTGCAATTCATCTGTAAGAAAACATGTTTTGCCCGTCATACTGTGCATATTAGAAATTACATGCATGCGATGTACACACATGTTGTGGTCATAGTTGTACACAGTGGGTGAGCCCAGGCATAAATAATGCAATAAACTATATGTGACTATAAAGAGGATAATACATCTACAGTTTCAATAAAATAGGACAAGTCCCCAGAGCAATCTAAATGGCTCTCTACGCAAACAAATAAACATTACAGTGATTTATTGACCCAATGTCTTCTTAAGAAAAATAAAACTTTGCTTATATAACAACTGGGATGCTATTTTTAAGGTGCATCCCTTTGCTTTCCAATTCAATATTCTATTTTAATCTTCCTAATGCTATAATCAGTTAAGATTATTCAATTCATTCAGCTGTTAGCTCAGGGACTGAAGATGAGCTAGACAGCATTTTTCAAAGAGTATTACATAGATTTGGAGCTGGAACGCAGAAAACGATTTTCTTGTGTGCATTTGTTTCAAAGAAGAGATTACTTGTACAATTGAGAATAATGTCATTGCACTGAATTTTAGAATGAAATATTAAAAATAATGATCAAATTCAGTCTAGTAACAGAGAAGATAACTGGTGTTACCTGGATCAGGCTTTCCTGTCTGATATTGCTTCGACTTAAAAAATCTGAAAGATAAAAAATGAGAAAATTAAAAAATATGTGCACACACACACACATATATATATATATACACACACACACACACACATACATAAACATATACACTCACATATAGAAAATTGTGAAGGGAATATAACATGTATTTAAGGGATTCAGTCTAACTATTTATGATTTGTATCTAGAACCTTGAGCATAGAATGTGACAGCTCCTTGGAAGAGCCGATACTTGGTGAAACGCGTGTCGGGACAGTTATCAGCAGTGGGGGGAGGGGGGGGGGGTTTGACAGGGGATCATGCTGCAGCACAGTAATACATTATTTTCTCCCCGGTTTAGCCACCTGGCTTTGTTATTTTAACCTATACAGACAGGTAGTCGCTCTGCAAGTTCGGCTACTACCTTTAGAACATAGGGGAAGGAGCTTTTGCTGCCATGGTGGCACAGGATGATGGGAGTTGGGAGATATAATATTGTGAAGTTGACAGAACCTCCTTTAGTCTCTCTACACTTGTAACCCTGTGCTATAGGTGTTATTACCCGACAAGGAGAACACTGGTTAGCAATTATTTTCTCCTTTTTTGTTCCCCTCAGCTTTTTAGCGTTATTTTCTTTTTTACTTATAGTTGTTTTGTTTTTTTTAACTAATTAATGAAAAGTTATATTTTACCTATTAATTGTCAAGACTACTTTTGGGGTTGCTGTAATAGTACAAGAGCCATAAGGGGACTCATCATTTCCCCTTAAGGCTATCTTGTACGTTTTTCTTTTCCTTCATTTTCGTTACATTTAGTGGTTACCCCCCACAAAATATCAGCGACCTGACACACTCTCTCTACCTTTTCTTCATATTATGTGACAGCAGATAAGAACCATTCGGCCCATCTAGTCTGCCCAATTTTCTAAATACTTTCATTAGTCCCTGGCCTTATCTTAAGTCTAGGATAGATGTTAATAGTTTTATTTTTTATGATAGCTGCCACTATGGTCCCTGGTTGGATAACATCCCCAAGGGACAAATGATGAGGATCAAGAGAAATTGTACCAATACAGATTCTTATGAATCTCAGGTACACAAACTAATGAATGACTTTACAGCTAAAAATTATCCAAAAGCAATATTGGACAAAGCGTATAAAGAAACAAAAATCATAAATAGGTAAGATCTTCTAAGAAACGATAACAAGTGTAATAAAGGAAGAGAAAATAGGACTAATGAGGTCCCACTTAGTTTTAATTATTCAGGGAAAAGTAAAGAATTGAAGAATATTGTGAATAAATATTGGTTTATTCTTCTAAATCTGATACTTCCTAAAAAGCCAAGGATCATATATAGAGGGACACCTAGTATTAAAAACCAGCTCGTTAGAAACAGTTTTAAACAAGAGAATCGAATTAGAACTTTTTAAAATCAAGATAAAGGG
Organism: Pelobates cultripes; assembly: GCA_933207985.1. NCBI lineage: Eukaryota > Metazoa > Chordata > Amphibia > Anura > Pelobatidae > Pelobates > Pelobates cultripes. The sequence goes on from OW240913.1 coordinate 337,184,111, forward strand.
TTTTTTCAATGTGGATATTGTCTAGCGTGTAGGACTATAGGAGCCCCTAAATGTGTCAAAAGAGAACTAATAGGGGGGAACACGAAACAAGTATATCAAGTTAAACAGTTAATAACTTGTCATACCATCAATTGTGTTTATGTCTTCACTTGTCCATGCAATTTGCATTATGTGGGGAAAACTACTAGAAAAATATCCGCATTGAGGAGCATTTACGTAATATTAAAAGGGGCTTTAAGGAGCACCCTTTATCTTCGCATTTTATACACAAACATCAAGGAGATGTCACAAAACTTCAGTTTATTGGGATTGAAAGAGTTAATAGGAATTGGAGGGGGGAGGATTTGGATAATAAACTGGCAAAACAAGAGATGAGATGGGTGTTCAAGTTGAAGTCGCTATTCCCTAAAGGTCTAAACGGGGACTTTGAGATCTGCCATTTTCTATAATTGATGTTTGGCTTTTGAAGTTTGGTATGTCTCCTTATTATGATGTCTAACATTCTTTTTTCTTTGTCTTTTTCTCTAGAAGAAGAGTGGTTAACACATATATATATATATATATATATATATATATATATGATCTCTTCTTTACAGCATAGTTATATGTATATATAGCGTTCTGTTATTTAGAAATCAGGTTTTAAATATGATGTATTCTATTTAAATGTATCCACTATTGTCATTTTAAAGTGTTCTTTTATATCTTGGTTCTAATAAGAACACTTTTTTTAAATGACAAGAAGGAGTATGGAAAGTAACCCCATTCATTGTTCTCTCCATTATTTGTATGTTAGCAGGATTTCCCCTATTGATCCGAAGTAATAAAAGTTCAGATCTATTATCCTTTTAGGATAAATATAGACCTTTATTTCATATTAGGCTGCTATACCATATGTGATAGTATGGAGGTGAATATCCCTTTAAATTATGTATTTGGATTTAGTAATACCTATTTCTTAATTACAATACAGAGATACCCTTGATAACTGATAATTAGTCATCTACATCTGGATCTCTAGGTGGAGTCTCTGCCTACATAAGTTATATATTGAATTTATCCTGCTTCAACATTTATGTATTAATTGAGTTTTAATATAAGGGTAAATTGCAATAGTAGGTTGGACACTAGCCCTTAATTAAATAGTGGTTTCCTGATTAAACATGCATATGCAAAGGTAGGAGGGGAATTGGATTCAGATTCTCATAAGGGGAAGAATGAAACCAGCCCTTTACAAGGAAACCACGCCCACGGACCAATGGAATAACAGAAGGGAGGAGTGAGACACTTAAAAGTAAGGGCTGGATGCCCATGACGTTGTCAGAGGAAGCCTGTGGAGGCGGGCGAAACGCATCACGAGAGAGGCGGACCCGGAAGTGATCACGTGATCGGGACGGACGAAACCAGGAAGTGACTTTCTATCTGCTGTTTACATGCTTTTATGTGGGTAGCTATGTCAGCATAACCCACCACTCGCAAAGTAAGAGTTTTTAATTGTTGTCTTTTAATAAATTGTATTTGATACTATTCAATTGGAGGTCCTGCCTCTCTCTGCCCTATATTGCACAGTTCTACCAGTTTTCCAGTGAATACACCACTTGGAGGTCTATCAGTGTGGGAATCTTCCCTCTCAAGTGGAGCATTGCAAACCCAGAGCCAGGAGTGATAGGGCTTTAGTCAATGTGAGTTTTTTCCCTCATACCCCCTTGTGTATACTTTGTTTGGTTCAGATGGTCTGCACTATTCTTTGTTTTTCTATATTTACAGATCAGTTTGGCGCGCTTTTGTGGTAATTTTTTTTGTATTCTGTGTATACTTCTGTATCACTGGGATTGAATGCTGCCATCCTATAACGCTGACACACTGTTGGTCCTTTTTCTTTTAGGATAGCCTTATGTCTATCCCACGCATGCTTAAACTCCCTCACTGTGTTAACCTCTACCACTTCAGCGGGAAGGCTATTCCATTCATCCACTACCCTCTCAGTAAAGTAATACTTCCTAATATTATTTCAAAAACCTTTGCCCCTCTAATTTAAGCCTGTGTCCTCTTGTTGTGGTAATTTTTCTTCTTTTAAATATAGTCTCCTCCTTTACTGTGTTGCTTTCCTTTATGTATTTAAATGTTTCTATCATATCCTCCCTGTCTCGTCTTTCCTCCAAGCGTCTTTCCTCCAATCCTTTAACCTTTCTGGTAAGTTTTATCCTGCAATCCATGAACCAGTTTAGTATCCCTTCTCTGAACTACTCCAAAGTATCAATATCCTTCTGGAGATACGGTCTCCAGAACTGCATACAATACTTCAAGTGAGGTCCCACCAGTGTTCTGTACAATGGCATGAGCACTTCCCTCTTTCCAGGGGCGGACTGACCGGTCGGGCACTTCGGACACGGTCCGAGGGCCCGGCCGGGAGGGGGGCCCGCCGCCAGGGCCGCCTTCAGGGGGCCCGGCGGCAGGGCTGGATTGGGGGGGGACTGCAGGTGCCACCGGGTGGCCAGTCCGGTGGCACACTGTGAGGGGGGGCGGCCGTTTCATGTTAGAGCCGCCGGACCGGGTGGCAGCCTCGCCGGTCCGGCGGCATTCCGCTCACTAACACTGAAGAGGAAGGAGGAGGAGGAGCATGTGTCTGTCATGCTCCCTGCGGTTCCCACAATTCCCAGCACAGGATGTGGGAACTGCAAAGGAGCATGACAGACACATGCTCCTCCTCCTTCTTCTTCTTCAATGTTATTGAGAGGAATGCCGCCGGACCGGCGAGGCTGCCACCCGGTCCGGCGGCTCTAAAATGAAACGGCCGGCCCCCTCTGACTAGTAAGAGGGGGGAGAGATGGGGAGGGGGGAGAAAGAGAGGGGAGAGATGGGGAG
>OW240913.1:337187075-337205648 GCA_933207985.1 Pelobates cultripes
GGAGGAGGAGGAGCATGTGTCTGTCATGCTCCCTGCGGTTCCCACAATTCCCAGCACAGGATGTGGGAACCGCAAAGGAGCATGACAGACACATGCTCCTCCTCCTCCTCCTTCTTCAGTGTTATTGAGAGGAATGCCGCCGGACCGGCGAGGCTGCCACCCGGTCCGGCGGCTCTAGAAATGAAACGGCCGGCCCCCTCTGACTAGTAAGAGGGGGGAGAGATGGGGAGGGGAGGGGGGAGAAAGAGAGGGGAGAGATGGGGAGGGGAGGGGGGAGAAAGAGAGGGGGAGATGGGGAGGAGGGGAAAAAGAGAGGGGGGAGGAGCCGGGGAGGGGGCAGCAGAGGGGAGTGAGGATGGGGAGGGGAGAGATGGGGTGAGGGGAGGGGGGCGAAAAGAGAGGGAGAGATGGGGAGAAAGAGGGAGAGATGGGGAGAAAAGAGGAGATGGGGAGGGGGGAGAAAGAAAGAGGGAATGGGGAGAAAGCAGAGGAGGGGGGAGAAAGAGGGAGAGTAATGGGAGGGGGAGAAAGAGGGGGGACATGAGAATGGGAAAAGGGGAGAGATGGGGAACAGAGATGGGGAGGGAGAAAGCAAAGCAAACAGCAAGAGATGTGGGGGAGAAAGAGAGGAAAGAACGGAGACACAGGGGAGACAGAGACAGAGGAAGAATCGAGACACCCGGAGAAAGAGAGGGGAACAGAGAGATGGGGAGGGGGAGAAAGAGAGGGAGAGATGGGAGAAAGAGAGGAGGAGAGATGGGGAGGGGGGAGAAAGAGAGGGGAAGGGGAGAAAGAGAGGGGAGGGGGGAGAAAGAGAGGGGAGAGGCATGGGGGAGGGGGGTGGGGAGAAACAGTGGGGGGACAGGAGATGGGAAAAGGGGGAGAGATGGAGAGGGGGGAACAGAGATGGGGAGGGGGGGCAATAAAGAGATGGGGAGAAAGAGAGGGAAGAATGAGACACAGGGGGAGACAGAGACAGAGAGGGAAGAACAGAGACACCGGGAGAAAGATGGGAATGAGGAGAGATGGGAGGGGGTGAGAAAAGAGAGGGAAGAATGAGACACAGGGGGAATAGAGAGATGGGGAGGGGGGAGACAGAGAGGGAAGAATGAGACACAGGGAGAAAGAGGGGGAATAGAGAGATGGGGAGGGGGAGAAAGAGACAGAGAGGGAAGAATGAGACACGGGGAATAGAGAGATGGGGAGACAGAGAGGGAAGAATGAGACACGGGGAGAAAGAGGGGGAATAGAGAGATGGGGAGGGGGGAGAAAGAGAGGGAAGAATGCCCCCCCTCCCCTGTCCGCAGGCACCGTGCGGGCAGGGGAGGAAGAGAGGACCTGGGAGCTCACCCTGCAGCTCCTCTGGGTCCTTCTTGCGCGAGCACAGAGCGTTGCCGCGGTTACCATGGCAACGTTACTGCTCTTGCGAGAGTCAACTCTAGCCCTGGAGCTACGGGCTAGAGTTCACTCTCAACACTGTAACCCCCATGGATTCCTGGTGGTCGCAGTGGTGAGAGTGAACTCTAGCCCCATAAACACACTGCCCCACACACACACCATACACATTCACACACTGCCCCCATACACACCATACACATTTACACACATTGCCTCACACACACACATACACTGCCCACCCATATACACACAGACCCCCATACACAGCCCCCCATACTAACATTGCCACACACATACACTGCCCACACACCCTACACATTCACACACTACACCCCCACACACACACTGAACCTTTCACACACATTGCACCACTGCTCCTATTCCCTACTACAGCCTCATATCCCAGCAGACCCCAGGTAAGTTGTCAAACTGTTCTTAAACGGTTTGACTACTTACTCTGGAGCAGTAGTGGTTATTGTGCATGGATTATTTCTTTAAATAATCTACAAGTGCCCCAGTAGCCAGCCAGCCAACCCACAGGCTGGCCAGTAGGCCAGTTAGCCAGCCCACAGGCCAGTAGCCAGCCCACAGGCCAGTAGCCAGCCCACAGGCCTACAGCAAGCCACAGGCTTACAGCCAGCAAGCCAGCCTGCCAGCCTGCCAGCCGCAGTCAGCAAGCCCACAGCCTGCCGGCAGTAGCCAGCAAGCCCACAGCCTGCCAGCCGCAGCCAGCAAGCCCACAGACTGCCAGCCAGCAACAGTAATTAAGGTAAGAGGAGCCAACTTGGCTTAGGTATCAGCGAGCTATGTTGTGTTGCTATATTGTGAATAGGAACCAGAGTGTTGGAGAGACCACCCTCCAGGCCCCATTAGACTCTAGCCTCTGCTAGAAATCCCCTCCATGGCCCATTAGCCCTCAATTGTAGTTTCTACTGGGGCCTGGAGGCGACTGTTTCCAGCAGGGGATATCTAATGGACGCTGAGATGGCCTCTGTTAGAAAGACCCCCTTCCAAGCCTTTTAGACTCCATTGTAGTCTCTAATGGGGCTTGGAGGGGATTCTTTCTAACACACCCTCTAAAGGACACTGAGATAGCCTCCGCTAGAAAGACCCCCCTCCATGGCCCATTAGCCCTCAATTGTAGTCTCTACTGGGGCCTCGAAGGGCTTATTGCCCTTTTGTTCCTTGTGTCTAAAGATTGTGTACGGTGTGGCTGGAGGCGGGACAAGGGTGGCGCTTGCTGCAGAGTATGGGTGGGGCCTGTAAGGGGGCCCTTGATTTATTTTGCCCGGGGGCCCTGAGGGTTCTCAGTCCGCCCCTGCCTCTTTCTACTGCTAATACCGCTCCCTATACAACCAAGCATTCTGCTAGCATTTCCTGCTGCTCTATTACATTGTCTGCCTACCTTTAAGCCATTTGAAATAATCACCCCTAAATCCCTTTCCTCATATGTTGAGGTTAGTAGGGTATCAAATATTCTGTACTCTGCCCTTGGGTTTTTACGTCTATTATCTTGCACTTATTCACATTAAATGGCAGTTGCCACAGTTCTGACCATTTTTCTAGTTTACCTAAATCATCATCAACCCTGTTACATATCTTAGTATCATCAGCAAAAAGACATACCTTACCATCAAGACCTTCTGCAATATCACTAATAAAAATATTGAAGAGAATGGGCAAAAGTACAGATCCCTGAGGTACCCCACTGGTAACTAAGCCTTGCTTCGAATATACTCCACTGACTACAACGATAATGTCTCCAGTAAGTGTTTTTAGACAAGATACCAAATGATATACCGTATATCTGTCTACCACAAATCCTTATAGATTGTAAGCTTATTTAGACAGAGCCTATTTCACCTCTAAATATTCCCTTTCTACAATTGTAAAGCACTGTAGGATATGTTTACGCAATATAAATGCTTATAATAAATAATAATCTTTAATCTCAGCTCTGAGACATGCATATTCCTTTCTGACCAAGATAGGTGCATGTTATACTCTCAGGTAGGAGCTTGTCAGAATTGGTATAAGAACCAAAGCAAACCAATCCTGAACACAATAAGGGAGACACTATCCTTGTACCGATCCCTAGAATGGCCAGGCAAATGGAGAAAATAGTCAGAGTCATAGCCAAGGTCAAGGACAGGAGATAACAGGAAAAATGGATACAAGTCAAGTCAGAGGAGTACAAAGGTCAGGATAAATGCTTAAACAAGCCAAGAGTCCAATACCAAATAAGCAGAGAATAAGAACAGGCTATCAAACACCACAACAGAGTTGGGACATGCAACTATAAATAGGTAAGGCTAGTTTCCTATTGGACTTGTGGATGGTACAAAACCATATCAGCCCTATCTGTGACATCATCAGAATAAAAGGACGCAGGTAAGACCCCAGCAACCCTGACAGAGCTGCTGTTGCTGGATGGAGCTGGAGAGACATAATAGCAATATTTACGCCTCCTAAGCTGTCTCATACGGAAAATGTTTTGACTAGATAAAAATAAAAACAAGAAGCTTTCTTACACATACGGGATGTGAAAACTTAAAGGACCACTATAGTGCCAGGAAAACATACCCTCAGGGTCCCCCTCCCGCCCAGCTCTGGGGAGAGAAAAGGGGTAAAAACTTACCTTTTTCCAGCGCTGGGCGGGGAGCTCTCCTCCTCCGATCCTCCCATTCGGCTGAATGCGCATGCGCGGCAAGAGCTGCGTGCGCATTTAGCCGGTCGCATAGGAAAGCATTTACAATGCTCTCCTATGGACACTTGCGTGCTCTCACTGTGATTTTCACAGTGAGAATCACGCAAGCGCCTCTAGCGGCTGTCAATGAGACAGCCGCTAGAGGAATTGGAGAAAGGATTAACCCATTTGTAAACATAGCAGTTTCTCTGAAACTGCTATGTTTATAAAAAAAATGGGTTAATCCTAGCTGGACCTGGCACCCAGACCCCCTCATTAAGCTGAAGTGGTCTGGGTGCCTAGAGTGGTCCTTTAATAAGAATGACTTGAAGCAGTTCTGCAAAGGGAAATATGCTATTAGCTAACATACCTCCAAGACAATGTGCAGGTCTATAAAGAGAAATGGGACATGATACCTATGAACTAATGTGTGAATGATCAATAGATACAAGAACACTTACATTAAAACATTGTTGCTACAGGTGGTTCTATTGACTACCCAGTTTAAAGCTTCACAAACCATTTTCAGCAGAAATAGTACAGAATTGTTGTTCTCAAGGCATTTAAAATAAAAACGTGTTATTTGTTCAATCAGCTATAACTTCACCATTATTAGGTTTACATTTAAAGTCATATAATGCAGGAATGTGGATACTTTGTAAGGTTTCATAACAATATTGCACTCTTCATGTATCCTGTAACCTACTGGTCAGAAATCAGCCTCAAGCAGGTGAGCTTCACAATCGCAGAACTGCCTGGTATTTCATAGTTTGTGTAGTCTCAAACTGATATGATACAGGATATTTCTTATTCTCCTTTGTGGAAACGTTTTCTGACAAAGTTCAGTTGCAGTCGTTTGAAGCCAGCTTTTGCAAATGTCACTGGCTGTTAAGGAGCAGCCAAACTGCATTAAGAATGCTATCACTAGAATGATATGGTATTTTTGTTCTCCTGGCAAAACTGTACTTATATGCACAAACCTATAGATAGACTAGAGAGCTTACAGAACCTCCACCAAGCTACAAAGCAAGCATGATGATTGGGGTACAATTATTAACATTCTATTTACCATGTGGGTATCTCTCCCTTTATGCCACCCCATGTGTACAGGTATAAGGATTGTTATCTAGACCGCTACACCTGTTTTTCTACCATCACACCTATAGGGTAGGGGAGGAAGGCACAAGGGAGTGGGCAATATATGTCACTATAATGGCAGGAAATCAACTTTGCTTTCATAACACTATAGTTTCCCTTAAGGTTCCTTCTGTGCATTTCCCCCGTGATGTTTGGGAACAACTCTAAATAGTGACGTTTAGCTGCTGCTCTGTGGTTTTACATTGCTTAAACCTGAATATGTCTTTATTGTTTAAGTTATCTAAAGTATTTTGGTTTATAGCTACCTTTAATATACCTACTAGTAAATAATATACCTACTAGTAAATAAGTAGGTACAATTGGGGTCACTACTGAGTCTCTTCCATAATCTGTAAATTTGAAAGTCAGTTGCAACATACTTTGCTGCTCTCTACAGCCCTATTTTTCATCCAAATCGTTTCATCTTGGCTATTCTTCTTCTTTGTGCTAAATCTAGTTTTACTCTTGTATTATGTTACAGCAAGCATGTCAAACTCAAAGGCTAGCAGGGGCCATATAAACAATGTAAATTTTCACCCCCTTGTCTACTAAACTCCAGCCCCCCCTCGTCTACTATATCCCAGTCCCCCAGTCTACTAAACTCCTGCCCCTGTTTACATTTTTTTTTTTAAATAAATAAAAAACAGCCAACAAGGAGTGTACGGAGTCCGGTCTCTGGCATACTCCCAATGGCCCCATCCGCACCTTAAAAAAGCAGATCCTCCCGTTACTCCTTGAAACCCTCACACACACTCACTGAGACACACTCACTGGCAGACATACACACACATTCACTGACAGACACACACAGACAGCCAAATACACACATACACAGACAGCCATGCACACAGTCAGTCAGACACACAGACAGCCATACACCTATACACACAGCCATACCCACACAGCCATACCCACAGACTGGGTTGGTTTCTTACCTGCGGTCTAGTGGGGCTGCTGGGCAGGCAGCGGGGGGAGAGGCAGTGAGGGAATGCTGAGTGTAAGCTCTCCCTGCTCAGCTCTCCGCAGTGATGCCGGGAGCCAGAATATGACGTCACTCCGGCTCCCGGCATCACTGCAGCGCGCAAGGGAGCTGAACAGGGAGAGCTTACACTCAGCGCTCCCTTGCCGCGGGCCGCATAAATATTAGTTGTGGGCCACATGCGGCCCGCGAGTTTGGCATGGCTGTGTTACACAGATTGTAATGAAACAAAGTTTTTAAACAAAACTCTGATAATATGGATTCAGTAAATTGGCTCATGACTTCAACTGAACTGTAAAATCAATCTAAAAAACAAATAAACAAACAAAACAAACTTTTGAATGTTGTTATTGTTTATTCTATTGATGTTAGACAGAAACAAAACTAGGTTTTTATTTAGTTTAGTTTTATTTTATTTTTTTCCTTGGGATCTGCAAATATTAAAGTGTTTAATATGGACCCCAATATAACAGCATTGGTTAGCAACACCCAGTACTCACAAGCAACCAAGCTTTGCAGAATCCCCTGAGCACAGATTGGGCCCCAATATAACAGCACTGATAAGCAACACCTAAAACTCACAAGCAACCAAGCTCTGTAGAATCGCCTAAGCAGAGGTATCATCTCTGGAAGGCTGCCCACCACACAGTCATTACCATACTTATAGATAGTGCAGATCAGCTGGTTTTCAAAACACACCAATCAAGTCACTAAACCTCTCCTCACCTGAAATCCCTCTGTTAACAAACTGCATCCTTAACCATGGTTTAAACACTCATAGGTATATGTGTATAGATATCTATGAGTGTCTATGTCTATGATTATATATGTGCATATGTATAATCTTCATATCTATATAACAAAACACATTTTCTCTAAATAATGTTCTCCCTTCTATTTTTCACTTTCACACTAACTTCTCTCATTACTAAAATATCCCTATCCTCCTGCTCACCTGTTCCTGGCAACACCATCTTCATTTCTCCCACTTTACTCCCTTCCCCTCTATATTTATCCCATGCACTTTACATATACCTTTCCAGCCCATCTCCTCCAACTCCTCCCAAATCCTCTATATACATACCCTCCTACAAAACTCAAATCCTACGCCCTTCTTCACTTCCTTTTTATCCTTCTGCTCCTAGCTGCTGGTGATGTCACTCCAAGCCCCGGTCCCATCTCAGCAAACCCACCACATACTAACTCAAGGAACCACACCAATCTCATGTTACTCTTCCTCTAAATCCTCCTTCTATGCTGCCCACTGGAATGCGCGCTCTGTTTGCAACATTACAAAATCCACTGCTGCCCACAACCTCATCATCTCTCATTCCCTAGATTTACTAGCCTTAACAGAAACATGACTCTCCTCCTCTGACACTGCTACCCCTGCATCTTTGTCCTTTGGTGGTCTTCAACTTACCCACAACCCAAGACACTCTGAATGTAAAGGTGGTGGTGTAGGGTTTCTCCTCTCACCTTCCCTCTTTTTCCCCATCATTTGAAATTCATTCAATTTGCCTTTTAAAACCCTTCTCTGCTAACATTGCTGTTATTAATCGCCCCCCTCCCCTCCCCCGGCTCCCCTCTCCTCTTCCTTGACCACTTTGCTGCCTGGCTACCATACTTCCTCTCTTCTTGTATTGCATCCCTAATTCTCAGAGACTTCAATATTCCCATTAACCCACATTTGACCTCAGCAGCCTCTAAACTACTTTCAATTACTTCCTCCGTTGGGCTATCGCAGTGGGCTAATTCTCCCACCCATCTAGCTGGCAATACCCTCGACCTAATTTTCTCAAATGCATGTACAGTATCTAATATCTGCAACACTCCATTTCCTCTCTCTGATCACCACCTCTTATCATTTGCTCTCGAGTACCCCCTCACCCAACAACCTCAGCCTAACCCCCCTCAACTCAGGAGGAACCTTAACTCTATTGACCTCCAGCAGCTGTCAGTTGATATTGATTCACAACTGCTATCCATCACTTCCCTCTCCTGTCCCTTACTGGTCATCTCCACATATAACACTACCTTCACCTTTGCCTTGAAAGCTGCAGCCCCGCTCCATACATGCACCTCGAGGAGGTCACGCCCCCAACCGTGGCATACTAAATCAACATGCTACCTGCAAAGATGCTCCTGGAGGAAGAAAGTCAGACTTTCTCCATTATAGTTTTATATTGTGTTCATACAGCACAGCCCTTTCCCTTGCCAAACAGTCAGTTCATGCTCCCGCAATCCCAGGCGTTCCTTTGACATCTTTAACTCTCTTCTTCCCCCTGCTGTGGTCACCCCCCCAAACAAACCTTACAGCCGATAGCTTTGCATGCTACTTTACCGACAAGATTGAACAGCTAAGGAAAGTATTCTCCCCACCTTGCCCTTCTCTTTCTCAACCACATGTAGATCATGCCTTTCCTACCCTTCAGACTTTCTCCACGGCTACTGAACAAGAGGTGGCTGCGCTTCTCCGTTCCTCTCACCACACCACTTGCCCGCTCGATCCTGGCCCATCTCAGTTTATCAGATCTCTCTCCCCTTGTCTTGTGCCTTCCTTAACACACATCTTCAATTGCTCTCTCTCTTCTGGCGTTGTCCCTGCTGACCTTAAACATGCCACTGTAGTACCTATCCTGAAAAAAACCATCTCCTCCTCCCCCTCTAACTATCCCCTATGACCCTCTTCAATCTGGCTTGCGCTCTCTCCACTCTACTGAAACTGCTCTTATAAAAGTTACTAACGACCTAATTGCAGCTAAATCCAAAGACCACTACTCCATACTAATTCTTCTTGATCTTTCTGCTGCCTTTGACAACGTTGATCACGCTCTCCTTCTTCAAACTCTTCAATCACTCGGTCTCTGTGACTCTGTCCTCTCGTGGTTTCCCTCTTATCTCCTCCAATGCTCATTCAGTGTCTCCTTTTCTAACGATACCTCCTCCCCTCGTCCTGGCCCGGTTGGAGTTCCCCAAGGCTCTGTCCTTGGTCCCCTTCTATTATCTCTTTATACTGCCTCTCTTGGCAAACTTATTACCTCCTTTGGATTCCATTACTGTACGCTGATGACGCCCAGATATATCTCTCCTCCCCGGACCTCTCCCATGCCGTCATGCAACGTGTCACTGCTTGCCATTCTTCCATCTCTGACTGGATGTCCTCCTGCTTTCTGAAACTCAATCTCTCTAAACCTTGTCTTTCCTCCTCCTAATACTGATCCTCCTGTTTCGCTCTCCCTTCAACTTAGTGGTATCCACATAAGTCCATCCTTGAAAGCTCGCTGTCTTTGCGTCATACTTGATTCTGGCCTCACCTTTGAGCCTCCCATCCAGTATGTTGCCAAATCCTAGGAATCCATCTTAAAAACATTGCCCACATCCGCCCCTTTCTTACACAAGATGCTACCAAGGAGCTTGTCCATGCTCTAGTAATTTCCCGCATGAATTATTTTAACCCTCTCCTGATTGGTCTTCCCAAAAGCCGTATTGCCCTGTTACAGTCTGTAATGATTGCTGCTGCCAGTCTGATTTTCCTCTCTAGTCAGTCCTTTCACACCTCACCCCTCTGTCAGTACTTATATTGATTTCCTGTATCCTATAGACGTTAATTCAAAGTGCTAACCCATACCTATAAAGCACTGAACAATTCTAGCATCTCTTATATCTCTTCACAGATCAATAGGTGTGCCCCTTCTCGGTCTCTCCGCTCTGCCCGTGACCTTGTCCTGTCCGTTGCTCCCACCCATATGGCCAACTCACGCTTGCAGGACTTCTGGCGGGCGGCTCCCTTCCTATGGAATAGCCTGCCTAACTCCATCAGACTCTCCCCTAGTCTTGCATCTTTTAAGAAGTGCCTTAAAACCCATCTCTTTAGGAAAGCTTATGGCCTCCCAGAGTAACGGCTACCTTACATACCTGTTTTTTACTCTCTCCTAAAGGGCAGCACTCTACTCTCTCCTCCAGCTCTGCTCCACTCTCACCTTATTTGATTACTATCCCCTGTCCTATTGTGTTTTATACCCCACCTCCTATAGACTGTAAGCTTGTTTGAGCAGGGTCCTCTTTAACCTCTCGATCCTGTAAGTTTTCTTGTAATTGTCCTATTTACAGTTAAATCCCCCCCTCATAATATTGTAAAGCGCTGCGGAATCTGTTGACACTATACAAATGGCAATAATAATAATAATAATAATAATAATAAAGTCAGATTTATTGCACCCCTGCTAATCATTACCAATAATTGTTATGTTAAGTTGAAACATCTTATTTATTTAACTGGTTAGACCTAGTTTCCAACTAATTTTGCAACATGTTTAAGTAGTTACAGAAGATATTATCACTTGGCAGCAGATGCTCTACTGTGATGTTTTGAAAAAATACAAAATTATGATTTAATGTGAAATACCTGTGGTCTCCAGGGGAAACTGTCATTTGCCTTTATATTTAATATTGTGTTTACTTATGTCCAGTTATATTTAACAAATATGTTGGCAGCTCAAGTAATAAAATTAACTGTAGTGATTTACACCACTTAATTTACATGTACTCTAGAACTGAGTGGCCTCATCTTGGCTTCCTGTCAATTAGTGTTAAAAATTGTTTCAATTGATCAAAATCTGTTAGAAAACTGCTCAAATGATTTATGTACAAAAATCCCCATAGATTTAATCAAGTTTGGTCCAGGTACAATGGCTTCTGTACATAATAGACTTGAATATAATTGTTCTAACAGATTGTGATAATTTGAAAACAAATAGAAATTATGTTTGTTTGCTGTTGTCTAATGCACTGGGTGTTCTCATTGTACCTGGACCAAACTTGATTAAATTTATGGTAAAACAATTACTGACCATAAGATTTCAAATCTTTAAAAAATCTAGATAGAAGAAAAAAAGCTGAATTCCAGGAACAGAAAACATGTATTTTAAACCCCCTTTCTATTTTTCAAGTCCATCTAAATGTGGACTCTAAATGTGAACTTTTCCAGCTCTCAGATACACCTGCATTGTTGCACTTAAAAGAACACTCTAGTCACCATAACTTCCATTATTGTGCCAGGAGGCCCCCGGATGCTTTCTTACCATAAGGGGTTAAATAATTAGAGAACGGTTTAACCTCAGAGGTTGCTGTGAAGAAACTATAAACATACCCCAAAGGGACCTATAGTCACCATAGTTGCCTCCTCATAAACTCGGTAGACATCCTCCAGCAATTCTCCAGGATTGGCGCTCGAAGACCAGCTTTCTCGGGATACCATATGTCTGGGGTTCTTAAAGTTTTTTGTCAACTGCCTCTGAGCTGGGAGATAATTAAATTAAGCAAGAAAAGCCTGGGTGAGATTACTGTACTTTGAATCGATAACCCGTGCTGGGGGTGTTAGTAAAAAACCCTCTACTTTGCTCAATAAAGACACGCTACTTTTCACTCTTCACCAAGTCTCGGCTGATGCTTGGATGAGAGTTATAATCACTTTTGTCTTGTGAGAAATAGGGAGAAGCGCTTAGCGGAGATACGTGATCAAGGTGTAGGAGATCTGCTATAGCTGCTTCCAGTACAGGTTTTCAAGGTCCCCCGGCGGCACTCTGCCTTTCCTGAAATTCAGTTTTAAAAGCAGGATGCCTGGAGATCTGACGCCGGAGGCAGCCTTTAGTATTACATAGTAGCATAGGCTGAAAAGAGACATGTGTCTCTCAAGTTCAGCGTTCCTCACACCGTTTGTGAATGGTTTAACCCCTTAAGGTAAGAAAGCACCTGAGGGCCTCTTGGCACCATAACAAGTTAATTTATAAAAAGTTGTTATGGTGGCCGGAGTGTTCTTTTAACTTACTCTTCTAGAGCTGCAACCAATGGCAACAACTAGAAAATAAAGAGGAATAAAATAAACAGGAATAGACCCACTGATGTGGGATAGGTGAAAAATGTAAATGGATTTCCATACAAATAATGCATTTTAAAAAAAGTTTTGTAATTCAAAGCCTCTAAAAATGTTTTGACTTTGCAAGTTTTATTTTGGAGTATCCATATTATTGCTAGAAGCACTGCACTTGGATGTTGTGTAAGTATGTGGAGGACTGGATCACAACTTGAAAATCTTTCTAATGGAAACACTCAGCATGCATAATAATGCCACTAGTGCCTCCCACGACATGCTCGTGACTATACTGTGCACTATAGTAACCTTTTGTACTGTAACATTTAACCGCAATGGGATTTATTCAATCATAATGCAAATTATGGAGTTCAAAACTGTAACATTTAGCACAGTCTAAACCAAAAGGTTGGACAAGTTATTATTTCAGCTCTGTTATTTTGCCATCATTTTGCAATTCTGTTAACTCTCCGGAATCTATACACCTAACAGTGACCCTATACACATCATAGTCCTCAACACAAGTCATGACATTGTTTTTAAAGGGAAACTATAGTGCCAGGAATACAAAGTCCTCAAGGAGTAACCCCACAAAACTAATTATTGCAGTTTATAATTAACTGCAATAATTAGCTTTGTAGGGTTAAGGGACCTGGTACACTGCACCCAGACAACTTCAGTGCGCTGAAGTGGTCTGGGTGCCTATAGTGTCCCTTTAAAGCGGCACTGTCATGCCGAACTTACCTTTCCTCAATCTCTTCTTCTTCTCCCCCTCTCTCAGAATCTGTTATTCTTTTCTTCCTATCTTCTTTAGCTTTCTTTAAAATCATAAGACAAAGTAGGGACTCTTTGCCTTATGGAGGATTCCTCCGCTTGACCAGCTCTGACCAGCGGAGGAGCAAAGTGTGCTTCATTTCCGCTGGTCAGAGCAATTTTACCATGATCCTTACCTTTCCTCTGTGTTCCCGCGATGCTTCCTGTCACTTTACACTAAACTGCCGAATTGCGTTCTAACTGAATGAGAACAGTATCTTCGTATCTTTTAGAACGCAATTCGGCATTTTATTCGGATCGGAATTTCATTCTAATGAATGAAACTCCGATCCTATTCATTGCCGCGGCTGCATCTTGCAGTCGCTTAGTAGATAACTCCCTAATTCCCACGGTATCAGGGAGTTATCTACTAAAAGGCTGAAAGACCTAAATTGGTCTTTCAGCCAACTTTACTAATACTAAGTAAAGATTAGGGTAGGGGCATGTGTAGCTTATAGTTGCTCACTGTAAAAAAAATAAAAATAAAAAATAATAACCCCCCCCATGCCCATGGGGGCCCTAAATAAAGATGGGGGGGACCTACTGTCCCCCCCTGGCCCCCACCCCTGAGCGGTGGGTGGGGGCCCTAATAAAACAATAAGGGGGGGGACATACTGTCCTCCCCCCCGGCCCCCACCCCTGAGCGGTGGGTGGGGGCCCTAAATGAAACACCCTCCCCCCCAATCAAGGTGACTAGGGGTCCCAAGCCCCTAGTCACCCCTCCCCCCACCCAAAAAAAACTATCCCCTACCTACCCCCCTCACCCTAAAAAAAGTGAGGGGGGAATAAAATAACTAACCTGTAAACAAAAAATTAAACTTACCATTTGACGTCTTCTTTTTTCTAAAATCTTCTTTCTTCAGCCCCCAAAAAGGCCAAATAAAAATCCATTATACCCGTCGCACTTTAAAAAAAAAAAAACGAGCGCAAAAAAAAATTAATCCATGTTCGCCCTTCGAGGGCACGCCGCAGACTGAGCTCCGCAGGGCGGGTCAAGGCTTATAAAGCCTTGCCCCGCCCTACAATTAGGCTTAGAACACTCTGATTGGTGGGTTTAAGCCAATCAGAGTGTTATGAGTCATTTTACACAGCATGGGAAAATTCAAAAGAACTTTCCCACGCTGTGTAAAATGACTCATAACACTCTGATTGATTATCCACCAATCAGAGTGTTATGAGTCATTTTACAACTTTCCCATGCTGTGTAAAATGACACAGAGCACTCTGATTGGGTGGCTTTCAAGCCACCCAATCAGAGTGCTCTGTGTCATTTTACACAGCGGGAAAGTTCTTTTGAATTTTCCCACACTGTGTAAAATGACTCATAACACTCTGATTGGTTATCCACCAATCAGAGTGTTATGAGTCATTTTACACAGCGTGGGAAAATTCAAAAGAACTTTCCCACGCTGTGTAAAATGACTCAGAGCACTCTGATTGGCTTAAACCCACCAATCAGAGTGTTCTAAGCCTAATTGCAGGGCGGGGCAAGGCTTTATAAGCCTTGACCCGCCCTGCGGAGCTCAGTATGCGGCGTGCCCTCGAAGGGCGAACATGGATTAATTTTTTTGCGCTCGTTTTTTTTTTATTTTTTTATTTTTTTAAGTGCGACGGATATAATGGATTTTTATTTGGCCTTTTTGGGGGCTGAAGAAAGAAGATTTTAGAAAAAAGAAGACGTCAAATGGTAAGTTAAATTTTTTTTTTTTACAGGTTAGTTATTTTATTCCCCCCTCACTATTTTTAGGGTGAGGGGGGTAGGTAGGGGATAGGTTTTTTTGGGTGGGGGGTGACTAGGGGCTTGGGACCCCTAGTCACCTTGATTGGGGGGGGTGTTTCATTTAGGGCCCCCACCCACCGCTCAGGTGTGGGGGCCAGGGGGGGAGGACAGTAGGTCCCCCACCCTTATTGTTTTACTGGGGCCCCCACCCACCGCTCAGTGGTGGGGGCCAGTGGGGGAGGACAGTAGGTGTCCCCCCTTATTGTTTTATTAGGGCCCCACCCACCGCGCAGGGGTGGGGGCCAGGGGGGGAGGACAGTAGGTCCCCCCCTTATTGTTTTATTAGGGCCCCCACCCACCGTGCAGGGGTGGGGGCCAGGGGGGGAGGACAGTAGGTCCCCCCCCTTATTGTTTTATTAGGGCCCCCACCCACCCACCACGCAGGGGTGGGGGCCAGGGGGGGGCCAGTAGGTTCCCCCCCATCTTTATTTAGGGCCCCCACGGGCATGGGGGGGGGGTTTATTAGTTTTTTTATTTATATTTTTTTTACAGTGAGCAGCTATAAGCTGCTCACTGCTTACTACACATGCCCCTACTCGCGATATAGTGAGTAGGGGCATATTATTTACTAATACTAAGTAATCTTTACTTAGTATTAGTAAATTTGGCTGAAAGACCAATTTAGGTCTTTCAGCCTTTTAGTAGATAACTCCCTGATACCGTGGGAATTAGGGAGTTATCTACTAAGCGGCTGCAAGATGCAGCCACGGCAATGAATAGGTTAGATTACTGTGTCATCTGCGTAAATTTGAGGATTTTCAGACATTAGGCAGATCATTTATAAATAATGTGAATAGTAGGGGGCCGAGAATGGAACCTTGGAACACCACACGTGACTGGGAGAGGAAGGAAGTCGCTGTCAGAAATGGACATATATTGTGAGCGATCCGATACATATGATCACATATGATCAAAACCAGGTTAGCGGACAGTCATCAATACCTGAGTTTTTGAGTTTGTGCAGTAGAATGTTGTGGTCTACTGTGTCAAAGGCCTTTGCAAAATCAAGGAAAATAGCTCCAGTTAGGTCTCCTTGTTCCATGTCAGTTTGGATGTAATTGCAAACTTTTAAGAGGGCAGTTGTAGTGGAGTGATTCGGGCGATAACCCGATTGATCAGGGATCAGATAGATTGTTGGTAATACGCACATAGTTGCGTGTGGACGCATTTTTCTAAGATTTTTGACAAATCTGGGAGCAATGATATTGGGCGATAGTTAGAAACCAAAGTAGTGTCACCATATTTATGGATAGGCAATACTGCCGCAGTCTTCCAAAGTTTGGGTATGTATCCAAACACCAAGGATTTGTTATTAGGGTTGTGACAGGTTTCGCAATTGCCGGCACACACATTGCTGGGATTTGATCAGGTCCAGACTGGTTTTTCATTTTTAGATTATTAAGTGTTCTTAATGGCAGTGTTACAAACTGCCATTTGTAACTGTTATTTTATTTGACAAATTGCCCTGCTTCCCTGTGTTATGGAGAAGCCTAATTGCCAGCCTTCTGCCCCATGACTATGGACCTAGTGTGTATGGCGATTTGACTGTATTTGTGGGATCTGAGGGCTGTTTGGATATATTGAGCGCTCAGATCCAAGCCATCTGGGGATAGGTTGAATGTGGGGGTTCTGTTCAGTTCAATAGGAGTTATGTATTTTTGTGTCTTTTGCTAACATGTGGTTAATGGAGTCTGCCTCTATCCCTGGATAATTGGATTACTTTCCCCATTGTCCAGGATAGAGGCCTCTGTAAAACTGGTTTGGGCCAGAAAACCATGCTGCCAGCCAGGCCTCAAAAGACACTTTTGCTAACTTTTGAACCCCTTGTCTGATTTGTGCCATTTTTTAATATGTTGCTCCCCTTAATGGATTGATTCCAAATATGTAATTTTTATGAAGATTGGATGTGTGGTTTGGAAGTTATAGTACATGTATAAAAACTGTATTTTTACTGTTCTGTTTTAATTATGTTATGTGATTATCTGAGGGATGTGAATTTCCCCGAATGTATATTGTTCCGATTGGTTATACTGCTAATTATGTGGGTGTCTCCCTTGCATGGGCAGAATCTCATAAAAGCAGAGTGTGTGCCATTAAACATCAGATCTTCTTGACCCTCAATACGTAGCCTTGTCTCGTTATTGGAGGGAACTGCTATATCACACTGGGGATTGCTATGCTCTGCATACTCCCTGAGCTTTTAATCACTTAGCTCTTTTAAGAGCTGTTCCTGTTACGCTCTCCTGGAGGAGAGGTCTTCCCCACACGGTCCTGGAGGACAGAAGCTGATAAAGGGTGGAAGGAAGACGGCGAGACTCCAGTTAAGCTACGGCGGTTGTGGAGTCTGCGGTGGTTGTGGTGTCGGCTGCAGTGTTTGGAGTCCTCAGGAAGCGCTAGGAGCATCCATCAACGGAGGGTACTCGGTCGGAGTACAGGGAGCTCCGTTACAGGCAGTAATAAGTACAGGTCTAAAACTGAACTTGTCCATACTGGATCTTTGCAAATTTAGTGGGGCCTGGTCCACATTTTTAATTTTCAGGATGTGTGTCATTTATTAGCTTGGCAATCAGGGTAGCGGGGCAACTGACAAAATAATTTTTAAAGGCATTTGCTACAAGGGAAGTTGCAGGGTTTGGTTATCGACTTTGACAGTGGAGGGTTGGGAGTGGATTGTGGCAGTTTGTAATTTATTTATGACTTTCCAAAAGTTTCTAGGGTTTGATATCTTATGGCCTGTACTAGATGGTCCTCGACAGGGAGTTTTTGGAGATCGAGTAGAGCAATTTATGAAACATTATGATAAAACTTGTCACATTAAATGTTCGAGGGTTAAATTCTCCTCAAAAAGAGTTATCCTTTTAATTTCTTTTATTTATTTTTTTAAAAAGAGTCCATTCACTTATGTGGAGTTCAGCAGACTCATTGGTGCTCAAGCGATAAAAATTGGCTCAAATCTAAAGATTTCCCTCATGTCTTTGTTTACTCTATGTCTAAAAAAAAAAAAAAAGAGGAGTTGCTATTCTTATATCAGCTAAGATAGCTTTTAAATTGATTGTGGCAGACCGCCTGTCACCCCAACTGGGTACCTCCGCCAATCGCTGCTTCCTAGTGCTCACCGAGTACTCCAAGCACTCCACCAGACACCATTAGCACTGTAGACCCTTAGCCACCACAGCTTGGCTAGGGTCTCGCTGTCCTCCACCCACCCTGGACCCAAGTCAGGGATCCAGCTTCAAGTCAGTAGACCTCTCCTACTCCAGAGAGTATAGCAGGATAGCTCTTACAAGAGCTAGTGATATCGCCTGTGACGAGGCTCTATGCTGGGGATTAACTGGAAGTGGTTTAATGGGAGCCACACTTTTATGCAACTCCCCATGCAAGGGGTTTCCTTAATCACATTCCAGGGGCATTCCCCACTGGACCTGAGAGGAGCCTAGTTACAAGCAAACATTCCACACAATCCTCCCCTGTGCCTGAGAGATAATTACTTGAGCACACAAACATATAATTAAGTTATCTCTCAGGTACAAAAACATACAATTTAACAAACCCCAAAAGCACCCCCCAAAACACATAAAAACCCAACAAAATTCATATCCCCTGATAGCCCCGATTTGGGTGATCAACATATCCAAAAATTACCCAGATCGGTTCAGGGGTTTCGGGATTTTTATGGAAGTCACTTATTTTGACCGACCGTGCACATGGTCCTATGCCCAAAACAGTTCCACGAACAGTGCCTTTCTAAGTGGGGTAGAACCGAACGCAGACGATGATGAAAGTCCAGCGGTGTTCGGGAGTTTCTGTGTCCAATTTTAGCTCCATAAGACTCATGCCCAAACACCGCTGCCTGCGTTAGCGGGAACAAGATGGCCTCTATCTGGTGGTCGTTCATACGAAATGCGGCC
>OW240913.1:337205748-337236630 GCA_933207985.1 Pelobates cultripes
ATATTGACCCCCATAGAGTGAGAGGGAGATCTGGGGGGGCTTATGAAGTGGTGGGGAGCACTGCTCCCTGCCGCTTCTATCTTTACATATTACAAGGAGGGAGCTGCACGCCGGTAGCTCCCTCCTTGTAATAAACTGAACGAACAAACTAACACTGATACATAGTGTTAGTTTGTTCGGCTGATATTTCTATTCATTCATTCGTCTGTCTGATGAATGAATGAATAGATGAAATTCCCGTTCGCATGTCCAGGTGTTTCACTGGGCATGTGCGGGAATCTCACAGTCTATCTAGTGTGGGCTGATGACGTGTCCCACAGGGACTTCACCTACCCACACAAAGATGGCGGCGCCCTGAATCAAGATCGGGGCAGAAAATAAGGATTAAAAAATAGGTAATGTGGGGGGCTTAGGGGCATTTGAGGGTGACTAGTGGGTCAATTGGATGTAGTGGAGGCGGGTTAAAAAAAAAAAAACGGGATTCGGCATGACAGTGCCGCTTTAACTCTTCAGGATAATAAAACTGTGTCAATTTGAATTCTCTTTGTTCTGCAAAAGCTTTTGAAATCATATAAAAATTGAAGACTTACTCATTTATTATTGGAGCAAGTTGTTTTCCAAGATCTTCACAATAAAACCACTTTTCATACAAAACTTCAGTTGACTTATCTCCAACATAATACCTTGAAAACAAACATACGTAATTTTTATTCTTTTACAGATAGAATTTTTCTTTTTTTCTCATGGAATATGAGTGCTTTCATTTCTTTAAATCCGATAACTCTATTTTATGTATTCTAGTAACAACAAAATATGAGCACTTTTTTTTTGCAGGTTTTACAGTTTTAGAGAACGTTTTAAATAAAGTAGGAAACTGTATGTTTTTGTTAAAGAAATACTAGAGGCACCAAAACAACTTTACATTAATGAAGCAGTGTTGGTGCATAGATCATGTGCCTACAGTCTCACTGTTCAATTCTCTGCCATTTATGAGTTAAATCACAGCCCTAGCCATACCTCCCAAGCATGTGACTGACACAGCTTTTCTAAATACTTCCTGTTAAGAGAGATCTAATATTTAAACTACATTTATTACACAGTCTGCTTAAATTGGATTTTTATCTATTGCCTGCTCTGTTAATAGCCTGCTCAAGCTTGTGTGTGTAATTCAGGTTCTATTAATAAGAGATAAAAACCTAAAGTGAACACTGTGCTGATTGCAACCTTTATTGTTTTGTTTTTTGTTTTGTACAGTGAGGCTGCAAGGACATGATCTATACACCAAAACAGCTTAATTAAGCTAAAGTTGTTTTGGTGCCTATGGTATCCCTTTAACTGTTGTGTGTGACTTACCTAGTGTTACTGAACTGAAAAAAAAGATAACATCCCAATATAGAATATAAAGAGAAAAAGGCCTCAAGAGATCCATAAAAAGAAACATGCATTTGAATAAACATAAGTGCAAAGATGCAAAATATATATAAAAAATTTCATATTTTTTTATATATATTTATGGGCCACATATTGAAGTGCACATAAAGTAAAAGATACTTACCGTGTGCATTTTTATTCACTATCTACAGTTGCACAATTATTATTTACTATCTGGGTTTTGAATGGTTAAGGTGCAAATAATGATAATTAGACATTATGATCTCAGTATAACAATGTTGGATAAACATTGCAAATGATTTTTATAATTTTGGATAAACTTTTAAAATAATCTAACATTATGAAAAATATTTTAATTTTGTAATGTTTTGAAAACTTTTCATATAGTAATAGATATTTTTAGATATGATATATTTTTATATTATTATAATATGTTTATTATAATAATAATTTTAAAAGTTTATCTAAAAATATTAAATCATTTGAAAAGTTTATCCAACAATTATATATCGATGCATGTTTTCATTATTATGACTTTTCTTTTTCTTCAATTGCATATGGTTAGTAGATGCCTACCATTGTGTGTTATCTAGGTGTGTTATTTACTAATTCTAAGAATTATGACCAAATCCATGAATTCTTGCAGCAGCTAATACAATAACTATTTTACCTGAGTCCATCTTTCTCTGTTCCCAACCTCCTTCTCTCAATAACAAGCCCTACTGTATTTTCAAACCTCTGTGGAGAATGTGGGATCCGAGCTGGTAAGAGAAACATCTGTCCAAGGATAATGTGTGTCATTAAAAAAGGAAACTATTAAAGTAAATATATATTATCCTGCAGCACTAAACCCATGTGAAAGTCAAGCATCATAATTTTGCTTTTTTGGCAATCAAACCAACCAGTAGATGTGAAATACTGAGAATGTTTAAAATAGTTTCATGAAATGCCATTTTTTTTTTTTTTTACAAAGACATCTGCAAGCATTTTTATTCCCAGAGCCGATATTTCCTTTTGTGGGTTCTTTTATCGGTCTCCTAGCAATTATCACTGTAGTGCACATCTTAAGCAGTTGCATGATCAGTGATGACAAATATATTAAACTATAATGATGCCAATGAGTTAATGAGCGTTAATATTTGTTTTATACGGATCCAGAGACATTTCCATCTTCCAAGTTCTCTATTCACATGTAAGAAATGTGATTGCCGGGAAATAATTGCATTTATTTTCATTTACGCAACCAATGAAATTCTAGAAGAAATAGAACAGACTTGTGCATTTCTTTAGTTGTCTTTGTATTTGTATTTAGAGATTTGTAATCTGCGTGAGAGGGCCAAAAATAGGCAACAAACCGTGCTGAAAACATTGAGAAAAAATATTAACGCTACATATATATACAAGAACTAATTTGTCTTTTTTTGGAGAACAAGTGATGATTTTTAGTTAATTACCAGAATGGAATCACAGTTGTCCATGATGAAACATAAAAAAAAAAAAATTTTGTATTTGTATTCAATTTTTGTACCACACAGCTTTGTTACAATGCTGCCGCCCATCCCATGTGTTCCCTATTAAGGGTTAATAAGTATATAGGGGTGTATATATAAAAAATACCCCTCTCTATCTCATTAGAGATTTCTTTGCCAGAGGCTCAAGGAAGCAGGGTGAAAGGTCAGTGTAGGACCCACCTAAGGGGGTCTGCCTTGACGTTGGCAGGCGGGCATTCCCTCCAATGGCCATTGGAGTAACTAAATGACCTCCATTTAAAAAAAAATATACATAGGGATTTAGGAGAGAGCGCAGGGAACTTTTTCTTTGGTTTTTACTGTATGTATTGGGGCTGATGTGTACTGTGGTCATTGCTGCCGCCCAGGAGTGATGGGAGTGAGTGCAGGACTTGTTTTTTTGCATTTGTATTCAAAAAAATACATAAACTTATTTTTTTTTTCAAAATTCTCTTTTTAGAGTTTTATGCATGTAAAACAATGAGGGGTTGAACATGTTCATGAGATAAGAAGAAAGAAAACATTGCATGGAGCCAATGGTGGTCTTAAGAGCAGCTGTTCACTAGGACCGTTAGAGGTTCGCTGTCGTACCAAGGAACAGTATGTCTTGTTCTAGTTCTTTGTAGAGACTATTCCCCACCCTGGGTCTACCCGCGTCTCCACATCAGAGGCTCCTTCGTGGGTGAAGCCGTGAACTCCACCGGGGGTCCACCGCAGACCTGGATTCGGGGGCTGTCTGTTCAGTTGGATGGTGTGGTGTGTATTTTTCTAGGTTGGAGTAATATAGGTCTCTTTCTTGGTCATTTGTGCTTGGCTCCAATTCCATCATGTCGGGTGTGCTTAAGAGCTGTGTTAGGTTGCGTTGATGGTTAGTAGTTCATTGATGAGAGTCAGCGACGATTCCTTAGCCCAGGCTCTTGTTTCCGTACAGTGTTAGGTTGCTGTGGATTATAAAAGGGTGTAATTTTGTGGGTGTCTGTGTCGCGGTGTGTATGATCGTTGGAGGTGTTTATCGTGTCCTTTGTAGTTTGAAGGTGTTGAAGGAGAAAGCTAATGTTGTTTGTTGTTGGTTTTCCCTAATGGTAGGTACTCTGAGTTGCATAGGTAGTCCCATGTGGTCGGCCAATGAAGTGTGAGGGGTATGGTGGTGGCATGAGGAGGGATGGGTAAGGCTGGGTTTGGGTAACTTGTGTAGATGTCGGGTGCCCGCTCCCCTGTCCCCCAGGGCTAGGGGGTAGGAGGTGGTGGTGGGGGTACCATTGCTGTAGTTGGGCTAGGTGTGCTGCTTGGAAGTATGACGTGAAGTTGGGAAGGTCCAAGCCACCCGACTTCTTGTGGATGTAGAGGGTGGTTCTACACATTAAACCTATTTAAGTCCTGAAGATAATGAGTTTGAGGTGACTTGCATCACACTAGAGAACACTATTCAAGAAAATAATTGTTTGATTCAAGGGTTGTTTTTCCTTTTAATAGTAAGGGAATTTGACTAAAATGCCCAGTTTTGTATCTTATACATAGCTACAATCTGTATATTTTACATTTAACTAGAGTTGAGCGAACCCGATCCGCAAAGTTCGGGTTCGTACCGAACATTACGTTTTTTGGACCCCGGACCCGAACATGGACATATCACTGTATGTTCAGGTTGGAGTTCGGCGATTTAATGACGCGCGACTGGGGGCTTTAAAACTAAAGGGGGGACCTATTGCCCCCTCCAGCCCCCACCCCTGAGTGGTGGGTGGGGGCCATAAATAAGAATTGGGGGGTGTACCTACTGTCCTCCCCCCCAGCCCCCACCCCTGCACGGCGGGTGTGGGCCATAAATAAAAATTGGTGGGGGGGGGGGGCAATAGGCTGCTCACTGTTTACTAGACACGCCCCTACTTGCGTTATAGCGGGTAGGGGCTGAATTTACTAATACTAAGTAATCTTTACTTAGTATTAGTAAATTTGGCTGAAAGACCAATTTAGGTCTTTCAGCCTTTTGGTAGATAGCTCCCAAATACCGTGGGAATTAGGGAGTTATCTACTAAGCGGCTGCTTATTTTATGTTATTTTAAGTGATTTCCCTATCCACATTTGTTTGCAGGGCACTTGTGCTACTCTTACCCCCATTTTACTTCCTTTTGCAGCCCGCTAGCCCTTTCCAGGACTTTTTTAGAGGCATTTTAGTGCCCAAATGTTTGGGTCCCCATTGACTTCAATGGGGTTTGGATTCGGGGTCAAATTTGATCCCGAACCCGGACTTTTTTTCAAAGTTCGGACGAACCCGCCGGACCCGAAAATCCAGGTGTCCGCTCAACTCTACATCTAACCATTTTTGGGGGGTTTTGAAAATTCCTCAGAATTGTTTGGGTCTAATTATTATGCTATTAAAATCCCAAACAAAAAATTGGATTGTTTAAATGATATAATAAATTATAAGAACTCAAATTCCTCAGAAGAAACATGAGAAATAATCACAGGGTGTGTCACACATACAAACACAAAGATTATATTAAAATGGCATATTTACCTAATGGTACATGGTGGATCAACAGAGCTTTAAGGATTAATTGCAAATTCTGTTTATGTATTCACTTATTTCATTTTTTTATTTTTTTCCCCTAAAGCACCGATTATGTTCTTTTATTGTACAGACCAAGATTAAACTATCTGGATCCAGTCACTTTTGCCCCTGATAATATAATACCAGATCTTCAATGAATGCAGGGTTTACTGGCTGCTTAGCTTCCCTTTTCAGGCAGGTACTTAAGGTTCTCCACTTTAGAATTTGTCAGGTTCCTCTTTGATTTTAGGGCTGATTCTAGTCGTTGGAAAATCTGGTGTCTTTCCTAGCTTATGTTAAAGCTGCCATTGCTGATCTGGCTAGTGTTATTCACAAAAACACTTGTGGCCAAATCTTGCTAAGCGCGCTGGAATGCAAAATATGGGAGCTAGATACCTCACAAGTGCACTTAGCAAGTTCGTACTCTAATTGCTGCAAAGTTGCCACTTCAAGTTAGCAAATAGTAATTTTGCATCAATGGCAAGCTAAATAAAGAAATAAACAAACAAACAAATACATAAATAATAATGACAAAGCATTTAACCAGGAAAGGTACCATTCAGATTACTCTGGTTTTTAAGTACATTCTTGAGAGGTTACCTTAAGCCCAACATCCAGGGGTTGTGTTACAATTACACAATCTAATGGTACCCCATTTTATATACCACAGAAGGATGAAAGGTTGAGTCAACCCTGCTGCAACCAAAGTGTTGAACAGATTCTCTGATGATACATTAGCACACCGAGCTTTTTTTACCAGCAATAAAAATACACAGGCAGATAGGCTCTAAGAAATAAAGTCTAATCTATTTATTTTTCTATGAAAAAAAAAAAAAAACTAGGTAAAAGTTAGCAGCAACTTGAATCTTTGTGATGGTGACGTAAACATTGCTTTTCTGCAAAATATAAAAATGTTTATTACAGCTACTAGAAAATCTACAAATAGATGTATTTCTTGTACCTCTCCTTCTTTGATGTGGATATCTTTGTGCTTTCCATTTTCAATTATTTTCAGACACATGTCTCCTTGCAGTTGGTAAAATAGCTATAAAAGATAAGCATTATCTTCAAGTTTTATAAACTCTACATTGGTCATACAGTTTTGTGTTGTCTGAACTGTATGTGACATCTCCTAAATGTAAATGTCCAGCAATTTGTCTTAGCACAAACCATTTATTTAAAATGCATGAAATAGAAGCAATGGGGTTATATTTATCTTTTTAGTTAGTGTATTAACCATTTAGGGAATGAACCTTTTCCAAAAATCTGTGGGTTTGTGATAGAGGCCTTTTTTTGCACTTTTGCTATATGTTTTGTACTTTATCACTTTCATATTAAGTACACCCATACATATATTATATTATTTTTAAAGGACAGATAGGGTTTTCATGAAACACCCGATATGTATGAATAGCACTATACTAAATATGGATAAAACATTAAAATATGAGGACATTTAAAAGTATTGTTTTGCTTATAACCATGTCTACATAAGTAGTGCAACTAATTATAAAAAAAAAAAAACAATGAACATAGATTGTTAATAATTAATGGTTTTAACTGTTTAAAAGCTTTATAAGTGTGATATTTCACTTATTTTAGGGAGATATAGAGCATATAATAAATCATGGTTTTAAAGCAATAAATTAGCAAAATCTGTTTATTTCGCTATGTCTATGACACTTCCTTACTAAGACATCAATAAATTATCTGACTTCATTAATCCCAGAAAGGCTAGCATCTTGATAGCACTTGTAATGGCTGCCACAAAGGATACAGGGTACGATGGTCATCACGAAGTGCGTAAGTGGCAGTGCCATACAATAGACCGTGGCTAGCATGAAGGGTTTAATACATGTAGTTTTGCGTTGACTCATGTTTTTGAATGGTTTAACTTCTTACTAGGGGTTTACTGGGCTCCACTCCCTGCCTCCACTACTAATGCAGGAGAGCCGATAGTTCCCAAGTTCCTAAGTTCTTCTAAGGGACGTCTGGCAGTCAAACTGTTCATTTCTGTTTTTAATTTGCTAGGAACATAAATGAATATGCCCAAAATTGAAAAAAAAAAAAATACACCGTGATTATTTTTATTTAAGAAATAACAATATCCTTGTGTGATATTCATCAAAACTACCTCTTCTCCTTCTTGAATGTGATAATCCTTTCGGTGGTTTGGGCCTCCAACAAACATTACAGTCAGTTGACCATTATGCCTGTAAAAGTTATTAAGAAAAAATGTTTTAATCTCCTTAAATCTGGCTCCATGTAATCCTCTAACATCTCTGAAATATTAATAATGCAAATGAACTACCTACTCACCTGGCTATACATTTAAATAAAAACACATGTTGCCTTCAATTCTTGGCTAAATGACTACCAGTTTTCACAAATATTACTGCCAATTATCTTACTAACTTGTCATTTATTCGTTACTTAAAAAGATGTTTAGCAACGCGGTGCCCTATGCATACATGTTCCTGAAATGTGTACATGGAAATGTTTAATTCAGGTGCTTGTCTCACATGTTCTATGCAACCTGAATCAAATTTGTCAGAAGGTAAACACTTGTAAGGGGGAGAGTTTTCTTTATAAAAAAAAAAAAGGCTTTTTTATTATTAATTTCTAAATATTATTTTCCACCTATGAAAAAACTAACTAGACCTGAAACTAAAGAGGGTGTGCACTGATTGTTGGCCCATATCTCCTGCTTTTTCTTGAAACAGCTGTTCACCCAAATAGGAACCATGTTTTGGCATTTTCTTTGGCAAATCTTGACTCTAAGGCATTTGAATGTTTGTTGGCTAGGTATGAAGGCAGGAAATTAGTTAATTAAATGCATATAACAATAAAAATGCACACAGGAAGAGAACAGGAGCGAAAATTGAGAGAGGTTAGAGTGACCACAGATTGAAAGGAGATGTAGGAGGAGATGTGATGAAAAAAATGAGAATTGAAAATGTAGCTGTAACTCAAAAAGTATGTTGTCTATGGGAAAACTAAAAACAGAAAACTAAATTAAAATGTGGAACAAGCATATGAAGTCTGATTTGGGACACTTTCAGAGCTGTTGGCTTGTGTATTACACTGGGCACTTCAAATGTTTATATTCATTTGATTTCTTTGCACTTCTATTTGTACACTCGTGTGATTTTTTTATATATATATTTAAGATTCTATGTATCTAGTTTTGTATTTTTTTAATGTGTCAATACATTGTCTATTTAAGCAGATTGTCTGTTTAAAGCTTCCTAGTATACTGTATCTACTAAAAAGTTAACTCAGTATGGTGAAAGGAGAGGACTCCTCTTTTGTGAAGCAGCAACAGTGAGTCTGACTAAATAGGATCACTCAGCTATTTTTTAATATTTACAAATGCCATTTCTTAATATTGTATTATTTGTGTGTTTCATTCCTTAGAAATAACTTTTTAGACTTTTTATAGATTATTATTATTTCACTTATGGTGTGTATTGTCATTTTCAGCTGTAAGAGTAGTTAAAGTTTTGTAACAAAATACATCAAATCGAGAAAATATAAAAAATTAACTCGCTCTCAGAAACATGCTTACTGTTATGTTTGTGCAAATGATCCATAAGTAGGAAAAAATTGCTAAGACATTTTGTCCACCATTACAACTACATACATTTGTAAAATGTTAGGTGCGAATATATCGGGCAGATTAACCAGAGTGTACTATTCTAAAAAGTGGTGCAAAAATGAAAAAGTGGAGGAATCACCAATGGAATGTGCCTGCTGGTCACACTGGTTTCCATGGAGACCGCCCCACTTTTAGCACTTGAGACCAGTCAGAACAGAACACTTTCATAAAATTCATCAATGTATCCATAAATATATGTCACATTTCTGGTTATAACTTCAGTTAAAGGGAAATGTGTACGTGGGAAAACACTATATATCTATCACTTTATATATGCCAGATATAGAGAGAGCAAGTGTGTGTACTAATAAATCAATCAAAATAAAATAATAAATTTAACAATTTAACATATTTTAATTGTGCATTAAACTATTTATTTAGAACCCAAACCAAAAGATGTTACTTACATTAGCTTATTGCAGACGGGAGGTAAAAAATATGCCTTGTTGTCCTCTACCCATCTGTCAACATTTACAGTCAATGTCATGAGTGCAAAATAAAAATAAATTGTATTTAAACTCAGAAATCCAAAGTGGACTGTGTGCAGTTCCGCGTTTGTTACTTAACTGGACTTAAAACAGGAACACTAAATACAACTCTGTGTTTACTGACCAAAGGTTGCTGTGGATTGACCTCTGTCAACATAATATATTTCAGTTTAACAAGTGTGGATTACAGCAAGTTAATAATCCACATTAACCAGTATGAGTGTTTTTTCAATGTTTGGTAGCATTAAACTGTGATATATGCATGCATTGGTGTATTTTGGTTTAAAGGTATAGAGCAGGGGTAGTAAACCTTTTAATACCTACCACTCAATTTTGTATCTTTGTTAATGGTAAAATTTCCTTACCGCCCACCAGTTCTACAGAAACTAATTTTATAGCGCAAGTTCGATTATTTATTTTAGAAAGGAGGGCTTCTTTTAAAAAATATGTACTTACATTTATCTATTTTTTTTCTATTCTACTTTTATTTTCTATGTGTGTCTGTGAGGTGCTGTGTGTGTGAAGGGTGCAGTGTGTGTGTTTGTGTGTGAAGGGTATAGTTTGTGTGTGTGTGTGTGTGTGTGTGTCGGTAAAGGGTGCTGTGTGTGAAGGGTGCTGTGCATGTGTAAAGGGTGATGTGCATGTGTGAGGGGGCAGTGTCTGTGTGAGGGTGGAGTGTGTTTGTGTGGGGGGGCAGTCTGTATGTGTGTATGAGGGGTGTAGTGTGTGAGGAAGCAGTCTGTGTGTGTGTGAGGGGGCAGTTTGTGTGTGAGTGTGTGAGAGGGGGCAGTCTGTTTGTGAGAGATGTAGTGTGTGAAGGGTGCATAGGGTCTATGCTGTATGTAGGTGGGTGAGATGTGAAAATCTATCTTAATGTCTACCCCTCCCTGCTTCTTACCTTTTACCAGGGAGGGGGGACATAATGCTGAAAGCCCTGGTGGTCCAGTGGTGGCATATTCACTTTTTCTGCAGCTCCTCCGGCTGCAGGCTGACTCTCCTGTCCTCCTGTGAGTACAGCACTGTATCGGAGTGTTGCCATGGTAATGCGCGGAAACATTCAGACCAGCCTGCTAAGTGGAGGAACACAGAGCCTCCCAGGCCCTTCCCTCCCTCTGCTGAAACTAAGTGCCAGCCAGCCAGCCAGTGAGGGAGATCTTTGATCTCCTCACCAGCCCGAGGAAAGCTGGCTATGCATGGGCCGGCAGGGGAGATGAAAGGACCTCCCCTGCCGGTCTTGGTCCACGGCCATCGAGGTCCACTGGGCGTTTTCTGCAGAACTTATCACCGCCCACCTGAAATCTACTCTACACCAGGGACCAGGTTGACTAACCCTGGTATAGAGTAACGCATTTAAATACTTGCAGAGTTATTCACTAAAGTGAGAAGTGTCAGGAAATCAAAGTGAAATTCAAAATCTAGACCAAAAGAACTAAAAAAATCTGTAAGTCAATTCTGTTTTCAATTTGGCTATTTGGGCCTTAAATGTGAAATTCACTTTAAATTTGCGGCATATCTATAGTGAATAACCCTGTATATCATATTTTTGGATCCTAAAGCTTGGGGAAGGACAAGGCTTACACAATTTTGTTTGTTGCATATTTCACATTGTATAAGGTTAAATGACATAAAATTAAATCATATAATTGTGCTACATATATTCTATTATTTTTCAATTTAAACGAATTACATTAAAATCAGGTGATTTGTTAAACATGAAGGAGGTATTTAATTCACCAGTGCAATTTCAACTACCAATAAACTTTCATTTTTTTAAAAGTTGTATGTATGGGATTACATAAAAATACGACTTCGTTACTAATACAGAGTTATTTGCTATTCAAACAATAGTGCTGGGCCAGTAACTGCCAGCTATAAAAAGCCCATTACACAGAAATCAAAGCCATGCTGCCACATTAAACCATTTATAATGGGCAGTTTCACAAGACCTGGTGAATAAGATCTCTCAGTGCTAAGCAGTTGGGGATTTATCAAAAGTAACATGATGTCCAGACATAGGGTTTAATAACCATTGGACTAGAACAATCCGATATTAACCAATATGAAAGTGGAAAAGCTAAATGTAATGGATATGTACTATAATTATATATTATATATATTATATATCGACGTTTCAACCCTACAGGGTCTTCCTCAAGATCTTGAGGAAGACCCTGTAGGGTCGAAACGTCGATCAGATGATGTAACCTTTGTTTTAATAAATACCGATAGATTTATTGTAAAAGTCCTAAGACTGCATCTCTTATTCCTGTCTGTATACTCCATAACGTGGGATTGCACCAAGGCATTGAGAGACATATACTGAATTGGAGATAGGGTGAGTGCCAAGCTATCTATTTTTTGTATATATATATATATATATACACACACACACTACACTCTTAACATACACACTCTGGATCCCCTATACACACTAGATTCCTTGTAAGCAAACACATACTACACTCCTAAACACACACTACATCACCTATATAGACACACACACACTATAGCCTGTATACACACACTTGCAATATCCCCTATACACACATTCTCTACAGCCCCTAGCCACATATGCATCACATTACACCACAAACACAACATGACTCAAACCAACCTTATTACACAATACCACACCACAATCAGCTCACTCTACACACACGCAATACCACAAGCAGGCTCCAAACACATGCACAATACTCTTTCCTGGCATTTTTGTCTCCTGGAATCCATTTATAGAGACACCAGAGACAAGTTGCAAGGAAACACAGTGCAAGCATGTTATTAAATTTGCTTGCACTGTGCAGAAAAAATACAGGGCTTTTTTCTCATGCTAGAGCTCTTCAGCAGAGCTCTGTGCATGGTCTGCCCTGGAAGAGCATTGAACCAACATGCTCACTTTGAGAGGGGGTGTGTTTGTCATTGGTGATGACAAAACATACCTCCTCTGCCCCGCCCCCTTCTTAGTGGACCGCTGTGTTAAAAAAATGCCCGGGCCGAATTTTTCTCCCAGTTCGGCCCTGTTTATATTGTTCTAATCATTAGAAATAGCTTTAGGCCAATTTTCATAAATTAATGTGGTCTTTTTATTGCTTTAATTAGATATAGATTTTAAATATTATATTCTCTCTAGAATGTAAATCTTCCCTAAGCCTAAAGTCCTTTAAGAGATCCCTCTCTACATACCTCAAAACAGAATGCACCTGTCATGGTTGATTATATATTTCCTACCTGTTCCATGTTAAATTTTGTATTTATTGTGTATTAATATTGTTTTTGCATTTTATTGTACCCTAATGTCACAGTGCAATGATTTGTGTACCCAGGACATACTTGAAAACGAGAGAAATCTCAATGTATTTTTTCTGGTAAAATATTTTATAAATAAATAAATGTAAATGAACTTCCAAACACTTTCATATTCCCTCCCTGCTGATGTATGGCTGTTTTGGTTGTGTAAATATGACATAAATACCTAAGGCTGAACAGACTGAAAATAATAGCACATTGGGACTGTACCATAGGAATCAAAACTTGCAAGGTATGTATTAGCTTACTTTGATCTTTACCCAAGAGTAGGAAAGTCTAAGTGTAGTTCAGTATTGCATGTGTATGTATGTTACCTCTTTCCAGCTTACCTTCTCTGATGGTCCAATGGAGTATGAGCTGGATCCCTGGATGTCCAGTTGTGGATGTGAATGATCCCTGGAGGTCCAATGGTAGCTGAGCTAGATCCCTGGAGGTCCAGTGATGGATGAGCTAGATCCCTGGAGGTCCTATGGTAGATGCCCTAGATCCCTGGAGGTACAGTGGGAGGTGAGCTAGAACCCTGGAGGTCCAGTAGTGGGTGAGCTAGATCTCTGGTGGTCTGGTGGGTGAGATAGATCCCTGGAGGTCCAGTGGTGGGTGAGCTAATTGGTGGGTGAGCTAGATCCCTGGAGGCCCAGTAGTGGGTAAACTAGATCCCTGGTGGTCTGTTGGGTGAGCTAGATCCCTGGAGGTCCAGTGGTGGGTAAACTAGATCCCTGGAGGTCCAGTGGTAGGTGAGTTAGATCTCAGGAGGTCCAGTAGTGGGTAAACTAGATCCCTGGAGGTCCAGTGGTAGATGCCCTAGATCCCTGGAGGTACAGTGGGAGGTGAGCTAGATCCCTGGAGGTCCAGTGGTGGGTGAGCTAGATCCCTGGAGGTCCAGTAGTGGGTAAACTAGATCCCTGGTGGTCTGGTGGGTGAGGTAGATCCCTGGAGGTCCAGTGGTGGGTGAGCTAGATCCCTAGAGGTCCAGCAGTGGGTAAACTAGATCCCTTTAGGTCCAGTGGTAGGTGAGTTAGATCCCTGGAGGTCCAGCAGTGGGTAAACTAGATCCCTGGTGGTCTAGTGGGGGAGGTCTATCAACTGCACCAATATCAGATACAGACCGCTTTAAGAGTGCCCTTGCAGTTCCAGCACTCAGTCAATGACTCCGCACAGGGCAACATAAAACATTCCGCTAGTGTCACAGCTTCATATATGGTGCTAACATCACGAGAAAGTAAAATATTTGAAGTTTGTTTTCCTGGCACTATAGTTTCCCTTTAAGGGCCAGTGACGGCATTATTCTGTTATAACAAACTAGCCTTTATAGATTCTATATAACATTGGAAAGACCATTTAGTTAATTGTTGTATGACTCTATAGTTCAGTTCAGTGTAAAGTGTATTATATATTAAAGGGACACCTCAGGCCACTTCAGCTAATTGAAGTGGTCTGGGTGCTGTGACCCTTTTGCACTTAGTGCTGCAATGTAAAACATTACAGTTCCATAGATACTGCAATGTTTACATTGCAGCACTAAGTCTCCCCTCTATGGCTTTCTAACAGACAGCCACTAGAGGGCTTCCGAAATCCTAACCGACCTTTAGTCCTCATGGACCTCCAGCATCACATTTTCCCCATAGGAAAGCATTGAAGGATGCTTTCCTATGGGAAGGTCTAATGCGCGAGCGCGGCCATTGCCCCCTGCCAGCTGACGTTTATAGTTTATTGCAGGCTCTATAAGCCGAGTAACTTTAGTTCATTTAAAGAAAGCCATATGTCATTTTTTCACTTAATCAAGTTACAAATAGTTAACGGAATGAAAGCATTGTTGTTTGTCATAAATGTACTTATGGAGGATCAGCTGGCTTTACTTTGTTAAACCAAATGTCATACCCGGTAGCAAAATAAACTTGAAAGACTTTCTGAAATGCCAAGAAGTCAGCGATGTTAAAAAGCATTCTGCCATGTCTCCACATTTATCCAAGACAGAAAAAAACAAATAGTATCACGTAAATGGACTTTCCAAGCACCCACACATTCCATACAGTGTAAGCTAGACTACAGTTAGTCCCACTATCTCCCATTAATCTTCCAGTAACATTTGAATTAAACAAGAACAAGTTTTTATTCTTTTCTGCCTTTGCACAGGCTACAGAATTCCCCATCTGACAAGTTCAGAAATCGCCTTCGAAGTTTCTCTGGAACTCGTGCATTTGCTGCAAATTTCCACGTTGTGACGCTTAAACAGTGAACCAAGCTCTGACGTTTTCTTAAAGGGATACTTCACTGCCCTAATACATTTAAAAACAGCTTTTAAAACCTGCAGATTTCTTGTCTGTAGCTTGGGCAAGCCCTCCCCTGCTAATCTTGCCCAGACTTTCTGTGGCTGTCCAATCACAGATTCCCAATGTAGCTCAATGAGAAGTCTTAGATTTGCGTTAGATTTAACCCGTTAAGGACTGCGGACATACCAGGTACGCCTGATAAAAAACGCTCCTTAAGGACTGCGGATGTACCTAGTACGTTAGCGGCAAATATGAGCGCTGGAAGCAATCTTGATCGCTTCCAGCCGCTCTAAGGGTATTGCAGCGATGCCTCGTTGCTGCCAGGTTGCCGAGTGATCACTCCCCAGGAGCGATTACTTCCGGGTTGCCCCACGTGGCGACCGGCAGTGTAGCAGAGCATCGGAAGCTATTGGGCAGGCTTCCGATGCTATGCCTGTGTGCTGAGTGCCTTTCAGGGGTCTCAGTGAAGACTTAAAATCAATGAAAAAAAAGGTTTCCCAGGACAACTTGCACACACCCAGCTACGAAGGGGGGAGACTTCAGCTCTGCGCCAAGAGGAGCTGTTGGCAGTTAAGTACAGAGACAAGAAGGATGTGTACCTTCTTACCACCATCCACACGGAGAGGACTGTGAAGGAAGCCAATGTGCATCAAGGCCTATAACCGGCATATGGGTGGGGTTGATCTGGCAGATCAGCTGCTACAGACCTATCTAATTATACAGAAGACAAGGGCCTGGTACAAAAAGGTTGCAATTTACAACCCCCAATGCTTTTTTGTTGTTCAAAAAAGCAAACCCCTGAATGAAACTGACTTTTTTACAGTTTCAGCTCCAGATCATTTTGTGGATTTTGTACCAAAATGCACCTGCTCCCTGGGTGGTGTGAGTGAGAGCAGAGTTGGGGCTATCCACTTTATTTTTAAAATCCCTAGTGTGGCAAAGCAGAATTCTTAAAAAAAAGATGCAGAATCTGTTTCAAGAAAGGGCAGAGAAAGGACACCGTCTTCTACTGTCCTGATTGCCCTGGACAGCCTGGACTTTGTATTTGGGACGGCTTCAAGCAATATAAAACACTGGTCCGTTTTTTTTTTTTACATTTGCTGTTCAGTTTTTTTGGGGGGGGGGTTACGTTTACTGTTCCTGAGTTTGTTCGTTTTTTACTTTTACTGCACCAAACTATTTTTATGATCAAGTTCAACCTATGCATGGGGGCATGAGTGTACTCAGGAGGCCTTGCAGATAAAAAACCTGGAGTGTTTTCTTGCAATAACCAACAACAGGCTAGCCTAAATCACACACAAATGTGTGTGTAAAAATGAAAATTTAAAAATTACCACCACACATTTTGGCTAAACCAGTTGCATCAAAGGCATCAAAACACTCCATATACAATACCTTGGGGTGTCAACTTTTCAAATATATGCAAGCTATGGCAAGAAAATAAATTGGGATATGTAAAGAGGCCCCCAAAAAGAAGAAAGGCAAAGAAGATATGTCAAATTTGAAAAACACATGTCAGAAGTTTGGCAATGTACCCCCCAAACAACCCAACAAACCTATGCATAGGTGGTATCACTGTACTCAGGAGATGTTGCTGAACACATATTGGGGTGTTCTTTGTCAGTAACACATAACAGGAACTGAGAATCCATGCCTAAATACAATGTGAGAGAAAATAACACAACAAAATGACTACCCAAAAGTTTGATGAAGATTTGTGGTAGAATTAGTGCATGGAAAGTGTTAAAATACCACCATTTGAAATACCCTAGGGTGTCTACTTTTCAAAAATATATGGTTTGATGGGGTAAATTACATTGGCCGGCTTCAAAAATGTCCCAAATAGGACATGGGTGCACGATGACCAGATGTGAAAATTCCATGTTGGAATGAACACCCTCCAAATAAAGTGTTTTAGCCCCCAGAGAACCCGACACACCTGTACATGGTTGGTATCGCTGTATTCAGGAGATGTTGCTAAACTTATATTGGGGTGTTCTTTGGCAGTAACCCTTAAAGTTATCCGTACATGTATAGTAAAGTGCTACTTGTACTTATTGCCCTATAACTTGCAAAAAAAAAAGCTAAGAACATGTTAACATTGGGTATTTCTAATCTCAGGACAAAATTTTGAAACTATATAGCATGGGTGTATTTTGGCTGTTGTAGATGTGTAACAGATTTTGGGGGTCAAAGTTAGAAAAGGTGTGTTTTCATTTTTTCATCATATTTTATAAATTTTTTTATAGTAAATTATATAATATGATGAAAATAATGGTATCTTTAGAAAGACCATTTAAGGGCGAGAAAAACTGTATATATGTGTGGGTACAGTTAATGAGTAAGAAGAGAATTACAGCTAAACACAAACACAGCAGAAATGTAAAAATAGCCCTGATCTTTAACGGTAAGAAAATTGAAAAACGGTCTGGTCACTAAGGGGTTAAAATCATCTATTATGTTTTATGTTGTACTCAGATACCATCGCAATCTATAGCATCCACATAATTTTATGTTTACCTCTTATATATAAAGTCTCTATTTTGCAATTTATTGTTGATGTGTCCAGTATGATTACGCACTTGACAATTGTATTATTAGGATAGTAGTTACAATAATTAAGTTCTTTGTAAGATGAATAGCATCAATCATGTTAAGCAGTATATTTTGCTTGTGAGATTGTTAATGCAGCCAGTATCATGAACCAATTAAGTTTATCTATGATTTTATTTATTATGTATCTTGACTGGTATGCGATCGTTTTCACTAACCCATTACTGTTTCACAATAGTTTATTACGGATTGTTTATTAATGATTGTTTATTAGTTACAGATGATGTTTATACTGATTGTGTGCACATTGTAAGATAAGATTATTTATGTTCAGCAGTACACTGTATTCAGTACTATCCCACTGTATTTATTTAGGTCTATCTTGGTAGTCATCTAATCGACTTATGTAATCTTTCAATGACCCATTCAATGACAGACTTTTCTGCAGAAATGGCTTGTATGCTGCAGACGATGTTGTCAACAAACAAAAGAATATAAAAACCAGGTGGGTGGGGGAAGTAAAAAACACAATATGCAGGCAATCCTCTGTTCAAAAGTCACTCCCAACTTCAAGTAAGTAAAAAACACACAGTTCTGGTAAAGGTAAACCGATACCAGGATCCAGGGCGCCACAGTCACTATGTGTACCAGCTTGTCTCAAATGGATTTATTAACGAGAAAATTATAGCCAGAAGACAAAAATCTATATAATAAAAAGGATAACAATTTATTCAATCAGAAAGTGACATAAGATACAAAAAAAAACAATAAAACCACCTAAATGGCTAAAAGACCCTTCTGGTAAGCAGCTGAAAAAACAGTATAAGGTGCATGGACCCAGAAGGGTCTTTTAGCCATTTAGGTGGTTTTATTGTATCTTATGTCACTTTCTGATTGAATAAATTGTTATCCTTTTATTATATAGACTTTTATCTTCTGGCTATAATTTTCTCGTTAATAAATCCATTTGAGACAAGCTGGTACACATAGTGACTGTGGCGCCCTGGATCGTGGTATTTGTTTACCTTTACCAGAACTGTGTGTTTTGAATTGGCAACAAGACTGGCAATCTTTGAGGACAGAGCTAAGGCGTGCCACATTCATATCTGCAGAGTGTCGTAAGACATTAAAGTGGAAGAACTCTGTATTATCGGAGACCACTTTTCTGTACTCTCTTGTCTCCCTATTAGGCGAAACAAAACTCTTTTCATGGATTTCTATGTTTCACTAAGGGTGCTGGAGCCGCGCTGGGGATGTTTTGCTGCAGTTCCAGAAGTACTCTTATAAGGAAACATTTCCAAGACTGTTTGGAGCTCTCTATCATTTAGAGCTCTTCTTTTTTCAGGACTTCTCCAGGAATACTGTAGTGTGGAAGCAATGCTTTTGAACACTTACTAGGACCCTTACAAAATGTTCATCGTCCAGAAGCTGACATCAACAGAAAGTATTATATCATTACTGATCTTGAGGCAGCACCCACTTTCTTGCAGTATTTGGGCATCTCCAGTGACTCCCTACTCTCCAACATGAAAGGAATGTTGCAGCCATCTCCCCATTTTAGCCCATAACCACCTTACTGCCCAACATGACTCAACTTCCTCTAGATGTGCCTTTGGACAACCATTAATGCTCCTATATTTTGTTGTTGTTTTTTCACTGTCACTTTTCATTTTCATATCTAGGCATAGTGATGGGCATCTCAGGATCCATTGTAGCCCCCGAATCTTTCCAACTGGAGATTCTCTTGGAAGGGAAGGAGCCAGCTATGCATTTCACCTCTGCCAATATCATGTTACTGCTGTAGGAGGGAAAAGACCCTACATTATGCCAAAGTTATTCACCCATAAAGTTCTAGTGTATGCAGACAATCTGTTGTTTACAAATCCAGCCACTTCCATGTGGGAAATCATGTTGGAGTTCAAATCCTATGGTTCGATATCGAATCTTCAAGTTAACTGCTCCAAATTGGACATTTTGAAAATATCCCTCAACCAGGCATTGCGTCAGACTCTTAAACAACACTTTCCTTTTAAATGACACACACGAGATACCTGGGAGTGTGGTTTACGAAAGACCATTCAGACCTGTATATCCATAAATGTCTACAATTTTTAAGAAAGCAACTGAGGATCTGTGCAACTGGAACTCGTATTACATGTGTAGGCTGCATGAATGCAGTTAAGATGACACTGCTGCCAGAGCTACTATTTGTTTTTCAGACGTTGACAATTGTGGTCCCACATACCTTTTTTAAAACACTTAAAGTGGAGATCAGAAGATTTATCTGGAAGGGGAGGTCACCTCAGTTTGCACACAGTCAGTTAACATTACCCAAACTGAGCGGAGGTTTAGAATGACCAGATTTTGAAAAAACACTTTATGGTGGCACACCACCAGAATTGTCTGCTGGACAATTACTAAAACTGATAAAATTTAGGTGCAACTAGAATCAGACAACATTTGCTATGACATACAGGCCTTATCTAGGATTAAAAAGAAGGAGAGCACTTGCCTAGCCGCTACAAATCCATTTACGAAAGCTTCACTGGCCACATGGCATCGTCATAGCACTAAATTCTACCTGACAATGGAACCGAGGCCCTTGTTTCTCTTGAACCAACAAGGCAAAAACAAAGTCCTGCACATACAGTAGCACCAAAGTGCTACTGCAATTCATTAAGAGGACACATTACACAACCGCAGACCTTCCGGGCACAAGCCCTTTTCAATGCTAATGTATGTACCTAAGGTGTGCAGAATATAGAGACATATATATACAAGTGCAGAGTGTTTACATTACCCAATGTGCTACCCTCAAACAATTATACATAGAAAACGAACAGCTGTACAGCAAATCCAAGTCTCTCTGGCAGTTTCAGTATCTCCCATCACTTCCTGGATCGGCAAATGTGTGCATGATGACGTCAGACGTCACACACGTCGCGTGTGATGCCATCACGTTCCATTGCTAGAAAACGGAAAGAAACAAACATCCAACTGTATACAGTATCAGAGCATTGTAGAAATCATTCAAATGTTACAGAAAGCTAGCGAAAATCAGTCTATATACTGCAATCTAGACAAATATACATACTACTCAGAACAATACACTACAGTGTATATAAAGAAGCAAGGTTAGCAGAGAAGACTCATGAGCATTTAACACCACCCAGAGGATGCACCTTATAGTGTAGTGAAAATAAACCAAGTCACAATACAATGAAAAGAAAAAAAGAAAAACATTTAAATAACATAATACATGAATCGGACAGCCTCTCCAGAGAGTGAGGGTGTACAGCAAGCCAATAAAGATGGAACTATATAATGATAGTAGACTGGATGGCAGGAGAGTAGTGATAGTTACCGATACAAAATATAGGAATACATACCCCGATCCAGGACATCTATCCAGGCGGGCACATACACAGGATACACCTACAGGAACCAGTGCCACTCAAGCTTCTCATTAAGATCAAGAGGGGACACTGTTTT
This sequence comes from Pelobates cultripes, assembly GCA_933207985.1. Taxonomy (NCBI): domain Eukaryota; kingdom Metazoa; phylum Chordata; class Amphibia; order Anura; family Pelobatidae; genus Pelobates; species Pelobates cultripes. The sequence goes on from OW240913.1 coordinate 337,226,964, forward strand.
ATTGTTTTACCCCCCCCCAAACCGCATGGGCATTTGAGAAAATAGACTACGAAGTCTGTCTGGCATGTAAAGAACCCTTTGAGTCTAATCTGTTGGCCAGTCCTCGGATGGGTACAAAATTCACCCTTAATTATTCCACTTCAATGATTGCAGCTTACGCAGGGGTAGGGGTAGGTTCTATGTACCGGTTTAGAAAGAAATGTCTGTTTCCTGTTTGTCAATGAGTCTGTCCTAACCATCATGTCTCTTATTGATGGCCCCCGTTTGTTGGCAAATAATGGAGGAGTTTTAAAAAGGTGTCCTGTGTGTCCGTTTGCAGTATAACCCAATTGTTGCGTATAATTTTTTTGTATTTGTGGTGTAAGGGATGAAAAAGTGTACTATGTCCTCTTAATAAATTGCAGTTGCACTTTGGTGTGCACACTGGATGCACAGGAATTCATTTTTGCTTTGTTGGTTGTACTTACACCGTTGGGTCTGCGGTGTGGAGTCTCTGCAGCTCAGGTTTATTTTTTTTTGTATATTGAAATTGTGCAGGCTTGTGTATTGCCTCTACCTCATCCTGGTTTCCCTTGAGAGTAAACCCATACACTCCTTAAAACCCCATTAAAAGGACAATAAATCGAAGAGCTCTTCCCTGGACCTCTACACACTCTCCTCCAGATGCTGGTAAGGACGCAAACGTTTTTTGGTCGGGAGAAAAGCATGCACATCTCTGCTACAATGGTAGATTGAGAAGGTGGAAGACACAATAAAATTTAACCCCTTAAGGACCAAACTTCTGGAATAAAAGGGAATCATGACATGTCACACATGTCATGTGTCCTTAAGGGGTTAAAGAGCTGTAAGCAATATCGTCGAGGGTTAGAAATATATCCAGCGATGGTTTCCCTTCACTCTGTTTCCCTCCCCCTCTTTTTTTCTTCTTCTTTTCTCTTTATCCTTTTACCTTTACCCTCTTTATTTGTGTCGCTCTTCTCTGTTTATGATGACCGCCCAATTAGAGTGGCATACTGTTATGCCACCAGCCCCTGGGGCTTTAGTACTTCCCTCCATTGGCAAAAACACTTGGGGGTGTTGAACGACACTACCATGGCACAAGTTACAGACTGGTCACATGATACGATAACAAGGCAAAACGTGGGAGAGGGTTGGTGGTGGACGGCCCAGAACCAATTTGGACAAAAAGAAGGGGAGGACAGGTATTAAAGGGTGAGGCAGGAGGATTGAGAAAACAAAGTAAGATGGAGAAAGTGGCAAACTTCCTAAACGCTCACTTGGTCTCAATCATTGTTCACTGTTAAATCTGGCGATAGCCAGAACACAAGCTGAAGGTTAAAGCTATAAGTGTAACTTACCTATTTGGCAATTTCATCTTTTTACGTATACTTATTTTCATGTTCTTTTCATATTTGTTCTGGATTTAATTTATGTGATATTCTTTTCCTCTGCATAGGAAGGTTGTTAAATTGTGTTAATATCATTAAACAAAAAATTGTAACACACAAATCTGTTACTCTTTATTGAAAGTGTTTTACAATTCACAATATTTTATAGTCAACATGTCAAGGAGAAAGCCCATTCTCCTATGCACTGTAGGATTAGGAGATTACATAAGGATCCTCCTAATAACTAGCAAGTATCCATACTCTCTCTCTATTGTTCTTTCTCCATATGCTGATGGTGCTATTAACCTATTTAATTTTTTAAGATTTGATTTACAAATAAACTTGGTACTTTGAAGGTGCAGGGTATTCTTTATTTTTTAGATAAATAAATAAGTAATAATAAAAAAATAAACTGCTCCTCTCTCATCCCCCAGAACACAGCCTCTATCACATCATACAAAATTACACACACTACAACACCTACACACACTACATTCAATATACACACATTTTACTGCCCCTACACACACACACACACAGACACTATATCCCCTACCAGAGGTGTAACTAGAAACCATGTGCAAAATTTGCCTTGGGCCCCCCTCCCCATACGTCTACCTCCCACCTCATACATCTATTCCCCACCCCATACGTCCCCGCTCCCATACCTCTACCCCCCACACATCCCCGCCCCCCCACACATGCAGACAAGCTATCACACACACATACAAACGGTTTAAAAATCTTGTGACTTACCTGGGGTCCAGTGGCTGCCTCATGCTGATTGGAATCAGAGCTCCCACTCCGACTCCCTCCACTCCTCCTGCGCACCGCTCTGTTGGCTGGGAGGAAGTGACGGCTTCCTCCGAGCTCTGACATGATCACTGGGGCCCAGTCTTGCTCTTAAAGAGTTGCAGCACTGACCAGGCCCCAGGAAATCCATTGCTATCGGGTGGCCCCAAGAGCATGGGCTACCCGATGGGCTCCTTCAATGCGGCCCCGGCGGTTGTTCTGCACGGTCAGGGCCGCACCAAAACGCTGGAGGGCACCCCGGTCACAGGGGTCGACAGGGCGGACGGGCCCCCTGGAGTGACAGGCCCGGTCGAAGCTGCAACCCCTGTGACCGCGGTAGTTCCGCCAGTGTCCCCTACACACACAAACTATGTTCACTATAAACACACACTGCATTCCTTACGCACATACACTGCATCTACTATACACATACAGGTAAGTTTACTGTAAATATGGTACAGATTGTTCTGTTTCCCCCCCCTAAATTTCTTGTTAATATATATGGGTGCATTTTATATTCCGATGTGTCTTATATTATATATTCTGAAAAATGTGATACATTTCTTTTAAAGGAACACTCCACTCCTGAGGCATAACTATAAACCACCGGGCCTGGAGTGACGGGCCTGGTCCCAGCGGCGACCCCTGTGACCGTGGTAGGTATGCCACTGCTCCACACACCTAAAGCGTCTTATTGGGATGTCTGTTATTGGACAGCCACAGAAAGACTGGGCTGGGAAACGAGGAGAGGGCTTGCTAAGGCTGCAGACAAGACATGCAGCTTTTACATGCTGTTTTTAGACATACCCCCAATGAAAAACATGTATGTTTTCATTTGGGGGTATATCTATTAAATAACGCTTTAAAAAAATATATATTTTCTATTTTGGCAGTGGAGTGTCCTTTTAAGTACCTCTCAACTGCCTTTTGAGACATACCAATAAAGACCATGTATAAGTGCTATAAAAAAATAATTTTCTCCCTAGAGTCATATGTTTATTTTGATTAAATCTTTATCTCTGTCCATTTATGTTAATTACTAAATTTGGATCTCATACATAAGATAATCACATACACTTATTTTAATCCAATGCTGTACATGATGATGACAAAAATGTGAAGACCCTCGATCTTCAAAATGACTTAAGGAGGAAGTGCCATTAGTATTTGTTCGTGTGACAGCCAACAGTCATTTTTTCAGCTGACTCTCAGAATTTATGTTTTACATTATCTGAGAAAAGGGACATGCATGCACCAAAACCATTATTTAAAATATAGTTGTGTTGGCCCTCAAAGTGTCCCTATACCTTTTACTTGACTTCCAATGAATAGCATTGTATCACCCAGCTTGTGAGTAATGTTATTCTGGTGCCCTCCGGTGTTCAGAAACCAACTGAACAGACAACACTTGGTAGACATTCAAGATTTTTAGATATCTTAACGTAGTAATGTAGAATAATATAAGATAGCATTGTTTGGCCATTAATAAATAGCGACAAAGTTTAAAGTGTTGTTTCTCATTTTTAGTCGCTAATATCTACCAGATGTTGTCAATTTGTTGAATTAAAAAAATGAATGCACTAATTAACCAAATGAAAACTGAATGATGACTTGAAATAATTATTTACTTCAGTACTAACAGGCCATTTACTAACATAATTTCACCTCTCCACAAATAGCTCTAAGTACGCTAATCTGTAACCTATAACCACAGTATATCTAGCTCTTCTCTCTAAATTTGTGAATTCAAACCAGTGTCAAGCTATTGGTCAAACAAACTAGAAAAATTTTGCCTAAAATTAAAAAAAAATCAAGTAAAATTAAAGGGACACTATAGTACCCTGAGGGCACCCCTACCCTCAGGCTCCCCCTCCAGCGGTGCTGAAGGGGTTAAAATCCATTCAGCTACTCACCCTTTTTCCCCGCCGGGCTCCCTTACCTCTCCTCCCCCACCGATGTCAGCATCCTTGTCTGACGTCACCGGTGCCGAATGCGCATGTGCGGCTCTGCCGCGCACGCATTCAAAGTGTCCGTAGGAAAGCATTTCTCAGAAACTGCTATGTTTACATCAGGCAGGGTTAACCCTAGATGGACCTGACACCCAGACCACTTCATTAAGCTGAAGTGGTCTGGGTGACTATCACCCCGGTTAATGTCTCTGTGGACATATCAAGCACCAATTCCTCCACCCTAATCTGTGATTAAAATTTAGCATAGAAATTAGGCACAACCAGCAAAACAGACCATTGATAATAAGTAAATTTTGTATTTATAAGAGGCTGTAGAAAAGATCAAACAGTTAAAAACACTGCCCCCTGTATATAAAGCTGTATCTTACTGATACAGACGGGCACTCCATTACAGTACTGTGACCCTAAGCTCCATGCACTGCCCCCTCTATAAAGCTGTATCTCAATGATACAGCCTTATTACAGCACTGTGACCCCATATCTCACAGACACAGCCTTATTACAGCACTGTGACCCCATATCTCAATGATACAGCCATATTACAGCACTGTGACCCCATATCTCACCGACACAGCCTTATTACGGCACAGTGACCCCATATCTCACCGATACAGCCTTATTACAGCACAGTGACCCCATATCTCACCGATACAGCCTTATTACAGCACAGTGACCCCATATCTCACCGATACAGCCTTATTACAGCACTGTGACCCCATATCTCACCGGCACAGCCTTATTACAGCAGTGACCCCATATCTCACCGATACAGCCTTATTACAGCACAGTGACCCCATATCTCACCGACACAGCCTTATTACAGCACTGTGACCCCATATCTCACCGACACAGCCTTATTACAGCACTGTGACCCCATATCTCACCGACACAGCCTTATTACAGCACAGTGACCCCATATCTCACCGACACAGCCTTATTACAGCACAGTGACCCCATATCTCACCGACACAGCCTTATTACAGCACTGTGACCCCATATCTCACCGACACAGCCTTATTACAGCACAGTGACCCCATATCTCACCGACACAGCCTTATTACAGCACTGTGACCCCATATCTCACCGACACAGCCTTATTACGGCACAGTGACCCCATATCTCACCGACACAGCCTTATTACGGCACAGTGACCCCATATCTCACCGCTACAGCCTTATTACAGCACTGTGACCACATAACTCACAGATACAGCCTTATTACAGCACAGTGACCCCATATCTCACCGACACAGCCTTATTACAGCACTGTGACCACATATCTCACAGATACAGCCTTATTACAGCACAGTGACCCCATATCTCACCGACACAGCCTTATTACAGCACTGTGACCCCATATCTCACCGACACAGCCTTATTACAGCACAGTGACCCCATATCTCACCGACACAGCCTTATTACAGCACTGTGACCCCATATCTCACCGACACAGCCTTATTACAGCACTGTGACCCCATATCTCACCGACACAGCCTTATTACAGCACAGTGACCCCATATCTCACCGACACAGCCTTATTACGGCACTGTGACCCCATATCTCACCGACACAGCCTTATTACAGCACAGTGACCCCCATATCTCACCGATACAGCCTTATTACGGCACAGTGACCCCATATCTCACCGCTACAGCCTTATTACAGCACTGTGACCACATATCTCACAGATACAGCCTTATTACAGCACAGTGACCCCATATCTCACCGACACAGCCTTATTACAGCACTGTGACCACATATCTCACAGATACAGCCTTATTACAGCACAGTGACCCCATATCTCACCGACACAGCCTTATTACAGCACTGGCACATGATCCTGCTATACTTTCTATGGGACAGGCGCACTTCGCTTGCGATTCCCCTAGAGGGCAGTGTGCGCTCTGCGCTGTCACCTCTCTCAGTGTCTGTGAGCGCGGTGAGCGCGCTCTCACTGTGGGGGAGCCTGCTTGTTATTATAACCGTTACATGACACGTGTCTGAATAACCGCCGGTACAGCGCGAGCCCGCTCTGAAGTGCCCTCCAACCCCATCCTCTCCCCGAGGCAGCGGCTGCCGACTAGCGCAACGCGTCACAGGCAATACAACAAATAACACAAAGCGATGGGCGTGTACTCGTGACGTCAGAACGCTTCCGTTTCACACGGCTGATAAAGCGTTCTGAGGGAGACAGTGTCAGAGCTCCAGTGGCGCAATCGGTTAGCGCGCGGTACTTATACAGCAGTACAATGCAGAGCAATGCCGAGGTTGTGAGTTCGAGCCTCACCTGGAGCACGTTCTTTTTATTTCAATTTTTATTTTTTTTTTATTCACATTGTTCTGCTGTGGTTTGGTTTCAGCTGAGCTGCCTGGAAAAGAAAGCTGAAGAACTTTTTCTGAAGAATACATTTTTTTATTTTTTATTTTTTTTTTAAATGCAGTCTTTACATGAATACATCTGCTTTTATTTTTATTTTTTATGTACTTTTTGCATGCAGTTTGTGTGTGTGGTGCAAAATAAGTGTTTTGTGTCTATGTAGGAGTGGTATTTTTTATTTTTTAGTTATTTAATATAGAAAAAAACAAAAACAAATACAGTAACTGGTGCAGGAATCAGGGTGCTCCTAGAAAATAAAGTTGACTTTGCATCCAATCTGGACCAGACTTATTATACACAGCACTAGTTACTTGAATACTCTGCACTCTGTACAGATCTGCCTAATACTGTTAACCAGGTGTATATAACTGCACTACAGGCACATTGAAGGGCAGTTTATTTAATGAAAGCTGTTTATTCTATTAAGAACACAGGCAATTGTTCGAAACATCTGAACCAAAACAAAACTTAGAATTTGAGCTATATGTTTGTTCAGCCATAATATCAAGCTGGAACCGCGATCACGTTTGTGTCGGATCGTTGGAATTGGTTGCTGGGCGATTACTTGGCAACATGCAGCCCCCCAGACGGCGAACGTAGCGCTGAGAAGGAAGGAGGGCCAGATCGTTACGACTATGCCAGCCTAACAGCGTAAGCCCTCTCATAGTAACGTCCCGGAGGAGTTACCAGGTGTACATGCACATATTACATGTATACAACGTTTATAGAGATCTACGTCCTAGTTGTATATACAGTAGGTCCACCCAAAATATGCAGTTCTACCATGTATCCCAAATATACGTACATAAATCCTCATCTATAATATATATCATTTACACATACATAGGCGTGCGCAGCCTATTGCATTAGGGTGTGCACCCTAAAGCACAAGCACACGCCGCATATATATATGTATGTATATATATGTATATATATATACATACACATATATACACACATACACACACTGCTGTGTGTGTGTGTGTGTGGGCTGTGTGAGGGTGCTGTTAGTGTGATGTGTGTGTGACGGTGCTGGTAGTGTGCTATGTGGGTGAGGGTGTTTGTGTGTGCGTGCTTGTGAGGGTGCTGTTAATGTACTGTGTGTGAGAGTGCTGTTTGTGTGAGAGGGTACTGGTAGTGTGCTGTGTGTGTGTTTGTTAGGGTCCTGTTTGTGTTTGTGAGGGTACTGTTAGTGTGCTGTGTGTGTGTGAGGGTGCTGTTTGTGTGCTGTGTGTGAGGGTGCTGTGTGTGTTTGTGAGGGTGCTGTATGTGTGTGTGGGTGCTGTATGTGTGTTGGTGCTGTGTATGTCTGTGGGTGCTGTATGTGTGTGGGTGCTGTGTATGTCTGTGGGTGCTGTGTATGGGTGCTGTATGTGTGTGGGTGCTGTGTATGGGTGCTGTATGTGTGTGGGTGCTGTGTATGTCTGTGGATGCTGTATGTGTGTGGGTGCTGTGTATGGGTGCTGTATGTGTGTGGGTGATGTGTATGTCTGTGGGTGCTGTATGTGTGTGGGTGCTGTATGTGTGTGGGTGTTGTTGTATGTCTGTGTGTGTGCTGTATGTGTGTGTGCTGTATGTGTGTGGGTGATTGTGGGGGTGCAGGTGGGGGTACATTACTTGCTATCCCCCATCCCTTCTTACCTTTTGTAGGAAGGGGGGATTGTGCTGCTGATTCCATCCCTGGTGGTCCAGTGGAGAGTGAACTCTAGCCCCTGAGGGCTAGAGTTCACTCTAGCGAGATTTGAGCGTTGCCGTGGCAACGCTCATATGTCGCGAGAGGAACCCGGCGGAGCTGCCGGCAATAGCTCCGCCGGTCCTCTCCTGCCTCCCTCCCTGTATGTGGGTCAGTGGGGAGGGAGGCTGAGAGCAGAGCCGGCGCTCGGATAGCGCCGGCTCTGCCTGAGCCGACAGGGGAGATCCTGAGATCTCCCCTGCCGGTCTCAATACACATAGGCGTGCCGTGAGGATTAGGGTGTGCCCAGGCACACCCAGCACACCCCGTGCGCATGCCTATGTACACATAACCTCATCCATGTTCTATATTCCAAATACCAGATATAGAGCTCTGTATCCCAAATACACATAACCCACCCCAACTATACAGCTCTATTTTATAAATACACATAATTCACCCCAGCTATAGTGCTCCGTATCCTAAAAAGACATAATCCACCCAAGTTATAGAGCTCTTTATCCCAAAAACACATTACCTACCAAAGCTATAGAGCTCTGAATCCCAAATATACATAATTCATCCCAGCTGTAGAGCTCTATATCCAAAATACACATAACCCACCACAGCTACAGAGCTCCATATCCAGCAATGTATTTTACATGAGGCAAACAAGTTATTTGCCTCGGGCGGCACTTTGCAAACCCCCAGGCGGATCCCTTGTTTGCCTCGTGTCCGAGGCGGGCGTCAGCTTCTATTGCGGTCGGGCAGCGAGGGAGCATGCTCCCCTGAGCTCTTCATGCTCAGCTCCCTCGCGCGCCGCTAATGAAGCCGGGAGCTGGAATATGACGTCACTCCAGCTCCCGGCATCACTAAGCGGCGCGCAAGGGAGCTGAGCAAGAAGATTAGAGCTCCCTCGCCGCCTACTCTGCCCATCCGCCCCCTACCTGCCTGCACAGCAGCCCCACTGGACCGCAGGTAAGTAATCCACTCTAGCTCTCCTAGGGAGGCTGAGTGGATTTAAATTAAAATAAAAAATAAATAAATAATTTGTCAGTGTTGGGGGAAATGTGTGTGTGTCTGTGAGTGTATATGTGTGTGTTTGTGAGTGAATGTGTGTGTGTCTGTCAGTGAGTGTGTATGTGTCGGTCAATGAGTGTGTCTGTCAGTGTGTGCATCTGTCAGTGAGTGTGCGTCTGTCAGTGTGTGAGTAATAGTGTGTGTCTGTCAGACTGTGTCAAATCAGTCAGTGTGTGTATGCCATTGTTTGTCAGTGTATATGAGATTGTGTGTCTGTCAGTGAGTGTGTGTGTGTCTGTCAGTGAAAGTGTGTGTTGGTTAAACAGTATGTGTGCCAATGACTGTATCTTTTAGTGAGTGTATGTCAACGAATGCATCAGTAAGAAAGTGTCTGACAGTCAAATTGTGGCCTTGACAGGAAGGGGTGGGGAGAATTTAAATTTGGGGGG
>OW240913.1:337236730-337272724 GCA_933207985.1 Pelobates cultripes
ATATCCCAAATACACATAATCCACCCCAGGTATAGAGATCTATATCCCAAATACACATAATCCACCCCAGGTATAGAGATCTATATCCCAAATACACATAATCCACCCCAGGTATAGAGATCTATATCCCAAATACACATAATCCACCCCAGGTATAGAGATCTATATCCCAAATACACATAATCCACCCCAGGTATAGAGATCTATATCCCAAATACACATAACCCACCCCAGCTATAGAGCTCTATTTTACAAATGTATATGACGCACCCCAGCTATAGAGCTCTATTTCCAAAATACATTCCAACCAATCTTTCTGTATGTATGAAATACATTTTATCCTCACGTTTTTGTATAATTATACCACACTTCCCTCAGAATGTAACTGCTCCTTAGAATGCAGTCTTTGTTTTGTGTACGTACAATTTGTCTTGTTTCCATTTCCTTGTTTGTATCCACCTACTGTACAGTACTGCGGAATGTGTTAGTGCTTGATTAATATTATTAGTAATAATAATGCATTTTTTTTATCCCAAATACACATAGCCCATACCAGCTTTAGACCACTATATCCCAGACAGCAAAAATCGTGTTAGTGCCTGGAGCATCCTTTTAAAGTTTTTATATATTTTACAATGGAATTCACTGTAGTATTGCATTCATTTAAATATAATTAGTGAGATGTTTGACAAGAGATATAATAGAGATTACAGAATTCGAATTAAAAATGACCTTTGTGCTAACATAGGAATTATACCATCATGTGGTCTCTAATTAAAGATAACATGTTGAACTTGTGGATAATTGTTTTAGCTATGCTTTTGTGCTTTGTGACCATTAGGTGTTTCTATTCTGGACTTTAAAACAGACAACTTCAATGCTCCTGCTGTGGTTAAGATTAAGAGCACAATAGGTCTGGAGCATTAAATTATCAGGTTTGTTCACTAAAGGGAGGATTGCTGGAGATCTAAAGCGGATATCAAAATTTTCAAGTGTTGAAATCTCCCAATATAAGCCATCTGGGGTGATCAAGGATTAAGCCAGCCAAAAGGTCTCAGAGTTCCTGAAGAAATCTCTTCCCACCTCCTGTATATTAACAGTATCCGGATTCCTCTATCTATTGAGAGGCTGGCAGCTACGCATTCAAAAGATTCGGGTTTGTGGACTGATATTGGTCTGGGATTTAAGGATGATTTCGCACAGATCATAACTCCACCTCAAAATAAGACAATATTAGGAGACATCTACCACCTCCTTGGCTACACCACCCTGAGGATGTCACAAGTCAAAGGCAAGAAGAACATGCCAAAGGCTGAAAAGATTAATTTCTTCGGCCCAAAACCCACCCAATTGGCTTTGGCCACGCCGACCACAATGCAAAATGACGGAGCCCTCTCGGAAGACAGCAACCCTGTCTTGGAAGTAGATTGCCCCGGAGAGGACAAGCAGCTGATGACCACATATTTGCAGGAGGCAATGGATTCACTTTCCTTTAAACTCATAGCCTCATGGTCATCACACATGGAAATCTTAAGGAAAGATATCCAAGACTTAGGCGCACAAACATCCCACACCGAACACAAAATGGCAGAATTTGCCTCAGCCCACAACGATCTCGCAGACCATGTGCAACAGCTGGAGCAGCAAATTACCTCTATGAAATCAAAGATGATGGATGCGGAGGATCGCTCACGCCAGAACAACTTGTGGCTAAGGGGTATCCCAAAATCTGTGGAAACAGCAGACTTCCCTACATATATCCATGGCCTGCTCAAAACGCTGGCACTGGACATACCCACCGATATGCTACTACTGGACCGGGTCCACCATATCCCCGAGCCCAAGCATCTGGCTGCCACTGTACTCCGGGACGTCCTACTGAGAGCACACTATTACCATGTCAAAGAGCGAATACTGAAAAACAGCCGCATGAGGGGAGAACTGCCAAACAAATATGCTGCAATCAAGATCTTCACAGACCTCTCTGCTGCAACGCTGAGAACACGCTGCTCATTCCAACCAATAATAGAGACATTGAAAGCAAACAACATGACATACCGGTGGGGATTTCCAGCGAAGCTCTTGGTCTTCAGGAATGATGGCATCACACCCATGCAAACCCCTGAGGAAGGTTTGAGCACCTTGAAAACATGGGGGCTACGCATACCACCAAGTCCTAACTCACCGAATCTGAACAGAAGACTCCCTCTGGAATGGTCAAAAACTGTGAGATGACAGCCACATGGCTGCGTACCCAGCCAGACTGTCCACAAACTCCATTCCAGTGGTCTGCAAGTAAGTTGTCGCACACTGTTTCTGTTAATATGTTATGTTGTTGGTAAAACCCTAGGCATCCCACTACAGTTCATTTCACCCTGAGTTGCCAACCTGGCGGATGATTGGTGTTTGACACTCAAACACTTTGGTAATTTCTCCATTTCAAATTGCCTAACAAACACACTACCCCCTACTTACAACTGAAGGGGCCGATCATAGCACAAGCTGTGGGCAATCCTGACACTTTCATAGGGAGCCCTGTTTCTATTGTGCCCCTAGCCAAAACATACCGGACACCCACTGCCAAGATACTGCCATGATAATAAAATTAAAAGAAAAAAAGGCAATATTACTGTTTTTGCAATAGGGTAATGTTACTGCTATAGATCTCCATATATTTAAACCTAAGAGCCTGTATAGCCACCACATAAGGATCCAACACTCCTATCCCCCCCCCACGGTGCGTCTGTACTGCACTAATCCCCCAAATGGGGAGAACATGTACATACTTTATTGTTTTGTTTAATTTGCTCAACTGTCTTATATGTTCCCGGTTTTACATTTCACCCCCTCATTCTTCCTGCAAGAGTTTAGACACTCCCACAAGAAATCAATAACTGAGGTTGCCATCTAAATCAGCCACCCTGCTACATATTGTGGATGCAGCTGGACTGATCCACACACCCACCATCAGACATAGGTATTGGTATTTGCACACCCCTTTATTTGGCAAATGGAACACAGTGAGTTACAGGGCTGAATTAAGCACCTCCATCATGAAAGCAACACATGAGAATCTATTTGCACAATGTACAAGGGTTGAACACCCCACATAAACGCTGCAGGCAGCCACTCAAGCTGCAGCAGATATCCTGTGCGTCCAGATAATGCATTTTTTTAAACAGAAGCACCCAACATTTAGAACTACCCCATAAAGTATCACGTAGCCCAAACGTGTAAAGCCAGAGGGGTATCCATCCTTGTTCACAAATCTTTTAAATTACTTAAAATAATAACTGATAACCAAGGCAGGTGTATAATACTAACGTGCAAAATTAACAATGTTATGTATGCCATAGCGAATGTATATAGCCCCAATACGAATCAAAGGAACTTCCTTCATAAGATTCTACATAATTTAGACATGACTATACTGACCAGGTCATCATCTGTGGAGACTTTAACCACCTTTTGGATCATAACCTTGACCGGGGCAGTCACTTTCTACCAGCTCTGTCTGACATCATCACAGGGGGCCCGGTCACGCTGTTAAAGCACCCAGCGCTGACCGGGCCCCCTGAAAATCCATATCCATCGGGTGGCCCTGACAGCATGGGCAACCCGATGGACCCCTCGATGTGCAGCCCCGGTGGGGCCGCAAAACATGGCGGCGAGTACCCGGTCACAGGGGTCCGCAGGGCGGCCGGGCCCCCTGGCGTGACATGCCCGGTCGCAGCTGCGACCCTTGCAACCGCGGTATGTACGCCAGTGCGGCCGACCAACAAACAACTACAATCGCCAATCACTATAGAGGAAATCCTTACGACTATAACTGCTCTGCCTCCAGGAAAGTCACACCCGGCCTAGACGGCTTATGCAATCACTATTATAAAACATTCTCAGGCAGTCTTGCACCTCACCTCTTAACTGCCATCCAAGCAATGTTACACTGTGGAGAAGCACCCACTGAAATGCTGATGGCACACATCACAACATTACCAAAGCCATGAAAAAGACCAGATAGGGGCCAAAATGTAAGACCCATTTTGTTACTAAACATAGATATAAAACTATTTGCGAAAATTCTTACCAACCAACAGATTATCAGATATCATCCCAACAATTGTACATAATGATCAAGTAGGATTTGTCAGGGGCCAGAAAGGTGATTGATCTGATGCATAGCTTGTATCAGTGTATTCATTGCACTGGATGCTGAAAAAGCTTTTGATCAGCTGCATTGGAACTTCCTCCTTGCGGTATTTAAAAAAACTTAAATTCACACTCTTTTTCCTCATGGCAGTTAAAGCGTTCTATAGTAACCCAGCAGCGAAGGTCACTAACAGCAGCTTTATATAATCCACCCTCAACATATCCAATGGCTCTAGACAGGGGTGCCACCTGTCCCCCCTACTGTACATACTAGCTGTAGAACTGCTTACCACCTTGATCCACAACCATTCGCACATACATGGCATTCAAGTACACCAAAAGACATATAAAGGGACACTCTTTGTGTATGATATCCTCCTTATCCTACAAAAACCAGGGGAATCTCTGCTAGCTTACTCTAAGATACCAGAAGCATATAGCCGATGTTCATACTACAAGCTGAATGTAACAAAAACACAAGCTATGGGAATTAACATCCCTCGAACAGCCTTAAAAACCCTCAAACAGACCTTCCAATATGTCTGGAGGACTGATTATCTAACTCTTTGGGGGATCAAACTTACAGCCTTCATTACTAACCTGTTTAAAGTAAACTATATGGGCCTGCAAAATCAAATTAAAACACTCTTACCTAGTTGGAACAACAAATTTATATCATGGTCGGGTCATGGCCACTGTTAAGCTGGTGGTACTGCCTAAATACCAGTATTTTTAGGACACTCCCAATTAGAATTCCAACCCATTACTTCACAGAATCGCAGCAAACCATTAACAAGTTTGTCTGGGCTGATAAAAGGCCACAAGGTTCAGCATCCATCCTACACTGCTACTTTACCAAGGGAGGAATGAGCTTACCAAATGTAAAATACTATTAACTAGCAGCCAACATCAGCCCGTTGGCGACGGCACAGACACAAACCCCCACCCCCCCCCCACAGTGGGTGAGTCTTGAATAGACTGTAGCGCAGGGGCACCACTTTTCCTCCTTGATGTGGCTTCCCAATCATCCCTGACCTAAAAATACAATCATGCTTCCCACGACTATACTAACACTGTAGATATGGAACACGCACTGGCATAAATTTTGTATGGAGGCTGAGGTGAGTGAATGTGCTGAGGGAGATGGGTGCTGAGATGGAGGGGGATGGGTGCTGAGGTGGTTGCTGAGGGAGATGGGGGCTGAGGTGGAGTGGGGCATGGGAGATGAAGTAGATGCTGGGGGAAAGGGAGGATGGGGTGCGTGAAGGGGGAGATGGGTGCTGAGGTGTGTGGAGGGGGCATGGGAGTAAGGTGGGTGCAAAAGGTGGAAGAAGGCATGGGAGATGAAGTGGGTGCTGGGGAGATGGGTGCTGAGGTGAAGGGGGCATGGGGGCTGAGGTGTGTGCTGAAGTGGTGGGAGGTATTGGGCTGTGGGAGATAAGTGCTGAGGTGGAGGGGGCATGGGGGCTGAGGGAGATTGGTGGTGATCCATCAGGTCTGGTGTGGACCTCTCCGTATGTACGATAGCTATTGCCAGTCTGAGTTCCTTACGTGTGGCTACTTGAAAAGATCAGTGTCTCAAGTAGCTCAGAGGGGGGCTGAGGTGAGTGAAGGGGGGATGGGTGCTGAGGTGTGTGGAGGGGGCATGGGACTAAGGTGGGTGCAAAAGGTGGAAGAAGGCATGGGAGATGAAGTGGGTGATGGGGGAGAGGGGGGCTGAGGTGAGTGAAGGGGGATGGGTGCTGAGGTGTGTGGAGGGGGCATGGGAGTAAGGTGGGTGCAAAAGGTGGAAGAAGGCATGGGAGATGAAGTGGGTGCTGGGGAGATGGGTGCTGAGGTGAAGGGGGCATGGGGGCTGAGGTGTGTGCTGAAGTGGTGGGAGGTATTGGGCTGTGGGAGATAAGTGCTGAGGTGGAGGGGGCATGGGGGCTGAGGGAGATTGGTGGTGATCCATCAGGTCTGGTGTGGACCTCTCCGTATGTACGATAGCTATTGCCAGTCTGAGTTCCTTACGTGTGGCTACTTGAAAAGATCAGTGTCTCAAGTAGCTCAGAGGGGGGCTGAGGTGAGTGAAGGGGGGATGGGTGCTGAGGTGTGTGGAGGGGGCATGGGACTAAGGTGGGTGCAAAAGGTGGAAGAAGGCATGGGAGATGAAGTGGGTGCTTGGGAGATGGGTGCTGAGGTGAAGGGGGCATGGGAGCTGAGGTGTGTGCTGAGGTGGTGGGAGGTATTGGGCTGTGGGAGATAAGTGCTGAGGTGGAGGGGGCATGGGGGCTGAGGGAGATTGGTGCTGAGCTGGAGGGGGAATGGGGCTGAGGTGCGTGTTGAGGTGGAGGGAGCATGGGGCTGAGGGAGATGGGTGCTGAGGTGGAGGGGACATGGGGGCAGAGAGATGGGTGCTGAGGTGGAGGGGACATAGGGTTGAGGGAGATGGGTGCTGAAATGGAGGGCATGGGGCTGAGGTGGAGGGGGGCATGAGGCTGAGGTGTGTGCTGAGGTGGAGGGGACATGGGGCTGAAGGAGATGGGTGCTGAGGTGGAGGGACATGGGGCTAAGGGAGATGGGTGCTGAGGTGGAGGGGCATGGGGGCATGGGGCTGAGGTGTGTGCTGAGGTGAAGGGGGCATGGGGCTGAGGGGAGATTGGTGCTGAGCTGGAGGGGGCATGGGGCTGTGGTGTGCCCAGGTGGAGTGGGAATGGGGCTGAGGTGTGTGGATGAGGTGGAGGGGGGGCATGGGGCTGAGGGAGGTGGGGCTGAGGGAGATGGGTGCTGAGGTGGTGGGGCATGGGGCTGAGGGGATGATGAGTGCTGAGGTGGAGGGGGGCATGGGGGTGAGGGAGATGGGTGCTGAGGTGGAGGGGACATGGGGCTGAGGGAGATGGGTGCTGAGTTGGAGGGGGCATGGGTGCTGAGGGAGCAGGATTGCTGTCAGGTCTCAGTAGGTAAGGGGACACCTGAGGGGCAACATATCATGTTAAATTGTGGTGGAGGGGGTATGGGGGCTGAGGGAGATTGGTGATGAGCTGGAGGGGGCATGGGGCTGAGGTGTGTGCTGAAGTGGAGGGGGCATGGGGCTGAGGGAGATGGGTGCTGAGGTGGAGGGAGCATGGGGGCCAAGGGAGATGGGTGCTGAGCTGGAGGAGGAATGGGGCTGAGGTGTGTGCTGAGGTGGAGGGGACATGGGGGCCGAGGGAGATGGGTGCTGAGGTGGAGGAGGCATGGGGCTAAGGGAGATGGGTGCTGAGGTGGAGGGGGCATGTGTTCCCTATTAAGGGTTAATAAGTATATAGGGGTGTATATAAAAAATACCCCTCTCTGTCTCATTAGAGATATCTTTGCCAGAAGCTCAAGGAAGCAGGCTGAAGGGTCAGTGTTAGGACACGCTTAGGGGAGTCTGCCTTGACGTTGGCAGGCGGGCATACCCTCCAATGGCCATCGGAGCAACTAAATGACCTCCATTTGTCTAAATATACATAGGGATTAAGGAGAGGGTGCAGGTAACTTTTTCTTTTCTTTGTTATTAATATCTTTATATCTGCAAATTGCTTTCTCTAGTATAGTCTTGTTTTATTTTTATTTTTTTATAGTTCTTTTATAGCAGCTCAGATTCATGCCTAATTATTGTAAAATGAACAGGTAGAACATCTTGACATCTTGTCTGTTTTGTTTCCTTTCCTTCTATAATTCTACAAAGTAATAAAGTGAGGTTAACAACATTATCATGATGGTGTCAAGGAACAAGGAAATACAAGTAAGAAGGAATGAAGGCGGACGTAAAGAAAAGCGAGGGGTACAGGGTCAGACAAAATAAAAGGAAGGAAGTCTGATTTAAGAATAGAAAAATACATTTCCTAAAACAGAAATATTGAGATGGTGTGGGAAGAAAGGAAATGGGTCACACATATATAGACCATGAAAGAGAGATAAGTTATGTTAATATTGGTTTATTTTTTTAAAGGTTGGGTGTGGGAGAGAGTTCCAAAGGTCTCCAAGTATGTTACTGAGACAGGAACAGTTTATTTTGGCAATAAATGTGAGGTTTCAGTAACTCTGTGGACACTTCTTGCTTGTCAATATCTGGCTATCAGGATTTTAGTACTAACAAGAACATTATCAAGCAAAGGCCTATGTAACCATGTGACGGCTTGTAAATTCAATAGTGAGAAAGCGGATTTCAAAGTTCTGTTGGGGACATTGGTGGTTTATTTATTTATTACTGGTATATTATAAAGCGCCAACAGATTCCGCAGCGCTGTACAATTAGTGGAGAACGTACAATATACACAGACAAATACAAGAGGTAGAGAGTCGAGGAGACCCGTTGATCACCACAGTGAGCCTTTGGCTCATATTTGGTTTGCCCTTGTACGAATGTGAGTGAAAGGGGGATATTTATCAAAGTGTTCTGTCCTAAAAGTGAACCTAAAATGTAAAAGTGGAGGGGTCAGCAATGAAACGTGCATGCTGGTACCACTGGTTTCCATGGTGATTGCCCAACTTTTAGACATTTTAGACCACTGTATAGAACAAAACATTTTGATAAATCTCCTGCACAATTTAAATGTGTTGGCGAATTGCAAAGGTCCACCACTGTGCATCCACAACATAGAGTGAAATCTGCATTAAACTGAAGTATGACGCGGGAACTAAGAAAGGGCCTTGGCCAGTCGAGCTGGGTTTTGTTATTATTATTTATTAATTTATATAGCGCAAACTTATTCCGCACCACTTTGCACTGTTATAAAGGGGGAAGGGGCATATGTAAGATTTAGTATTTTAAATTGACTCCCTTACAGGAAGCCAATGTAAGCATCGAGGCGTAAGAGGAGCAACAGGAGAGAAAAATCAGTCTGGCAGCAGCATTCATAACAGATTTTACCGAGGTAGTACGGCTTCGGGGGAGACCAATTAGGAGAGAATTACGGTAATCAATGCAAGAAATTACTAGAGAATGAGCATGTTTGCTTACTAATGGTAAAGTGGTATAACTTTGTTTAAAAAAAGTTTTACAGAAGAGAACATTGAATAAAAATAAACAAATAAATGATTTACTGGGTTAATAATGTTTCTTTATCTCATAAATGTAATCTATTCCTTATGTTACTTGCTCTTGCAAATGATGTGGAGTCAAAACCTGGACCCCCAGCTAATTCTAGTCTCAATCTCCCCACTCAAAAAGGCATCTCTTTTGTGCACTGCAACATCCATAGCTTACTCCCTAAACTGGATGCACTGCAAGCCTGGTGTTCCCATTACAAACCAAAAATCAGTGTGCTCTCGGAATCATGGTTAACGACTAAAATACCAGAGTCCGCCATTGCAATACAGGGTTATTCGTGTTTTAGGAGTGACAGAGCAAGGAGAGGAGGAGGCATTGTTATTTATGTTGACAAGTCCATAAAATTTACTCCTTTAAAAAACTATAACTCCCCTTCTGCCTTTGATTTCCTTTCTGGCACAATTGAAAACCTTTTCACTAAAACCATAATTGTTGCTGGAATCTACTGCCCACCTAGCTCTCTGGTGCACTCCCTGTGCACTAAGTGAAACTGTAGCTCAAAACCAAAAAAGTGAACTGTTGGTTTTTGGAGATTTTAATATTGATTGACTGAATCCGAAAAATATTAAATCATGTACGCTGTTTAAGACTTTGCAGCTAACACAATTAATTTCCTCCCCAACTTGCGTTAATATTAAAAGCCAAAACCATACCTTGCTCAGTTGGATTCTCTCCAGTGGTCCTGACAGAATCCATGAGGCGGGTGTTCTCCCTAACAGTTTCAGTGACCACTGTCTAGTGTACTGCATACGCAAAATAAAGGCCACTAAATCCCCTCCCAAAATTATAATCACAAGGTCTTTAAAAATTTTTAATCTTGAATCTTTTTTAAATGATCTCAAGAACATACCATGGCACAGATTCGGCCTAATACCAGATCTAGACTCTGCAATTGCATTTTTTCAGTCCGAGCTCTTGCGTGTTTGGAATTTGCATGCCCCTCTGCGTAAAGTGCAACTAAAAGGGATACACCTGCCCTGGTTAACAGCTGACCTCATTCAAATGTACCAGTTTAGAGATTCACTGTGGTCAAAGTTCAAGCGTACTGGCTCCATGAACGATCACTGTACTTACAGACAATGGAAAAATGCATGCACAAAACAAACAAAAATGGCAACACCCCCTAGATGTAGAGATGCCTTTAATAATAATTTTGTTGGATGTGTTACCACCCTGGTTGCCAAGATAACAAATTACACTCATTTTCAGACCACAAATAAAGATCAGGCCCTGACAAAACTTCAAAATCCTCATATAGAGAAATTCAGTTTTAGACCTGTGCCTGTTAGTGTCATTAATAAACATCTTAATAAGTTAAAAATGAAAAACCAGTGTGGACCAGATCAAATCCCAGGAATATTGCAGAAGCTCAGTGTGCCAGCAATTGCTAAACCTGTCAGTACCCTTATCAATGATTCCCTGGTGTCAGGATACATACCCAAACTTTGGAAGACTGCAAAAGTTGTACCTATCCATAAAAGTGGTGACAATACTTTGGTATCTAAGTATCGCCTGATATGATTGCTACCTGTATTGTCAAAAATCTTGGAAAAATGTGTCCACATGCAACTATGTGAATATTATCAACGATCAAATTATCTGACCCCTGATCAATCAGGCTTTCTTTCAAATCACTCAACTTCGCCTGCCCTATTAAAAGTTTGCAATGACATCCAAATTGGCATGGAACAAGGAATCTTAAAGGAATACTATAGTCACCTAAATTACTTTAGCTAAATAAAGCAGTTTTAGTGTATAGATAATTCCCCTGCAATTTCACTGCTCAATTCACTGTCATTTAGGAGTTTGTTTCTGTTTATGCAGCCCTAGCCACACCTCCCCTGGCTATGATTGACAGAGCCTGCATGAAAAAAAAAAGGAAACAGATAGTGCAACAAATGCTAATGCCGGTCATTGATTATGGGGATGTAGTGTATGCATCCGCACTGCAAACCCACCTTAATAAACCTAATACGTTATATAATTCGTTCTGCTGCTTTGTTCTAGAATGTAATTACACCACTGTGACATGCTAAAAGAGCTAAACTGGCTGACGCTGGAATCCCGCCGCACTCTTCTTCATCTTTCCAGCCTTGTGCAAAATAGCATTTCTGGGAAGCTCCAACCCTACTTGAGTAGAATGCTCTCCCCAGCTGTTCCCACCTCCTATAACCTCCGATCCAGTACTAGCATATTATTTAGCATACCGCAAAAAAAAAAAAGTGGCTCGATCCTCTTTTTCCTACAGAGCACCGCAATTATGGAATAACCTCAGGGACACAGTCAAATCTTCATTCAATCTAAAATCTTTTAAGAGATCTATGGCAATATACCTCAGCACAGAATGAACCTGTCATGGTGGAATATATTTATTACTTGTTATGCATTAAATTTATATGTGTGTCTTGTAACAATGCAATGTTTTGTGGACAAAGACCCAGGACATACTTGAAGACGAGAGAAATCTCAATGTATCCATGCTGGTAGAATATTTTATAAATAAATAAATACATTTCCCTTTTCATATTTTTCAACTTGCATGCACCCCAAACCCCCATTAGATGGCAGCATTGCTTCTCTTCAGGTGTAACCAAGTCAATGACTTTTGGTGAGTTATCTTTTAATTTGCAAGTAATGTTTTGCCAATAAACCTAACACAAATTTTTCTTGTGTATCACTCTGAGATCTCTGTAGTCTCGTTAAATCAATTACTTCAAAGGGAAAGTAGAAATAGTCGAGGAGCATTCTGGCTTATTTCATTCTATTTGTTCTATCACCAGTTGATTAAATAAAGAAGAGAAAACGGTCACTTTGTATTTTGTGTACTTCTCATTTACATTTTGTAGACACAAGTTTTAAGAATGAGAAAAGACAAAGTCAGGAAGGAAATGTCAGATATTTTTATTATGTATATATAATACAGTGTATTTGTATATTGGACAAATTTAGAATTTCATGGACACTACACTTTTTCTTTTTACTTGAATTTACAGTGTGTTGATTTTGTTATTTTTTTCTATTTTTTTCTAATCTTTTAGAACAAGCATGTCAAACTCAAAGTCTAGCATAGGCCACATAAACAAGGTTTAAGTTTATGTGTACCGCAAACAAAAAACAACCCTTACATTTTCATAGAAACGTAGGTTTATATTGAAAAGTACAGTATAAAAAAAAACCTGCACCCCCCTCCACTAAACCACAGCACCCCCTCTATTAAATCCCAGTCCCCCCTTCTACTAAATCTCCCCCCCCCCCATATACTAAATCCCAGCACCACCCTCTGGCTAACAAGCAAACTCCACTCACATTGCCGCTGCCAGTATGCGACTTAGGAGTCCAGCCTTTGGTATACCCCAAATGGCGCCGTCTGCACCCTGTGCCAAATCTGATCCTCCCGCTACTTCTTGAAACCCTGTGAAGGTGGAGCACGTTGATTTCATGTCAGAATGTGACGTGGCGTTGTGTGCCTCTATGCACCTCCAGGTACTCCACTGTCCAGTCGCAGCCAATCCAACACTGATCAACACACACACACTGACAGACACACACTCACTGACAGACACACACACACTGACAGACACTGACAGACACACACTCACTGACAGACACACTCACTCTCTGACACACACTGACAGACACACACTCACTGACAGACACACACACACTCACTGACAGACACACACAGACAGACACACACTCACTGACAGACACACAGAGAGACACACACATGCACACTGACACACACAGACATACACACTCACTGACAGACACACAGACACTAACTGACAGACACACACACACACTGACAGACACAGACAGACACACTCACTGACAGACACACACACTCACTGACACACACTGACAGACACACACTCACTGACAGACACACACACTCATTGACAGACACACAGAGACAGACACACACTCACTGACAGACACACACTCACTGACAGACACACAGAGACAGACACAAACTCACTGACAGACACACACACTCACTGACAGACACACACAGACACACACACACACACACTGACACACACAGACATACACACTCACTGACAGACACTCACTGACACACTCACTGACACACACACATACACACACGCACACACTCATTGACAGACACACACTCACTGGCAAACACACACACTCACTGACAGACAAACACTCACTGACAGACACACACACACTCACTGACAGACACACACAATGACAGACAGACAGACACACACACACACACTGACAGACACACACACACACACACACACACATTTACACATTCTTGCACACACATCATTTTATTTACTGCTCCCTACCTTTGGGAGCTGGTGTGGGCCCTCTTCTATCTGAAGATCTCCTTCCTGCTCTTTACTGCTCCCTCGCACGCAATTTAATGATGCCGGGTGCCGGAATATGATGTCATATTCCGGCACCCAGCATCACTACAGACGGCGCGCATGAGGGAGCAGTGAGGAGTAGGAAGGCTGAGCTCCCTCGCTGCCACCAGGAACCTCTCCTCCCCGGCCAGGTAACTTTTAGCAGAGTAGGCACCTGCAATGTGGACAAAGCAGGTGCCTACTCTGCTTTAACACTAAACATGCACTCGCGGCTCTCCGGGCCGCAAAGATGACCATGGGCCGTGAGTTTGATATGCTTGCTTTAGCGGATAGCATGCATATAGATTAATTAGGTAATAGTTACAATAATTGTAATAATTTTAAACACTATTTTATTGCCCTACTTTACTTTCTCCTACCTTCATTTGCTTTAAGTGCTTAATTTCTGTTTTTGTTTTTTTCTTGTTTTTGTCTACACAAAAAGAGATTGTAAAGCAAATTGCTAAATTTAGGCTAAACATATGATATGGAGAATTTTTTCAGTTCGGCTAGAGTTATAGCTTGACTTTAGCCTATGTCGAACCCCAAAGTGTTTTACCATGAAATATACATTGGGAATTTTTTTTGTAAACTTTTTAGTTTTATACTATGTCCTGATTCCCTAACCTTCTCCAGACAATGTTTTAAGTTCGAATAATGAAAAAAGGTGTGATTTTATTCAAATGTCAGTTAAATAATTCTAAGTAAACAGTTTCATTTTTGTACATACAACAAATGCAGATAAAATATTCTAATTAAAGCAAATTCACAATAGAGCACATTCTTAAGTACCCCAGGCATTATTGCCCAGAATTCACTCCTATATACTGTCATCAAGATAAAAATCAGCAAGTCAAGACTGATTTGAATGTCAATCGCTCTACTCAGACTACACCCAAGATTGTGGCTGATTTCAGAGGGATGAATATATTAACATTAATGTATAAATCCTGCCCCAGGAACGTACTTGATAAAAAACAAAACAAAAACAAACATCCAATATAAATTATATTAGAGGCATTCGGGACACCAATTATTTTCCCTGAGTACTACCATTTGGGAGACTACACATCATACCGTGAATAATGCAAAAAATAATACCCAATAATGTGCTTGATTTCACGGTTGTTGGTACAATGTAGTCGCTATGTAAGAAAATTACCATTTTAGTCCGTATGCCATGCTTGTCAGTATCCCCTGATACCGACCACCACTTAGGATATACCATGACATAACCTGGACAAAACTACAGATAACATGCTTATAGAAAGATTGTAGGACTTCGTTTTACATAAATATAGATGTATAGAAAGTTTGTACTTAGCTTATCTTTTTCTCTTTACACCTAAATGATGCAGGTGTAAGGCAGCAGGGAGGAGAGAAGCAAGGTGTAAGCTGCTGCAGACTCCACACACATCAGTCTCATTCAGCAGCATCCAAAGCGAACCACCCTTCTGTAGACACAAGGTATCCTAACATGAGGGTGGCTCCAAATATAAAAATGATGACATGTATGTGTGTATCTGTGTGTCAAAGTGTATGTGTGTTTATGTATCTGTATGTCAGTATGTGTATCTAAGTGCGTGTATGTGTCAGTGTGTGCATCTGTGTGTTTATGTGTGTCAAATTGTGTGTATGTGTCAGTATGTGTATGTGTATATGCCAGTGCATGTATCTGTGTATGTGCATCTGTGTCAAGGTGTGTGTATGTGTGTGCATCTGAGTATATGTTCGTGTGCCAGTGTGTGTAACTGTGTGTCAGTGTGTATATCTGCATGTCAAGGTGTGTTTATTTCTCTTTGTGTGTATCTGAGTATATGTTCGTGTACCAGTGTGTGTAACTGTGTGTCAGTGTGTATATCTGTGTGTGAAGGTGTGGTAATTTCTCTTTGTGTGTATCTGAGTGTTCATGTATGTGCTAGTATGTGTAACTGCATGTCAGTGTATGTTTCTGTGTGTCAGTGTGTGTATCTGAGTGTGTGTGTGTATCTGTGTGTAAATGTGTGTATCTGTGAATGTGTAGATGTATATGTGTGTCATTGTGTGAATCTGAGTTTGTCTGTATGTGCCAGTGTGTATATCTGTGTGTATGTGTATCCGTGTGCCATGGTATGTGTATGTGTATCTGTGTGTCAGTGTATGTATATGCCAGTGTGTGTATCTGTGTGCCAGTGTGTGTATGCTCACTGTGTGTATCTGAGTGTGTGTGTAACCGTGTGTCAGTGTGTGTATATGTATCTGTGTTTCAAATTGTCTATATTTGTCAATATGCGTTTCTATGTGTCAGTATGTGTATCTGTTTGTGTGTGTATCTGTGTGTATCTGATTGCTTGTGTATGTGCCAGTGTGTGCATCAGTGTGTCCGTGTGTATCTGAGTGTCATGGTGTGTGTATGTGTCACTGTGTGTATCTTAGTGTGTGTGTATCTGTGTGTGTGTATCTTTGTGTGTCAAGGTGTGTATGTATAAGTTTGTGTATCTAAAGTGTGTATATGTGCCAGAGTGTTTATCTGTTTATCAGTGTGTGTTTCTGTGTGTCAAGTTGTGTGTATGTATCAGTATGTGTATGTTCCAGTGTGTGTGTCTGTGTATGTGTATCTGTGTGTCAAGTTATGTGTAAGTGTCAGTATATGTATGTGCCAGTGTGTGTATTTGTGTATGTGTATCTGTGTGTCAAGGTGTGTGTATGTGTGTGTATCTGAGTGTTCGTTTGTGTGCCAGTGTGTGTAACTGTGTGTCAGTGTGTATATCTGTGTGTCAAGGTGTGTTTAATTTTTTTGTGTGTATCTACATGTTCATGTATGTGCCAGTGTGTGTAACTGTGTGTCAGTGTGTATCTGTGTGTCAGTGTGTGTATATTAGGGGGTGTGTATCTGTGTGTCAATGTGTGTATATTATTATATGAGTGTGTGTGTGTATCTGTGTGTTAGTGTGTTTATCTGTGTATGTGTATCTGTGTGTCAAGGTGTGTGTATGTGTATTTGTGTGTCAGTGTATGTATGTGCCAGTGTGTGTATCTGTGCATGTGTGTGTGTATGTCTTAGTGTGTGTATCTGAGTGTATGCGTGTATGTGACAGTGTGTTTAACTGTGTGTCTGGGGATCTATCTTTTCACCACTCTTGTGCTGGGGGGGGGAGTACAATCCTTTTTGCATCAGGGCCCTCTCTACTTTAGTTCTGAAACTGCTATAAGCTTCATTGAAACTTTGAAAAATCTCAAATGTTCTCTCACTAAACATAATTATTTTGTAGCATTGAAATATATGCACAGGATTATTCACTAAATTCTGAACTTTCATGAATTAAATCCAAATGGCAAAACTGAGGCAAAAATAGCTAAGCTGTAACTATGCCTGAGTTAGAGAATTTATCCAGATCAACTATTTTTTATATTCAGATTTAATTAGCAAAAAAAATGGAGCTTAAGGGATAACCCTGATAATTAACCAAAGTGAGAATTGTCAGGAATTCAAACTTAATTTAAGTCCTGAAAAAGCCAAAATGAAAAAAGAATTGACTTGATATTTTTTTTCTATTTCAGCTTTTTGTGGCCTAGATTTTAAAAATCGCTTTGCTTTCCTGGCACTTCTAACTGTAGTGAATAATGCTGTCAATTTAGATGTAACATCTAGACACATTTAAAACAAAAAACAAACAAAAAAAACACATGACTTGATATGATTATGCTTGTATGACTGATAAGATTATACATTGCATAAGCCTGCCTCAACAACAAACCTTATTTTTGGCATTTTGACAGGTCCAATTCTATGTTCCCCTAAGGACAGTTTTTATGAGGTTAACTTAAACTACTCTGTCACGTCTCAGTATTTGATAAAGTTATAATCTTTCTGAAAAACAAATGCTGGCTGTGTTAAAATCTCATTTAAATCCCAAAACAAAACAAAGATTTTTAGGGACCCTGTCGTATGGACAAAAGGTGACAAAAGCGGAACTTCACCATTACCTTTTGTCCAATCCCAACAATGATCACAAGTGATGGCAGAGGGATTCAGGCATTGTCTTTTTCATCGTGAGACGGGATCTATGGAGGCTCTGAGAAGCTCTATGGTGCTGTGGGATCCTTCATGGACCTTAGTTTTGTACTGTCGTATATGCATGATAGTACAGAAATGATCGGCTACTGGCAGATGAAATACCAGGAGTTGAAGAGCGCATGCTGAATGAAGATAATGGCAACCATGAGGGATAGCTCCCGGTAAATAAAACCTACCTTTGGCTTCACCCCACAGCCACCAAACCTTAACCGGAGACGTCACCTTTGGGGGTCTTTGCAAAAACAACCTCTCAAAAGTGAGAGGCTTACTCTAGTTACACAAGTTATTTATCCTCATGAGGTTCTCTAGAGTAAAAGATTTTAATAGGGCCTTTAATGAGATGCCAATAATAGGGAGGGATGAAGGTCAATGCTCCCATATAATATACAGAACCGAAAGGCCACTTTCAACATGCATACAGACCTATACTTTCTCTCTTTCTGTGTGTCTGTCACACACACGCTCTCTCCCCGCACACACACACATGCGTAGGCAACATTTTGCTAAAATGTGCTTTGCAGTCATGATATCAACATCATGCATTTTTATACTTATATTAATCATTTACCCACACAGTGTTTTCATTTGATCCTCCAATGCACTCAAGTTACTTCAATGCATTTATATTAATTAAACGTAATTAAAAACATGGTTTGATTGAGCCCTCGGAGAGGCAGTATGTTGTGAAGTAATAAATATTGTAAAGATTATCTATAAATGCATGAGGTTGGTTCTAAAAATAACATGATTTCCAGGAACGAAAGAACACTAAATAGAAAGATTAGATGTTCTAAAAGCTCATTTTCCCTACACACAGGATGGTTCTAGCATATTCCAACAATTTTCTGATGTTTGTATTGTTTTTCTTTCTTCAATTTCCTCCAAGTGCGCCCGAGTCTATTTCAATTTGACCAAAACATTTTATTAGCTTATAGTTAAAAAGGCATATTGGGAGCTTCAGAGCACAGGAACATTTCCAATCTTCTTTTATTAATATACTGACAGTGAAACAGAAATTGTTATTGGAAACATGATTTAAACCCTTTGCTTGGAGCAGTTAATGAGTCATGTTTAACTGGTGTTTTAATGTTAGGATAGAATGTGATAAAGAGGCAACCTTTCCGTATGTGAGACAGTGGTCTGTCCTGTTCCCACATAATCCGACAAATCATTCTTATACTTTATTCTTGTTACGTCTGTATTATTTGTAGCGAAATCATATGGTCTTTGGATTAATAAAATGACTAGCATGCTAATAATAATCACCACGAATTACTATTATTCTCTTATTCAGACTTAAAACAATTTAGTTTTTTTTTTTACTACATTAGAAACTCAGATTGGAGCTGACATTTTTTGTAACTTTGTTTCCATAAATGTAACAGTTTCTATGAGAACACACTGTGATTAAAGGGATTTTGTAGGCCAGTGGTTCCAATTAATTTTTCCCGTTGAACCGTTTGACATATTGTATTATCGTGGACCCCCCACCTCCCCCCTAAAAAAATAATATTTTGTGCCGTTGTGTAAACCTTTCCATGAGCAGAGCATAATATCTTATTTTTTTTGCAAATTATGTTTTTTTTTTTTTTTACTATATATGCACACACACTAATTTCTACAGACAGTAAACAGATTGTAGTACTTAGGAGCTGGTGTGTTTTTGTGTGTAGAGTTGGTGTTTGTATGTAATTTTATCGATTTAATACACGGATGTGTTTGTATGGAATGTTAGCATTTAAGTGCAGAGGTGTATTAGGATGTAGTGTTGGATTTTAAATGTGGATGTACATTTGTGGGTAGTATTGACGTTTGAGTATTTGTATATATTTTGGAGTTAGAGTTCAGGGGTGTCTTTTTATGTCATGTTTGTGTTTGCAGGAGTGTGTGTTGTGTTGGTGTTTGATTGCTGGGATGTCTGTACGTGTACTGCCACATACATACTTACACATTAACAAACAGAAACACACCGACACATACACAGTCATATACACACAAGCACATACACACACAGACACACACACTGATACAGATACACACACCTTGACATACAGGAGTCCTGTTTAGCGATACCCATAAGGTGGCCCTATATGCTTGGGCCACCCGATGGGCAAATCTCCGCGGAACCCCAATTTTGTTCTTGGGGAACCCAGGTGGAAAACACTGCTGTAGGCACCCAGACCATTTCATTTTAGTGAAGTGGACTGGGTGCTATGTCCCTGTAGTGTTAACCCGCAGGAACAGCTGTTTTTACGTTTGCAGGGTCTAAATTTCTCTAGTGGCCATGCAATAGCCATCTAAAACTTGACTATTTCAATCAGATGGTCAGACACCATCTGATTGGCACAGTGCAGTGTTTTGCCTTGTATGTGCACCAGTTCCATTGTTTCCCTATGTCAAAGCATTGGATTGGCTGAGATTATCGAACTCAATGATATCTGTCAAGAAGGCAGAGCATCCCCATGGTAAAACTCGCCCTTCCAACCCTCATATGGTGGAGAGACATTAATACAGTAAAAAAAAGAAAAGAAAAACTATAGTGGTAGGAATATATGTTTATATTCCTAATGCTATAGTAACGCTATCAAATGGCCAACAGAGCCTTGTAAAAACCATTACCAATTAGCTTTTCCTTTAGATCCCAAAAAATCACGGTGGACAGCTTTCCAAGGAAGCATACATGACATAAATAGATGTCACTAAAATACATACTTCGTTCCTGTCACTGCCAGCACCATCATTATGCCACGTATAACACCCACCCCAACTCCTACCTTTCTCCAGTCTAACTTCAACATAATTGGATACTCTTAGGATCACAAGTGGTGAACACATTCCTCAAGAAGGCGACACTATAGATTCTTGGTCTATGCATCGGCTTCAGGATGTGGGACATTTTTCACTTAATTCCTCTATGTCAAACTGTAAAACCCACTTGCTAGAGGAAAAAGCACAGCAACTACAGTGCATGCACCATAGTGCTGTGATGGAGAGCAGGATAATTATCTGTAGGAGGGTTATCCTGATTTTTACAGTTTTTTTTAGTTTGTGGTTGAACCAAAGCTGAGAATTATTTAGCAGATGGGGAACATATCTTCATATAGTTTGAGTACCATGAAAGATATTTGTAAGAAAAAAATTAATTATGGTAGGGTCCTAGAGTGTGATTTGTTCAGAGGAACTCCTCCTAGTGGTAGAATATGTGCTAGGCTGTGATTTATAGTTTGCAAGATAAAAGGAAAAATATTGCACTTGGCAACCTCTTCTGTGTATAAAGCACAATGGATTGCACATAGGGCTGGTGCAAGGATTTTTGCCGCCCTAGGCAAACACAAATTTGCCTCCCCCATATGCTCTGCCCACCATGTGACATCACAATGCCCCTCCCATATGATCTGCCATATGAGCCAACGCCAGGGCTGCACACAGTGTTTTTTCTCTAAAAAGGCAGTGTGTTTACATTAAAAAGGCTGCAGGGACAGGCTATAGACACCAGAACCACTATATTAAGCTGTAGTGGTTCTGGTGACTATAGTGTCCCTTTAATGTGAGAAAATTTAGAGTTTGATGTCACTAATAATATACTGGATTGCCTACTTACCAACAGATGAGGACAAGAGGATAAAGATGGGCTCCACTGGTCTGGCTCCACTGGTCTGGTGTTAAAACAGGCTCTCTTGAACATTCTATAGGCATTGCTTGGCAGCACAACCAAGTGGCGATGAATGCACACAGGGTGAAGGGGTGTTGCTTTGGGTTAAAAGTTATTTGGCTGTTTTAATGGAGTAACTCCGTATGAATAAGAGGCAAAATACACATACGGATGTTGTGTAAAGACTTGAACAAGATTTGATGTTTTATAATGTTTTCACTGTAGGAAAATACAGTATTTGTCTATAAATGAGAGATACTTAAGAAAATTACAATGTCTAAAAGCGCAAACATCAAATGTTGTTAAACAGACTCTTAGTAAGTACCCTCAGCTGTGATGAATCTGCTGGTCAAAGGGAACAATTGGAGGTGTAGACTTTCAAGAACTTCATTCTGAATCCCTAAATCCCTAAGACCCTAATCATATAGAGTTTTACAAGTCA
Organism: Pelobates cultripes; assembly: GCA_933207985.1. Taxonomy (NCBI): domain Eukaryota; kingdom Metazoa; phylum Chordata; class Amphibia; order Anura; family Pelobatidae; genus Pelobates; species Pelobates cultripes. Next base: position 337,258,469 of record OW240913.1, read on the forward strand.
GTAGTTCTTTGTTTTACAGGCAAACAGTGCAGAGGTGCCATAATTTGACCCCTTATTCTGCATTTTGTCAACCTTGAACAGCATTTATTGGTTGAACATGTCAGTGGATTCACTCTGCTAACAGATGCAAACGAATATAGACAGGATTCATACTGCTAATGCGGAAGTCTAAATGCAAAATGTGGAGAAAGCGGCTTGGCCGAGGTACCCTCAGTTTGTGTCACATGAAAACATTGTGACACCAAGTAAGTCTTACTAGTGTTGGCTGACCAAGCCTGGAGCCCTTTAGTTGCCTCTTGATAAGCCCCAAGTCACCTGAAATTGTAGAAGAAGGCGCTATTTCTTGTTCAGTAGTACTATTTTTTAACATTGTGGTAGAAATTGCAGATTTTCCAATATGTATTTCTTCTATTCCCCTCAGTTATGTAATTAGAAATATGGCGCAGTGGTGGGGGCCTGTAGGGAGGACAGTAGGTCCCCCCCCTCAATCTTATTTAGGGCCCCAACCCACCGCTCAGGGATGTGGGCCGGGGGGGAGGACAGTAGTTCCCCCCTTATTGTTATGTAGAGCCCCCACCCACCGCGCAGGGGTGGGGGTCGGGGTGGAGGACAGTAGGTCCCTCCCCGTCATTCTTATTTAGGGCCCCCACTTACCGCTCAGGGGAGGGCACTGGGGGGGAGGACAGTAGGTCCCCCCCTGATTGTTATTTAGGGCCCCCACCCACCGCGCAGGGGTGGGAGCCAGGGGGAGGAAAGTAGGTCCCCCTGTCATTCTTATTTAGGGCTGCCATCCACCGCTCAGGGGTGGGTGCTGGGGCGGGAGGACAGTAGGTCCCCCCCATTGTTATTTAGGGCCCCCACCCACCGTGCAGGGGTGGGGGCCGGTGGGGGGTAGGACTGTAGGTCCCACCCCCCTCATTGTTATTTAGGGCCCCCACCTGCCTCTCAGGGGTGAGGGCCGGGGGGAGGACAATAGGTCCCCCCCTTATTTTACTTTAGGGCCCCCATCTGGCGTTCAATTGCTTGGTTTGCTTGCCTTGTCGCGACAGGCCTGCACACGAGTCAAACACTTGTTGATTGGCTGCCCTGCAGCTTTTCAAAACATTAAATCGCAGAACACCGAACTCGAACCCGAACTGTTACTGAAATGTCCAGGTTCTGGGTAAAAAAATCGTAATGTTCGGTACGAACCCGAACTTTACAGTTCGGGTTCGCTCAACTCTAGTTACGATTAATCAAACAAAAGCCAGAGGATTAAATAGTAAATAAATATGGGTGAGAGGTATGAAATCCCTGGTCTTATTGTACCCAGGCAATGCCCATTGTGTGTGCCAATGTACGATTGGGTGGTATAACTAATAATTAAGAGGTGAAAGAGAAAGGTAATAGAAACAAAGTAACTTTCGCCTCTTGCAGGAGCCCAGATTAAAAAAAAAATTGCCTAAATTATGCATGTTTTTAGCGTTGAGTGCACAGAAATGAGCACGTTTATTTCAAACATTAGTTTAAAATTCAATAATAATATCTGATACTGCTGACCCATTTACAAATTCAGTTTTTATGCTCTATTAACTAATATGACGTTTTTTTCCAGGTGAAGAATCTGCTTTAAATTAAAAATAAATAAGACCCTAATGTGGTCTAATTTTCCAAACTAATCAAAGTTATTATGTATGATTATATTTTCATTAACATCAAAGTCTTCGCTTGGACATCAATGCAATCAAGAAAATTCCAGTACACTATTGAAATAAAAATATTCTATGCACAATGCTAATCTGTAGCACATTTGCTAGCTTTAGAATTCCTAAGCAATCAATCATTTACAAGAATACTCCTAAAAAAAAAACTCCATTTTGTTTTTGTTTTTCCACTTTGTATTTTTACATTTCCACACTAATTTGCTAAGTGCTACTGCTAAAAAGAGTTACACATGGAAGTCAGTATAAAGCTCCCTGATATTTATTTTTATGGCTCGCAAGCTGGTTTCTGAGCATAACTTAGCTCAGCCAATGGGGGCCTAGGAATTTCCAGCTCTCTGGTGCTAGTAGTTTAAGGCGGGGAGCATGACGGATCTGGGTCTTAAACCAGTGCCCATCCATGGTACAAGCTGCTTCAGGCATTAAGTAATTGGCCTTGTGGTGCCATCTTCAGCACTTCTTAGCTGTCTAAGTCTACTTTACAGGTGCACTGTGCCTTTACTATATGCCAAAATGGTACTAGCTGCATAGGCTCTTAAACCATATCCACTCAATGGTGCCAACATTTGTGGACTTTAATCAATCATCCTTTAAACTTAGAGCTACTGCAGACTGAAGCTGATCACTCCACGCATGGTGCCATTTTGTATCAGGCTTTAATTCCACTCTGTACCCTGTGAAGCAATTGTATTTAGAACATAAAACAAACTTCTCTAAGGCTGTTGTGCCAGTCCTTATGTGTAACCAGTGATAGTAACATGCAGACATTACAGCTGAAAGTACTCCTTCCTAGGGGGTTTATATCATGTTATGTTATCTCTACTTGAGCCCTGGCAAATCAATGAGTGCCATGTGAGCCGTGTCTATAATTAAATCAGGGTTTATGGAGTATTCTGGATTTTGCCTCCATTACAACCAATACATTTTATTTTTTGAGACAATTTTCTGCTTCTATATTGAAATCCATCAAGCTCTTTCTTTGAAATTATAGGGTTATAATTTTGGCATTCATTTGTTACATACTATTTTTTTTTTTAACTGAAAAATTTATACATTTTATTTTGGTTCAATAGACATTGCTCCAGATTTCTAATCCAAATTGCAATCTTGATGCACTTATTTACGTACATAAATACCATAAAAACAGCTCAAGTATTTCAAGCTAATTGATAAGTCAGTCAATATACTGTTAAATACTCCATCACTAATAAAGTTTTGTGTTTTATTATGATACATGTATTTTCCATTACAATAAAGTGCCACCTTCCCTTTTACCTCAATACTGATTTATATGAAATAAATAAATATATTATATTTCTCCAGGATTTTTTGCAATCCAGAATACATTTAAAATGTTCCATTTAGAATGGTGAGTTTTAAATTTCCAGTCTGGTTTGAGAGAGCTTCAAATAATGCATTTTATATGGGGGAGAAAATAATTTGAAAGGGGTTTTATTGCGTGGCATAATCTGAGAACATATATCGAATTACAGTATTTGTGCAAGGAAAATTTGATTAAGAGCGAGAGGAAAGTCCTTTTTAAAAATGTAATTTTATTTTCGAAAAGATAAGTTTCATAGATGTTTGTAAATGAGTATTTTATTACTAGCAAATAAACTTTATAGTTGAAAAATGATTTGTTTATCTAATGTTAAGTAGTAATTACATGCTTTAAATAGATAAAAATGCTGAATTTTACAACTTATTTATATAAAAGTTTCCTTTGTTAAAAAATGAATAATGAATAAAAGATGACAACGAAGACAAAATAATGGGGAGATTTCAGAAATTAATATTAGATTTAAAGTGTGATTTATTTTTTGGTATATTTTGTACATTTTATGAGAGACTGCTTGCAATTCCTATGTAGAGAGATATGCAACAAAACATTCTTTACTTGACCAACTTTAATAGGATGACAGAGATTTGAACCAAACCATTGGACAATAATTTGAGTCCAACAGCTTTATGTGCCATCTTGAACCATTTTTTCAGGATCCATGAGTCCATGACAGACACTTGGAAGAAGAACTCCTCCTTGAACAATCCAACATCTTGGACTGCTCTGTTGTTTCTGTTAAAAATAAGTGGCCATCTTTAATGTCAACTAAACTAAATTTCTGTATCTTTCAACGTTAAGGAGCAACTCATAAAATAGCTGCTACAAAATGGAAAATGTATTTTAACTTATTCTCATTACCTGTCATCATTACAAGCCATAGATTCAGCCATAGTTGGTTTTAAAATAACCTACAGTTCACCAGGCAGGCTGTAGGTTGACTTAGTAGAATGTTAACTGTGGCAACATTTGGAGTATCGATATAGCTATCTCTGGCCTAAGAAAATCAGAAATAATAACTAGACTTATACACGCTTAGATAGTTAATGGGGCACACCGCTTTATGTAGATAGATGGTGGGGTACTCATGTCTGTTGTTAGATGCAGTAATAACTCTGAGGATGATGTTTTAGGTAGTGAATATAGCACATGGGTTTACAAAGAGATTAAGTCAAATCTTGAGTGAGTCTTATAGGTGGAACCTTGAGAGTCGTAGAGTAAGATTGTAACCATGTAAATATTAGAAAAGTTAAGTTGCAGGAACTGCATTCAGCAATGTTCTCCTTCTTCGCTATCATATCTGGTTATCTTCCCAACATTATAAAGCACTCCCATTCAAATTGGTCTTCTGCTAATGTAATTCCACAGTCTGTCCTGAGTCCCCTCCTATCACGTATTCTACTCTGCATTTTCCCAATTGTTAATCTCTCGCTTAAGTCTGGCTGATTTCCAGTTTCCTACAAAATGACAGTAATCACCCTGGTTCTCAAAAAATATACCTTGATCCTGTCCATTCTACCTTGTATCATGATACCTCACCTATGGGGAGTTTAATCAATGAGAAACTCATCACAACAACCAATGCCAAATGTCATGCAACACAGGCAGCTGTGCCAATGCAGGCCACAAAATGTTCGAGTAGATACCAGCCAATCGTACCACAAAAAACTATAATTATTCAATCTTAAAAAAAAAAAAAAAATGCACAACTCATGTATTCGTTGTATTTATTTAACAATTCTTATATAATACCGTGGTTCATAGTGCTTTGAAAGGGGATTAAAGAAAGTACCATAGCCACTTCCTCTTACCTGCTAGTGTTATCCACAGAAGTTTATTCCCCAGGCACCTGTCCCTCCCCACCCTCCCCCCCAATTCTAGTTCTAGCTAATGCAAAAAGCATTGGTTCCAGCAGCAAAGGAATAGGGATTGGTAGGCTGAAAGCATCAAAATAGTATATACTTTGAATAAATTTAGGCGTTTTTAGCCAAAAATGTTCCATTCCCATAGCAGGTCTCCACAATTCTCTATTTAGAAAATCACAAAGGGATGTCGCAAATTTGAATAACGTATACATAATGCATCGTATCGTTAGAAATGTGTAGTTGTTTGATTCACTTTAACAGAGTAAAAAGTATTCACCACCTTGTAATTCTCTTAAATGGCTTGACTGCCTTGCACGTGGTAAAACCTCGCAATGTATATATTGAACAATTATTCACGTAAAAATGATTTCATTTAACTGTTCTGCTACTGATGTCAGACTCAATGGAATCCCAATGCTATATTAGGCCATGATACCCTATAAGGCTAAAGTACATTGCATTAATAATTCTGACAATGTGTCATACTTTCCAGTAGTTTAAGAACACTGTTAATTCTTTTATTACAATTCACACCACATGTGATATTTTTTGGTTGCAGTCATTCAGCCTTTACTTCTCACTTTCAGCCATGAGGGTAGAGTAACTTCCTCATTTGTAAGCAAATGCCCTATCTTGCTATTTTTATTTATTGTTTCCTGAGAGTCACCACAGCTGTGAACACAATTTAGGCAATTGTTTAATTACATATGTTTTAGTATGTTGTTTTTCACATTAATGATTAATACTTTAATATTAATTGAATTATTATTAGCATTATTATTATTATTATTGGCATTTACATAGCGCCAACACATTTCACAGCACTTTACGATATTATTAATGGGACATCAACAACAAATGAGACAAACTATTAAAGGTTTTGACAGGAAAAATAAGTTGATGAGGAACTGCTCAAACAAGCTTACAATCTAGAGGAGGTGGGGTATGTATGCACAGAAGCAAGGGCAAGAAATTCCGAGTGTATGAACCACCTTCTTAGTAACATACTTGCGTGAGAAAGGGAAGGATGCGGGCAATGTTTTTAAGGCTGAATTGGCAGCATTTGACGACAGATGATGATTTTATATTACTTACATTTCAAAGTATTTTGTCAACTTTATTATCAGATACACTATATAAATTCCAGTATTGATAACATAAGTTACCTTTAATTTACATGTATTTATATTTCATATATCCTCTTTGATTTAATTCAACCATTTTAAAAATTGTTGAAGCAGCAAAGTTACACCAAAATTAAAATGTATTAACCTTTTTGTAACTTTGCAGCAATGCCAGTTAGTAAATTGTGTGAAAATGTGTCCACAGGAAGAAATAGAAAACATGTTTGTTTTTTTTATTTAATATGTCAAAACATTAAAGGGACACTCCAGGCACCCAGACCACTTCTGCCCATTGGAGTGGTCTGGGTGCCAACTCCCACTACCCTTAACCCTGCATATGTCATTATTGCAGTTTTTTATAAACTGCAATAATCACCTAGCAGGGTGAGCTCCACCTCTAATCTACTAGACAGCCACTAGAGGGCACTTCCGTGTCTATAGACCTGCAATCTGTTTTAGAAACATAGAAACATAGAATGTGACGGCAGATAAGAACCATTCGGCCCATCTAGTCTGCCCAATTTTCTAAATACTTTCATTAGTCCCTAGCCTTATCTTATAGTTAGGATAGCCTTATGCCTATCCCACGCATACTTAAACTCCTTTACTGTGTTAACCTCTACCACTTCAGCTGGAAGGCTATTCCATGCATCCACTACCCTCTCAGTAAAGTAATACTTCCTGATATCATTTTTAAACCTTTGTCCCTCTAATTTAAGACATTTAAGAATTTAATGTCCTCTTGTTGTGGTAGTTTTTCTTCTTTTAAATATAGTCTCCTCCTTTACTGTGTTGATTCCCTTTATATATTTAAATGTTTCTATCATATCCCCCCTGTCTCGTCTTTCCTCCAAGCTATACATGTTAAGATCCTTTAACCTTTCCTGGTAAGTGTTATCCCGCAATCCATTAACCAGTTTAGTAGCCCTTCTCTGAACCCTCTCTAAGGTATCAATATCCTTCTGAAGATAAGGTCTCCAGTACTGTGTACAATACTCCAAGTGAGGTCTCACCAGTGTTCTGTACAATGGCATGAGCACTTCCCTCTTTCTACTGCTAATACCTCTCCTATACAACCAAGCATTCTGCTAGTATTTCCTGCTGCTCTATTACATTGTCTGCCTACCTTTAAGTCATCAGAAATAATCACCCCTAAATCCCTTTCCTCATATGTTGAGGTTAGGACTCTATCAAATAGTCTGTACTCTGCCCTTGGGTTTTTACGTCCAAGATGCATTATCTTGCACTTATCCACATTAAATGTCAGTTGCCACAATTCTGACCATTTTTCTAGTTTACCTAAATCATTTGCCATTTGGCTTATTCCTCCTGGAACATCAACTCTGTTACATATCTTAGTATCATCAGCAAAAAGACATACCTTACCATCAAGACCTTCTGCAATATCACTAATAAAAATATTAAAGAGAATGGGTCCAAGTACAGATCCCTGAGGTACCCCACTGGTGACAAGTCCAAGCTTCGAATATATTCCATTAACTACAACTCTCTGTTGCCTGTCACTCAGCCACTGCCTTACCCATTCAACAATATTGGAATCCAAACTTAAAGATTGCAGTTTATTGATAAACCTTCTATGTGCAACAGTGTCAAAAGCCTTACTGAAATCTAGGTAAGCAATGTCTACTGCACCACCCTGATCTATAATTTTAGTTACCCAATCAAAAAATCAATAAGATTAGTTTGGCATGATCTCCCTGAAATAAACCCATGTTGTCTCTGATCTTGAAATCCATGTGTTTTTAGATGTTCATCAATCCTATCCTTTAACATGGTTTCCATCACTTTCCCACTACTGAAGTAAGGCTTACTGGCCTATAGTTGCCCGACTCCTCCCTATTACCTTTCTTGTAAATGGGCACAACATTCGCTAACTTCCAATCTTCTGGGACTACTCCTGTTAACAATGATTGGTTAAATAAATCTGTTAATGGTTTTGCTAGTACACCACTAAGCTCTTTTAATAGCTTTGGGTGTATTCCATCAGGTCCCATTGGCTTATTTGTCATTACTTTTGACAGTTGAAATATAACCTCTTCCTCTGTAAACTCACGTGTAATCAATGACTCATTTATCCTTTTTCTCAACTGAGGTCCCTTTCCTTCATTTTCATCTGTAAATACAGAACAAAAATATTCATTGAGGCAGTCAGCTAGACCTTTATCCTCTTCTACATACCTTCTTTTGTTTTTAATCTAACTAATCCTTGTTTTACTTTTCTTTTCTCATTTATGTATCTAAAAAATGTTTTATCCCCCTTTTTTACTGACTGTGCTATTTTCTCTTCTGTGTGAGATTTGGAAGCTCTTATAACTTGCTTAGCCTCTTTCTGCCTAATCTTATAGATCATTTTGTCTTCCTCACTCTGGTTTTTTTTTATAATTCCTAAATGCTAACTTTTTGTTTTTAACTATTTTGGCCACATCTGCGGAGTACCACAGTGGTTTCTTGAATTTTTGCTTTTACTGACAAGCCTAATGCAATTTTCTGTTGCCTTCAATAGTGCAACTTTTAAATAATCCCATTTCTCTTGGACTCCATTTAAATTGCTCCAGTCTGATAATGACTCCTATACACATATTCTAATTTTAGAAAAGTCTGTTTTTCTAAAGTCTAAAACTTTTGTTTTTGTGTGGTGTGACTCAGTCACTGTTCTTATATTAAACCACACTGACTGATGATCACTGGATCCTAAACTTTCACCTACAGTAATATCTGATACCAAATTTCCATTTGTTAACACTAAATCTAGTATGGCCTCTTTACGAGTTGGCTCTTCAACAACTTGTTTTAGAGACAATCCCAGTAGTGAGTTTAGCATATGTGTGCTCCTGGCACAAGTAGCTAATTTTGTTTTCCAATTTACATCAGGAAGATTAAAGTCACCCATGATGATAACTTCTCCCTTCATTGTCATTTTAGCTATTTCCTCAACTAGTAGATTATCTAACTCTTCACTTTGTCCTGGGGGCCTATAAATCACACCTACACGAGTTACTGTGTGATTACCAAATTCTAACGTAGCCCAAACGGACTCTATGTTTGCCTCACTAACTTTTATTAGGCTAGATTTTATGCTATCCTTCACATACAAGGCCACCCCTCCCCCTTTCTTGCCTTCTCTATCTTTCCTATATAAAGAGTACCCTGGTATTGCTATGTCCCAGTCATTTTTGATAATATATATATATATATATATATATATATATATATATCATTATAGTATTTATGTGTCAGAGCATAAAGCCCTAGTAGATAGATAGATAGATAGATAGATAGATAAATAGATTTTCCTGGCACTGGAGAGTCCCTTTAACAGAAAGAAAAATAAGAGTAAATAAAGTGTCTCTTACTATGTAGTGTTTTCTGTTTTTTCCACTAGTTTTATCCAGAGGAAAGATATTTAAGGAACATCCAAGAGAGGAAAGTAAATTAAGTGGTCACTTTAATTACATTTTCCTTTAAACAATTTTATTTCTTAGATGTCAGAGAATAATTCAAGAGTCTGCAATATGAGTCTGCAAGAAATGACTTTGTACAATCCAGGGATATGAATCTGTGAAACTTAACCTTGGTCAAATCCTTGTATTTGGTCCTAGAAGAGGTAAGTTGAAATTGCATGGTCTTTATGCTTGTCTTTGAACTTCCAATCCAAAACACACAACATAGAAAATTAAAATACATAAAAATACAAAAATTACATAAAAAGTGTGCAGGGAAATTTTCTCATATCTGATCAGTGCAAATATTTAACCTCAATGTTCAGATTTAGACCTGATAGAGATAAAGTGTTGTCATTTAAAAATCCATTCAGCCTCTATCCTACTTGATTCATAAAACTTATCACCTTCTCTCCAATTTTTCTTCTTTTTGGAGATGACCATAAATGAAAGAAGCAACGGGTCTCCTTGATGGACTTGAGCAAAATGGGAAGTGTTGTAAAAACATGTTCTGCAATTCTTATCTTTAGGGCCATTGTGGTTCTACCAACATATTGGAGTCAGCAACTTCACCAAAGTAAATAAATTACATTGGTCAGATTTCAGGTTAAAAAATATCTAATTGTATATTCTACATTAGTGGAGTATGAAGAAAAAATATTCATCTTAATGGTATTACGCAAGTTCACCTTAGATGCACATTTTCTGCACTGAACAAAATCTGTTTCATTTCACATTATAGTTTTATTATTTGTAGATTTTTTTCTTTAATACATGTTTCTATTAAATTCGTTTTCATATTAACTCCTCTAAATATCACCTTAGGTTTTTCTAACACAATTTACTTATGCAGTGGGTTTATAAGGCCTGCTGCCAAGCCATGCTCACCAAAGATAACAGCCTCCTTCCAATGGTAAATAAAGAGGTTGGCATAATTAGGTGCGAACCTGGTCCCCATTGCAATGCCAGAGAGGTGAAGAAAAAAAATTGATGATCAAATCAAAAAAAATAATATTGTAAAATCAGAGTAATCCTTTAATGATAAACTGGATTTGCTCAGGATTTATTTCAGTTTCTCTCTGCAAAAAATATGAAAAATAGTCTTACTAGGCAAGTAATTGATGACAACTGGTATGATATGAGATGTTTAATTGGATATGTGACCTACATAACTGGATAAATACAAGCTCAAATGCAAGCTCTGGTGAATGAGGTGAGAAGGTTTTTTTAAACACTTGTAAACAAGATATGTGACTTTGAAAGCCATCATTGTATAAAACACATCTATTTGTCTATCTATCTATCTATCTATCTATCTATCTATCTATCTATTTATCTACTAGGGCTTTATGCTCTGACACATAAATACTATAATTACATATATATATATATATATATATATTATCAATATCTTGGAGGATAAAGCCCACTTTGCGAAGTGTGACGGAGTTATAGTACTCTGACTGAGCTTCCTAGCTGCTCTCAGGGACCTTGGAACGCTTCAGGCCCAGTCGTCAAAGCTTGACTAGGTTCACTGAGGACTTCTACCACCCTTGACCAAGCAACACCTCTCTCCTTCCAGGCAGGTATCATCTCCTCTGCTTTGCCTCTTTAGTTTCTGCGTTTATAAAGGCACTTGTGGCTCTCAGGCCTCGCTCTTTGTTAACTTGTCCAAGGAATCAGGGACCAAAGCAGCTAGCCAACAGTTCTGAAGACCGTTACTGGGATCCCTGAATAAACCAACTAGGATATACAGTTCCCAATGGAACTACTTAACAATTCTTTATTTTGGACAAGGACTAGCCTTTGGTCACTTGTCCTTAAACATGTTGGTGAAAAGCATTTTAAATACAAATTTACAGAACATCAGAGAATGGAATTATTGAATTATTGAACATGAACTGTTCCATATAAGTAACATTTTAAAATACACTTAAAGTAAGAATATATACATTAACTGCTTATTTGGTTACCCTAAATTGCATACAAGCATTGTATATTTGCATGCCAGCAATATGTAAATGTACACTTTTCTATTCAGTCAACAGAGGGTGCTGCAGACTTACCAAATTAACAAGGCATAGTTTAAAGGAACACTATAGTCACCTAAACAACTTTAGCTTAATGAAGCAGTTTTGGATATGGATCATGCTTCTCAGGTTTCACTGCTCAATTCACTGACATTTAGGAGTTAAATCACTTTGTTTCTGTTTATGCGAACCTTGTCACTAACCCCTGACTCTGATTGACACAGCCTGCATGAAAAGAAAAACTGGTTTCAGATGTAATTTACCTTAAACAATTGAATCTCTTTCTCTGTAAATTAAATGTTAATCACAGACAGGAGGCTCTTGCAGGGTCTAGTAAGCTATTAACATTCCAGGTGGTAAGAAAATCTAAATTAAACACAACTTGCAATAAAGGAAGGATAAACTTTAGACAACTCTTTACAGGAAGTGTTTAGGAAGACTTTGCAAGTCACATGCAGGGAGGTGTGACTAGGGTTCGTAAACAAAGTGATTTAACTCCTAAATGGAGAATTGAGCAGTGAGGCTGCAGGGGCATGTTCTATACACCAAAACTGCTTCATTAAGCTAAAGTTGTTTTGGTGACTATAGTGTCCCCTTAAGTGGCTCTTGGGACCAGGCCAATAGTCTGTGGGCAAGAGGCTGGACTTCAAACCTCTCCAAAAGGCCATGGCATAAAAGTAAAGCCTTACTGCCAAATAATAGACAGACAGACAGATAGATAGATAGATAGATAGATAGAGTGAGTAGCATTTGACTATTTGTTCTTGGTGCTTACAGTTTTTACATTTGCTTCAACATCCACTCTAAAATATAAAAGATTTGTTTTTGCCTGGCTAAACACAACCTCAGTCTCAGTCTTAGACCCAAACCAGACTGATTGGTGTTCAGTGTAACATAAGCTCTCAGCCGCAATTACTTCGGGTAGATTCAGCAAAACTATAAATGAAATACCAAATGCTTATGTGATATTTGATGTCAGTTTTTGATTGTGTGGTAATTTCACATACCATTTTACATGTGAAAAATACTTGATGGTTTTACACACATTTTTACATATGCCTGTTAATTAGTATGTCTAGCCTACTGATGAAGGCAACACTCTTAGATCATGTCATGATTCAAAGTGAAACAGTAAATCATATGGTTTCAAGAATAAATTTAATAACTCTGTGACTCCAAGCCAATGTCTCAAATTTCATTGTAACAAAATGCGGTGCAGTGTCTCAAATGTTCCCAAAATAAAACAGATACATAAATGTTAAATCGTTTGCAAGAAATAAATTAAATGAAGGCTAAAAAAAGAATATTTTCCATTGATAAATGTTCCCCATCCAATGCTCTGTGATGTTTTAAAAGAAAGGAGATCTACCATCTACAAGCCGACCAATTTTGAAATTTTCCCTGAATTGGCGGTGGAACAGAAATATGCAGTTAGAAGGTGGCGAATAGCAGAATTACTACTCATAAAATAGATAGAAAATGGAGATGCTTGGATTTTTTCCATGTTCTAAGTAAAATCATTATCCACAAGATGTGTACTTTTCTTGTCATCATGGTCAGTGGTGTATCCTGGTTTAGTGCTGCCCTAAATATATGTTAGAAGAAATACCATAGCAGGTCTTTAGCTCTGCTCGGACAAAGACCATAGCAGGTCTTTAAGTTGGGTGGACAAATACCATAGCAGGTCTTTAGCTCTGCTCGGACAAAGACCATAGCAGGTCTTTAAGTTGGGTGGACAAATACCATAGCAGGTCTTTAGCTCTGGTGAACAAAGACCATAGCAGGTATTTAGCTCTGGTGGACAAAGACCATAGCAGGTCTTTAGGTTGGGTGGACAAAGACCATAGCAGGTCTTTAGGTTGGGTGGACAAAGACCATAGCAGGTCTTCAGCTCTGGTGAACAAAGACCATAGCAGGTCTTTAGTTCTGGGGGACAAAGACCATTGCAGGTGTTTAGCTTAATAGTACAGTGGAAGGATTATAAAATACCAGACTTCATGGTGATCTGAAATGAGCAACAACTTAATCTCTGTAAGTCAGTATCCAAATCAGTGGATTAGTTGCAGAAAAACTCCAATGTCTATGTGCATCACTTTGAGAATAATGGATATGTTTCAACCTTGTATCAACCGATTACTGAGCTTTTAAATGTGCCCTTTATCGGCTTTGAATCACCATTTAAATAGTCATTGAATGCAGTTAGGGTACATGGTAAAGATTAGGCATTTTATGCTTACATCATTCAGTTGCTTTTAGCGATTTATTCAGAATTTAGTAGTCAAGCTTGCTTCCTATATATGTGTGAGACAATATCTTTATAGTTGACTGCTCTCTGCCTCTCCTAGCCCCTATGGACTCTTTTCTCCTCTTACTGCTATTCTCTGCTACCAACCCCTGACCTTGAACCACCTTTACCTGTGTTGTTTTTTTCTTAAATGTAAAACGTAATCTTTCCTCCGTATTCTGGAGATCAATTTCAGCCAGCATCTGCATTTCTTGCACCACATGTGATATATCCACTGTTTTTATTTCAAAAAGGTTGTATCTATGGAAGCTTATCATTTCCTCTACCAAAGTTAGCTACATTTTCAAAAAGTGTATAAAAGTAATTTGCTCTAAAATTGACATATAACACATCTATCTTACTTATATTATTTTGCCTTACGTGAAATATAGTTTTATATAGAACATTTAAATGGTTGAGGGTAAGCATGGTGGTACCTGAACGGTTAAGTTG
>OW240913.1:337272824-337493260 GCA_933207985.1 Pelobates cultripes
TACCTTAAACAATTGAATCTCTTTCTCTGTAAATTAAATGTTAATCACAGACAGGAGGCTCTTGCAGGGTCTAGTAAGCTATTAACATTCCAGGTGGTAAGAAAATCTAAATTAAACACAACTTGCAATAAAGGAAGGATAAACTTTAGACAACTCTTTACAGGAAGTGTTTAGGAAGACTTTGCAAGTCACATGCAGGGAGGTGTGACTAGGGTTCGTAAACAAAGTGATTTAACTCCTAAATGGAGAATTGAGCAGTGAGGCTGCAGGGGCATGTTCTATACACCAAAACTGCTTCATTAAGCTAAAGTTGTTTTGGTGACTATAGTGTCCCCTTAAGTGGCTCTTGGGACCAGGCCAATAGTCTGTGGGCAAGAGGCTGGACTTCAAACCTCTCCAAAAGGCCATGGCATAAAAGTAAAGCCTTACTGCCAAATAATAGACAGACAGACAGATAGATAGATAGATAGATAGATAGAGTGAGTAGCATTTGACTATTTGTTCTTGGTGCTTACAGTTTTTACATTTGCTTCAACATCCACTCTAAAATATAAAAGATTTGTTTTTGCCTGGCTAAACACAACCTCAGTCTCAGTCTTAGACCCAAACCAGACTGATTGGTGTTCAGTGTAACATAAGCTCTCAGCCGCAATTACTTCGGGTAGATTCAGCAAAACTATAAATGAAATACCAAATGCTTATGTGATATTTGATGTCAGTTTTTGATTGTGTGGTAATTTCACATACCATTTTACATGTGAAAAATACTTGATGGTTTTACACACATTTTTACATATGCCTGTTAATTAGTATGTCTAGCCTACTGATGAAGGCAACACTCTTAGATCATGTCATGATTCAAAGTGAAACAGTAAATCATATGGTTTCAAGAATAAATTTAATAACTCTGTGACTCCAAGCCAATGTCTCAAATTTCATTGTAACAAAATGCGGTGCAGTGTCTCAAATGTTCCCAAAATAAAACAGATACATAAATGTTAAATCGTTTGCAAGAAATAAATTAAATGAAGGCTAAAAAAAGAATATTTTCCATTGATAAATGTTCCCCATCCAATGCTCTGTGATGTTTTAAAAGAAAGGAGATCTACCATCTACAAGCCGACCAATTTTGAAATTTTCCCTGAATTGGCGGTGGAACAGAAATATGCAGTTAGAAGGTGGCGAATAGCAGAATTACTACTCATAAAATAGATAGAAAATGGAGATGCTTGGATTTTTTCCATGTTCTAAGTAAAATCATTATCCACAAGATGTGTACTTTTCTTGTCATCATGGTCAGTGGTGTATCCTGGTTTAGTGCTGCCCTAAATATATGTTAGAAGAAATACCATAGCAGGTCTTTAGCTCTGCTCGGACAAAGACCATAGCAGGTCTTTAAGTTGGGTGGACAAATACCATAGCAGGTCTTTAGCTCTGGTGAACAAAGACCATAGCAGGTATTTAGCTCTGGTGGACAAAGACCATAGCAGGTCTTTAGGTTGGGTGGACAAAGACCATAGCAGGTCTTTAGGTTGGGTGGACAAAGACCATAGCAGGTCTTCAGCTCTGGTGAACAAAGACCATAGCAGGTCTTTAGTTCTGGGGGACAAAGACCATTGCAGGTGTTTAGCTTAATAGTACAGTGGAAGGATTATAAAATACCAGACTTCATGGTGATCTGAAATGAGCAACAACTTAATCTCTGTAAGTCAGTATCCAAATCAGTGGATTAGTTGCAGAAAAACTCCAATGTCTATATGCATCACTTTGAGAATAATGGATATGTTTCAACCTTGTATCAACCGATTACTGAGCTTTTAAATGTGCCCTTTATCGGCTTTGAATCACCATTTAAATAGTCATTGAATGCAGTTAGGGTACATGGTAAAGATTAGGCATTTTATGCTTACATCATTCAGTTGCTTTTAGCGATTTATTCAGAATTTAGTAGTCAAGCTTGCTTCCTATATATGTGTGAGACAATATCTTTATAGTTGACTGCTCTCTGCCTCTCCTAGCCCCTATGGACTCTTTTCTCCTCTTACTGCTATTCTCTGCTACCAACCCCTGACCTTGAACCACCTTTACCTGTGTTGTTTTTTTCTTAAATGTAAAACGTAATCTTTCCTCCGTATTCTGGAGATCAATTTCAGCCAGCATCTGCATTTCTTGCACCACATGTGATATATCCACTGTTTTTATTTCAAAAAGGTTGTATCTATGGAAGCTTATCATTTCCTCTACCAAAGTTAGCTACATTTTCAAAAAGTGTATAAAAGTAATTTGCTCTAAAATTGACATATAACACATCTATCTTACTTATATTATTTTGCCTTACGTGAAATATAGTTTTATATAGAACATTTAAATGGTTGAGGGTAAGCATGGTGGTACCTGAACGGTTAAGTTGAGAGAACAGTTAAATTGAGAAGCAGTAATCAAAACTTGCCATTTTGTGCCAATAAAATTTTTTTCGATCTTTATTTGTATTTTTTTCAACTATTTGTATGAACATGATTTTGACTATAAATATGCAATGTCATCTATGAAACTTGCAAACATTGTTAGAAACAGCTAGTCTGTAATTCTGAAGTTTGATATCGAGCATTACATAAATCTTTAAAGTATGCATAAATATCAGTTCATACTTGCCTTAATATTTCCTCGCCCATATCATAAAGAGACGTTCTCCTCTTGTAGACTCAAGTGGCATTTATATAAGCTTTAAGTAGTTCATTGTCAAAACGTTGCCTGCGGTTATCGAAATCGAGTATTAACTTGCAAGCATGATATGTCATGTACCACCTAACATATCTACTCTTGCACAACTAGTTCTGCTTACGTTGTCTTGCTTTCTTGGGAAATAAAAATAAAGGAGGTAAAAAAAAATCACTATTCACTAAAAGTCTTTGTTCATAAAATATTGCACCCCCTGCTTTGTTTTTATTACTTGCCTTTTACATATTTATATAAGCCCAGTCCTATTTTTGCATTTTATCTATGTTCTGTCTTATTGCACCTTTGTTTGTTCAGGTGCATGTACTCTATTTTAGTAAAAGATTTCATTCATCACTCTGGTCCACTGTGTATAGTTGAAAATATTTGAAATACAGGATTTATGGCAAGATTAAGTTGTACAAATAAAGAGCAGATTTTTACAGAATCAATCACTTGTAAGGTTGGCATGATGGGACGTTGCACCACACCATTTGTTTTGCTTAATGTGTAATTATTAGTTTAAATTAAACATGCATACATCAAAATGCAATACTTAAATAAAAAAGAACACTGCTAAATTTAGCATAGGTGTGAACAAAGGTGTGAAGAAATATATTTAACCTTTTAAGGAAAGAAGCAATTGTCCAACTTCTGAACCAAAACAAAACCAAGAATGTGTGCTATGTATGTTGTCGTAATTTGAGTGTTTCTCTTTTGATGCCCCCAATACATATTATATGATATTATATGGCTTTCTTTTAAAAATATTATATATATATATATATTTTTTTTTTTTCATATTTAGTGTTATGTTAGGCATATATATATATATGCCTAACATAACACTAAATATGAAAAAAAAATGTAAAAAAACCCACTTTCTTTCAATTTGTTTTTCTTACATTTTTTTTTTACATAAGTGCAGTCCTAATTATTGTCTAGGGTCTAAATACATTGTTGGTTGTCAACGCTAACCCTATACCATGGATAGGCAACCTTTTTGTAGTACTGTGCCAAATCAAGATCTTGTAGCACAGGTTATGTCAAACGAACTTGATTGCGTTTTATGAAGAAATAAGTAGAAGTATAGATCAGGGTATTGCAGTGGATGTGATCTATTTGGATTTTGCCAAGGCATTTGATACGGTTCCTCACAAGAGATTAGTGTTAAAACTTAAGGAAATCGGTCTAGATGGAAATGATTTTTCTTGGGTTGAACATTGGCTTTAAAATAGAGTACAACGAGTTGTCATTAATGGTGAGTTTTCAAGCTGGACAGAGGTGGCGAGTGGTGTCCCTCAGGGTTCTGTTCTGGGACCCCTTCTATTTAACATGTTTATAAATGATCTTGAAGACAGCATTGAAAGTCATGTTTCAGTGTTTGCAGATGACACAAAACTTTGTAAAATAATACAATGTGAGCAAGATATTACTTTGCTGCAGAGGGATTTAGATAGACTGGGGGACTGGGCACTCAAATGGCAGATGAAATTTAATGTTGAAAAATGCAAAGTTATGCACTTCGGCATAAAGAATACACAAGCAACGTATACCCTTAATGGAAGCGAATTAGGGATAACAACACACGAAAAGGACTTGGGAATTGTTATAGACAACAAACTATGCAACAATGTGCAATGTCAAGCAACTAGATGCACACTTGCAAAAATAGAATAT
This sequence comes from Pelobates cultripes, assembly GCA_933207985.1. Taxonomy (NCBI): domain Eukaryota; kingdom Metazoa; phylum Chordata; class Amphibia; order Anura; family Pelobatidae; genus Pelobates; species Pelobates cultripes. Next base: position 337,277,220 of record OW240913.1, read on the forward strand.
TCAAGGATATAATTTTTCAATGTAGGGTAATAGCTGCTTGATCCAAGGATAAATCTGACTGCCATTCTGGGGTCAAGAAGGAATTTTTTTCCTAGTTTGTTGCAAAACTGGAAGTGCTTCAAGTCCTTTTTTTTTTGCCTTCTTTTGGATAAACAGCAAGAAATAAATGTGAGGAAGGCTGTACATGATGGACGCAGGTTTCTTTTCAGCTATGTAACTATGTAACAATGTAACTATGTAACCTTGGCATGCCTGGCCTATTTTATTATATTGAGGTGTGTATGCTGTTGTTTTGTGCTTGTGTTATTTATGGTTGCTGCAGTTGCTTAGTAATGTTGTATTTGTGTGTATGTGTGCTGTTAAATTCATGAGTAGTTTGTGGAATTGTGTATGAAACCTTTGAATTTGGGCTGTGTATGCGGGCTGCTTGTGGAATTGTGTGTAAGAGGCTGCTTGAGTGTTTGTGTGCATGTATGTGGATTAACAATGGTGTTATGTTGTTGGGAACTGTGTGTGTGTGTGTGCTGTTTGTATTCTGCAGCTCTGTGTATATCTAGCAGTGTGGGTAGATTCCCTGGGTTCCAGTGGGGACCAGGCTGGTCAGGTACAGGTCAAGGGCAGGAGCTGTAATGGCTTCTGCAGGCTGCTCTACTCCAGTGCGGATTTCTATTCACAAGTGATGGGAGGAATTGATCAGAGATCACTTCCTCTTAGTGCTTCTGTGCGTAAATTGAGGATTGTCCCTCACCACCTGCAATCACTGCTCAGTTTGCCCTAGCAAATATCTGAAGTCCCACTGGGACTCCTGGTAGGCCAGAGCTTGTTTGACTATGGCAGCCTTGAGTGCCATGCAAAAGCTTCTCAAGTGCATTCATAGCACATGTGCCATAGTTCGCTGACCTCTGCCGTATGCCAACTCTACACTAACCTACATTAACCTTAACCCTATGCTAACACTAACGCTAATCATATACCTACCTTAACTTTACCCCTAACCTTAACTCTACTCCATCCCTAACCATAACCCAACATTAACTCTAATTCAGCCTTAATCCTTGTCCTTCACTAACCCTAAACCTATGTTAACCCTACAATAACCCTAATGGTAACCTTAACTCACAGGATTCCCTGTGCCAATATCAGTACTGATATCAGTAAAGAGATTTCCCAGCTCACACATAACAGAGTGCTCAGTGAGCAGTCTCTATCGTATGGCTGCAGTATGAGAGGTGGTAGGACTAAAGAAGACAGGGCCCTGGTGCAAGAATATTTTAGGCGCCTCCATCGCAAGGATGGCCAAAAGGTAGATTCCCATCTGTTGTACAACTCCCATAATGCTTTGCCAGCTAGTGATCTACCATTTGCCCGTCCTTGCAGGGTTGTATTTAGCACTGAGCAGTTGTTTGTTTGTTTGAATGCAAGCAATGTGCTTGTATGGAGTATGTGTGTGTGTGAATGTAGGGATGAATTTGTGTGTAGTGTTGCGTGTTTTTTTGTACTGTTGTAAACGTTTGCACATATTTACACACTGACGCTCTTGTAAATACACAGAAACATAGACTAACACAAACACAGATACACAGATGCACATATGCACACTGACATACATGCAGTTACAAAGACACACACTGACACACATTCAGATACACACACACATACAAATACACAGACACACACATACACACACTGTCCCCATGTAAATATGCACACACACACACTATCACTAAGATACACACACTGACACGAATGCAGATACACAGAATGACACACATACAGATATAAACACTGACACATTAACAGATACACAGACACACATACAGACACACAGATACACAAACAGACAAAGCATGCGGTCCCGGTGCAGCTGCACTGGTTGTAGTTCGGCTGCTGCCTCTCATGCTGCAGCTCCTGCGTGCTGTCTCTGCCAAACACAAAGTAATTGGTGACGGAAAACTGGAAAAGACCAGTGCCAACCACTATCAGTAGGGAGGCATACAAAGAGACCCTATTGAGGTCTTTTCATACTCTGGGGGTCTACCTCATGTTTTAGTGCAAGCTGAGATCCATCCTAACTGCGTCAAAGCCCACTTTTTTTTAGGACAGCATGGAAAGTCATAACATTGTAATGAGATTAAATAGGTAATTTTGTCTTTGAAAATAAATCAGTTTGCAATACTAAGGTTAATATCTATTAATTTATGTAACTTGTGTCCATTTATGTAAATGTTGAAAGGCAACTTGAAGTTCAGGTGCCAATCCGGGCATGGGCTTCCATCTCAGTGAGACACATTTTATTTCCCCAAACCTATGCGTCTTAAGTCTGTGTTGGTAAATGGTAAACACCTATCCTCCTGAGCTCCTCCATATTCTATATTTTACTCTGAGAAATTTCCTCGGCCACATCTGTGATCAATGCGACTGAGGTGGACTTCCAGGCTCTAGCCACACAGAGACTGGCTGCCAGCAAATTAAACATACAGATCATATGGGGTTCATGGGCTATGGCACTTGTGAGCATTAACAGCAAAATGCACTCAGGAAATTGGTCCAAGAACAGTCACCAAACCGACTTAAATAGGAGTCATATCCATGACCAAAACTGGGAATTTTACAAGCACTTACACACAAAGTTGTGTAGTTGGGAGAGCATTATATACCACCCCATAATAAACTTGTAAGGCATTTCCAGATAATTGGTACAATTGACTAAATCCTGTTCCCACTGATGCATGAAAAAAGTCTTAACAAGTATAAAATTAGGGTGGCTTTTCTAGGTTAGTGCATGCAAGTGTCTAACAGCAATTATGGATGTGATGGGCCTTGTAGGGTAGAGGATAGGGGAATCATTTAGCAAGATCACCACTTTGATGCTAATAGAACCCAGCCAGAAGAGATTGAGGTGCTATAACATATGTAAATCCTTCCTAACCACTTGAATTTAAGGCAGATGGTAATATATAATAAATTGTAATCTCCAATCATACGTGAAGGAAGCAAGTAACCCTTAGAGGTGCGAGATAGGGATCCAAATTGCAAGGGCTTGTGCTTTCTGAGTATTTAGTTTATAATAAAATAAATGTCCAAATCAATAAAGCAAGGAGGAGGAAACAATCCTAATCAGCCACTTTGCGTCCAGGTTAAATATTGTCACTATTAATATTCAATGTAATATATTACTTCCTATCTGTCTCAACATATGCGTCATGGAGAGATATGCTACAGGCAATTTTCCTCTACTCATATACGGTCAAGCATCACAAATTCTTAACATGTTTCTGCAATATAACATAGGTTCTCTACATATGTTTCCATTGCATTTTCCAGCATTACTGGCAGTTCAAGTAAGTTTCACATAATAAATATTCCCATAGGAATACTCATGCTGCCTTTAATAAAAAATCTAGGCAACTCTTTCAGGCCAACATTTACTGTAATTTCTGTTACATCATGATGATAATCAATCTCATGTTTCCTGTTCCACAGTCTGTTTATATATTCCACATGATTGGGATGATATTTCACTTACATTTTCTGGGGCTCTCTATGGAAACATGGCAAGCAATCAGGCCACTTTTATAAATATAGATGGAACGTGTTCTACCAAGAGATCTTTCTTCTTCTTTATTGCAGAAGTCCTATGCCAACTTCCTGTTAAATCCCTATAGAGTCTATTTTATGAGAACTATACACTCTTCATTGCCCTTATAGGTCATGGACTTCATAAACTTAGATAGATCTCATTTAGCTGACACTCACCTGTCATGGAACAGTTTTGTAATAATTCCATAAACATCTATTGTAGAATTTAAGCATTTCATCGAAAATCCATCATATATTGGCAAATCTAAGGTGTTTTCATTACACAGTCTTAGACTTCTTGGCAGGATATATATATATATATATATATATATATATATATATATATTTAACCCCTTAAGGACACAACTTCTGGAATAAAAGGGATTCATGACGGAATATTTCCGTCATGTGTCCTTAAGGGGTTAAAGTAGGTTGTATTTATTTTGTTAAATCAGTTTCAACAGTATTGAGCCATGTATATACTATATAGTATGTACAATGTTTTCATCCAATGATACCCACATTTGTATCCATCCCAGTGTCCCCAGTTAAGGCAGTGTGGTATTTCAGTTTTTAAGACTGGACTATCTTCCGTTTTTGATTATTTTTCTTGCGTACATTATACACTTCTGCAAATACATATTGCACATTTAGGTTAGCAGCTATGTGTAGGATTTTTGTGGTTACTAACATAGTTTCCATTTGCCCATTTTCTGCCTTTTTGTAACACTCATCTTCTCTTATAGTAATAATTGAGTGCATTTATTAAGTACATTACATTGTTAACGCCATCATGACACCTTGTGAGTAACACCTGTCTTCGGCATCAACCTTGGAAACACAACAAAATAAAGTATATCTTTCTTTAGCACTTTCTTATTTTCCATTATTTATGTCTTTGATCTCCGACTAAGGCAAGTCCTAGGTATTAATGTGTACATGGGTCTTATAGAACCATTGAAGATCTAGCTCTGGCTTACAAGAACTCTAAGGTATTCTTCATTATCATTAGCATAAACTTCACACAAACAAAATTTCAATGACAACAGGCAAGAAGGTGTTGTTACAAAGTGTTTTTTTAATCATTATTATTCTTACACCTGCTGAGCCATCACCATGCCAGAAAGATTGTCATTATTGTTATGTATAAAATGTCAGCATATGCCTTACCATGATAGCTATTTAAAAAAAATGAATTGTGAATACGAATTTATCATAAACAGAGATCATATGTGAATATGTCATTTGAATAGTGCAATACAAAAAAATATATACTAACTTTAAAAATAATATTGTAATGTCATTTTGACACTTTCTACAACAGCTCGCTATTGTTAAATGTTATTTACAAAGTACTAACGTATGCTGTAACTGTAAATCATTTTGTAACTGATATTCATTTAATTGGTGTCAAAGTTAAAGTTTATTATTATGGAAAACTGAGGCTTAAACCACCTATGTGACATAGTCTTTCAAGAATATTTACAGTACAGGGCACCTGGCCAAAGTACACACCAAACTATTTTACTTTTAGCTTATAGAGAGACCTGAAATATATTAGACATGCTATTTCTGTAACCTATTGTGAAACTCCTGGAGGGAAACTGTAGATTTCTTAAAAATATCATCAAGTAAAATTTTTATTTTTTTTCCTATTTCTGCCTTAGAGCCAGTTTTTAAACAATCAGTATATTATTCATCAATTAACGCTATCCGGGATGAAAGTAAGTAATTAGATTATTGGAATGATATACATAATAAGATACAGTTCTTTTAATAGTAAATTAACCTCCAGGAATAAATGAAAGAGGTCTTATGCATTTGAAATAGAAGACTGAAAAAGAAAACTGTAGTAAAATTGCATATATTATATATTTCATTCAAATCATAGATACACAATATACAATAGTATAATTTAAATATACATGACTGTTGTGACGAGACCAATCTCACCACATTGCATTGGAGAAGCCTGGTTGCTCGCCTGTTGCCTTTGGATTATGGCCCCATGTTAAAAGGCTGGATTTTTCCCTGCAAAGACATGAAAGCCGGGTCATTTGGTGCTTGCCCTGTTTGAGCGCTGATACCCCAGATAGCTATGCCATGGAGCCCATTTGTATAATGAAAGACTATGGGAAAGACTTTGGCTCCATGGCAATTGAACTGTATGTGTGTGCTCTGAGCGCCATTCAGTAATAATGTGCGCTCAGATCTGAGCTATCTGGGGATATGTTGAATGTACCTGTTTTGTGCAATGGCTGCACAGTTATATGTTTTTATGTGTTTTATTGTCTTTTGCTGCCATGTGTTCAATGGAGTTTTGCTTCTGTCTTTGGAGATAATTGGATTACTTCCCAATTATCTCTAGGATAGAAGACTCTGTGGAACTGGTTTTGAGCAGAAAAGCCATGCTTCCTTTGGTCATAAAGGACTACGATCTATCTTTTGAACCATTGGACCAATTTGTATGGATTTGACATATGTTTGTATTTGGAGTATGCTGATTCTGAATGTGAATGTGATGCATACTTTTCAAGTTATGAATAATGTGGAAAAATTGTATTTCTCTGCTTGTTATAATTACATTACCCATTGTGTAAGTTAATTGTATCACAGGCAGAGGGGAGGATTTTGTGTGGCAGTGTCTGAGTGTATTGTATGTGTTTATTGGTTGTGTTCCAAAACCTGTGGGTGGTACTAATGTGTAAGAATGTGTACATAAGCACAATAAACCCACAGCTCTATCTGTTCACTGCTTGACCCTCAACACAGAGCTTTGTCTCGTTCTTGGGGGGATTTATTGTATGCTGTTCCAGTTTGACTGCTAGGAGTGTAAACCTATTTGTATGGTTTTCCCTATTCAGCTGTTTACAGCATTCATATGGTTTCCTGTTCGGCGGATTGGTGTTCTGCAGTAGCTGTGCCTGCATCTCTGAAATCACCATTTCTTTGGATTTTACAAATTGAGGGCAACGCATGTCTGAGTACAGTGACCCTGACAGCATCAGGATGGAACCAGCAGTGGAGTACGATGAGGGTGTCATGGATGACCGAGATGCAGTTCGCAAAGGCATCTGGTACCAGGCACTGGGCATTGTGGAGTACCAGCGGGGCGAGAGACTCCCCAAGGAAGACCAGCGATTGCAGAAGTGACTAGCCCTGCGGATGCCCTTCCTGGGAGAGCAGCCCCTGGAGGAATGGGTGAAGGAATTGGAGCTCCGCGTATGGCAAGAGATTTGGCTGGAAGATGCCTACCAGGCACTCTGGTGGTATGGGGCACAGTACCTGTCCTGGACAGCCGAGCATGACAAGCCAGAGGGAGAGGAGTTTGATGGTCCTGGTTTGTTATGGGAGGCTTTTTCAGAGCCTGAGTTTGGGAGCTCTACACAAACTCGGTTCAGTGATCTCTTGGAGTGGAGGGAGAGCAGGTATGATTGGGACGACACTCATGAGATTGAGCAAGACCTGGTCCACCTAGTGACCCGAGAGATGGAGTGGGAGCAGGGCTACCAAGATCTGTTCCACTCCAGTGAGAAGGCTCAGCAGGGAAGCGGAGACCCAGATCCAGACCCATTCAGCTGGGCAGATATTGCAGAATGTTACTGGGAAGAACCCCAGGTGGCTGGTGGAGATGGGACCGAGGTCTCTCCACCGGTTCTGCAGGGAATTGGGAGCCCAGTCTCCATTCCCCAGTGGGAGATATTGCAGGGAATTGGGAGCCCAAGCTCCATTCCCCAGCGGCAGGCTGAGTTACAGGGGACAGAGACAGTTGGTCCTGTCCCCCAGCGGCAGTGTACCTTGCAGGGAGAGGAGAGCAGCGTCCTCCGTCCCCAGTGGCAGGGTGAGCTACAGGGATGCTGGGCAGTCGGCTCAGATCCCCAGCGGCAGTGTGAATTACAGGGAATAGCTGTGCCTGCATCTCTGAAAGGGGACGATTGCCTAAACGGTTTTAACCCCTTGTGTGCTGAAACGGTCCGTTACAACTGTGAAATGAAAAGTACTTAAGAGCAAAGCAAACATTTTTTAATTATATTAATGTAGTGCCCATGTGTTTATAATAAGTTGGTTATTTATATATATATTTATGGGTATAAAAAGTATAGGTAAAAGCATATATTTGTGTGTGTGCGCGCGCGCAACAAACTTTATCAGTATACCTAGTCAGCTGCCATGTTAAAAAATATTTTAAAAAAATTAATTAAATAGGTTAAGAGCTTGTGGGAGTCAATAAGACCCTCATATTACTGTAAGGGAGGTTTTAAAAAAGCATACCTACTAACACATTGAAACTAGCTACTGGCCAGCCAATTGCTGCCCAGTTACTGGAAAATACTTCAACCTGTGGGGATGGGGCCTGTAAAAATCAGTTCCCCCTCTGCCTTCAACCATGAACATCGGGTGGGGGACTTTTAAATTAATAAATTAATGGTATTTGATAATGATCACTGTCCGCCTCCCTGTCCCCACCTGTGGCCAGCAGGTGGGGATATGCCATAAAATAAAGTGGGGGGAAATCCCTTCACCCCTTCTCTGCCACCACCCATCAGCAGAGGGTGGGGGCTAATATGACAATGAAGGGGAAGGATCTAGTGTCCCACCTGGCCCCCACCCATTGTCAGTGACTAGGAGTCCTAATAATAATAATCAGGAGGGAGGACCTAATGTCTCACCTTCCTCACACCCTCTGACAGCTAATTTCAGAGGGAGGACATACTGGGGTAGTGGCTCTGATTAATTAAATAGGTGGGGTGAATATTCTATTGTTCAACACTCCAAATAATGTAATGTCTGACCCCACAGTTTGGAATATCCTAGCCAACCCCCCCAAAAATATCAAGGTTCCCACCTATCCCCCCTCACTGTAATAATAGTTACTTATCTTCAAAATGATTTCTACTAATTTTACTGTTCTTCAGTGCCCTAAAAAGGACAAATTAAAATCCATAATTCCTGATGCTAAACTAATGAAGAAAAAAAAACCTTATTTGCAAAAAGAAACAAAAACACAGGAGAAATGAAAACCACACCGCAAAAAAATGATTCCCTCTTCATCCATGGATGACTTGCTGCACATTGAGCTCTGATAGCGGGAAAGCTTTGTAATATAAGCAAGAGTGCTCTGATTGGTTGGATAGTAAGGCAACCAATCAGAGTACTTTGACAGCCAAATCTTGAGATAAGTCTCCCTTTTCTCAAGACTTCGCTGTCAAAGCACTCTGATCAGAACACTCTTACTCATTTTGACGACCTCCATAAGCTTATTTATCTATTAAAATAATAGATAATTTAATTTTATCTTTTTTAAACTGTTGGCTTGCTAGCAAGCACTAACCTGCCACCACATAATTAACCCATGCATCACCAAGGTTTTTTTTTAACAATTTTCCCGCTGGCTGATAGTTCAGATTTTCTTTTAAACACGGGCCTAGATTTGAACCCTCTGGGTTTAGATGTACATAATTTGTTCTGGATTTCAGCCATCCAGTGGTGTTTTGCGTGAGACTGAAATCCGTTCAGGGCCTGAGTTACACATTGGTAATTGCATGAACAATGTCAAGAATCGCACTGTATGCATCCGGATGTTTTTACCCATTCGGTATGGGGCCATTCCAACTTTAGGGAAATACCCTGATAGTGTAAACTAATATATGAGCAGAAGAGGTTTGAAAGGAACTGGAGAGATGTTGGCAAATGGCAAAGATAATGGCAAAAAGAGTGATGGTGTTCACTCAGATAAAACATGGCTGAAATTGGCCGAACGGTAGGTGTGTGGTACACAAAAAATTGCAGGGGTTCAGAGGGAGTTGGGTGAAGCTGACATTTCCACAGAGAAACCATACATGATTATAAATTGTGTTGGTTTGAAGCCTAAACATTCACAATAGGTGATGTATTTTGAATTCAGAGGTATAATCAAATTTAAGTGAATAACCACTTTTTGTAAGTGTCTTACAATACTTGCACTAGATTTTATTTTCACATTTGCCCTGCTAAATTTGATTTTATAAATTTATAAACATTATGTTTGCTAGCTTGTTTTATTTTCTGAAATGCAACAAAAACATATGATTTCCATTGCTCACTTCATTCCTGTAAATTCATAATTTTGTTATTTTATTTTCAATTTGTCTCATGTCCATTCAGGCTATTAAAGATAGTAAAACATTAACACAGCAGCACTCCTTTAAAAGTATTTTACCCTGTTAAGATAACAACTACAAGAATATTTAATGTGTGGTTTTTATTTTCACATTTGTCCTTTTCTACGCAAACCTAAACATGTTATGAGTTCTTCATTTGTGGACAGGGCTATATATAACACCTCGGGAATAGATATTTCTTTTGAACAGCACTATTAAATCTGCTTAGTTGTTTTAAAATAATACATCCTGTGAGACAGAAACATTGAGCACAGGAAATTAGTGTTTAATATTAATGGACCATCTTCAAACAACATTGACATTCATTACAGAGATTAACATTTAAAAAACATGCAGTATCCGTCTGCACTCTGTTTAACAATGTACATGTAGTGCGCTGCCAATTTGTAGCAATAATTACTAATCTTTGCTGATCTATCTACATCTTCAATCTCCATGGTGAACGATGACGTGGTAGGCATCGCTCCATGTGTACAGAAATGTTTTTTTGAAAATCTGTGCAAAATTGAACAATAGAAAGATTAAGTTGTGGTTTTTTTTGGCTGTAAATCCTGTTAATTTAGTTGTTTTTTTTCTGGTTTCACTGTGTGTATAATTTTGCAGTTTCTGTAAAAAAGAATCCAAAGTTGAGTGATGGTTATTAAAGGACCACTATAGTGCCAGGAAAACATACTTGTTTTCCTGGGACTATAGTGCCCTGAGGGTGCCCCCACCCTCAAGGTCCCCCTCCTGCCCGGCTCTGGGGGGAGGAAAGGGTTAAAATCTTACCTTTCTCCAGCGCCATGCGGGGAGCTCTCCTCCTCCTCTCCACCTCCTCTCCTCCTTCATAGCGATGTCATCGGCTGAATGCGCATTTACAATGCTTTCCTATGGATGCTGGCGTCTTCTCACTGTGATTTTCACAGTGAGAAGCACGCAAGTGCCTCTAGCGGCTGTCAAGAGACAGCCACTAGAGGCTGGATTAACCATATTATAAACATAGCAGTTTCTCTGAAACTGCTATATTTATTTTAAAAAAAGGGTTAATCCTAGATGGACCAGGCACCCAGACCACTTCATTAAGCTGAAGTGGTCTGGGTGCCTATAGTCGTCCTTTAAATAGATTACAGTCCACTGAGGGTGACTTACAAGGACCTAATGCTTCCTTCTTCATTTAGTTTCACAACCTGGGAGATTGAATTGTGGCCTTATGCAATTTACAGCCAGTAAATATAAGTATTCCCCTATTTTTTATGTCATTATTCCATTATGGAACATAAGAAACATATTTGATACAAACAATTACATTGTGGTTCAGTGAAATTGATATGTGACCCACTCTAGTGGTCCTCCTGGACTTATCTGACCTTTAGACCAGTGGTTTCCAAACCAGTTCTCAAGGCATGCCTACCAGTCTGGGATTTAGGTATTACTCAATTGTGCCTAGAAAGAAAAAAAAAACACCTTGACACAACTGGGTAATCCCTAAATCTTGGACAGGCAGGTGGGCATTGAGGACTGGTTTGGAAACCACGGCTTTATCCCTTATAGGTAGAGCTTTTCTCTCCTCTTCTAGATTAATACTCTATTGAATCAAGGTTATAGACGTGTAATTTTGGAATGGTTTTTCTGCAGTAGGGCTTGTATGAGGACATAGTTGGCTATATTTAATACAGTGATTATTTTAAAAATGGTGTCTTTCAATCCTGGCTTTTTTTTTTTTCCTATCATGTTTGTCACCACAAAATGACTACATAAAGGGTGATGCGTTAGTTGCATGAGACAGTGAATCGAGGTTCCACATGATATCTCAGTCACTTGAACGATTCCTGCTTATGGTGTCCACATGCACCTCAATTAAATGTTTCCCTTAATTACACCATTATGTACGTGAATCATTAAAAAATAATCTGTATCAAATTATTAAAGTTCTGAATTAGTTTCCTCCCTGTTGTTTGTATGTTATCCACTTCCTTCCTCTCTCTTTTGCTATGCAGCCGTTTTCTCTTTGGGATGTAAAATTTTTCTTGTTTTATTTAACCAGTCTGCTCCTGTTTAAGCAAACCACTGACCAATGATTCTTAATTTCTTAGCTTCATATGTGTGCTCTGCTCTGACTTCTCTATGCTGCTGTTGTGCTAATACAACTCTACTACAACTCTACTACAATTTAACATCCAGTTCTATTTTTCCTGTTACAAACATACTTTGCCTAGTTTTTGCCATGCTGCTCCAAAACCATTTGACAAGAAAAAAAAAGTTTTATGTAACCAATACCCTAAGATGTAGATCCCAAGCATTACAACACCCTTGTTACTTTACCATTTATAAGGCTAGTAAACCATGGGATTTTAAGTTCTGCAACAGTTGTGGATCCTACTTCCTTGCACTGAGTTGCATCGTTGTTGCTACTTAGACATACTTTCCCAGAAATGGAGATCCTAACGTCGCTGCTAGTCTACAGATTTCCAAATCTTCCAGATTGACTTCCATTTTATTTTTGTGAATCTCTAAATAGATTTTTGGAGGTATTTACCATGGAGTCTACTAATGATTCATAGTCACACAACAGACTTCTTATTCCCCACTGCATAGAAATTATAGAAAAAAAAAACCATAGATTCTAAAGGCAACAACATTTGTTCTATGTTGGGGATGTCTTTTTTAACCTGTTAAAATATGTAATTACCATATGAGCAGACATTATCAATTTTTTTTTTTTTTAGACCACTGATGAATTTGTCTGACTGAATTGATTTTATTTTCATATATGGTAATCCCTGTGAAATGTGTTTTTAGTCAGTTTATAGAAGCAGCTTTTATTCTCATCTTTTTCTAAATGATTTTAGCTTTCACTTTGCCGTTCAGAGTATCACAATTCTGGAGGTATTGCACACTTGTGTCATTGGGTCAGCTTCCATCTTTTGTCTTAGTTGGACACAGAGAGACACAAAAAAATACACGTGGTTTAACTTAACTGTACTACCATAGTGGCTATCGAACGTGAGATATGCTAAATTATATTATGAATGATGCTCACTCAAGAACATTCCAAAACAGGATATAGCTGTTTGGAAGTTGTGCTATAATTCTTTATCCTTGAAGGTTTTTGATCGATGGACAATATTGGTGTTAGTCTTTATTCAGAGTTCTGATGCATGGCATACTGAAACATTCACAGAATATTAAAATGTTAATGATAACACTAGGCCTTCCTAGACTTTAGTCTCTTGCATCGATCTACCTTGTCTGATCTGATCTTCCAATCTGTGGGCACTTGGCCAATCTGGGGGCACTGCTGGCAAATGATTGGCAAATGATAGGCCAACTGGAAGTTCAGATAACTGTTTCTTTAGCATAATTGAGCTATCAGTGCTCTTCGCTGGGCTCTGTTATCTTGTTCAACCTCCCCACTGTAGATCTTGTGTAATTGGCTCCTCTATAGTAATGCACAAACAGTAGTTTGATGCTATGTCATCTTCCCTCACATTAACAGTTTGGCCATGCTACACAAATAGGCAGGTATGGAGAAGTGGGGGGAGAGACAGAAGGGTGTGAGAGAAAGCTAGAACAGGGAAGAGAGAGAGAGATGAAGTGGTAAAGAGACAGACAGAATGGGGAGAGGAAGAGGCAGAATTGGGGACAGAGAGAGAGAGAAAGAAAGAATTGGAGAGAGTGAGAGAGAGAGAGAATGGGAAGAGCGATAGTTAGACTGAGGACGGGCAGAGGCAGAATAATGAGTGACAAACAGCTGCGGAATTACCACTGGTGCAACTAGTACATCTCTGCTCGGGGGCTCTTTAAGAACATTGTATGTCAGTGTGTGTATGTGTGTGCCAGTATGTGTGTGTATCTGTATTTGTGTATTTGTGTTTGTGTATCAGTGTGTGAGTGTATCTTTGTTTGTGTATCAGTGTGTGTTAGTGTATCTGGGTGTGTGACAGTGTATGTGTATATGTGCATACATCTGAGCATACCATCATAACATATAAACACACCCCTTCATTCTAAATGCCAACAGTACATACAAATACACCACAGTAATCAAACATCACTCACAAACATACTTGTACATATAAACACCAGCACTACATAAAAATGCCTACCTACATTCACCTACAACTTTCACTCATGTTGGCTGAGGAAAGCCAGGTCTGAGGCTGAGGCTGAGGCCTGGCCTGATAGATGGCCTGGTAGCTGGAGGGAGTTGGATCTTATTCAGAACCTCACATTTTTGACCTCTTTCTGATTGTGGTGTCCTTGGCGCTATGCGGTACCGACCTCAGCGATCACACAGTGGTTTCGACACGGTCCACATGAGCATTATCCATGTAATAAATCAGTCATCGTCAGCTTCAACCCCTGATGCTGGCATTGTTTAGGTGCTTAGTGTTGTTGAGCCTGCAGTTCAATATTTGTGTCAAGGCTTGTCATGTTCCAGGTGTGTTGAATATGGTGGCTGAGTCTTTCTCGGTTTCAGTGGGACCATTTTCAGGAAGCAGCGCCAGAAGCGAATCGAGTGGGTTGGACTTGTCCTCTATCTCATTTTGGAGGCTTGAGGAACTTGGATATTGAGTCTCTGTCTCTGGCATCTAGGAGAGCGTATCGGTCAGTGTTGTGTCAGTGGCGGGCATTGGTGGATGGGGATCATGGGATAGCATCTGAATCTGGCCAGTTCAAAGTTACATTATTGTATTTGTCTTCATTGAATGCTCAGGGTAAGTCGAGCACAGTGGCGTAAAAAGCTATGTTGACTTTCTTCTTTTTTTATTTCAGTTTTTAGGATGGAGGAATCCCCCAAAATAAGTACTCAGAGGGTTTTGAGGGGTTGAAGAAGCAGGAAATTAGCGGATCGGCGGCTGCCTTTTTCAGTGACATTGCTTTGGCAGCTGTTAGCGGTCTTGCCTAAGGTATGTTATTCAGAGTACAAAGTTATGTTATTCCAGGTGGCATTTTCCTTATGTTTCTTTGGGAACTCTCGGGTGGATGAGTTGGTTGTGCTGAATATACGTTCCGCATCTCTGATGTTGTTTGACTGATCGCTCTGGGAAGGGTTCTTGGGTTAGAAACGGGTCTTTTGAAGGTGAATTTTGCACGGTGTGGTTGTTGGGTAGTTATTTGGATGTTAGACCCTGGTTTGGCTATTCCCTTTTTGTTCGCCAGGATGGGTCCCCTTTGATGTGCCTTCAGTATTCAGCTATGTTCCAATCAGCATTGGTGGCATGCGGGATAGATGTAGCTAACTATTCTGTGCATTCATTTGTATTGGGGCCGCTAGTCAGGCCAGCGTTTTAGGTTAATCTTCGGCTGCGATTAAGCATTTGGGCAGATGGGACTCGGATCGGTTCCAATTGTATCTTCGGCCACATTTGTTGCAATTCTCTATTCTCTTGTAGGTCCCCATCATTATGTTTGGCTCCTGGGTCACTCCTATATTTATTGGGCAGCTCGTAGAGCAGAGGTGAGGTTATATGACAGGAACTTGGGCTTTTCCTTTGACGTGGCGAGGCATGGTGGTGCGTGAGGTATTAGAGGGCTTTCATGGGGTCAAGTGTATTCTGAATATTTTGAACTTCGTAAGTTTGTTCCAGGATGGTTACCTTAGTCATTCATGCTAGGGGAAATGATTTGGGTGGGATGAGAACATTTGATATCATTCATCAAGGAGGACTTAGCCCGCTGCTTGGCGCTTTTTCATGATCTCACACTCGTCTGGTCCGAAATTGTTCATGTCCTTATTGGTTTGCAGTGCCACATGCTCGAGGACTTTAAAGGAGTTGGAGAAAATTAAACATGATGGTTGCCAGGATTGTGCGACGTCTAGGGGGTGTAGTGGTGAGGCACGTGGAGCTGGAGGGGGGCAATATGAAGTTGATATGGAAGGACAGAGTCCACTTAAATGTTATTGGCTTGGACATTTTTAACCTGGGCTTACAGTCTGGGGATGGAGGCGGAGCTGGTGGCGGGGGTAGGGCAGGTATGCTAACCTGAGAAGCCAGCCTGGGTCAAGATTGCAGTGGCCTGCTGAGGGCTGATGGCGGTATGCAGGCTCATACGAACCCTGGACATGACAGTGGGATCTGCTGGTGAAGTCAGCGAAAAGCTGGCAGGTTGTTGGATGGAATGCTGGTCTTTTAAAAACTTAATAAAGCTGTGTCCATTGCCCTTAACTACTATTCCATACTTCTGTGTTTTTGTTTAGGTTCAAGAGTTTGGGAGGGGATGGGTTAGAAGTTATGTTTCCAGATTGGCTGTTTTGTCATTAAACTTGAAATTCACTGTGAATTCTCATTCCATTTCCAGCAATTCTCATTTTAGTGAATAAACCTGTAGTGTCACACAGGGCACCAGAAGGCCCAAGATTCGTCCTGTGTGTATATTCTGCAATTGCAGTTACTTTAACGGGAACTACTCAAATATGCCAATGATGACAACAAGGACTACAAAAGCACTGTAGATTTAAGATCTTATATATTAAGATCTCATATAATAGTAAATGAAAAGACTATTTAGGTTTATTAGTTAGGTTAAGATAACTAATATACCATTGAAGCCATAAAAACTGTGAAGAGTAAAAAAAGAGAGAATAGAAAATAATAAAAAAGTTAAAATGATTGAACTGTCACAACTATGCCATTAACATGCATCTAAATCACAGGAGCGTGTTTTGAACTAGAGGTGAGTGCATCTGGATTATCTTAAGTATAATTTCTTTAAATGTATGCTCTAAACACCATAACCACTGCAACATATTGTAACTTTTATAGTGCAAGGAGGTTATAGGTGCAACTGCTCTGGGTTTTGATGGCCCAATTTCAAATGGAATAACAAAAAAAAGTAAGTGTCCCCAGCACTCAAACCTCACCTCATCTGGTTAGGACTGCAAATTTATCTCACTCCTTTAATTTCCGCACAAAGTATTTGTACTCCATGAGCATGTGCATGAACTAATGTAAGGAGGTCCCTGGTGCAAGCACTTTTTTGGAACCCCCCTTCCAGTGTAAAGGTGGGCAAAACCAATTATGTAACAAGGCAAAAAAACCTATTATATAACAAACATGACTGTTCCTCACCTCATTTCTTGTGCAATGTGTAATAAACCATTTTTTCCAGGTCCTTTACCCACACTTCCTAGCAGACAAATCTAAATTAAATACAAATACTTGGGCTTGTAAAGTTCCTCTACAAACCATTTAGAAGTTTCTTTATTGACACTCTTTGACAAAAAAAAAAAAACATGTCATGGTGTCCCAGGATACACAAATAAAAGGTTTCTAACAAAATTACTTACTCCAACAAACATCAGGAATTATCCCATAAACCCCAAAAAGCCACCTTGTTTAAGACTTTGTTTCCAAGCCCCTGGCAACAATTATTTTTTTTAAATCCCTAGAGTTACGTTCCACAAACATAGCAATAAAGTTGAACTATAGTACTTACCTACCTACTCTCCTCTGAGGGGAACATTCATAAGCTTTGCAAAAATAAAACAAACATATAAAAAGCAAAATTAAAAAGAAGGCATGATGCAACTATTAATACAAAGATAAAAAACAAGAAACAACTACAAAATCAGACTTAAAGACAAAAGATAATGGAAGAAATCTCAGTCATAATGGCTGGAAGAAAATGTGTAGAGTTTCCTAGAAGTAAGAGCAGGTATATGTTGTGTGTGCTTTAGGATCGAAATGTAGCAACAAGTGATACAAACAAATATTTTTATTCCATTTATCTTTATCTGTTTGGAAAAAGAAACCACTTAAACATTACTGAAATTAAGCTTTCAGTGACTAAATATGTTTATGCAATGTTTCTGTTATCATGAACTTTCAAGAGACATGAATTCATTAGACAGAAACGTAAAACCCTGATGGAATCCAGCTCCTTCTGCGCCTTCTTGGCAATGTGAAATGGATTTGATATCCTTGCGAATTTGAAATAAATCACGGTTATTTTTTTAGTATACATAACATCCATGCGAAGCTGGCAGCCAATCCTGAAACATATGATTTACATAATAAACTTTTTCAATATAAAACATCTTTTCAAAATGAATTACCATATTTGATAGATCTGTTATAACATTGGCTGTATTCATTTGAATGAATGCATTTACTCCTGCGTGACAGAGAATTGATGATGGTTCGAGGTCAAAAAGAAACTTAATGAAGAGCAGAAACCTATTTTCAAGCCAAAAAAACACATTCCACATTTCCTTCATGCTTTCAAATACAAACCTTTGCAAAGAGAAAAGTGATTTTTTTTTACATATAAAAATAAAATGAGAGGGTTGAAACTGGACCTATAAGCAACATCCTGAATTAATAAATCTCAGATGGTCCTCATTAAATATAACGCCTCACTTTCACTTTAAGTTTTGCACGTAGGTACATAAGAACTCAATATCAAGCACAACTACAAATGTTCATTAGTATATTTTAAAATTTAGGAGTCCCTTCTATCTATAGGGAAATTATCTTGGTAAATGAATAAAGTCATCATAAAATGGTTAAAAATAGAGAAAGTAATCAGCAGTTTTGTTTCAAATTCACCATGGTGTGGTATACAGGTTAATCAGAGCATAAGATACATTTCTCATGAAGTGTCTCAAGTTATAGCTCAGTATAAGTACCTGTCTTTTTGAGTCCCAGTTCACAAATTTTCTCCTCATATTTTGGCTCAATTTTTCTGACAGTGCTTGAGATGATACCTTTATCTGAGTACCCTGATTTTCAGTTCTATCTCTGCCACTCTTATTGACATTGGAATTATTACATGGCCATTTTGGCCTCTAATAATTTCAAAATGTTACTTTTACAAAAGGCATGCCTTAGGCTGTTGTTTGTGTATTGGGGACTACAAACAGCAACCTCATCCTTACAACTCTGGAACAAGTTAAAGGTCTTCTAGTTAGGACTGTGCTGTCATTCTGTGTCTGTATGCCTGTAGCCAAGGTTGTTTTTTTCTTATTTGCTTATGTAATACATTGGTATTTAATTGAACCTCGTTAATAATATGGTTGCAAAAAAGAGCCACCACCATGCTTCTATTTTTGTTTAATATTGTATCCGTTCCTAGAAATGTTATTGGTATAGGACTGGACCAAACTGTGTATAAAGTGTAAAGACATTTATCTTAAAACCTTGTGACCAGCTGTCCATCCATATGTCTGATTGTGGGTGTCATGCCCCCAGTTTTCATCAAACCATTTTTTTTAGCTAAAACAGGCTCTATGTGGCATTATTTTAAATATTGTTAACACTTTTAAAGCTTTAAACTTGGATACCATAGGCTTATTGGAGAGTTCACCTATGACAATCAATTTGATTGTTTCCTTTTCAAAATATATGAATGCCTTCTGAAAGGCTTTTGATCCACATTTGCAATAAATAAAATAGATACAGAAAAAAAACATTATTTGGATATGTGACTTAGATAACTGGATAAATACAAGCTTAAACTAAACTCTGCTTTGAAAGCCATTATTACATACAAATGTATCTATCTATCTATCTATCTATCTATCGATCTATCTATCTCGAACAGAACATCGCCACTGGTTCTTGGAGAGGCCTGCTCACCAGCCTCTTGCCTCAGGACCAAGGCCCCTGCAATAGACCTGGCAAAAATACATTTAAAAGACTCTATTCGTGCAATTGGGATTATATAGTTCGGTTACCTAACAACCGCACAAACCAG
Organism: Pelobates cultripes; assembly: GCA_933207985.1. Taxonomy (NCBI): domain Eukaryota; kingdom Metazoa; phylum Chordata; class Amphibia; order Anura; family Pelobatidae; genus Pelobates; species Pelobates cultripes. The sequence goes on from OW240913.1 coordinate 337,296,638, forward strand.
AGACCACCCTGGAATTTGTTAACACCTATTAACAACTTGGAATGTTTCTCACCGCAGTGTTCTAATTGTTCGTCTGGGTGGCCACAATTCCTATGGACAACCACGAGGTGGCTGTCATCTTGTTCGCATGAACGCAGGCAGCGGTGTTTGGGCATGAATCTCATGGAACTAAAGTCAGACACAGGAACTCCCAAACACCGCTGGACTACCATCATCGCTTGCGTTCGGTTCTATACAACTTAGAAAGGCATTGTTCGGTGAAATCATTCGTCTGGATGAGGGGAACAAGCTCCACGGTAAGACTATTGACTCTGTTCGGTAGTTTGTTTATTTTCAAACTACCGAACTAGACCGACCGCAAGCCCTGATTCTCTTGAACTGCTTTGGGCATGGGACCATGCCTGCGTTTGGACAAATAAATGACTTCCAGGAAATTCCTGATCCCCTGAACTAATCTGGGTAATTTTTGGATATGTTGGTCCCCCAGATCAGGGATATCAGGGGATGTAACTTTTGTGGGGTTTTATGTGTTGTTGGGGTTCTTTTGGGGTGTTTGGGAAAATGTGTGTTTTTTTGTACTTGAAGATTAGTACAGTTCCTGATCCAATTATCTTCCAGGCCCAGAGGAAGGATTATCCGATTATGTATGGGAGTGTCATGTATTGTAACACTGTTGTCATTGGCCTGTGACTTTGTAATTCAGCCCACCATCAGGTCCATGTGGTAGTGCCCCTTGCACGGAGATTGTCATAAAAGGCCAAGTGTGGCCCCATTAAAATCAGTCCACTTCACCCTCAACATGTAGGAAACAGCTATACCAGCTATACCTGCTTCAGATTAATATACTGGCTATAATCACTAACTCTTGTAAGAGGACAGCGAGACCCCAGCCAAGTTGCGGCGGATAAGGGGCTACGGTGCATGTGGTGTCCAATGTGGTGCTTATAGTACTCAAGGCGACTAGGAAGCAGTGATCGGCGGAGGCACCCAGTCGGGGTGTAAGACGGTCCATCACCTTATCTATCTATCTATCTATCTATCTATCTATTTATCTCTCTATCTTTCTATCTATCTACCTATTTATCATCAGGTTCACAGACTGTCTGCCTGTCTGTCCATACCTCTGTCACTCTGTACATCCAACCTTTCATCTATCCATCCATCTATCTATCCGAAACAGGCTCTACAGTGCAAAGAGCCTGAAGGTGCCATCCCCCAGTTTTTATCAAACCATTTTTGAGCTTTTTTCTTGGATAATGTGGAAGTGAACTTTTACCACATACAGGTAGCATGAAAAATAAGCACAAAAAAAGTGAAATGCATTTTTTTAAATCTATATACTTATCTTGAAAATTGCTCCCACTATACAGTTGAACGAGGATATCTGTAGCTACAGGTAAATATCTCCCTGACCTGCTTCCACTAGTCACAGTTTCGAAGATTTTCTCTTTCAGGTAAGGGTAAGTGTAACAGTTTAATGCACCTACAGAAACCATGCTACAAGCAAACACAGGACACAATTGACACAGCATAGCAGGTTGTTACAATTATTGGCTTACAGCTGCAATGATTTTTTTTTTTTTTTTACAAATTTCAGCAGAGAGAGTGGGTGCAGGGTATAGTCTACATAGAATGTGAAGACAGATAAGAACCATTCGGAGCCACAAGCTTCCCAGGGGTGCCGGGGGTGCAGGCTGAGCGGGGGGCACAAAAATTGCCTGTCAGTCTGACGAGTGTTTTTTGCGCCACCCCTCGGCTTGCGCCCGTGGCGGGCGCCGATTTCACCAACCCCACGTTGTGCCCCTGCCAACTTTTACATGTAAATTGCTTAATCTATCAAATGAATAATAACATTCCTCTTTGCCATTTCTGTGTCTCTATATGGAGTTGTTTAACTCGCTCAGAGAGGCTTCTATATCAGTTTAACTGACTTTATAAGGATACTAATAATTGCCATTTTTGTGTAACAACTGAGTGTGGTGAAAGTAACCTCGCCACTGGTTTTTGGAGGGGCCTGTTTGCCAGCCTCCTGCCCTGCGACTATGGCCCTGGGATCCTGCTAGGAACTGATTTGGGCATACTGTATTTTATTATGCTGCTGCTGGCCCTGTAAGAACCAACTGGGGCATACTGTGGAGTTATTGGGTGGCCACCATTTCATGTATCAGAGGCACATGGTGAGAACAAGGGATGAAGCACATGGTGAGAACAATGGATGGCGGCCATTTTAACTCACAGACACTGTTTGGACTTTTCAACACGGTGCCATCTCGCCGGTATTTTGTGCACAAAGACATCGTGCAGTAGTTTTAAACTATACAACAGGGGACACATTATACAGTAATTATTTTTCATATAGCCTGTATATGTTCTGCGGAATCTGCATTAAACTGTATCTTCCAAACTACTGAACGGACCTGGGTGTGGTTCACCCAGATCCCCAGGCTCCGAGGATATACTTTTTATGGGGTTATTGCATGTGTTGGGCTCCCTGTGATATGTTTTATAATACTGTATTTCTCTGCCTGTGATAATTATATTAACCATTGTGTTCAGTAATCATATCACAGGCAGAGGGGAGGATTTTGTGTGGGAGTGTCTGTGTGTATTGTACGGATTGATTGGTTGTATTTCAAAACCCTGTGGGCAGTACTATGTTTGTGGATTGTGAATAAAAAAGGCTGTATGTGCCAGTACAGTCAGTTCTGCTTGACCCCAAAACAAAGTGTCGTCTCGTTATTGGGGGAATTAGATTTTATGCGAATTGCCAGGAGTGTAAGCTGATTGTATGCTTTTCCTGTTCAGCAGTTTACAGCATTCCTATGCTTGAGAGCATTCATATGCTTCTCCGGTTCAGTGGTTGTGGTGTCTGCTGCAGTGCTTGGAGTCCTCAGGAAGCGCTAGGAGCATCCTTCAACGGAGGTACCTAGTTGGGGTGCCAGGTGATCCGTTACACTGAGCTAAAAAAATTAACACAAACCTCTACTTAATCAAAGGGCTTGATTATCACCTCCTCATTTTTCTTTACAACTTGTGCACAAAGTTTACTAGCGGGTCTACTCCTGTCTGTCAAACTAAGTTTTGATATTATACCTTGTAAAAATAATTATATAATTATTACAATTCCATCTCTATTAAAGCTGCAGATTGATCCATCTGAGCTCCTGGTTACAGTAATCATTTACGTCATACGCCAATGGACAACATGGTTCCCTTAGAAGTAGTTTGCTGCTTTTTAAATTTTTCTTTATCAATGCATTGGTTTAGATCAACATGAAGTAAATAAATCCATCAATGAATATTTGTTGCTTCCAATTAGGTGTTGTAACGGCACCCCCAGGCATAAAAGGGGTTAAAAGCCGTTTAGGAGATATTCCCCTTCCAGATGTACAGGCAGCTACCAAAGACACCAATTGGCCGAACAGGAAACCATATGAATGCCGTAAACAGCTGAATAGGAAAAACCATATGAATAGGTTTACACTCCTAGCAGTCTAACTGAAACAGCATACAATAAATCCCCCCAAGAACAAGACAAGGCTCTGTTTTGAGGGTCAAGCAGGAACAGACAGAGCTGTGGGATTATTGTTCTTATATACACATTCTTACACATTAGTACCACCCACAGGGTTTTGTAAAACAACCAATAAACACGTACAATACACTCAGACACTCCCACACAAAATCCTCCCCTCTGCCTGTGATACAATTACCTTACACAATGGGTTAATGTAATTATCACAGGCAGAGAAATACAGTTTTTCCACATTATTCATAACTTTAAAAGTATGCATCACATTCACATAGAATCAGAATCAGCATACTCCAAATACAAACATATGTCAAAATCATCCAAACTGGTCCATTGGTTCAAAAGATAGATCGAAGTCCTTTGTGCCCAAATGAAGCATGGCTTTTCTGCTCAAAACCAGTTCCATAGATTCTTCTATTCTGGAGATAATTGAGAAGTAATCCAATTATCTCCAAGGACAGAGGCAAAACTCCCTTAGTCACATGGTAGCAAAAGACAGTAAAATACAATAAAATACGCAAGGTTACATTCAATACATAAAATACAGACATGCAACGTATCCCCAGATAGCTTAGGTCTGAGCGCACATTATAACTGAATGGCGCTCAGACCACACACATGCAGTTCAATTGCCATGGAGCCAAAGTCTTTTATTACACGAATAGGCTCCATGGCATAGCTATCTGGGTTAAATGAGTTCATTCAGTAAATCTGAGAATCTACCGAACGCCAGGGCAAAAATACATGAATAGACCTTTCTGCATAGGAAAATAAAGTATTTAAATGCCGGTCCATAGTCAAAAGGCAGCAGGCAGGCAACCAGGCTCCTCCAATGCACAGTGGCAAGATTGGTCTCGTCACAGGTGTCATCAATTTTGGTAAATAATTTTGCTGTACAATATGGCAAAGAGTAAAAATAGAAAAAAAATCTAAAGTTAAAAGTGGCAAACTATAGCGGATACATGGCCGCAAAAGTGTGCATTACCTAGTCATTGATAAATGGAATGAAGAAGACAATAAAACTGCAAGAAAAAAACATTAATATCAAAATACAATGTGCTGTCAGATTCCATTCATATTTAAATTGGTTTGTTTTTGTAGTAGTCTGCTGCTTTATTCACAGCTTTTGAAGCAATGCTTGAGCATAGCCAAATGGTGGAGGCTATCCCCAAACCAAAGATTTACAATAAGCAATTGGGCGCTTATTGAGGCGTCTGTATAGATTTTAGCATGTAGTTTATAAATAAAATGTCCAAGTTTACTACCAATGTAGGTAGATCCTATAGACTGTAAGCTCGTTTGAGCAGGGTCCTCTTCAACCTATCATTTCTGTAAGTTTTCTTGTAATTGTCCTATTTATAGTTAAATGCCTCTCATATTATTGTAAAGCGCTACCGAATTTGTTGGCGCTATATTAATGGCAATAATAATAATAATAATAATAATAATAATAAAAAGAACTATAATTTAATAGGTAGATTTGTCATCATATTTACAGGCAGTAGAGGGTGCTAGAGTTGTTTGCTTGCACGAGAAACATTTCTCCTGGCAATGCTGAAGTCCTTGAAAGACATTTCCGGAGTCCACATTTCAAGTAATTGAAGTGCTATACTAAAAAAATAAAAAAGGAACAGCAAACACTAATATATAGAAAAGCATGTACATACACAAGCCATGCAATGTATTGAAAGTAAGAAGGTTTTTGAGTTCAAATCAAACCATTGCCAGTCTGGAAATGTATAGACCTTTCAATTAGTTCTATCTCTTCTTTCTACGACTATAATTATTATCATAAAAATAAGCTATAAATGTAGTGCTGCTCAGTAGATATATTATACTGCTGTCAAAGACAAGGAAGAACTTTCAACAAGCTATAACTGATGTACAAAGGTATAGACTTGGACAATTATCTACCTAATAACTGAACACATATCAGAACTTTAATAAAGGCAAATCTGGTCATTTCAACCAAATAAACACATCATGTTTAGTACAATCCAGTGTCTGGTTTATAAAGGATTATAGGATTCTCATATTCTGCTAGATGTGCTACATTCTACTTCTGCTAGATGTTCCATGGAATCCACAAAATAGATTTGCCTGTTTTTTGCAAATACACTGATCAGCCACAACATTAAAACCATCTGCCTAATATCATGTAGGTCCCCCTCATGCTACCAAAACAGCTCTGATGCATTAAGGAATGGACAAGACATCTGAATGTGCCTATGGTAACTGACACCCCAACAATAGCAGAAGATCCTTTAAGTCCAGCAAGTTATGATGTGGAGCCTTCATGGATCAGCTTTGTTGTTCCAGCACATCCCACTTATGTTCTATTGGATTGAGATGTGGGGAATTTGGAGGCTAAGGCAACACCTTGAACTCTTTGTCTTGTTCCTCAAACCATTCCTGAACAATTCTTGCAGTTTGCAGAGTGCATTATCCTGCTGAAAGATGCTACTGCTATCAGGGAACACTATTGCCATGAAGGCGTGTACGTGGTCTGCAACAATCTCTAGGTAGGTGGTACATGTCAAAGTAACATAAACATAATTTCCAGGACCCAAGGTTTCCAAGCAGAACATTACCCAGAGCATAACACTGCTTCCACCATCCTGCTTTTTTTCCATAGTGCATCCTGCTGCCATCTCTTTCCCAGGTAAACAATGCACATGCATCCAGTCATCCACTTGACCTAAAAGAAAACATAAATAGAAAGTAGTTGGCCTAGTTGAGAGGCCAAAACGGTATTGAAACCAAGGTTAAAGGTAAATAGAAAGTAGTTGGCCGAGTCCCCTTGATGAGCCTTTTATCCAGGTGAAACGCATGTCGGGCTTTACTACTTACCTCTGTTTCCTGTTTCCCACAATACATCTCTACGGTTAGCATTTACCGCCTTCCCGATTTGGGAATCCAGACGGCTGACAACCGCCCTGGTCCAAACAGGTTCAGAACTTACCGATCGAGGTTCCCTCTATACAAGGAATGTATTCATACTGATCAGGGTTGTCTTGATTTCATAGCTAATTAGAATCAGCAGGATTTGTCTAGTAGTAACCGCTTAGCTTCTCCTGTATCTGTCAAGACCCTTTATTCACACTGTCTTTCTATACAAGGTGCCCACGAAGGCACCATTCCGGTTACCTTACTTTCTGCTCACTACAGTAATATGCAACTGTGAGGCTAGTCCCTAGGATTAACTTAGTACATGATTTCTTTTTATATAGAAGAACCCTATCACTACTGGGCACCCGAGTTAGTTTTGTCTCCCTAACCACATGCTGACCGGAGCAATTCATTATTCACTTTACTCCCCTCAATTGGAATTGTTAACTTCACAGGGTGTTTGGATGGACTGCTCCCCAATTGTGTAAACTATCCTTACTGCGAATATTTGGACACACTGTAGAACTATGGACACATTGTCTTAGAATTAGGGTTCTTTCTATTACAGGCTAATTAGAAGCTGTTAGACTTTGTTATCAGCTAATACTTGGCTTCTTCTAACCTGTCAGTACATCACTGAGAGGTTGTTTTTCAGTGTTGACCTGTGACACTGCCTTTATAATCCAAGGAACTTTAAAACTACTAGGTAGCCAGGTTTATCCTCACTATTTAGCCATATTGCCGATTGAGGCATTCTTTTTACCTACCTGATTCTCCTTAGATTGAATTGTCAAGTATACACTGAGTCTGGGCAGGTTGCCCATTTACTGTTAAATTATCCTTATAGTTACCATTTGGATACTCTTTAGTACATCGGATGCACTTTGGATACATTACTAGAGACACCATATCAATGTTGATACATTTTTAATGTACCCGATGTACTGTGCTGCACTGCCACAGATACTCCGTTCTTGTTTACCCCTATATGTTATCCCCTACTCCTTTACCCCTTTGTATGTGTGCTGTCTGCGTAAACTACTGTAATTGACTTATTTAGTCAGGTAGTCGTAGTCTAGGGTTATTTATTTATTTATTTTTCTTTGTTAATTGTTCGTCCTTGGTATTTACAATAAAGTATCTTCGAGATTTTTAGAAGCACCCCGAGCTATTTATTTGTTTTTCTACATTACTATTGGGGACAGACTTTCCTCCTTTTCGATTCTAAAAAAGAAAACATGATTCATCAGACCAGGCAACCTTCTTCCGTTCCATAATCCAGTTCTGAAGCTAATGTCCCCATTGAATGCTCTTTTGGTTGTGGACAGGGGTCATCATGGACACTCTGACTTGTCTGCAGCTATGCATCCCCATATGCAGCAAACTGAGATGCACTACGCGTCCTGATACCTCTCTATCATGGTCAGTCTGTTTTTTAGCAATTTGAGCTACAGTAGCTTTTCATTGTTATCGCACCAGATGGACTAGCCTTCTCTCCCCAAGTGCATCAACATGCCTTAGGCATCCATGACCCTGATGCCAGTTCACCGGTTGTCCTTGTACCATTTTTGTTAGGTAGTAATCACTGCATATTGGGAACACTCCAGGAGACCTGCCGCTTTCAGGATTCTCTGACCTAGTTGTCTAGCCATCTCTATTTGACCCTTGTCAAAGTCACTCAGATCTTTTGTTGCTTTCAACACATAGAATTAATTGACTACTCACTTGCTGCCTTATATAACCCACCGCTTGACAGTTGCCATTGTAACGGTATAATCAATGTTATTCACTTCACCAGTCAGTGGTTCTAAGGTTCTGGCTGATCACTGTATGTATATATATACATATATTAAAAGTTTACTCACCAAATCCAGCTTTGTCAAATGATGCCCTTACAATCCTCATCTTCTCTCATTAGAAATGAGAACACATTAAACTAAAAAAAATAACCCCAACAACCTAGCACTGCCCCACTGTTAAGAATGTATTCATTTTTTGAATGGTTTAATAATAACCTGGGTCCACAAGATGCCCTTGGTCTAGTTTTTTCAGTGCCTGACACTCCTCAGACAATAAATTCTATACCACTTTGCCCAAATTTAGACAAAATTGATATTGCTAAAGATTACCTTTTGATTCAGAGTTGTTTATAACTAAGGGCTGCAGCCAAAACCTCAGGGGACCCATGTAAATGTCAAAACATTCAAAAACTGTTTTAAGTATCAGAATATTCGAACATGTTTTTGACCTTTATCATAAGACTCCATGCACCACAACTACTACAGCTGGCTGACGTCATTGTTTCACTCAGGGTGCTCATTTAACTTATGGCAGAAGACTCTGCCACATGTAGGATTTCCAGGACCTCGGAAACGTCTAAACTCTCACAGGAGCCCAAGTTGGCTGCTATGACCTACAATGATCTTATGTGATTGATAAACTGATTTTATTTTCTATGTGAAGTGTACCTAAGTTGGTAACAGGATTTTAGTACCTTAGTAGTTGTGGCTATTTTTCTTTAACTCACCAGCATGAACTTATTTGTGTTAGTTCTATGACCTATGTCAAAATGGCAGCAGCAGGTATGTCTCTCAGAAAATCACACCAGACCTGGACTTCATTGTTTAAAAGCGGCCTCAGGCAAGTCCCCCTTTACCCTTCTGTATTCGTCTTTGTATATTGCACTGTCTTTGTCCTAATAGTACATTGCTATGGAATTTCATTGCGCTCAATAAATGCCAGAGATTCATGGGTGTGTGGGGCCCCATTTTATACACCATTACACTCATTAAAGGGACACTACAGTCACCAGAACCACTATTGCTTATTGTATTTGTTCTGGTGAGTATAATCATTCAGACATTTTCAGAGAAAATGCAGTGTTTACATTACAGCCTAGGCATACCTCCACTGGTCACTACCTCCAATGACTACTAAAGGGGTTCTTGGGGCAGTGCTGCACAGTGTGCAGCACTGCCATTCAGTATCTCCACCCTCTGCATGGAGACACTGAACTTTCCTCATAGAAATGCACTGATTCAATGAATCTCTATGAGGAGATGCTGAGTGGCCAGGCAGGGCCATCTTTAATGCAGGGAAAATGGGGGAGCTGCCTCGGACCCAGTTATTACTGGGGGGCCCCAGAGAAGCTGCCCCATGGGACCCGCTGCCCCGTGGGACCCGCTGCCCTCCACTTTTAATTTATTTTCCGCATGGCCCACTGCTGTAACCGGGTGCCCGCACATTAAGGAGGCATTTGTAAGCAGGGGCCCCGGTCGCGTGCTGTGGCCCTTTAACAGCGCAACCGGGCCCCTTGCTTTTTGGCATCCTGGGAGGAAGTGACGGCCGCCAGTCACTTCATCCCACAAATGAGAAGAGTAGCCGCGCAGGAGAAATGGAGGAGGTGGGAAGGAGGGGTGTTGGGCCGAGAGAGCCAAACCCCAACTCCCAACAGTCTCAGCCAGTGTGGACACTGGGGACACCACCCTCCAAGGTAGGAAAATGGAGGGTGGGTTTAAAGGTGTAAGTTTGTGTCAGTATATCTATGTAACATACTAACTGTCTGTGTAAGTATGTATGTCAGTGTATGTGTCTTTGTCTGTGTGTGTCACTATGTCTGCCAAAGAATGTATCTGTCTGTGTTAGTATGTCTGTCAGTGTGTGTGTCAGTATGTCTGTCAGTGTATATGTCTGTGTGTGTCAGTATGTCTGTCAGTGTGTGCATGTGTGTTTCAGTATGTCTGTCAGTGTATATTTCTGTGTGTGTCAGTATGTCTGTCCGTGTGTGTGTATGTCTGAGTGTGTCAGTATATCTGTCAGTGTATATGTTTTGTGTGTCAGTATGTCTGTCAGTTTCTGTGTGTGGGTCAGTATGTCTGTCAATGTATGTGTCTGCGTATCTGTGTCACTATGTCTGCCAGTGTATGTGTCTATCTGCGTCAGTATGTCTGTTAGTGTATCTGTGTCACTATGTCTGCCAGTGTATGTGTCTTTCTATGTTAGTATGTCTGTCAGTGTATGTGTATGTCAGTATGTCTGTTAGTGTATGTTTCTGTGTATCAGTATATCTGACAGTATAAGTGTCTGTGTATCTGTATGTGTGTATTTGAATGTTATTATTGTGTGTGTCAGTGTTTGTATCTGTGTGTCTGTGTAGCTGCATGTGTGTTAGGTTGTGTATCTGTTTGTGTGTGTTGGTGTGTGTGTAATCTATGTGTCTGTGTAGCTGCATGTGTGTTAGGTTGTGGATCTATTTGTGTGTGTATTGGTGTGTGTGTGTGTGTGTGTGTGTAATTTGTGTCTGTATCTGCATGTGTGTCAATGTATATAACTGTGTATCTGCATGTGTTTCAGTGAGTCTGTGTGTGTGTGTGTGTGTGTGTGTGTGTACGGGTATCACAGTGTGTGTGTGGCAGGGTCTGTGTACATGTGCATACATCTCAGAATTCAAACGCCAACACTACACACAAATACATTACTGCATTCAAACTTCAACACTACATATAAACATACTCCTGCATTGAAACGTCAACACTACATACAAACACACTTCTGTATTTTACACCAAAATTAAATATCAATTCACCCCTGCATTTGAAAACCAACACTACACATAAATGCATACTTACATTCAAAATGCCAGCACCAAATACAAACACACAAACATACAAAAACACGCTTACATTCAAACACACAAACACTGCTCAGTGCTAAACACAGCCCTGCAAGCATGGGAAAATGGTAGACCCCCAATTGTCAAAGCACTGTTAGAGTTGCACGACAGATATGGATCTATCTTTTGGCCACTCTTGCGTTAGTGGGACCCAAAAAAATCTTGCATTAGGATCCTTTCTACTTTAGTTCTTCCACTGCATTGGGATAGATGGTGTGATTGCATGCCAGGAAGTGGGAGGGGGCAGGGTCCAGGGGGCCCAGGAAAATAGTTGGCCAGGGTCCGGTCAATATTAAAGAGGGCCCTGTGGCCATGGCTGTGTTTGACTTGTGCTGGCTCTGCTCCTGAACTGCCTCTGGGAAAGTCTCAGCCAATCCTATGGAAAAGCATTGCTATTGGCTCAGACAATCACTTCTGATGATGTCAGCCAAGCAGGAAGATCAGAAGCAGAGTCAGCACCTGCAAACTTAAACAAAAGTAAGATTTTACTATATTTAGGTGGGTATGGGGGGGCCAGGGGGCTAGATGCTGGGTTTAGCACCATAGGGTCAGGAATATATAGCGCCAACATATTCTGAAGCACTTTACAATTATAGAAGAAGGATATTTGAGAAGTGAAGATGGCCTTGCCCAATGGAGCTTACAATCTATTTTAGGTAGTGGTAAATACATCTTTAGGTGTCTTGCCCATGAACTCTTATAAAAATATCTAAAACTATACAAACATCATATTCATAGTGTTAATATCAAATCTTTACATTTGCCTTGGGAATGGTACAAAATCTCTCACTCTGGGTTCTAGTGCAGTGGGAACCCATGGGAACTATGCTCCCTTACTAGTTTTGAAGAGTTCCCACACTTCTTAATGTCAAGGGAAGTACGCTGCATATACTGCAGGAGCTTTCAGCTAAAGCACTGGGTATTTTAAAATTATGAATATGAAACAGTGCTTTACACTTATTAATTCCTATGCAGTCTTTAAATCCTGAGAGCTCTTTATATAATCCATTGATTCTCCCTTCACACAAGGCTCATGTCATTTTGACAGGCTGACATGCCACCATGGATGAGCTGGCCTTTTAACATGCACCCCAGGCTCCAGTGACTTAAGTGATTAAAATGTCAGATTTTTATGTACACTGAATGGTAATAATGAGGTATGAATTGACATGAATTGTTTATTGTTTAATTTCATTTAATTATTTTGGTACATTAACTACATTTCATTCTATTCCATCCTGAACTCGAGGGAGTTAATGTGTTTTTAAGTGTTTATATACATTTAATATGTACAATATGCACTTGAATTTATTTATGTTTTCATTCTCGTTCCTAATGCATCATATATTTTTTTAACTTAACATATCTGACAGAGGAGTTTACAGAAATATGAATTTCAAAGTGAAATAGCCGGGTTAGAGTACATTTTCCAAGTCTCTATATAGGTTACAAGTACTAAAGTTATAGGCAATTTTAGTTTAAAGAAAAGATTAGAAAATAAACCCACCCCATACCCACATCGTTACAGGAGTATAGTAAGAGAGAAGGAGGAAATTTGAATTGGTCATTATGTATGTACAAGGCTAGCACTTGCATTGTGATTTAGGGATTACTGTTAAGGTGTGGTTTGGATATATTTATAGGTGACAGGGTTTGGGGATCCCAAAGCTCTCTGCATACCTCCCAACATTTCAAATGGACAAAGAGGAACACTTTAATTTTAAGACTGTGAGCGGAGGCTAAGCTGTTCAGAGAAATTTTAGGTGAATTACTGTCAGGATTATGGGGGTGAAATCCAGAATGTAGTCCTCACTGAAATGAAATAAAAACATTAAAAAATACAAGGCAAATAATTAAGAAAGGGTTAGGTTAAGTGTTCACTGAAACAGCCCAGAACAACTGAGCGATGAAAGCACAGCTGTTCTGTATTGAAATAATGCATCTATCAGAGGCTACACTATGTTTGACGTGCCTCTGTACTGAACTTTTATTGTGGAGCCTATCAGGGAGCGTGGAGTTGCCAAGAAAGGGTGCCCTGCTTATAGCTGGCCCATTGGGCTTTCCTGTGGATGTCCCGAGTGTGCATGTTTCCCTGGCGTCTTGTGCTGCTCGGGAGACGTGACACGTGTTGGGTCAGAGTTCGTGACCCGTCCCTTGTGATCATGCATGTGCACTTCTGGGCAGGCGCGGCTTAGCGGTGCCAGTGGACTAACGAGGGAACCAGGGTAAGTTGTGACACTTATGAATAATTTTTACAACTTACATTTAATTTAGACAAGAACAATGAATCTTATTTACACAGACTGATTTCTAAACACTTTTTTTTTATAGTTTAAAGACACATTACTGGGAGTATTATTGCTTGGAGCTCTGCTATACCCTCAGACACACCAACAATATGGAGCTCCTAGAAAAGAAGGACATTAGGATAGAAAATAGAGGAATTTGGGCTCAAAATATGGACTGTCCCTCCTAAATAGGAATACTTAGGAGGTAGGCCTTCACTATCCCTGCACGGCCAAGCTGCACCAGTACCAAAAGAGAGAGTGAACAATGTAATTGGATCTCACCTAGTCCCCACTTTGTGTATTACTGTCCCCTTGAATTTTGTGTTTGGTGGACAGAATGATTCTAACACAGAAGACTCATTCTCTTGTCCGTATATTTTGGTATCTGTGCACATAAAGGCACAGACAATGAATACTGGCACTACCTTATTCTTTGAAGAATGAACTTCCTCTACTGGGGGCCAGGAATTTTCAAATAAGATACTGGAAGGATCCTAATTATGACCATTATTTCACTTACTATCAGATCTAGGAGTCTGAATCCCTGGTGGACAAGGATGATGCAAAGGCTTCTCTCTTCTCAAGTGACCCTCTAAAATGTGCATGAAGTTATTATGCTAATAATTAGAAGTGCCAGATTAAATGGAGGGCACTTGCTAAAGGGAAACTCCATCTGAAATATCAAAAGTTGGGCCTGTAAATTGATTGCCAGTCCTATCCTGTTGTATTTGTATTCTTGCAACCTGCCCTGCCATCTATGACCCCCAATGTTCTAGTCTTTGGACTTTACCAACTCTTCTCCTAAATTATCCTTGCCTATCCACAATAATACCAATTAGGACCCATACTCTTTGATTCAATAATTCAATCTTATCTCAGTTGTGTTTACATGGTGGCTTTTTATATTAACATCGCTTTGCAAGCTTTAATCAGTTTCAGTTATGTATTAGCATCCATCTTCTGTTTAGTCACAACCCCCTGCTCAACACTGTTGCTGTAATTCAACAATATCCAAGATTTACAGGTTGGAGTTTTGATATTCTGCAGATATTTACATTGTTCGTAACTTCCCAGTGCAACCAAAATCTGATGGCTCAACTTGTGGACATCATTGATTGCGAAGGTAAAGATTCTACGGACATGATTGCAACTGTAACGAGACCCAGATTGAGCACGCCAACACCATTGAGCACGCTCTCACACTTACTGATCAAACTCACAGTTCTTAATAGTATATGAGCATTTATTCTGTTTTTCCAAACATGAATGCCTCAAGATATCAGGCATAGTCACTAAATTGAGAATTCAAGGTGAATTCAAAATGAATATCAAATTTCAGGTCAAAGTAGCCAAATCATTCTCTAAGTCATCTGTGCTTTGAGTTCAGTCATCCTTGCTCTAACTTGAAATTCACTTCGGATTCACTTTAAATTCTCATTTTAGTAAATAAACATTTATATTAAACATTTATCTTACACTTAATTAGAAATAAAAAAAATAAGCATGTTTAATTGTTATTACATATATATTTTAACCATTAGTAAAAAAAAAAACCACAATATAATTATTATGTGTGATTGAACAATACATGCCAGAAATTTCAAAAAGTGACAAATAAATCATATCTTATTGCAGAATGTTATTATAAAAGAGAGTTTGATTTTATTATGATATCATGATTCAAGTTCAAAAACTTTAATTACTCTATGGGTAAAATAATCAAACAAGCTGTACTAAAAAGCATATATAATTTGTAGATTTTAAGAATGTTATAATTATCAAACATTCCATGTTTGAAATCACTGTATAAAGGTTCTAAAATGTCTAGTTGTATCTTGCCGTTCATAAAGAAAAAAATAATGCAGAATCCTTCATTGTTTGTTGCTGCACTATGGTTATTGTAGTGAAACTAAAAATGGAATATGATATGTTTATACTGGTGTCTTGGTTAGCTTTGATTCTTCTCCCTTTCTCCTAGAAAGTATTTGCAGTCTTAAACCACATCCTGTGAAGGTTGGCTTGGATTCTAAAACATCAATGGCCTGCAAATAATCACCCGTGGAGAGGGGTTTGTGACAAAAGAAGTGTCCCAGAGACGGATTATAATTGTCCACAAAAGCAAGCTAAGCAAAGAAATAATATGCATGAGAAATTGTACATACAATATACCTCTTATTTACAGCAATAGAAAACAACTCTGTCCAAAAAATACATGGCATTAAAAGATATAGACTATACAATTGGCACAATCCATCTGTTTGTTGCCCCATCTGGTAAAAAAAAAAAACATGAATTTAATAGATTATTACTGTTATTACTTGTATTTATATAGCGCCAGCATATTCCATAGCGCTTTACAATATTATCAAAGGGGGAGATTTAACAATAAATGAGACAATTACAAATACTTACAGGAACAATAGGTTGAAGAGGGCCCTGCTCAATCAAGCTTAAAGTCTATAGGAGGTGGGGTGTAGAACACAACAGGACAGGAGATAGCAATCAAACAAGGTGGAGTGAAGCAGAATAGAGTGCTGCTCTTTAGGAGAGAGCAAGAGACAGGTAAGTGAGGTAGAGGTAACTCTGAGAGGCCATAAGCTTTCCTAAAGAGATGGGTTTTGAGGCACTTTCAAAATGATTGAAGACTAGGGGAGAGCTTGATGGTCATAGGCAGGCTATTCCAAAGGAAAGGAGACACCCACGAGAAGTCCTGCAAGCGTGAGTTGGCCGTACGGGTGCGAGCAGCAGACAGGAGAATGTCATGGGCAGAGCAGAGAGACGGAGAAGGGGCATACCTGCGGATCAGTGAAGAGATATAGGAGGGGCTAGAATTGGTCAGTGCTTTATAGGTGTGGATTAGTACCTTGAATTGACTCATATAGGATACAGGAAGCAAATGTAAAGCCTGACAGAAGGGAGAGGTGTGAGAGGAGCGACAGGAGAGGAAAATCAGTCTAGCTGCAGCCTTCATTACAGACTGTAGCAGGGCAATACCACTTGTGGGAAGACCTATTAGGAGAGAGCTACAATAATCCATGCAAGAGATTACTAGAGCATGGACAAGTTCCTTAGTAGCATCTTGCATAGGAAAGAGGCAGATGTGGGCTATGTTTTTAAGGTGGAATCACCAGGATTTGGTTACAGACTGGATGTGAGGCTCAAATGTGAGGCCAGAATCAAGTATAATACCAAGACAGTGCTCTTGCAAGGATGGACTGATGTGGGTACCATTAACTTGAAGGGAGAGTGAAGGAGGAGGATCAGTATTAGGTGGAGGAAAGACGAGGAGCTCAGTTTTAGAGAGACTGAGTTTCAAAAAGCGGGAGGACTTCCAGTCAGAGATGGAAGAATGGCAAGCAGTGACACGTTGCAGGATGGCAGGGGAGAGATCCGGGAAGGAGAGGTAAATCTGAGTGTCATCAGCGTACAGGTGGTATTGTAATAAGTTTGCTAAGAGAGGCAGTATAAAGAGAAAATAGAAGGGGACCAAGTACAGAGACTTGGGGGACTCCACCAGAGACAGGACAAAGGGAGGAGGTATCATTAGAAAAGGAGACACTGAATGAGTGTTGGGAGACATAGGAGGAAAACCAAGAGAGGACAGTGTCACAGAGACAGAGTGATTGAAAACTTTGGAGAAGGAGAACATGGTCAACAGTGTCAAAGGCACCAATGAGGTCAAGAAGAATTAGTATGGAGTAGTGCTCTTTGGATTTAGCTGTGATTAGGTCTTTAGTGACTTTAAACGGAGCAATCTCAGTAGAGTGGAGGGGACAGAAGCCAGACTGAAGAGGGTCAAGGAGAGAGTTGGAATTGAGGAAACAAGTCAGATGGGTAAAAAACTATATTTCCAGAAGCTTTGATGAAAAAGGGAGCAGGGATATGGACGATAGTTAGAAGGGGAGGACAGGTCAAGAGATGGTTTTTAAGATGGGTACTACAGTAGCATATTTAAGGGCAGCTGGGACAACACCAGAAGAGAGAGAACAGTTGAAGATGTGTGTTAAGGAAGGCACAAGACAAGAGGAGAGAGACCTGATAAGGTGAGACGGGAAAGGATCAAGCGGCCAAGTGGTGGGGCGAGAGAAAAGGAGAAGCACAGCCACCTCTTGTTCAGTAGCCTGGGAGAAAGTCTGATGGAAAGGCATGATACAGATGCGGTTTAGAAATAGAGGGGCAAGGTGTTGAGAATTCTCTCCTTAGCTGTTCAGTTTTGTCGGTAAAGTAGCATGCAAAGCTATTGGCTGTAAGGTTAGTTTGGGAGCTGGCAACAGCAGGGCAAAGAAGGGAGTTAAAGGTATTAAAAAGATGCCTGGGATTGTGGGATCATGAGCTAATGAAAGAGTAAAAGTATGACTGTTTGGCAAGGGCAAGGACTGTGTTGTATGAACGCAAGATGTAGTTGTAGTGGAGGAAGTCTGAATGGGTGCGTGACTTCCTCCAGCAGCGTTCAGCAGAATGGGAGCATCTCTGCAGGTAGCGTGTTGATTTAGTGTGCCACGGTTGGGGACGTGTTCTCCTCAAGGTGCATGTTTGGAGTGGGGCTGCAGCATCCAGGGCAAAGTGAGGGTAGTGTTATGTGAGAAAAAAGCCAGTGAGGGACAGGAGAAAGTAGGGATGGATAGTTTTTTTTAGTAGCCACTTTATCACAAACACTGGCCAAAATTAGTATTAATATTTGTTTGTGTGTGAAAATTGCAAAAAAACTAATTTAAACGCCAATTTTGGCCAATGTTTGTGACTAAGTGGCTACTAAAAAAGACTGGACATAGCCCATTTGCAATACCTTGGGTTGTATACTATTGCAAATGGTATGCCATCATGGGGGAAATTGTCATTCATGGGCTACCATACGGTCTCAAAGGCAACATAACCAATCTGGCAAATTTCAATGTGAAAAAACTAAAACGCAAGCCTTATATTTGACTCTGTAACTTTTGAAAACACCATAAAACCTGTACATGAGGGGTACTGTTATACTCAGTACTCAGGAGACTTCACTGTACACAAATATTAATGTTTCAAAACAGTAAAACGTATCAAAACAAGTATATCGATCGTGTAAGTGCCATTTGTGTGTGAAAAATGTATAAAATGTCACTTTTACTGATGATATCATCATTGTAATACATTTTACTGTTGTGAAACACTAATATTTGAAGAAAATTACACATATATTACACATATATATTTTTTATTTATTTATTTTCTATTATTTTTTTTATTTTATTTTTTACGTATTTACATATATGTTTATTTTATATTATATATAAATATATATATAATTATAATTATATATATTTAATCGATATCATTCTACGTGTACATTATAATGAATATATGTATATGATCTAAGTATATATAATTTAATCTTAAATTGTTTTAACATTTATTTTTATTATTTTACAGGCAGCAGGGGGAGTACCTGTCATTACAGGCACTCTCCCTGCTGGCACTGACAAGGACCTCACAATCACATGGCCCAGGGGGGCCGGAATAGACAGAGGGGGACTCCCTGGGCTGCCAGGTGAGTCCCCACACCGCGAACGCTGGCGTGGGATTGCCGGTGACCGGGTAAGTAGAAAGGACGGCGGGGACGTGCTATGCCGCCCCCCCGGCATTTAGAGCCAGGTCTCCAAGAGCAGCATAGCACACCCACCGTCCTTAAGGGGTTAAAAACACATAATCTAGGCAAAAAATAATGGGGGTTTAGTTATATTATATGATCATACATTGCACAAGTCTGCCACAACGTCAATGTACCCCATCTTTGGCATTTATTTTTGCAAATATATTATCAACAGATTAATATTAAACGTAATCTAATCTTCTTATATTAAGCTCCCCGTGTCTGAATTTCTTCTTATTATTTTCCTGAGTGCTCAAGTTTTAATAAAATACATAAGGAAAAGTAGGGACTACTTTTCTTTTTGTATTGCAGTCATGTTTTTTAAACTTGAGTTTAACCCCTTCAGACCGGAGGGCGTACTATTACGCCCTCTAATAGGCGGCTCTAAACGCCGCCGGGCGTAATAGTACGCCCTCCGGTCTTTCGGTACTTACCCGGTCGCTGGGGGTCCCACGCCGACGATCGCGGTGGGGGGGACTCCCAGGGAGCCCCCCGCGGCACGTCCGTCCTCCAGGAAGACCCCCGGCCGTGTGAGAGTGGGGTCCTAGCGAGGACCCCACAATCACATGCCCGGGGATAGCTGGCTTCTGTATTGCCAGCAGGGGGGCTGCATGTAATTACAGGTGGTCCCCCTGCTGGCTGAAAATAAAATTAAACCAAATAAATGGTGTAAAAAAAAAAATTATATATACTTAGATCATATATATATATTATATATATATGATCTAAGTATATATATACACATATACATACACACATGTACACCGTCTAGGTGTATTTTACTATTAATATATATATATATATATATATATATATATTAATATCAAATTACACGTAGACTGATACTGATTAAATATATATATAATTATTGTTATATATATATTTATATATAATATAAAAAAAATTAAAATGTAAATACGTTAAAAAATAAAATTTAAAAAATAATTAAAAATAAATAATTAAAAAATATATAGATGTGTGTTATTTCGTTCTAACTGTATTGTGAAATTAATATATATATATATATCAAAATACACGTAGAACGAAATAATATATATATCTATATACATAAATATATACGTATATATCACTATATATATACCTATATATAAATAAAAATATTTTTTTAAAATTATATAGATATATACATATATATACACATACGTATATATATACATATATTAATTCTACATATATATTTATGTATTATTTTTACATAATTAGGTATCTTTATTAATTACAATTAGCAGGACCTGCCTGACAAACCATGCCGAAAGTAAAGGGAATTTAATTTGCTAGCACTATATTTAACCCTATAACTTTCCGAGACACCATAAAACCTGTACATGGGGGGTACTGTTCTACTCGGGAGACTTCGCTGAACACAAATATTAGTGTTTCAAAACAGTAAAATGTATTACAACGATGATATCGCCAGTAAAAGTTAAGTTTTTTGCATTTTTCACGCACAAACAGCATTACACGGACAATATTATTGCTGTGATACTTTTTACTGTTTTGAAACACAAATATTTGTGTTTAGCGAAGTCTCCCGAGTACAAAAGTACCCCTCATATACAGGTTTTATGGTGTTTTCAAAACTTACAGCGTCAAATATAAGGCTTGCGTTTCATTTTTTTCACATTAAAATTCGCCAGATTGGTTACATTGCCTTTGAGACCCTATGGTAGCCCAAGAATGAAAATGACCCCTATGATGGCATACCATTTGCAATAGTAGACAACCCAATGTATTGCAAATGGGGTATGTCCAGTCTTTTTTGGTAGCCACTTAGTCACAAACACTGACCAAAATTGGCGTTTTTTGCATTTTTCACTCACAAACAAATATTAACGCTAACTTTGGCCAGTGTTTGTGACCAAATGGCTACTAAAAAAGACTGGACATACCCATTTGCAATACCTTGGGTTGTCTACTATTGCAAATGGTATGCCATTATGGGTGTAAATTTCATTCCCGGGCTACTATACAGTCTCAAAGGCAACGTAACCAATCTGGCGAATTTCAATTTCAAATGTACGTGCTATATTTGACCCTGTAACTTCCCAAAACGCCATAAAACCTGTACATAGGGGGTACTGTCTTACACGTGAGACTTTGCTGAATACAAATATGTGTATTTTATTGCAGTAAAAGCAAACAGTATTATGACACTGACCGTTAAAATGTCATGTAGAACTAAAAAAATCAAAAAAAATCTTATTTTCTCCCATTTTTTTCATATTAAATTATGTTTCATAGCTAAATATTTGATATTAAATGAAAGCCCTGTTTCCCCTGAATAAAATGATATATAATAAGGGTGGGTGCATTTACTATGAAAGAGGTGTATTACGGTTGGACAGACATGTAGCGCAAATGCCAGGTTTTGTTTACATTTTGTTTTGTTAACAACGTGCACATTTGGCTCCGTCCTTAAGGGGTTAAAGCAAGGTTCCGTTTCAGTTGACAATCAATTTAATACCACAAAACAAAATTTCACAACTGTGAAAATATGTGTTTGGCACTTCTCTTAACAATGTACATAACAAGTAATGCAATATTTACACTACCCATGTAATAAATCTATTCAGAGCTAGCCCAATACGCGCTGCACTCACAATATACCTAATATCATAAAGACGTTCCACAAATTGTTTTCGTAGACCTGAAAAACAAAAACCTCATATGGTGCAAAAAATTCTAATGATATTGGATATAATACAATCACCCCTTAGTGATTAAACCCCTATGGTATCAAACGCACATGGACCAGAGCCTAAAAAAACAGCTCTGGGTTTGAAGTCTGTAAAGGAAAGGGTGACCCCACTTATAGAAACATCTTCTCTCTAGGAGGAACTCCACCATGCATAGAAGATTGGGAGACAAGAAGGAAATCCAAATAGTGTAATACCGTTAACAAAAGCTTATTTACTTACCTTTAAAAAATTCTTACATTAAAAGAATATGAGCTCTTGTGGACTAAAAGAGTCACAGACAACACAGAGAAATTAATCTTTACCCAAGCTTGCCATGCTTCCGCGGTGTACACGTGATACTCTGCCCAATGCCTCTAAACTCCACATCTGCTCTCCACTCCCTGCTATGAAATCAGCCATCCCGTGACATGTTTCTTCCCAAATCGGAGTCCAAGTGCTTTCAGGGTGCAATGCGTCATGGGATGGCAAACAGCAGACATCATGGGCCGAGGAAAACTGGATGGATGTGAAGGAAAGAAAGGATAATAAATATAAATAAAGCCAAGTGGCAAGAAAGTAAGTATAAGTATTAAGATATAGGTGGCATAAGGAAAGGTAAGCCTAAAGGAAAAACAAATGACCGGGCCAATTTAAGCAACAAAGGTACATGAAGTCTGTAGATTTCATAAGTTTAGCTGTAATTATTATTTGAAGATAAACCATTTTTACTGTAGATCTTGATCTTCGAGCTGCCATCTTGAATTGGTGGAAAAACATGTTTGTTGACCTTGATTTTTTATGGTGTAAATGTAAAAATATATGAAAAGCACATTTTATATAAAGCACATTTTTATAGTAAAGAAATCCACATCATAAATCACATTACGAATTAATAATTTTTAATAAAGTACAACAATGACTTTAAGTGAAAGTCTCTGTCTTTGTAAGTAAAATAGATGAAAAATTATTTAAATTCTTGGACATATAAGGGGTTTATATATCAAATCAAGAACTTTATTTTGAAATTTTTCTCAATTCTCAAATCTCAGTACTTTTGCACTTTTCTGTATTTGCATTTACTCCCATGACATATATTAATTAACTGGAATTCTTGATTAACCCTTATGTTGGACATAATATAGGATGAGTGGGTCTAATGTGGAAGCTATTATACATACAATGCATTCAGTCAAACCATTAAAATGCTCTGTGGCACGTTACCCCCTGCATGGCCCATTAAACTGCAAGCAAACCACTAGTTTCATCTGGGCTTCTATCTTTCTTGACCTTTTAAAAATAATACACACATGATTGCATTAGCATCTTCTCAATAATGTCCTGAAACATTAATGAAATGATCTGTTGGCTGAAAACACAAGTATATATATTTCATGTTTACTATTAATGTTACGCTAATTAATGTTCAAGTTTGATGCACTGATTGTATTATATTTCATTATGGGTTTCTTTTTTTTTGAAAATGCATTCTTTAAAATCTTTGCTGAAGGTATAGAATTATCTAAGTGAAAAGAGTAATTTATTCATTTCTTCTTATTATAAACACATGGGGTTCGATTTACTAGCGAGCATCGCCAAAAAAAGCCAACAACTGGTGTCTGTTAAAAGTTACACCTCATGATGGAGCTCCAGTACTCGAACCGAGTCCCTTTGCCAAGTCTAGTTCCTCGTAGCTATCAGGGAACCTGGAGCACTTCAGACCCAGTCGCCGAGGCTTGACTGGGATCACTGAGGGCCTTTTCCACCCTGGACCAGGCTACTGTATTCATAGTCCTGGACACACTTTCCATCAAATGACAGCTGAACAAAAGGGAATAAAAGTGTAGCTAAAGCATTCCACTACACGCCTCTTTTTTATTAACTAGTCAGGGTAACTCAGCAGAGGTGCCAAGTTTAAACACACTTGATGGTGTTAAGTGATACGTTCAGAGAATAGTAATATTTTCTGTCGTAGAATCCTATGGGTCACATGAAAAGGTGGATGCGCCTGTGACAATGCAAAGACATGAGCCACATATTGAAATGAACTCTTACAGTGCTGAAAATAAAATAAAACAACTTTAAATTTGTTTTCTGTTTGTGAGACCTGGATCGGCTCTAATTCCAGAAGAAAGAACTAATCATCTCTTACTCATTATACTACAATAAATAAAATAAATAATAACAAAGTTTTTGATCTCATGGACCACTTTATTAACCAGGGGAGGCCTAGTGATTGTTCTCATGACATCAGTTATGCTGGCCTATACTCCTTGTCGTAAATGCAGACCATGGTCTGATATAGGCTCAGAAGGCTTTTGATATTTGCATCATAATAACATTGGAAATGATGTTGTATTAATTTCAAAAAGGGAGGAATACAGAACGATAGACAATGACATATTTATTGAAATAAATCCTCACTTATTAGAACAGAGCAAAGTCATATTTTATTTCAAATAAAAATGGAGACTATAGTCAATGTTCCAGGTTAACAAATTTCTCATTTGTTCTCTAAGCAATATATATTAAAACTCTTATTTACTGATTTAGATCTACCAACTTACCCATTCCTCTGCTTTAATCAAATGATAAGTAAATTACTTACTTATTCTTACAATATATACAACAACTTTTGATGTGCAAAATGCACCACTGTTTAAAAAAAAAAAAAAATGATAATATGTAAGTACATGAAAGAGCGCTCTCTGTATGGTCTGCCGTTGGTTGGTTGGCTTGCCTGATTGACAGACAACCTGTCCTGCCAATATTTTAGGGTGAGTCCTCCCGTTTGAGTGGTGCAAGGGACACGATTGACATCACTGGAACGTCCTTTTGTATCCCACCCATTGGCATCCCTCTTGACAGCACGCCAATGTGGCGGGCCGTGGGCTGTATTACCGAATGTATTATTATATTTTTAATTGTATTTTCTTTAGTGTAAATTTGAAATGCTAATTGAGCTTGTTCCATAATTGCATGTATCGCATAAAACATACTATGTCCCAGCATGCCATTTAAAAGGGGAAGAAAATTCCATGTCAGTGGATTATCTGATAATGCAACCTCTCCCACCCCCCCCCCCAAAAAAAACAACCCAACAAGGCTGTCTGTAAATGTAATGAATATATATATATTAAAACTGTTGTAAATACTTACAAAATAAATAAATTCCACATCTAAGCAGTTGGCAAAATGCATGAAAAGTTGGTGTAAATATAGATAAATTTCAGGGAGGATAGGTGCCATAATTCAGGTGCCATAATTCACAGGAGAAGATGACATCTCAGTAACTTATTTTCTGCAATTTCAGAGATGACATTATCCAGTGAATTATAGGGTTTAGAATGCCATCAAGTGTCTTAAAGGAACTTACTGTTTGACTGCTGTCAGACTGATGTTTTAAGTGTAGAGTTGTAAGTGCCCCCTCACAATGTCCGCACAGACTTACAGTGACAGGGGGACTGGGAAAATAGCAGGTCATTTATAACGCTCCTGTGATATGTGATTCACTAAACTAAGAACTGTAGTAAATTAAATCTAAATTGCAAACTTGAGGCTAAAATAGGAAAGCGGTGACTCCTGCAGAGTTGGGGAGTTTTCCAGATCAGCTATTTTATCCTTAATATTGCCATTCAGATATGGTTTGTTAAATGTCGGAGTTCAGTGAATAATCCAGTAAATTACAGATTATAGTTTACTAAAATAAGTGATTTTGTGTAGCCTTGTAAGATTTAAACAACATTTTTTTTGTGTTCCCTATATGTATAAGGCATATATTTTGGTCTTTTCAGCAGCACTACTAAGAAGAAATGTTTGTTCTTGGTGTGCTGCCCAATTTCTTTTTTTTCCAAGTATATTTGGAATCCAGACCAAATTCATTTTGGGTTGAGCACCCCATCCCAAGTTCCTCTTTTTTTAAAGTGATCACCAGAAAGTATACGTTTGCACATAGTCTATGGAATCCATTTAAGATGCAAGTGTTATAGTTAGCATGTGTATCTCTATAATGTTAAAATTAGCAGAGGACCTACGGATATAGCAGTACTGTAATACAGTACTGGTCTTAACATGATTTGGCCAAACGATGCAACCAAATCTCCATATATGTTTGCCAAGATAAATAATTTTATGTAGCCTTGTAAGATTTAAAACTGTAGCCCCCAAATTTCATTTCTTTCTGAATTAGCCCAAAAGTGTATATTTTCCATGTGACATTGACTTACATGATGTTAAAATATGACACACACACACACACACACACACACTTTACTCTTTATATGAGTACCATGAGATGAACTAATAAGGGTATTGAAAGGGTTAAACATTTAGACAAGACCAGCAGACAAGATTGCTGGATTCTCTTCTTTCATGAAGTTCATCATTCAAAGGGCTATTAATCTTTGCGTCATTTTAATTAATATTGATTTGACTTGCTCCAGTGAGTGATCAAAGTAATCTGCCAAATCACATGTCACATTAGTGAATTCTTATACTCTATTATTTAGATTATTCTCCCTCGCTAAAACCCTGTCAAAGAATAATTACTCTCATAGGTCATAATGATGACCCACGCTCCTACAAACAAGGCTGGAATATTGAATAGTTCTTCTATCCCTGTTGTAGTTTGTTATATAAAAATAAAAATATTTATATATCCATATATTTATTATAGTTTAAGAATATGTTGCTAGATAACAGGAGTTTCATCAAACTTTTATTTAATATACCTCATGATTGGATTTGAAGAAACACGTTGGATGTCTATAACCTCTGTATTCACTTCATAAACATCATCCCTGTTTTAGTCTTTACAAGTTATACATCAGACGCCTTATTTGCATATCCATACCAGAATCCTTTGCTGCAAAGTGAATACTTGATAAAAATTAATATATATATATATATATATAAACTTGGAAGTGCTTTTCTAATTTAGAAGAGATTTAATCTGAGGTGTGCTACCATATTTCTAAATAAGGGCACCCAAACAGATCAGATAACAGATCAAAAATGGAAGAGATAGAAGACCAGAGATTGATCAAAAGGAAGATAGGGATAGCAAAAGATGGAGTAAACACAGGTGGAAGCATGGAAAAGTAGTGGAAATTCTGACAGTATTACATACATATAAAGTTTGTTTTTCTTGACCATTTTAAAATTCTCAAAGTCTTTCATGCATCCATTTTGTTAAACATTCATTCTCCCTCCATTCCGTAACGTACACTCAAGACGAAGTACATCTGTTCCTAATATATAAATCATTGAAATAAAAAAGTTAATTTGCGTACAAATCAGTTAAGATCTTGATACAGAGTAACAGAATCCACATTTTCTGACAGAACACAAGTAAGCCATTTGTTCAGTTGACTCAGATGTTCAAGTTAAAGGGGAAACACAGCAAACCAAAAACCTCTTTGGTTGCAATTCTTGGTGTTGCCGATTTTCAAGTTTTCTTTTTCTTCCTTCAAGCCTTCCATCATGTGATTTTGTTTAAACCTGTAAAAGAGGTATTTTTCTAATAGATTTCTCTGGATGTAAATATTGTTCAGATGTAGTTCTTATGTTTCTTAAGTTTGTCATACATTCAAAAAGAGAATGAGAATTTTGTTTTCCTAATTTTAACACTGGTTTTAAAATATGGTTGACTGGAGCTCTGGGTATCTGGGTTTGGGGGAATAATCATAGAGTTATTATTAAAAGTAATATATCCAAAATTCCCAATGTATCAAAAGATAAGAAGAAAATGTGCTTACATTCTGTGACGGACCGCCTGGCACCCCGACTGGTTGCCTCCGCCAATCGCGGCTTCCTAGCAGCCTGGAATACTATAAGCACCGCACTGGACACCATAAGCACCGTAGCCCCTTATCCACCACAGATTGGCTGAGGTCTTGCTGTCCTCCACCCACCCTGGACCCAAGTCCAGGATCCAGCTTACAGTGGCTGGACCTCCCCTCCTCCAGAGAGTACAGCAGGTAAAGCTGTGTAGCTTTTACAAGAGCTAGTGATTATAGCCAGTATAGCAATCCGAAGCAGGTATAGCTGGTATAGCTGTTCCCTACAATCAAAAGATGAGGCTCTGTGTTGAAGGTGAAGTGAACTCATTTTAATGGGACCACAACTGGACTTTTTATACAGTCCCCATTAACTCAATTTTCTCCAGACACAAAAAACACAAAAAAGTTACATCCCCTGGTAGGTTCAGGGGTTCAGGAATTTCCTGGAAATCAAAGTTTGACCGACCGCACGCATGGTCCCATGCCCAAAACAGTTCCATAGAGTCACTGCTAAGTGCCGCTGGGGGACCGTCCGGGAACCGCAAAGTCTTCATGCCAAAAACAGTTCCAGGGCATTTGCGGCTAAGTCCCCCTGAAGTCTATTTGTGGTTTTGGTCCATGCGAACGGCCGCCAGGGAGCTAGCGTTCGGTCCTATGCGCATAAATGGAAAGTGCCGAAACAGGGGGAATAAAATATGGGTCTTTACAGTCGCTGAACTGGCCCATAGTCTTTTGGCTGGAGCCTGGCAAGCAGGCCCCTCCAAAAGCCTGTGACGAGGTTCTGTTCGCCACACATACATACATTATTCCACCCCCCCAAATTACTGTGGTAAAAAAGGGTGGATCGGTGATGCAATTTGTGTGCAATTTACATGCTACCCAGAAGGGGGCAGGTTTACACAAAGAACTGACATTTTAGCCTGGCGTGAATGTAGGCTCTCACCAAGGGAAGACCATGCACGGAGCACTGTCCCACTACTCTCTACAGGGTTCTAGAGCCCTGAACATAATGCAGGTGCATCAAATAATACTCTCTCATTACATTTTCTTGATACAAATTAGGGACTGGGGACAAGATTCAAAAACAGGGATTGTCCTGCCAAAGTCAGCACAGGTTAAGGGTCTGATTACATATTGCACCCATATATTCTACTATCTGAACTGAAATGGCACAGAGATGTTCTTAGATATCCGGGATATTTACTATTTTGGAATAATTATTTCTAATTTGTATGCCTCATCAAATAAAATGTTAACTGGTTATTGGGGTGGTGGGCTTAACTTTCATTTTACACAATGTAAAATCAAAGTACACTTTTCCCCACTTATACCACAGTAACCAACTGCATAATTCTTTATGAAAAATCTATATCTGTTATGAAGGGGGACTTCTCTTCTTTCAATTTAGGGGTCTTAGAAGTACATTGGCATTTTTAAGGTATGTAATCAGTAGGTCCCCACATGATAACCCAATGGTGACCTCGCCGTTTGATGTGTGATGCCCCTGGGTGCAGCAGAGGTGAGAGTTTTCTCTGATGCTGTCTGCTGTTTGCGCCACCATCTTCTTTATTCAGCTAATAGAGCTTTATCTGCCATGAGCTCACATTAGTTTTGTACTCTTGCACATGCACAATAGTACAACACTGATATCTATGGAGGATACTGTAAAGTCACGAGAGCCTCCATAGATATTGTCTTGCTGCAAGTTTTTTTCCCCAAAAACTCCATACGAAAGGGAATACTGTATAAAACACAGCTTTTCCCAATTTTTGGAAGCAGAAGTGTACATTTTAAAATTCAATGCGTATAATAATTTATAACCCAACTCCTTTGCTTTCCCCTTCTGTCTGTCAATCTATGTATCTATCTCTCTGTACGTAGATCTGTTTTTTTTTCTTTCTGAATTTTACATTTAAATTATATAAACCAAAAACCATGTAATTATATACTTGAATGCTGATTCAGCATTCTACGTTGTACAGAATTTTGTGTAAGGCAAGATGTGCAAAAACAGGAAAAAGATACCCTATTCTAACCAAAAATTACATTAGCGAAATATAAATGTTATTGTGGGGAGGTAAGAGCATTTGTGGATTACATGGAGTACCAGATTCCGGATCAGTGTTATCTATGCTTATACGAAAACGGACATTGAAAGAAAAATAAATATTGGTTTTCAAGTAGTTCTACTTTGAAATTAAAGGGTTTCTACCAATTTTACTTGTAAGTCAAATAAACAGAAAGTTCTGTCAGGTCTAAAACCATTGAGTTTGCTTTCCCACTGAGGGATCTATTTGCTAAAGCAATAGAACGAGGGCATATACAGTGCAAGAAAACAGCATGATATTTATCAAAGGAAAGGAAATCTATTAAAAGAAAGTATAGTTTTTCAATTCTATTTTTTACCGGTTTTAGTCAATTTTGAGGCATCTTAAATTTAAAAAGAAATTACCTTTGGAAAATTAAATAAACCAGTATGGAAAAATGTATAACTTTCCAAATTAGAAGTTCAACATTACTCAAAAAGGATTCTCAATATATAAGAGAAATCTATTATAGCTTGATTTCCATGCATACTTTAAAAGTTTTGTTTTTTAAAGTGAATATATACTGTAAAATACAGGTAATTAGTTTGTGAAATACTTTATTGACCTATTAGATTGTATCCCTATCTAATATTCTATCATAAAACATTTTTTTTGGTAATTCTCAACTCATTTATGGTTGTTGACGAGTCATTAATAATGTTGATGAGATTTTAAATCTCGCTGATCAGATACTTTTAAAGAGCAGTTTTAGCATTATTGGCTTGGTGAAACGGGGTGTCTTACGGTCTTATTTACTAGCAACCCTCAGGAAGAAGAGTTGTCGGCATATTAATGGAATAATTGGACAAATTCAACATCAAAAAGACTTGATAAGTTACAGAAAGACTTTCATATCTAAAAAGTAACCATTTCCAAAGTTTATGTGTTGTCAGCACACCACCCTGGGTTTGAAGGCATATCACCAAATGTATAGTAATGATCCTGCAATAATCAATTAAAATTGCTCTGTTGCCCCCCCCCCCCAAAAAAAATCTGACAATTTAAAATCTTTATGAAATACTCATATTGACTGTGTTGGAATTTTGGTGAAACTCCAATGCAGTCAAAAGATATGCTGAGACAAAGTAGGGACTGTATTTTATCTCCACTTGACAAAGTTTAATAAAAAGGCAACTACTATAAAGCTTCGTCAAACCCCCAGATGTAAATATGATGGCTAAAGGGAAAATGGCTTTGTATATGGAGGCGAACTGCATGTGCGGGAGTACAGAATTCATGTCACAATCTCTTGGATGAATCCCCACGAGCTGAAGAGAATCCCACAGAAAAAGATGGCGACTTTGAGGAACAGCTTCAGTAAAGTAAAACTCACCTTTTCCTGCACCACATCCACTTCACTGAAAATAGCAAAGTTACCATCAGGGGACTCTGTAAAATATGCAAAGGCTGACAATGAAGTAAAAAACAATTTAGCAACACAATAGCACTGTTAACTTGACAACACAAATACACAAATACATTACACCCAATGTAAACATGCTTAAAGAAACATACGTGCATATCAATATTGATGTGGAACACATGTTAATGACACACGTCACCTATTATCATCCACAGTGCACTGCAAGTCAGATCATTCTAATATGGATTCATTGTGTTTGCCATTAACCTAGTGAGAATCATCTAGGAATATCAATGGTGACTGATGTTAAGCCCCAAGTTGATAATTATGTCAAACTCTGGCTGCATTGTCATCAGAAAAAGTTTATGAGATTTTTGGATTGTGATCATGTTGAAAATGTATTGTTAGCAGCTCTTTAAAGCAGTCCTAAAAGTCATAAATTGGTTACCACCATTCAAATGTAAGGCAACTGATATTGGCTCAATCTTAAAGGGACACTTTAGGCACCCACACTACTTCAGTTTATTGAAGTGTTCTGGGTGCAGTGTCCCAGCACCCTTAACCCTGTAAAGGTAATTCTTGCATGTTTTTTATAAACTGCAATAATTATCTTTACGGGTTAACTCCACCTCTATCAAACTGCCACTAGAGAGATGACTTCCGGATCATTAGGCGACTTTTGGTCGCCTGACACTGGACGTCCTCACGCTATGCATGAAGACTTCCAGCATCACTGGAATCCCCATTTGAAAGCATTTAATAATGCTTTCTTATGGGGAACTCCTAATGTGAGAACGGACATTGCGGGGCATTAAGTTCTCCCCCACCAGGGATGAGACACGACAGATCTGATCCAGCGCAAAGGGACATTGGTGCTGCACTGAGCTAAGTTACAGAAGGGTTTTTTAACCCCTTATGCACCCAGGGGGGAGGGAGTGAAGAGGTGATACAAGGGATAAGCTATCGTACCAGGAAAATGAGCTTTGAATTTGACTTACCCCGTTGTATGTTCAACTTCTCTGAATTTCAGATAGTGCTAATGCATTTGAAAAGAATAACTTATGAGCATAGGATCAAAGACTCACAAAGATATTCACTAAAGGGAGAAACTAGGGTGAATTCAAAGTGAATCTAAGATTTAACGTCAAAATAGTCAAACTGGAAAAATCCTCGTAGTGAACTCTGCTTTCAGTTCGACTACTCTGGCAACAAATTTGAAATTCGATTTGTATTCTCATTTTAGTACATAAACCTGTTAAATACCAAAGCAATGGCTCATGACACTAGAGTTATAAATTAATTTTCAACATGGATTCAATATCTAATACGTTGTGTATGTAGTCTTGAATACATTGTGTAATGCAGACATAGGGCTCACAATACACTGAGAGATTGAGTGATTGGGACCCTATCATACACTCCCCAAAATAATTTATTTTCATTTTTTTCTGAAAATTCTAGTGTCCTTGATGACACAATGGAAATGTGGTCATCCACGGAAAGGGTTTTATCAAGGGTTCTTGGGAAAGTCACGCCACTGTCTTATTAATGTCTACTTTAAAACATGGTTTCATGTTCTGCAGACCACAGTTTGTTGAATCCATGTGTTTAAAAATTGTACATCTGCTTCCAATTTGGATAATGTTTTGGAAATATGCATTTTGTTAGATATTTCAATAAATAGAGTATTGGCCAACGGCTTTGAATACCAGCATCAAGTAAATTTCAGTTCTAGAGATTGGTATGTTTATTCACACTTCGAGGATGTGTCCAAAATCTTATGAAAACCAATAAACTTTAAAGTGGCTGACCTATGAACTTAAAGTGAATTGTCACTCTGTTCTATTTTATTCTGTTCTGGAACCTGTTTCTAGTTTGTGTTGCAAGCTGATCCTTAAGGTATTGGACTCAGTTTATGTAAAGTACTTGAATGTTCAAGCCATCCTGTGGCTTGTCTTCTATAAAATGTACCTTGATGGTGAATGTTATGTCTAGTGTGTTATCCACTAAACTGATCCCATGCTAATCTGTGATCTTGGCTGTGATTTTCAGGTAAACGATACTGATATCTGCACTATAGCAGCATCTCCTAATACCTACCACTTATATTTCCAACATTTCATTGTATATGATCAAGTCACAAGCAAGGATCTTCTGGCTGACGCATTAACTGGGTTGTTCTCTAAACCTGTATCTGACCACCGCATTTCAAGTTTCATAACTAGAATGGAACAGGTTAGTCAGCTAATTTTCCAAATCAGCAATCGCGGGCTAAAAAAAAAAATTCTTGATCAAACCCTTATTTAAAGGACCACTATAATGCCAGGAAAACATACTCCTCCCGCCCGGCTCTGGAAGGGGGAAAGGGGTAAAAACTTACCTTTTTCCAGCGCTGGGCGGGGAGCACTCCTCCTTCAATCCTCCTCTTCTCCTCCTCTTCTCCTCCCATGCGGCTGAATGCGCACGTTTGGCAAGAGCTGCGCGCGCATTCAGCCGGTCACATAGGAAAGCATTATCAATGCTTTCCTATGGACGCTTGCGTGCTCTCACTGTGATTTTCACAGTGAGAAGCACGCAAGCGCCTCTAGCGGCTGTCAACGAGACAGCCACTAGAGGAATTGGGGGAAGGCTTAACCCATTGATAAACATAGCAGTTTCTCTGAAACTGCTTTGTTTATAAAAGAATGGGTTAAGCCTAGCTGGACCTGGCACCTAGACCACTTCATTAAGCTGAAGTGGTCTGGGTGCCTAGAGTGGTCCTTTAATGAATTATCCTAAAGACATTCCATGAAGAAAATTTAAAATATTTTCAATTCCTACTGTAAAGGGATCAGGGGTGTCAATATACTCGTCTGGATTTTTTTCAATAGATTTCATCCATAGGTTAAACAAATAGTGAATTATGTATTTTGTAGATAGAAGTTTGTATTTGCATTGTATGAATGCATACCCGCCATGCCACGTGTTTGCTGTATATTATATTCTACAGGTCTCTTAGTGTGACCTTTCGGCATTTGATTTCCTTTTTGTCTTATCTGAAGGTGGCACTTTTGTAATTGTGAATGTGTAAAATGTGTAGAATCTTGAATTATAAGGTATGTTAAAATTGTTAGGAAATATGTGCTGGAATCAAAGGCGAAATGACCCAAAGTGTAATATCCCAGTATGATTACTGATTAAAATAGCATATTTTCCTTTTTTGCACATTTTAATTAAATATATTATTTCCATAATGCATTAAAAAGGATGAGTTGTCAAATCCTAGCCTAGAGTATCCTTTTCAAGTTTTAATTTGAATTCATATTGAGTTCAAGATTGGAGTAGCGAGCCAAAATAAAAAGGAAAAAAAGTCTGATTTTTATCCAAACTATCAGGAAGTGAAAGGCTGGGCCCCAGATCTCTACTGATTTCCTTGAAGAGTCTCTGGTTCAGATTACATCTCAGCTCATAAAATTTCAATACATTAAAAAATAACTCTGTGGGAAAAGATAGACATAAAAAAGTGAGAAAGTGCATGTGTGCATATGTTTGTCACAGAATACGGGAGAAGACATAACACACACATTCTTTATTATAATTACAATAAAAGGATTCTGTGTTTGTTCTCTTTTCACAAAACAAAAACAGAATAGAGAAGTAAAACATATTGATGTAACTGTGTATGTTATTATCATTTAACATATAGTGAAGTGTAGCATAGTACCATAAAGTAAATTTAGAAGAGAAAGGGGAAGATACCAGATGTCATTGTAATATTTTGTATCTAAATGTGTTTTACAGTAACCATGTAGGATTGTTATCTGATATAAGGATGCACTGATTCTAATTGGTTGTCTCTCATGTCTATCATAACAATCAACGTCAGTGCATCACAAGTGTTGATGGCTATCTCAAAGTGTCTCCTGAAGAGGATTCTGGGTGATAATTGCTAGATACACAATGAAACTCTTAGAAATAGTCATGGAATAGATGGAGGGCCAGATCAGGATTTGTGTATGCCGTTGATGGCTACTTTTTGCTCCCCAGATGCTTATAGACAACAATTCCTATCACACCCAGCCAGTGTTTTAGGCCTTAAACATCTGGGTTTGCCATCTTTGGTCTTTGAAATAAATATATATATATAAACAGCAATGGACACCGAGATTGTAATGTATGCGTAAAACATTTTATATTTGTATACATATCAGCACCTTGTAGTCCAATGTCTGGAATGTCTTTTCATAACCAGAATTGTATCTAAAATGATTGGTATTAATATACCAGTAAGATCCAGGTAAGAACCCAAAAACAGCTTTAGCAGTCCGCAGGAACATCTTGCAGCTTGACAGGGTTCTCTAAAAATCTAAAACAGCAATTAGAAACTTATGTCAAATTAATATGGAATAGTGGACGTGAGAAGAAGCTAGAATGTTGAGCAGTGAATTTGCAAGATTGGTAAAAGAATCCCAGAAGTAAGCAGGCAATTAATAAACAACATTAAGTGAACTAAACAGCAGTCAGGACTAACAGCATAAAATTAGGGTCAAGACATAAGCCAGAGTTATAAAATAGGAATGCGGGTCTGTCAGCATGGACACACATAAGACCAGCGTCCGGAAGCATAAATGGTGTTAAAGTGCAGACACTAAAGCTTAAATTGCGCTGATCTTTATAAAGTCATAGGAGAGGCGGTTTCCTTACTATTCATTTTCCTTAACTATTTGTTTCCTTATTCATAACTGGGATTCCTTATGCTTTATAGCAATCCATAAAATTGGGCCATGATTATAATTATATATATACTTATGGAATTATAATATAATAATATGATATTATCTAAAAATTATTATAATTATTACAAGTCACAGAGTTGGGGTGCATGTGACATGGAGGAGAAAGTGTGACAAGGTGAGGGGAGGTGAGTGTGACAGGGTAATGTAACAGAGTGAGTGTGTCATAGTTGGGGGTGTAGTATGATATAATTAGATCTGTTAATGTGATTGGGTAAGTGTGGCATAGTTGGTGGGGTGAGTGTGTGTGTGTGTGTGTGGGGGTGACAGAGTGTGGGAAGGCTGTGTTTTGGAAATCAGCCTCCTCACACTATACCTTTCCTATGCTTCAGTGGTCTCCCTCCTTGGTGGGCTAGCTATCTAGGGTGCAGCTCTGATGGGTTACCATGGCAACTCTCTGACAGTCTTTGCCAGAGCTTGTGAGACAACTACCTCATGGTTTGTAACTCTGTACCTATCGGAGCTGCAGACCGGAGACTGCTGGGACTTCTCTATGCCTGGATAGTCTGCATAGAGGGGCCCTGCACCCAGTGGTACACAAAGTAAGCCACCAGACCACCTCTGGTCACGAAGCAAGAACCCGACGGATCAGTCTGCCCTAAGGTGAGCTAGGTGGCCACAAGGCCCTAGTGAGCACGAGGCCTTCGGCAACAAGCTAACCCCTCCTAATGAGAGAGCTGCCTTTGGCCACCATGACCACTACAGCGCGCTCCGCTTGAGCTAGTTCTACAGCAATTTCTACAGTAGCTCAAAATTGAATTTTTAAAGTTTCACCTTTCAGTGGAACATGTTGTTTTATTTTATCTCTACTCATCTAATGTATAAAAGTATCTGATTAGTCATTTGCAATAGCAAACCTGCATTTATGCTTAATACATAACACTTGAAACAAGGACAAGTCTGTTATTCTAAAATAGTGTCGGAAAAAAAAGATACCACTGGCAGTTTTTATCCACATCTAGCATGACTACACTAAACTCTACAATATATTCACTAACACACACAAACACCCACACACACACATGTAAACATACACACTAATGCACATTTTAGTGCTACAGCGTGTTTAAAATGATCCATGCATGTAAGTCTTTAGGGAGAAGTCTGTACCAGCTAACAGCTCTGTAGATATCTAAAATGAGACTTTATTGCTGGAGATGTTCTGTGAGCCAAACAGCTCTGATCTAATTCTGAATAGGTACCAGACTTGGCTCCAGATCTGTTTGTATTTCCAAGGAGAAGTGAACCTCTGGTTCAGATCACATCTCATCTCAGTTCGTAAAATCTAAATGCATTAAGGAAAAGTTTAATTTGAGAAAGAGAGAGAGAAAAACAGAAACCGAGTTAAAGAGACAGATGGGATTTGTAGATAATTTTCTGTGTAACAATTTAGCATTCATTAAATATATACATTCACGATGCAAAAATACATTATAGAGAGCTAAGAAGGGATTAATCTAAACAACATGTCACTGCTAGTTAATACATAGATATTTGCTGCTTTATGGCAGTTTGTTTTCCTTTCCATGCGCCCTTAATGGTACAAATGCGAGTATTTACCATTTTGAATCGCTGGACTTTTTTTGGCTGATGTATTTAACGACTCTGTTACAATCATGTGCGTCAGAAAAAGCTAGCTGTCACAAAGTTCCAAAGACCTTAGTAAATATCTATGTACTATGAGCAGTAAGGAAATTGGACAGAATCGCACTGTGCATAGATTAACACTGAGCAGATGACTCACCTCCTGGCAGACACATTGACTTGGATCTCGTAAAAGCCTTAAGCTATTCTATACCAAATAAGACTTTCAACGATTCTAGCTTCATTTATGAATCACAGTCACCTTAGCGTAGGTTCTGGCTCCATGTGTACTTTAACCAGAGCTTGAAGGAAATCTTTAAATGCACCGGTTTTAGTGAATTTTAAGTTTTAAAAGTGCATAGCGTTAATCCTGTTTTTAATAATCACATATCCAAGTCTGGATCTCAGCATTGCACTCATTTAGGTGGATCAGTGCTGAGCTCTACAAATTAGGATTAAACATGTTTCTTGATCTGGTTTCAGTAAAAGAGAATTTACTTTCCAAGTCACTTTTTGTTTTGTTTTTCCCAGGAACATAAAACACAATATATTAGCCATGATGTAATTTTCATTTGCATATAGAGGAACTGGCTCTTCCAGGGCTCAGTTAACATAGGGGCTGTAGGCGCTGCAGCTCCAGATCTATGACCCACGATAGGCCCTTTACATTATGGGGGCTTTCCACTTACAGCTCCAATAAAATTCTGTCTGCTGCCATCTAGAGGTGGCAGCTGATATGTTTTATTTGCAAACAACTATACAATCAATTGACATATGGCAAAAGCAATCATTTTCCATTCTTTTCATTATACAGATATATTGTTCTCAAACATTGCAATATTTTGCTTTTATTGTTCTTATTTAACAGTACATTTTCAATTTGCAGGCAAATGATTTTATCCTGAGTCTAAATTTAAAAAAATAACATTATTAGAACACATTACACAAAGAGAACTGTGTTGTAGCTAACTCTTTTATATGCAGTCCCCACCACCTGTTATGCACCGTTTGTATTATATTTTGAATAATGAAAAATATAACATTAAAAAGAAATCAAAAGAGAGCAAGTGAGTAAGTAATGAGCAAGTTGTGACTTATTTTATCGTTTCTCTTCTCTGTAACTGATTATTGCGCTGTAGTTTAATGATGGACCAACTTTTAGTCAACTATATTTTCCTCTGCTCAAATTGATCCATCACTTTTGTGAAGTATTCAGTTCAGCCAATAAGGAAAGTAACACTACTTGTGCCTATTTGAGAATAAACAATTTAATGTATATTTTTAATAAAAAATGGGAAACAGCATAGGACAGGGCTGATCGCTTAACGCCAGGGTCAGTATCAGATGCACAATGAATCACATTAACTAAATAGTGTTAGTTGATCACTCAAGGTGGTAACTTACTAGTCGACATAACCAGGAGTGCATAATTATATAATAAATGAAGAGAAGTTCCAAAAGTGTCAGCATACATATTTCATTACCATGTCCCATTCCACCTCTTATGCTTCATTTATGCCACCTTCTCTCAGTCTGGTATCCTTTTTGATGTTGTACCCAGTTCCTCAGCATTATTTTATGGTGCTTTGAGTACTCGCATCCATGTTAACAAACAGTCTACTTACAATGCTGTACTTATGCATTCTAGCATCACAGTTATGACCAACAGGGTTTTTATTGTAAAAGCATAGAAAAGAGTTACCTGCGCTCTAGTCCAAATCCATATGCATCTTTAGACAAATGGAGGTTTTTTGTTTCACTCCAATGGCCATTAGGTGTAAGCCCACCTGCTTAGAGTTTTTATTGTGCCTACTGAAACCCTCTCAGTGGACGCTGCCTGGACCTGTTGCAACCTTCTGGTATCCAATAGCATGTTAAATCTGCATAGTATTTCTTTGGAATTCTGTCCCCAGCTTGTCCTGTCTATGTGTATCTCGAGTATCACAGGACTTGTCTAGTTTTATCAAGCTTGTGCACTTCTATCTTCCTGACCTATGACTTGTTAATGTATTACCTTTTTATTACTTTTAGGCTGTAGGTTTATCCTTATTGCGTTAAGCCTAGCCAACCATTAGGACCGGTAATGTGCATTGTCCCTTTCTGATCCCTGTATAAGTGTTAGGGTTTCGGTTATCCTAGCAAGCTGATATTATATTTACAGTGTCGGGAAAGGAACAACGGGTCAGGGCTAGCAACATAACTTCATGGTTAAGAACAGATAAATGTTCAGATAGGAAGTCTCAAATAATGGAGCATAAGAAAGGATCTCAACTTAATAGTTCTAGAATCCACATATTAAAAAAAGCAGTCCTAATTTGCAGAAATATATGTTGATACAATAGTCACTGTAAAATATATATGTATTCCAGAAGACTTTTTATTTTTTGTTTTCTTAATGTATAGTAAAAAAACACATTAAAATCAAAATTTTATCAAAAATTTAAACAATTTTAATTAAAGTAACAAAGTAACGTGTGTTACTTAACACAATTAATATTTACATTTAACACAAACTTTTAACATATAAATTAGAGCATAAAGGGTGAAACACAATATACAAAAAAAGTTATCTTAACTTCAAATTATAAAGCCTATTTGACCTCAGTACAACCAGGCACTTATATTACATTAACGTAATGATTTTTATGACGTAAAAACATCTGGAATAACATTTTCAAGAGGACAAAACCAGGTATAATTTTTAAAAATGACCCATTGACTTAATACTTGGTCTAAACAATGAGATATAATGACCGACACAAATACACTTACAAGAGACAAGAGACAAGAGTTAGTTATTACATTAGAGGCATTTAAATATTGTTATGGTTTCATGGAACTTAGGCAATGCAGCTATTTAGAAAACCTGCAGCGCAAGTGGATAATCAAGATATTATCCTATAATCTTGAAGTACAAGATGAATTAAAGAATAAAAAAATGTGAAATAGAAGCTGATGTTGACTTCTAACCTTAAAATATGTCTGTACACCATAGTAAATCATATATTTTTTGCTTGCATGCATTTTTTTCTATACAATGTTTTCCTTCGCAAATAGCATACCTTCTAAAAATATATATTTTTCACTTTAACCCCTTAGTGACCAGACCGTTTTTCAATTTTCTTACCGTTAAGGATCAGGGCTCTTACATTTCTGCTGTGTTTGAGTTTAGCTGTAATTTTTCTCTTATTCATTTACTGTACCCACATATATTATGTACCGTTTTTCTCGCTATTACATGGTCTTTCTAAAGATACCATTATTTTCATCATATCATGTCATTTACTATAAAAAAAATATATAAAATATGATGAAAATATTTTAAAAAACCAACTTTTACCCCCAAAATCTGTTACGCATCTACAATCGCCAGAAAACACCCGTGCTAAATAGTTTCTAAATTTTGTCCTGAGTTTAGAAATGCCCAATATTAACATGTTCTTAACTTTTTTGGAAAGTTATAGGGCTATAAGTACAAGTAACACTTTGCTATTTCCAAACCATTTTTTTTTCAAAATGAACACAAGTTACATTGTAACACTGATATCTGTCAGGAATCCCTGACTAACCCTTCACATGTATATACTTTTAAAAAGTAGACAACCTAAGGTATTAAACTTAGGGTATTTTGACTCTTCTCAATCATTTTACCACCAATTTATGCCAAATTAAACAAATAAAAATAATAATTGGTGATTTACTTTTGATACACATAGCAATTTAAGAATACCCAAATATGTGTTCAGCAACATCTCCTGAGTACAGTGATAACCCCATGTATAGGTGTGTTAGCTTCTCTGGGGGCTAAAATACCTTATTTGGAGGGTGCACATTCCAGTTTTCCAACTTGGAATTTTCACAGATGGTCATCATGCACCCATGTCCTATTTGGGACATTTTTTAAGCCGGCCAATGTAATTTAACCCCATCAAACCATATATTTTTGAAACGTAGTCACCCTGGGGTATTTCAAATGGTGGTATTTTAATACTTTCCATGAACTAATGTTTCCACCAGTCTTTGTTAAACTTTTGGGTAGTAATTTTTTGTGTTATTTTTCTCTTACATTGTACGTTAGGCATGGATTCTCAGTTCCTGTTATGTGTTACTGACAAAGAACACCCCAATATGTGTTCAGCGATATCCCCCGAGTACAACAGTGCCCCCAATGTACAGGGTTTATGGGTTTTTGCAAACTTACAGGGGTCAAATGTAGGGCTTTCCCTTTTCCATGTTTGCACATTGAAATTTGCCAGATTTGTTTGCTGGGCCTATGTTGCCTTAGAGACCTTATAGCAGCCCAGGAAATTGAAAATTAACCCCATCATGGCATACCCTTTGTAAAAGTAGACAACCCACGGTATTCAGAACGGGGTATGTCCAGTCTTTTGTAGTAGTCACTTAAACACAAACACAGGCCAAAGTTAGCGTTCATATTAGTTTTTTGCATTTTTTGAAACTGCACTTTTACTGGTGATTTCATTGTCGTGATAAGTTTTACAATTTTAAACACTCATATTTGTGTTCAGTGAAGTTTTCAGAGTATAACACTACCCCCCCCCCCACCCCCCATGTACAGGTTTTATGTTGTTTTGGAAAGTTACAGGGTCAATATAGTGCTTGCCCAATTTGGTTTGCCAGATTGGTTTGCTGGGTCTGTGTTGCCTTTTGAGACCATATGGTAGCCCAGGAATGTGAAATAACCCCATCATTGAAACATATTCTACAGACTACAGACTCCAGACTCCAGAGTGCTCTCTACTTCAATTCTATATTTATATATAAAATATATATATATATATATATATATATATATATATATACATACACATATATAATACATACACACACACTTTTATTTCCTAATAAAAAACACTGGTCGAGTGGTTTATCAATGTCTCCAGAAAAACAGGATGGGATTATTTTCCCATAATACAATATAATATATATTTTATATTTAATATTTTTTTTTAAGATTGAGTTAGTTTGTTATGGGTAGCATTAACCTAGGACTTAAAGGGACACTCTAGCAATCCTAACATTAGAGTGTTTCCTCCACTTTTTATAATATTTCCTTCCCCCTTAATTAATTAGAAAAATAGCTTACCTTTAGTCATCTGGCCATCCCTCCTGCCTAGCTAAGATCATCATTACTGATCACCTGATCACCCGTTAGGGACGAATTGGATGGTAAGTGCGAATGTGAGGCATTTGCCGTTCTGTACCAATTAGCATCTACTCATAGGGATGCATTGACTCAACGCATCTCTATGCTGAGCATTTAGCATCTCCATGTAGAACGTGGAGACTTTGAGTGTGATTCCTGCAATCTCTGATAGACCGCAACCAGGAATCTCATCTAGTGGCTATGTGAATGACAGCCACTAGAAGTGGCTTTAGGCTGCAATATAAACACTGCCTTTTTTCAGGAAAGGGATCATTTACAATGCTCATCCTGCAGGAACCAGCAAAGGACATAATTTCATTTATATTTAATACAATTTCTCTAGGAGATATGCATACACTTCCTTCACTAAAATATGATTCTCCAACTGGTGAGTCCTACATAAGGTAACACTTTGAAGCCTTCTCTAAGTGAATTAAAGCATGCTAATGCAACATTCATGGTGATCTGTGTGAATCCATATGGGCTGTTATCAATGCTAAAATGGAATGGCATAGGCATGTGAATCAGTGTAAAAAAACCCCCAAAGGATAAAAGGATTTAAAAATAGCACTTATTCAAGGGAATGAGTTAAATCATTGTAGAATAAAAGTCTTAGTTGCCAAATGACCAGTATGTCACCAGTATGAATGTCACGATTCGGGAAACCCAACACGCTGGCACACACACACACAAAAGGTGCCGTACCGGACCTTAGAGTGGCCGGGCTAAGCACACACAGAATAGTCAGGAAACAAGCCGAGTAAGGGGAACCAGAAGACAGAATAACGTGAAACGAGCCGAGGTCAAAGGGTAGGAGAAAGTCACAGAGTCAGATAAACAAGCCAGAGAGTACGTAACCAGAAGCACAAGGTAAGTAGCAATACTAGCAAGCAAAGACCACAACAGGGCAGGGAGGAACAGGAAAGGTAAGTATTTAAACCATCAGGTTAATTCTGATTGGATAATTTCCAATCAGAATTAACAATCACACGTGGGAGATATCTAGACCTCCCACTGTGATTGAGGCACTGTGCCTTTAACGCCGGGTCAGGTGACTGACCCCGGCGTGTATAAACCTGGGCGGTCTCCCAGCGTGCAGCGTCATGCATGCTGCCGCTGGGGGACGTGGAGGGAACGGCGGGCGGCATCCGAGGCTGGAAGGATGCCGCTCGCCGTACCCACGAGGCGGAGGGGACCGCGGACGGCTGGAGGGTGAGTACTGCGAGCGGAGTGCAGCCTCCCCTCGCAGCCGCCCGCGGGAACCTGACATTACCCCCCCCTCGAAGACCGCCCAGGGGGCGGGAAGCGGAAGGCTTCAAAGGAAAGCGGGCATGAAAGGAGCGGACCAAAGAGGGAGCGTGCACATCGGAGCTTGAAACCCAGGACCGCTCCTCAGGGCCGTACCCCTTCCAGTCCACCAAATATTGCAGCCGACCCCTAGAAACACGAGAGTCGAGAAGGGCAGCCACCTCGTACACGTCGTCAGAGACAGCTC
Organism: Pelobates cultripes; assembly: GCA_933207985.1. NCBI lineage: Eukaryota > Metazoa > Chordata > Amphibia > Anura > Pelobatidae > Pelobates > Pelobates cultripes. Next base: position 337,340,592 of record OW240913.1, read on the forward strand.
GAGGGGAAACGGGCCGCCCGAGGGGACGAGAGAACCGGTTACACAGCAAGGGCTTCAAAAGCGAGACGTGAAACGTGTTCGGGACACGCATGGAAGGAGGCAGATCAAGGGAGTAGGAAACGGGGTTAACCCTACGTAACACCTTGAAGGGACCAAGAAACCTGGGGGCAAATTTCATCGAGGGAACCTTGAGACGGAGGTTCCGGGAGGACAACCATACCCTATCACCCGGAACATAAGAAGGGGCCGCAACCCTACGGCGATCAGCAAACTTTTTCTGAGCAGCTGCTGAACGAGACAGCGCAACATGGACCTGATCCCACGTCTTCCGCAAAGAGGCGAGGTGCTGGTCCAAGGCGGGCATTCCCTTGTCGGAGAACGCACCGGGAAGGACAGAAGGACGAAACCCATAAGCAACCTCAAAAGGACTTAAGCCAGTAGACGAATGAGACACCGTATTCCTGGCAAATTCAGCCCACGGAAGAAGGCGAGACCAGTCATCCTGGTGCGCATTAGTGAAGCAGCGCAAATACAATTCCACAGACTGATTAGCACGTTCGGCCGCACCATTAGATTGCGGGTGATAGGAGGAAGAGAACGACAAGGAGACCCCCATCTCAGCACAAAAGCCCCTCCAGAACCGAGAGACAAATTGAGGGCCCCTGTCAGATACGATATCCTGAGGTACCCCATGCAATCGGAACACTTCTTTGGCAAACACCTGAGCTAACTGAACCGCAGAAGGCAGTTTCTTAAGCGGAATGAAGTGCGCCATTTTAGAGAACCTATCCGTCACAGTCAGTATCACCGTCTGACCATCAGAAAGAGGCAGGTCTACAATGAAATCCATGGATAAGTGGGTCCATGGTTTCTTGGGTATAGATAGAGGCATCAGAAAACCCTGGGGTCTCACATTAAGGGACTTACATTGCGTGCAGACCTGACAAGCCTGAACAAAATCCACTACGTCTCGCTTGAGTGAAGGCCACCAGAACTGTTGAAGGAGGCCCTTGTAGGTTTTGGTAACCCCCGGATGACCAGCAGTTTTGGCTGTGTGAAATAAAGTTAACAACTTTTTTCTGTCATTTGCTTCAACGTATAGTTTACCAACCGGCGTCTCAGGGGGTGCCTGGGTTTGGTATGTCTTAATACTATTAAGGAAAGGTGAAGAAACAACCAAACGGGTAGCAGCTATTATCTGAGACGCAGGTACAATAGGTTCAGGAGTCGGGTTAACAAATTCTACTGGTTCATGCTGCCGAGAGATAGCGTCAGCTTTGGCATTACGGCAACCAGGTCTATAGGTAATAACATATTGGAAGCGTGAGAGAAATAGAGACCATCTAGCCTGCCGGGCAGATAACCTTCTAGCATCAGCAATATAGCATAGATTCTTATGATCTGTTATAACCATAATTTTGTGTCTAGAACCTTCTAATAAGTACCTCCATTCCTTGAAAGCTAACACAATAGCTAATAGTTCCCTGTTCCCAACATCGTAATTCTTCTCTGAATCAGACAACCTTTTAGAAAAATAACAACAGGGATGGAGGGGTTTGTCATAAGACAACCTCTGTGACAGTACGGCTCCCACACCTGACTCCGAGGCGTCTACTTCCATAACAAAGGGAAGAGAAGGATCAGGGTGGTGCAGCACTGGAGCAGAGGCAAATGCCTTCTTGAGGGTTTCGAAGGCCTTAAGGGCTTCAGGAGTCCAAACCCTAGGGTGTAGACCTTTTTTTGTCAACTTCGTTATGGGAGATATGAGTGGTGAAAAGTTTTTTATAAATTTCCTATAATAGTTGGCAAATCCTATAAAACGCTGGATAGCCTTTAGTCCTTGGGGAAGTGGCCAGGACATTATAGCTTCCAATTTAGCAGGATCCATACTGAAACCCTGTTCAGTAATGATATATCCTAGGAATTGCACAGAGGTCTGATCGAATAAACATTTTTCTAACTTACAGTAGAGTCCGTTCTGCAATAGCCTTTTGAGCACCATCCTAACATGGTTATGGTGTGACTTCAAATCAGGAGAATACACAAGTATGTCGTCAAGGTACACTACAGCACAGACATGCAATAGATCCCTAAGGACATCATTTATGAGGTCCTGAAACACGGCAGGAGCATTACACAATCCAAAAGGCATGACCAGATATTCGTAATGCCCACTGCGTGTGTTGAACGCTGTCTTCCACTCGTCATTCTCCTTTATACGGACAAGGTTATAAGCCCCCCTGAGGTTTAATTTGGTGAAGAATTTAGAACCTTTAATACGATCAAACAACTCAGTGATGAGGGGGATAGGGTAGGCGTTTTTAACCGTTATATTGTTCAGACCCCTGTAGTCTATACATGGCCTCAAATCGCCCTCCTTCTTAGCCACAAAAAAGAAACCAGCACCAGCAGGAGAGGAGGATCTTCTAATAAAACCTTTTCTTAGGGATTCCCGTATGTACTCCTCCATGATCTGGTTCTCTTTTTCAGAAAGAGGGTAGACCTTTCCCCTAGGAGGCATAGTGCCCGGTAAGAGGTTTATGGCACAATCATACTCACGATGTGGAGGTAGCTTATCTGCCTCCCTCTTTTCAAAAACCAAGGCAAGGTCTGCATAAACAGAGGGAACAGAAACCGAGAGTGGTTTAGCCGTGGGCACGTTAAGTAAACAGACAGGACGTACATGAGCCATACAGTCTCGCTGACAAGATTCCCCCCAGGAGAGTATGTCTAAACAACCCCAATCAAGAACAGGGTTGTGTTTAACTAACCAGGGAAAACCTAGAACGATGGAGGCTGTTGGGGAGTCAATTATTTGGAAGGTTAACTTCTCCTTGTGCAAAACACCCACAGACATAACTATTTCCTGGGTTTCATGGGTCACCAGAGGTTTCTCCAGTGGTCTACCATCTATGGCCTCAACGGCCAAGGGTGTCTCCTTTCGGATCAAATTCAGGGCTGCGGTTTTGGCAAAGGTCTCATCCATAAGGTTGTCTGCCGCACCCGAATCGATCAGGGCTTTGGTTGTTATAGTGGTTTTATTGACCAAGATAGAAACCGTAATAAACGGTCTAGAGATGGACATATGATGGGACAAAGTCATAACACCCGAGGCCGACCTCTCTCTAGGCCTTAGGTGCTGCAGTTTCCCTGTACTTTAGGGCAGGCTTTACAGTGATGCCCCCTCTTCCCACAATAAAGGCATAACCCCTCCCTTCTACGGTACGCTCTTTCGGCCTCAGTTAACCCCGTAGCACCCAACTGCATGGGTTCAGGGGATGGTTGCACAGGAGCGGGTAACGCTAGCAGGGAAGTACTGGGTAGAGCAGGTAACACCCGTGTATCCAACCGTCTTTGGCTACGCCTCTCTCTAATACGGTTATCTATAAGAATCACATAGTCTATAACATCATCTAGAAGAGCAGGTAATTCCCTGGATGCTATTTCATCCAGTATATAAGCGGCCAGACCCTCCTGAAAGGCTGTTACGAGGGCGTCATTATTCCAAACCACTTCAGCTGCTAGAGTACGAAATTCAATAGTGTAATCTGCTACAGACCTGTTACCCTGTCGGACCCTAAGCAGAGCCTTGCCAGCAGAAGCAACCCTACCGGGTTGATCAAACGTGCGTCTGAAAGCTGTCAGAAAATCTGCAAAGGACATAGGAGACGTATTTTCCCAAATGGGGTTGGCCCATGCTAAAGCTCTCCCGGACAAGTGGTTTATCAAAAAGGCAATTTTAGATCTGTCAGTGGGATAGGAGCGTGGATTCATCACCAAATGGATGTCGATTTGGTTGAGGAAACCACGACACAATGCTGGGTCACCACTGTAGCGCTGTGGCGGCGTCATGTGAACTACATGAGCGGGAACAGGTACTGGAGTGGGAATGGGTTCGGGCACAGCAGCAGCAGCCTCCTGAACGGCAGGTTGCAAGTGTGCAGTACAAGCCAGAATGGTTTGCAAAGCTTGAGCAAACTGATCCATACGGTGGTCCAAGCCATCCATTCTAGCCTCTTGATTAACTAGGAGCTGTGGTATGTCAGCAGGTTCCATTATGGCCCTGTTGTAATGTCACGATTCGGGGAACCCAACACGCTGGCACACACACACACAAAAGGTGCCGTACCGGACCTTAGAGTGGCCGGGCTAAGCACACACAGAATAGTCAGGAAACAAGCCAAGTAAGGGGAACCAGAAGACAGAATAACGTGAAACGAGCCGAGGTCAAAGGGTAGGAGAAAGTCACAGAGTCAGATAAACAAGCCAGAGAGTACGTAACCAGAAACACAAGGTAAGTAGCAATACTAGCAAGCAAAGACCACAACAGGGCAGGGAGGAACAGGAAAGGTAAGTATTTAAACCATCAGGTTAATTCTGATTGGATAATTTCCAATCAGAATTAACAATCACACGTGGGAGATATTTAGACCTCCCACTGTGATTGAGGCACTGTGCCTTTAACGCCGGGTCAGGTGACTGACCCCGGCGTGTATAAACCTGGGCGGTCTCCCAGCGTGCAGCGTCATGCATGCTGCCGCTGGGGGACGTGGAGGGAACGGCGGGCGGCATCCGAGGCTGGAAGGATGCCGCTCGCCGTACCCACGAGGCGGAGGGGACCGCGGATGGCTGGAGGGTGAGTAATGCGAGCGGAGTGCAGCCTCCCCTCGCAGCCGCCCAGGGGAACCTGACAATGAATTGCAAAGGGTGACAATAAAGCAATTACTATTAACAAATGCCGATACTCTAGATTACTGTTTATGTATTTGTTTATGTCTGGTCCGCTGAACATTTAATAATGAGAATGATGAGACTGATTTCATTTTGGCACGATTATCCATGTGTCCAGCAAGTATAAATATGTACATATTTAAAGAACGAGCCTAGACTAAACATGGAATATTCAGTTTTAGGATTCATGCATGGCATATTTTGTATATGTGCTTAAGGGAGATTACGTTATTTCATGACCATCTTAACATAATATTTCTGCTGAGTGGGATTTTTGTTTTTATCCCCATAAATATAGTATAAATATAAAGTATATATCATATATAAATAATGTCTGCTTAGCCCTTGTACTATTACGCACGTTGAAACTGAGTAGTATTGGAAACTTAATGCTATTAAACTATCAATGTAATCAAAATTTTTATTCGGTCATCTTTTTTGTATAGTAACCAGGATTGTCAAAATAAAAGTCAAGCTGAGAGTCTATTCACTACATCAGAACTTCTTGGAAAGGGTTAAGAGTTGGGAACTGTCTACTGGGTTAAATAACAATCTCATTTGCAGCATTTATTGCTCTGGTAAGTAAGGACCAACATTAAGACAATAATGACCATCAGCAATATGACTGCAGTAAAATTGTCTGTAATATTTGGTTTGATAACTGTTTCATGATACCAAACTTAAGTGATAGCCAATGGCTGTGTGTGTTGTGGTGGCTGTGTGTGATATGTGTGCTTATCTTTATGCAGGGAGAGGACTGTGACCCCTGGTGGTCTAGCAAGGTTAATTAAAATAACAGTAAATGCTCCTTATAATATGGTTTTAAAGGACCACTATAGTGTCAGGAAAACAAACTCATTTTCCTGGCACTATAGTGCCCTGAGGGTGCCCTCACCCTCAGGGTCCCAGTCCCGTGGCGCTGAAGGGGGAGGAAGGGGTTAATCACTTACCTTTTTTCCAGCACCCGGCTCCCTCGGCACTGGGACTCTCCTCCCCCTTCTGATGTCATCGGCTGAGTGCGCGCGCACATTCAGCCAGTCCATAGGAAAGCATTCTCAATGCTTTCCTATGGATGCTGACGTCTTCTCACTGTGAAAATCACAGTGAGAAGCACAGAAGCGCCTCCAGCGGCTGTTAATGAGACAGCTACTAGAGGCTGGATTAACCCTAAAGTAAACATAGCAGTTTCTCTGAAACTGCTATGTTTACAGCAGAAAGGGTTAATCCTAGATGGACCAGGCACCCAGACCACTTCATTAAGCTGAAGTGGTCTTGGTGCCTATAGTGGTCCTTTAAGTGAATGACTTAGAGTGCAGGCTGATGAACGCGTCAGCTATAGTCTGACTTAATCCATTAGTGCCGTACCACAAAGAAGCGTACTCTTTCTGTCTGGATAAATGTTATTTTAGATTTATTTAAAATACTGCCCCTAGGCTGCTCTGTAGCACATCACCATACGTATGCAACTGTCCCAACAAGGTGAGTAAAAAGCCTCCAACAGCGGTGGTATACATTGTTCATTGACCATCAAAGGCTTAATGAATGTGTGTGTGTATCTGTATGTCTGTCGGTGTATGTGTGTGTGTATATCTGTATTTTATATGTAATTTTATACCTTTACTTGGAAAGTGAGACGCTAAAAACTTATCTTGTTTTGTGTGTGTGTGTGTGTGTGAGGGTTACAGTTTGTGTGAGGGGTACAGTGTGTGTGTGTGAGGGGTACAGTATGTGCGTGAGGGGTATAGTGTGTGCTTGAGATGTACAGTATGTGCATGAGGGGTACAGTGTGTGTTTGTGGAGGCAGTGTGTGTGACAGTTACAGTGTGTGTGGGGGACAGCGTTTGTGTATTAGAGGGCAGTATGTGTGTGTATTTAGGGGTACAGTGTGTATTAAGGAGTACAGTGAGTGTGCTTGAGGGCGGCAGTATGTGTGTGGGGACAGTGTGTGTGTGGGGATGGTGTGTTTGAGGGGTACAGTGTGTGTAAAGGGGTACAGTGTGTGTGAGAGGTACAGTGTGTGTGTGTGTGTGTGATAGGTACAGTGTGTGTGTTTGTGTGTGTAAAGGGTACAGTGTGTGTGTGGGGGCAGTGTGTGTATATGGAGGGCAGAGTGTGCATGTGTGTAGGGGGCAATTATTGTGGGTCTGTGGGGGTAGGAGGGAAATTAATCACTATAAACTTTTTTTATTAAAAAATAATTTTCATATCCCCCCTCCCTTCTTATCTTTTCCTGGGAGGAAGGACAGGGCAATCCATGGTGGTCCAGTGGAGAAGCCCTGGTGGTCCCAGTGGTGAGAGTGAACTCAGCAGATTCTGATGCCAGAGTTCACTCTCGCGAGATTCAGAGCGTTGCCATGGTAACCACTGCAACGCTTCAAGCTCGCGAGAGAAGAACCTGGCAGAGCTGCAGGTTCAAGCTCCCTGGGGTCCTCTCTCCCTCCCTTCCCTTCTGGCTGCAGCATTTTAGTGCTAGCAGGCTGGTGAGGGTAATCTCTGATCTCCCCTCCGGTCCTGCAGAGCCGACAGGGAAGAGAAAGGCACCATCATAAATTATCTAATAATGTATGTTTAAGTCGGACATGTACAAAGTTGTAAATGTCATGAAAAAAAGAAGCAATTTTGTTTTTATTTATTTTGTACAATATTGCTAGGAATTAGTTGTAAATAAATAAATAAATAATAGAAACAACAGAATTAAGGAAGAGAACGCTTAAAACTAGCCTGGACACAGGGCCAGATTTACATGTCAGGTGCCTGTGGGCACAAAATCTAAGGTGCCTCCTGCTCCCAACACCAAAATAAAGCAGATAAAATATAATTAATTTATTAACAGGACATTGCAGGCCTAAAAACATCTAAAGATGTATTCATAATTGACAACTGCATACAGTCATGGGAAACAGAAAATACACTGTCTTTGAATTCTATGGTTTTACATATCAGGATATAATAGCAATTCTCTGTTCATTAGTGGGACTTAAAATTAGATAAGTACAACCTCAGATGAACAACACATAACATATTACACTGTGTCATTATTTACTGAACAAAAATAATTCAGTTTTTTTACATAAAATTATTCCCCAAAACTGCTTTTTTTTTTTTTTTTTTACATAACTGTGAAATAACGCAAAAATAAATTATATATAAATATGGGGCTTGCAAGAATTCACAAAATAGTATTCAAAGCGAGTTCAATTTTAGTTCATTTCCTTAGGTTTATCTATGAAGCTTTGGAAGCTACATCACAACTTATACACTATTTCTTCATAAATTATACATGCAAGTTATAGAATTCAAAGTCGTAAATCAAATAAATAATGACTATCCAAGCCTCCCCAGATGATGTGATTTATTTATTTACATCGAGCAATAAATATGTCAGAAGAAGTGAAGACTCACAGGCATGAATTCTTCAGAACACAGTCTATGTGAACCTTATAGTAAAGATAGACCACAGGGTAAAATAACAGATTTCAAAACACTTAATAAAGACTATATATCTCTGAAATCCCATCCTTGTGCTGTGAATCCAGCAACATGTATATCATATTATTTAAAAACAGCCCAGAATGCCAATTCAGCTAAGATCATTATTTATCAGAACACATTTATTGTAGAGTCTGTAAAAGAAACACACTGACAATGTATTTTTTTTTTTTAATGAGAAACAATAAATTTCTATAATTATAAAGACCGAACTATTGCTTTTTTCTGTTCTTCCTTATAGTAGCAGATCTACGTTGAGAAATGAAATAATCTGGTTTAATGTTCTTAAATATAAATAATATCATTTGCCACACTCTGGTTACATAGATGTTAATTTTGGTCACACATCGGGAAATACCTTAAGAGTTTTTTAATTAGTTTTGGGGAAGTTTATTTAGAGTAATTCTTTTGTTGGATAATGTGTCATTTTTATAACACTTTGTCTCTTACTACAGTTATTATATTGTATAATCTATTCATTATTACACTGCTCTCTTATAAGAGCATGCAAAAATATCATCAATATATCTCACATTCCTTAATATTTCTGTTGTTGTGTTTAGCTGTTTTATAACCTGGTTTAGAGAAGTGCTTCCCAACCAAGCCCACGAGGCATACTAACAATCCAATGTTTTTCCATTTCTCTTCCTAAGGGCGTACTGACAAAAACGTGACTGTTGATATGCGTTGAAGACCTGGTTTGAAACAGTCCTATACTACTCTGTGCAACAAGTGTTTAGCTCCCCTAAATGTCATACATACATATTTATCTGGGACATGAGGTCTTTTTTGTTTCTTGAGAAGTTTTGATTCGTAAGGCCAGCATTTAAAATGTTCTCCCATTCCTTCTTTTTTCTATGAAAACTGGCTAAGGTAAAAAAAATAAAAAAATAATAATATTAGGAAAAAAAAATGTTAAAATAATAGATTTTTGTCCTAATTCTAAATAAAAATCATTGTGATGTAATCGTTTAAGCTTTTTAAATACATAAACATGTGCTCCAAAAATACTTACTGCACATGCACTGTCATGAATAAAGCTTCTGACGATTTTACATATGTACTTAAATACACATGTGTGTTATCAACCTGCATGTGCACCACATGACAAAACAAGAACTTAGAGAACTAAGCTTATTAACAAATAAATATTTCCTCATATTTAAACATGCTATCACATGATATAACTATGTATGGCCTTTTCAGAAAATGTTAGACTGTTGGCTTTTACATAAACCCACTACTTCCACATATGTATAAATGTCTAATGTTAAAATGTAGAAAACTGGACATCTTCATTAAAATGATCTGCTTTCTTCTCTCTTCCATGGAGGAAGAACTCCAGACTAGATCATAATAAGACATGGTGTGATGCATAAATTACTACTTTTATTGCAGATTAGCAATCTTTTCTTGGCATGGAAATTTCATTGGAAAATTGTAATCACTAAAAAATGTTTTAGTGCTTAATGCATGAGAAGGCTTTTTCTATGAATCTGCCTTTTTTTTTCTTTTCCATCTAGAAATGTCCAAATCTTATTTTACTCTTTGCACAGAGCCATTCATGTACATCTTTCTCAGAGTGTACACACTAGCCATTGAGAACAAAGCGCTTCTTGTTCATTTAGCTACATGTGTTCCCAGGTAAATATTTACACTGGCATTTATCCCATATGTTTACCAGTCATTCACAGATAGCACTGAGTAGGGGAGGTTAATTGCTTTACATAAAGATACTGTTTATTTTTTGAAAGCGGGCTTCCACACCCCTTGGATAAATGCCATTTCTCAGCACTTATTAAAAGGAAAAAAAATATATTTTTATATTTAATTCCAGTTTAAAAATAGGCATATGCTTGTACATATCATGAAACGTGCATTTTTAAATTGAAAGAGACCGTGTTTTGATTGAATCTGAATAAGGCTCGGTGGGGCGAAGTCATAGACTAAACACACTGAAAAAAATCCCTGTTTTATCAATAAAATAAAATTCAAGGTAAATTCCTTTTAAACTCAAAGACGGTGGCATTATATATGACAATTTGCATATTGTGCAATATTAACGCCTGTAGCATGAACTATTTTTACTTGCTTTCACATATTCGACCGTGAAATGAGTATTCATTCGATGTCTTTGTTGTGATTTATTTTATTTTTATCTGGTGATTAAAATTGCACATTCTGAATTTCTCTGTCTATAAAAAGGCATGTCTATGCATAAAAAATATCAATTTTGCAAATCACTTGTCATGATTGTGTCGTGTTGAATTAAAATGTACTGTACGCTCCTACTCAAGTTTGGTTTCATGAAATTACATTTTTTTAAACTGATTTAAAAAAAAAAAAAAATCCAAAATAATCTTTTCAGGACATAAATCACAGCGCGGACAAAGCTGATTATAAATAGTAAACAACATTCGTAGAACAAAAAAGTTAATATATAATGAGACTCCGAAGTCTTAATAATTACAATAATAATACAAATATTAATTTATAATGGTACATTTTCCTTTTATACCTTACAGGTGTTTTTCTGATAATTAATAATGATCAATAACAAACCATGCTAGAATAAACTTTTACTTATCCCAATTACAATATTCATTAAATAAAGTAGTTTGTTCTGAGGTCCTAAATCTTCCAGTGCCAAATTCAATAAGTTGCATTTCGAGGTTCATTGCAAAATATTTTTTACATCTCCAAAATAACTTTGGCTCTTGTTAGCTGTCCTAAATTGTTTGCATTCTTCTATTTTCTGAGAGAATCTGTCCCAAGTGTTTAGCTAATGTACTTGCACATATTCGTTTTCCTAGAAACCGGTCATTAGCAAGAAAATAAAGGTGCATGTTCAGGAACAAATTGAATCAAACCTAATATGAATAGTTCCTGGAATATTGTGAAAATCCAAACAATAAACTTTTTTCTTCTTTTTTGAATTACATCGGAAGTGTAGCTTCAGGTATATTTTCTGTAGCACTTGCTACAATAAACCTTTTTAGGCTCTCTTAATAGAAACTATTTACTTAACTCCTCCCCACAAATTCATGGTGCACATAGATCTCCGAAATCACACTCCAAGCAATATGTACAAAATTAAGATTTTATTTTCTTACGCTCTCCCAAATGCTTCTGTCATGCATCTCCTAGTGGCATTAAATTAATTTAATGCTTAGGCTAGTGGAGCGGGGGGAGCATGGGATACGACAGCAGGATTTTATAAATAGTCAAATGAAGGCCTGGTGCAAGCAGCTTTCCTATTCCTCTGGGTATATCAAGTGAAATTAGCTAAATCAACGTGGGTGTTAGCGAGGTTAGAGACATGACTGTGGACCATTTCATCAGCCAACCCTTGATTATAACCTTAAAACCTGTTGCACCCCAAAAAAATACCCAGACACATATATATGAATTAAATGACCTGTCACCTGTTTGGGGGATTACAGATAGAAAAACAGATAGACAATCATACAACATTCTTGCACAGCCTGCCTCTATCCATCAGCCTTCGACGGACTGTGATTCCATAAGTCTGGATTGGGCACAAAACTGTAATTTTCTGTTCCATCTGGATACTTGATTGCAAACCCAATTAAAGTTATGAAGGCTAATGAGCTAATAAGATGAATACCATTATTACGTATCACATTAACTTTGTCACGTTCCAGCTTAATATGACCACCAATCTCAACACAAATCTGGAAATTGCCATGTTATTTTCTATAAGCTCTCTTAGCATTAGTATGGACAGACTAGATGGTCCTTGGGCAGATTAGATGGGCCAAATGGTTCTTATCTGCCATCACATTCTATGTTTCTATGTTCCTATGATTTTGGACCAAACCAAGAATACTGTTTTGAATAAAGCCAAATATCTAATAAAGTCATAGGCAATCCACCCCAATGCAATCTAATCAAACAAGAAACCCAAGATCCTGCCTAAACATGTAGTCCACAGCCAAATGAGCACCCCAATATATAAAGCAGTGCCCTAAAATCCAAAAGTAACCTAAACTATGAAAAAACTAAAACTTAGTGTAACCTACTAAACCCTCATCTCCACAAGTGACACAACTCTGACTTGGAAATGTACTCACCTAAGTCACTGCACCAATGCAGAAGGAATGAGTGAAATATTGAGAGGGATCCATACTCAAGAATATTAGACAGGAACTGGAAAATTTATGTACATTTAAAACAATTTAGGAGGAGAAGCATCCTGATGAATCAAAAAGGAGTCAACACTAAAGAACGTATCCAAAAGTACTGGAAAGAAGTCTACAACCGTAGCACTAGATCCTCCTATATCTGCTTCATTTGTCTTTCATCTGGGAAGAACTAACTACAAGTATCGTAAAGCCAGTAAAACATCAGACAGCAGAAGAGTAGCAATAAATTCCATCCCAAAAAAACAAAAAAGACATACCAGAATTGGAGCAAGAATCAAGCCATACAGCTGCAGACCACTGACCTCTGAAAAAACCACTCCAAAACCTTTGCAGTTGGACCCATCCATAAACAGATTGAGAGCAGAGTTACTGACCTCCTCAAACTGCCAACACATATGACGATCATTATTGGACAGAAAAGAACTAAGAAACAGACAGGTCATCCATCATATGACAATTAACTAGAATAAAATAATCATGGTCAAAGATAAATGCCTACAAAACTACCTTCCTATTGGCATGACACAGCAACCAAAAGCTAGATGACCCAGCAAAGATTGGAGCTGCGCAACTGAACCTTTTTGCAGTCATAAACTCGATCCACAGATTGAACCAAAACCTGCAACTTATTGAGAGGCAATAGTAGCAAAGAAGTATCAATTTCAATACCTAGAAATTACAAAATTTAGCATGGACCTTCCACTTTCTCTTTTGCAACCTTTCAAAAAGACTCCAAAGGAAGTACGCAATCCTGACAATCCTTAGGCCCAACAAACAAGAAATCATCCAGATAGTGCAAAACCTTAGCAACCACCCATTCCAAAACTTAACTGAACATCCGTCACTGACGGAATAGAAAAAAGCCTTAGACTGAACAGCCACTGAATCATTGCGATCTTACAAGCAGCCTGACAGCAAGCAGTCTGCTCCTCTTTGCCACTTCTGTGGCACTCCAACAACCACTGATCCACCAGTAGAATGCTTAGACCAGGAATCCTCCACTCCAAATTCCTGTCTGGTTGTCGAGGCAGCTCCCTGAGATCCCACGTGCCACACCAGAACCGACTACACGGAACCTTCACCATGCTCTTGCTGTTAAGCTTGCAGAATAATTATCAGCTCCTCCCTGGAATTATAGCAATTCAATCAGGAACCAGGAAACTGCTGGCAGGTAAAATAGACTACCAAACACGAGAGACCGCCAAACACAAAAAGCACCTTTTCCTCGTTACTTATTGTCCAGACCAATTTCAGTCAAGTGCCAGCTCAAGTGCAATCAGCCTCACTCAACTAAAGCTTGCACTGTCAGGTAAGTCTCTCCCCTTTCCGATCCAATTTCACACATGGGGTCCCAGCAACATTGCACCTTAGTTCAAAACCACCTATCATGTGGACAGCAGTCATGCTCCTTCTTACCAATTCATCCAGGTGGTTTCCTTGAAGACAATCAATTGTACAGTCTGTGTCAACATCATGGCATCAATCCAAGGACAAACAGGAGATAGAACATTGTAAGGAATGATAACATAAAATGGCTGGCTTTCAGACTGGCGCACACAAAATGGCAGAAAACATAGTGATTTTAACACTTCAAAAGATTTGAAAATACTTAAAAAAAAAAAAGTAAATAAAATATTTTGACATTTTTGGACATGAGCAGAATGAACACCACCAATACCTCCCCTGACTTGATGATGTCTACATTATCTTAAGTAACAATTCCATGCAAATCAGTTAGACTCAATAAAGAACATTATAATGAAAATAAAAGGTAAAAAAAAATCAATAAAATAATAGATATGCAGGCACATACTATCTGAAGAGTTTCTTTAGTGGTATCTTAAAGGGAACCTGTCATGACCATAGTTACTTTAGCTCTATTAAAAGAGCTTCATATTTAATCTATACATTGTACTAGCAGTTTTGTGATCAAATGTATAGATTGGAAAAAAATATAGAATTTTCTCCCACCTGTCTCTCAAATTCCTCATCAGATACTTGATGGCAAGAAATTGAGAGACAGTGAGAGCAGAAGAGACCTTCCACCGGAGTTGCCTCTGCTCTCCACTCATAGCAACCATACAATGAAGCCAATGCGTTGGCATCATGGAGAAGGTTTGTCCTGACTGGGGAAGTGTCCCCCAAGCATGGCAAATTAACGTAGTGCTGAGGTGGAGCGCGGACGCACTGGAGGTGGGTGTTACAGATGTGTAACACCCACCTCTGAAAAGAGATCGTAGCAGAAGCAGAGGCCAGGTAAGTGGTGACAGTTTCCCTTTAAAGAAACATGTAGACACTGTCATCTCCATACCAAAGATAATATTTTAATGGCATGTCTGTCACTTCCTAGTATCAATTCTGCTTACTGTCTATAATCTTCAAACTGTGATATTGTCTAAAAGCCTGCAAAGTGACAATTATTTGTTCGTAACCTTTTTTGACCTACAGAGTTTGGCATTGTGAAAATAACAATAAAATCACAGTATTGGCCTATTTTAAGACAAGAGAGTTTTCTGAGTTCAGTGGCTTATCAAGAAGGTAAAAGGTTTGTAAAATTCGGATTGCAACTCTTTGATAACTGACTAAAACATAGAAAAGTTATTGACTGGTTACCAACACCACCATGTAATTTAAGTCTTATTTTGGAACGTTTGAAAAGTTAATTTAAAAGGCAAAATAGTTTCTATAGTGAAGGTGTTTCTAGCATAAACATATTTTGGAGAAAGAGCACAGTTTCCCCTTACAAAAGTCTCTGCACATAATTGGTCTTTTCTAAACTGTTTGACACATGTACGCAGCTTTAAAAGGCATTATGTGACAAAGAAACATGGGAAATGCAAGGTAAAAAATAAACTGGTCCTTGAATTTTCCTGCTATTCAAATTTTGTAAATATGGAATATACTTGACAAAATATTTATGTTTTACCCAGATATATTTGTTAAAACAAAATATGCAATTCAGCAAGTTATTTGTAAAAACAACCTATCCCTATAATTGAAGCTATATAATAGATATGTAATAGTTAGTAAATAATGCCATCTCTGTGTTTCTGGAGAATTTCATGCCACCCTAAGATTAAAGGTAGTCCTAGCCCTATGAGGATCGGCAGCAGATAATTGTTTGATGAGCTAAAGGCTGCTGGGATACATGACATCATATCCCAGTGGCCAAGTGTTGTGGAGAGAGAAGGGTAGGTTTAATTGGGCAGCAACACCTGGTGGGACTCTGAAGGACCTGTTTAACAATCAAAAGAAACAGTGAGTGTGTGTGTGTGTGTGTGTGTGTGTCTGTGAGCCAGGGAGTGTGTCTGTAAGAGTCAGTGAGTGGATGAGTGAGTGTGTGTAAGAGCCAGTGAGTGTGTGTGTAAGAGCCATTGTGTGGGTAAGAGCCAGTTAGAGTGTGTGACTGTAGCAGTGAGTGGGTGTGTATGAGCCAGTGAGTATGTGCAAGAGTAAGTGAGTGTGTGACTTTGTGTAAGAGCCAGTGAGTGTGTGTGTTAGAGCGGTTACATAGTTACATAGTTACATAGCTGAAAAGAGACTTGCGTCCATCAAGTTCAGCCTTCCTCACATATGCTTTTGCTGTTGATCCAAAAGAAGGCAAAAAACCCAGTCTGAAACACTTCCAATTTTGCAACAAACTAGGAAAACATTCCTTCTTGACCCCAAAATAGCAGTCAGATGTCTCCTTGGATAAAGCAGCTATCACCCCACTAATTAGAAATGATAACCCTGTATGTTATGTTTTTGCAAGTATTTATCCATTTGCAGTTTAAACATCTGTATAGACTCTGACAAAACCACCTCTTCAGGCAAAGAATTCCATATCCTTATTGCTCTTACTGTAAAAAAACCTTTTCTTTGCCTTAGATGAAATCTCCTTTCTTCCAGCCTAAATGTGTGACCTCGTGTCCTATGTATAACCCTGTTTATGAATAGATTTCCAAATAATGTTTTGTACTGGCTCCGAATATATTTGTATAATGTTATCATATCCCCTCTTAGGCGCCGTTTTTCCAAACTAAAGAGATTTAATTTTTTTAACCTTTCTTCATAACTAAAATGCTCCATTCCTTTTATCAATTTTGTAGCTCGTCTCTGCAATTTTTCTAGTGCCATGATATCTTTCTTTAGAACAGGTGCCCAAAATTGCACAGCATATTCAAGGTGTGGTCTTACCAGCGATTTATAAAGAGGCAAAATTATATTTTCATCTCGAGAATTTATGCCCCTATTTATACATGACAAAACCTTACTGGCCTTAGCAATTTGTCTATAGCAATTCCCAAATCCTTCTCGTGTGTGGTTGTTTGAGTGAGAGTCAGTTAAAATGTGTGAATGCACCAGTGAGTGAGTGTGTATGAGTCAGTGAGTGTGTGTAAGAGTAAGTGAGTGGGTGACTGTGTGTAAGAGCCAGTGAGTGTGTGTGTAAGATTGATTGTGTGTGTAAGAGTCAGTTAGAGTATGTAAATGCACCAGTGAATTAGTGTGTAAGAGACAGTGAGTGTGTGTGTGTAAGAGTCAGTGAGTGTGTGTGTGTGTGTATGAGCCAGTGTATGTAAGAGCCATTGAGTGTGTGTGTGTGTGTGTGTGTGTGTGTGTGGTGTATGTGTATGAGCCAGTGAGTGAGTGTGTGTTTGTGTGTGTGTGAGTCAGTGAGTGTGTAAGAGCCAGTTAGAATGTGTGAATTCACCAGTGTGTGAGTGTATATCAGTCAGTGTGTGTGTATGTGTGTGAAGGAGCCAGTGTGTTTGTAAGAGCCAGTTAAAGTGTGTGTGTGTGTGTGTGTGTGTGTGTGTGTGTGTGTAAGAGCTAGTGAGTGTGTGTAAGAGTCAGTGTGTGTGAGTGTGTATGAGCCAGTGAGTGTGCATCTATGAGCAAGTGATTGTTTGTGAGTAAGTAAACAAGTAAGTGAGCCAGTGAGTGTGTGTTGTGTATGTATGGGCCAGTGAATGAGTGAGTGTGTAATAGCTACTGAGTGTGTGTGATGAGCCAATGTGTGTAAGAGTCAGTGAATGTGTGTAAGAGCCAGTGAGTGTGTGTATGTGTGTGTGTGTGTATGTATGAGCAAGTAAGCAAGTTAGTGAGCTAGTGAGTGAGGATAAACTAGAATTGGGTGGGAGCAGAGACACAAATATGGAGATGTGTGTGTGCAGAGCATGAGTGACATAAATGATGGATGAGAGACATCAGTGAATGGATAATAGACAAGCAGGAGAGAGATGGATGAAAATAGACAAGTGTGAATATGATTAGAATGATAAACATAGGAACTGGTGGGAAAAACCACATCTGGGAGTAATGGAGGAGAGACAAATAGGCCAAGATAAGGGAGAAATATATGGGAGAAGATACAAAACTGTGAGAAAAAGGAAAACTAGTTTAAAAAATAAAATGTCAATAAATGTTTCAGTCTCTGGATTTACAAGCACACAGCACCCAAACACTAGTTACAAACATACACAATTTCATCCATATATTTACACACATAGAGATGGAACTTCTACACCTACATTTAAACATGCACACACAATTGTGCTACTTATACGTATTACTCTGAAATCACACACACTGACACTACAAACACACTGGCCAGTGATGTGGCCAGGGGGCGCTATGAAAATTTTTCGAACAAGGCACATAAAGAACGTCCGTGGAGAACGTTCTGCTGCCTGCAGCATCCTCCAGCATGACTGGTTTGGCAGTGGGTCAGTAATAGTGTGGGGTTGCATTTCTTTGGGGGGGAGCACAGCCCTCCATGTGCTCGCCAGAGGTAGCCTGACTGCCATTAGGTACTGAGATGAGATCTTCAGACCCCTTGTGAGACCATATGCTGGTGCGGTTGGCCCTGGGTTCCTCCTAATGCAAGACAATGCTAGACCTCATGTGGCTGGAGTGTGTCAGCAGTTCCTGCAAGACGAAGGCATTGATGCTATGCACTGGCCCGCCCGTTCCCCAGACCTGAATCGAATTGAGCACATCTGGGACATCATGTCTCGCTCCATCCACCAACGTCACGTTCAGATGCTTTAATCCAGGTCTGGGAGGATATCAGTCAGGAGACCATCTGCCACCTCATCAGGAGCATGCACAGGCGTTTTAGGTAGGTCATAAAGGCATGTGGAGGCCACACACACTACTGAGCCTCATTTTGACTTGTTTTAAGGACATTACATCAAAGTTGGATCAGCCTGTAGTGTGTTTTTCCACTTTAATTTTGAGTGTGACTTCAAATCCAGACCTCCATGGGTTGAAAAATTTGATTTCCATTTTTTTAATTTTGTGTGATTTTGTTGTCAGCACATTCAACTATGTAAAGAACAAAGTATTTCAGAAGAATATTTAATTAATTCAGATCTAGGATGTGTTATTTTTGTGTTCCCTTTATTTTTTGAGCAGTGTATATATATATATATATATATATATATATAAATATATATATATACACACAATTGTAATATGTATTCAGTTATAAACGGTAAAAGCTAGCTGAAGGAAATGAGTACATTCTTATCGCATGGTGTGATCACATATACCCTATCTTCCAATCATTTGTATATAAATGTAAAAAGTTACTTAACTCCAGACAGGGTAGTTAATCAGCTGAAACAGACCTTGCAAATAACCCACTTTCCGATAACTTGCAGTTCTAATTTGAAACACACTGCGGTCTCCGCCTATTGTAATATGAGGACAGTTTAGTACATTTAGTACATGCAAGCAATCCTAGTTTTTATTTATTAACTCCCCCTCCTCCAACCCCCACATTCCATGTCTACCATTGTTTAATAAATTACTACTTAAAATCTGTCTGCAATTTTCCATAGCAGTCATTGAACAAGCTTATATTCAATTAACCCAGGCATTTCTTGTAATATATATATATATGTGTGTATATATTTTTTTTTTCTTTCTTTTTTTTCTTCTTGGAATATTTCAGAGAATTTATTACCGGAGGCCTCTTCTTTCTAATTTAAATTAATAAGAAAAAAACACTTCAATAAAATGTCTTTTGTGAAATATATAAATCAATGTTTCAACAATTTATATTAGCTTTTGTTTCATTTTAGTCTCTTTGCTTAAATATCTAAATATTTTGTATTGTTTTTTAATATTGTGGGTGATAAATAATTTGCTGCATACTTTGTCTTGCACAAACATCTGGCACGTGAAAGGTTAATTCTAAAGAACATTCTATTTCCCAATGTTTCCCTGTGTGGGACTTTACTGCCCAACATAGAAATGAGGTGATGCAATCCCCCATGAGATTATTTTTGGGGAGGGGGTTGAGCCAAAACTGATTTTAACATCTGGACCTTGAGTTTGCTCTTACAGTAGGTTTTAGTTATATGTAATGTATTGTTAATTATTCACATACCCCAAATGCATTGGATTGCAATGTTTATTTGTGACAGTCCAGCTCTGTATTCAGCTCTGTAAAGGAGTACTACAGGCTGTATAATATTGTACATGATGGCTACATATTTGGTGATGTAAAGACAAAAGGCAAAGTCCATTAAGTTCAACTCTTTACAGACTCTCTGTTTGTTTGCCAGAAGAAGTCAAGCAGATCATCAACTGAAGTCGTTGCCAAATTACTTTCAGTGATAATTAACCTTTTCTTGACTCCAAACTGTACTTTCCACATTAAGAGAGAGACGTCAAAAATATTTATATTTTGCTATATATTTTCCATATGAAAAAGCACATTAATTACTTTCATCCGTGTTTATTCTGGCCATTCTGTTTCCCTGTTGACTACAAAGTTACCATTGTATTAGTAAAACTATTTGAGTTGGTTGGATTTTCTTCCTAGGCCTCTTAAGAGTAGTGCCATGTACATCAGCTACACAGATAAACAGAGAATGATGTTGCCTTCCATAGTAGCCAATACATTGATGACTTCCAAGCGCATTCAAAGCATGAAACAATGTCTAAGGAGGATTAGTCAATGTGTTGTATTGTAAAAAGTTGACCAAAGTATTACAAGTAGGACCATCGTTATGGAAGCCAGTGGAACCATCAGACAATTTCTATTGGTGACTCCTCCCCATTTTTGTATCACTTTTTAGGACAAAACAATTGGACAAAAGCCCCATAAATGTCCAAGGTGAACTGCTCTTCTTGCACTATTTCCAGTGTGTTCTCTTTTTTCTGTGAAATGGACTGTATGTAGAATGCTAGTAATTTATTTGCAAAACCTGCAAGTCATGCCCTATGACGGGGATAGGCAACCTTCGGCACTCCAGGTGTTGTGGACTACATCCCCATAATGCTCTTACACCTATAATGCTGGCAATGCATCATGGGAGGTGTAGTCCAAAACATCTGGAGTGCCGAAGGTTGCCTATGCCTGCCCTATGAGTTCTTCCATTTCTGGATGTTTTGTAAAACTATTAATGAAATGAAATAAAGCATTAACTGGATAAATTGTTAGTGTAAATCTGATTCCCATTCTACTTAACTTTCCTGCTGTACTATTACAAATACAAGATGGAGTCCATTGATTGTTTTAACTAAAGATACATTCTAAGTTAGGAGCTCTACTATTAGCATAAATGTACAATTTTAATTTTAAAGAGACACTTTAGGTGTAAAGTGTTTGTCATTGTGCAAGCACTATGTAGATGATGTGCATAAGAAACTTAGAAACAAAATATGTCGTTCCTGAATCTGCATTAAATGCCCAGGTTTTACAATTTACAGCATCTGGAGTGAGTTTATCTCAGACTGGGCTGCTCAGCCAATTAACTTGCTCTTATTATTTTTAATGGAGCTGTACATCATAAACTTCTATCCTGTTCATTAGCTCTGACACTAAAAGAACAATTCTAATATAAATACAATGTAACAGAGGGATGTCTGGTCTCACTGGCACTGGAAGTGTTTCCCAATAATAATAGTATGCCAGGAGTATGTTTGGTCATTTTGATAATATGCCCCACTGAAAGTAATATTTTATATGCGGGCATGAGAACGTATCACCAATACAAAAGCCTACTTGTTTGATTAGAGCTTATGGTGTTATCTTTTTCTTAAGTTCTATGGCTTCTCCAGTTTACGTCACTTACCCTCGCTATATAGGTAGATGGGTCGGGAAGAGTGGACTGATGGGAGGTCACGGATAGCATGGAGGAGAGGGCCAGTGCCCCAATTTGCTGTGTGGTGCTGTATACTGTGTGTGCTGGCGTTAGTCACAAATGTGCACAGGATACACCTGAAACTCTTGTTCTGGGCTTGCTAATGATACCCTTAGGACACAGCCGGAGGTGGGGTTAGACACTCAGCAGCAGAGGAGTTAAACTGGTTTCATAGAGAAATGCTACACATATAAACTCCAGGCACCATGACCCCTTCAAATCATGGAAGTGGTCATGGTACTCAGAGTAACCCTTTTACACATATGTGTGTGTGTAAGAGATCTGCGAAATAAAATGAACGTTGAAATGTTTATACACTCCTGAATCTTTTAATGTCTCAATTTTGTTTCTTATCAATTGTTGTTGTAGCTCTTCGGTAATTATACAATTGAATGTGTCAGGACTTAACTGGATTATGATGTCAAATGCTAATCTTTAATTAAAAGATTTAAAAGGAAACGTAACTTTGCATGCAAAGATGTAGGTGATTGACAATGTTTTCTTAAATGGTCTTATTAAGTGACTGGTCCCCTTTAAATGTTTCCGATTGTGTCATTGACATTCCTAGCCATGCATTGGAATTCAGAGATACATGTGGATTTTATATGGATACTTTTTCATACTGTTCTTTGGTACCATGTGATTCTTCTGTCATTAATTAAGCGTTCATGTGTTTTGGTTAAAGTGACACAGCACTTAGGTATGCAGACCAGTGAATGGAAAAATACATGTAATACCCATAGTAACTGGGCCTGTAAAATTTGTATATTTTAAACACAATTAAACACCATGTATCAAAGAAATGAAAAGTGAATCAGTCTGAATGGTGCTTTCCTGGGATGTTTCTTCTTTAGTATCCGTAATAAAAAATAAGTTTGAACAGTTTGTGGCTGAATTTACTGAAAACTTCACAAATAATAGAATGCATTCTGAGCTTATCTGTCAAAAGTTAATCAGGAATCTACAGCGAGTTGAAATTAACTCATTCGCCAACCTTGCACTTGCTGGTTAAAATTTAAAGTGATATATTTATTTGCACTAAAATTAGGAAAAACAGCAATCTCCTAAAAAGAGTTTAATATAGGGACATCTAAAAAGATATATTTCTTTAAATGTATTTGTTCAACTTCATTTGAAGTTGCTACGTTAACATAGCAGTAATGAAAAGTTTTGAACATTATACAATATCTCTTATCTTACCGTGCCGCATACAACTGCTGAAATATGATAATAGAAGCACACTTATAGTGGATGTGATAAAAATATAAATAAAATCGGTCAAATTTTCTGTTTTTGGCTAAAACATTACTTTAACATGTTAATTAAACATATTTTTTGTGAAAATGGTACAGTTTTAAACATCAGCTGTCTTATAGTGATACAGTTATGCTTTCCTAAAAAAACCTTTTGTAACATTTAGAACAATATTGCTAGGGTAAGAGGAAAGCTTCGCTGTCGGGGTAGATTAGGTTTAGTCTAGCCTGTAGTACTAGACAAAGATGAAAGGTGACCAGATCGGCTGCGGTGGAACGCATGCGTGGAACTCATGATGTCATCGCACAGGGGCGCGGTGACATCAGAAGAGGCGGTACCAGGAAGTAGATCAGAATTTACTGGATACAACTGAGAAGACTGAAAGAACTGGAAGAAAGCTAGAAGCAGGAAAAGGGGTATATAAAGACTGGGAAGTGGAAGTGAGATTGTTTACAGTACTTTGTATTTGGGGTAGGCTTATGACTGGAGAGCATCCATTTTGGAGTTTTGATGTAAATCTGAAATATAAAATATGACTCTAGCAACGTAGCCTATTAGAAGGAAAAGGAAAAAAAACTGCAAAAGAGGAAAGTTATACATGTAACATCGGCTTTAGACAGCCCTAATATTGAATGAGGCCTTTGTCTACCGCCATGGGGCAGCGGGTTAGGTGACAGACAGTCAAGTGACTGCAACTGTGGCAGAGTGTCCGTTGGGTAGCCTAGGTGTACATATCGGGATATTGGAGGGATCCAGGTTGGTTAAGCATGTGTCTGTTGCTCCTGATCTAGCGATGAGGCCCAGTCTGTTCAAGCTTGCTTCCATCTCTTGTAGTCTCTTCGCCCGGTAAGTTGTCCCTTGATATGAGAACACAAGTTGTCTGGAGGCCCCTTCAGCGGTAGGAGATTGCTTTGGCTTGGAAAATCTGCTGCATTGGTTACAGCGACTTACGCCAGGACAGGGTGTTCCTTGTGAGGTCGGGGAACACATAGGTGAGTGATCTCTCAAACTCTAGCAGTGTTTTACCCCGTATTGCTGTAAGGAATAGGGCCCTGTCTTGAGTGGATCGGAAGCAAATTATTTGGTCGCTGGGGCAGTGAGGGGTTTCTGTATTTGGAAACATACTGTCTATTTTCATGCTTTTTGCCTGTTTGGGTGGCATTTGTGCTGCAAATAACCTCCTGAGGAAGTGTGGCAGCTCCTCCATGTTTATTGTGTCAGGAACGCCTCGCAGTTTCAGATTGTAATGTCGTCTGTGGTCTTCTAGTGTCTCTATTCCATATCCCGCTGGGCCCGCTGTTTATTGTCCAGTCTCTGTTCTATATTGGTTAGTTTGGTGTCTTGGGCATCTGTTGTTGCTTCCAGCTGAGTGCGTCTCAGCTTGTTCTATGTTAGCCTTGAATTGGGAGATTTCGGGCGCGATGTTCGCGCGCAGCTCTCCCTGCATGGTTTTGAGTATTGCTGCAGTAACCGGCTCCCAGTCATTAGTGGTTAAGGCAGATGTCCCCCCCTGGGGTCTTCGTGAGGGTTGTTTCTACCTCCAGGTTTGCAGTGAAGTCCTCCAAGGAATAGGAGGTTCCATTATCTGGTGAGCCATGCTAGACCATACGGTCTGTGCTCGCCTTAGGAGCTCTCCTATATCACAGTTTGTGGGTGTCCTATCCGACTTGTTGGTTTTTTTTTGCGTCTAGTTTCTCACCCTGTGCAGGCAGATTTAATTGTAGAAATTGCAGTTTTACGAGGCAACTTTTCGGGGTTTACGGTATGTGTGACTGCTCTAGTTCGCTGCTAGCTCTGCCCCCTGGTGTTTATTTTTAACTATTACTTGGTCATACAGTTTTGCACTGTTGTGCCATTTCTTCCCTGGCAGGACAACCCCTATTTTTGTACAAAGATAGAAGTCTTAGGGTGTAGGGTTAGGGAGTTTAGGATTAAGGGTGAAACCTGGATAAGAGAATAAAAGCTAAATAACAACAGTACAATTACTGCATTATACTATTATCTTATTCAGATATAATACTGAACTCTTTTTGGGGGGGGGGGGACATGGGTGGGAGAAAAGTTAGTTTTGAATTAATCAATATTAAAGAAAGAAAGTATTGGAAAGGAGGAGGGCAGAAGGTTGGGGAGCGGAGTTGTATTAAAACCTTTATAGTTACGTCGTGATGTGCAAATATATGTGAATGAGGAAATGCATTATTATTATTATTATTATTATTATTATTTTATTATTTATATAGCGCCATCAGATTCCGTAGCGCTGTACAATGGGTGAACTAATAGACATGTAATTGTAACCAGACAACTGGATGTACAGGAACAGAGAGGTGGAGGGCCCTGCTTAATGAGCTTATGTGCTAGAGGGAGTGGGGTATTGTGACACAAAGGGTAAAAGTAGGGGTACGAAGTAGGTTGTTAGAAAATTATTCACTGAGGGCTTAGTAGGTAATTTTGACAGTTGCAGGAAAGGAGTCATGGGGGGGTGGGGGATGAAAACTCACTAACAGTTTATATGATGTTTTTCTTGAATAAGTGAGTTTTCAATGATTTTTTGTGGAGACTGGGTGAAAGTCTTACGGAGACAGGAAGGGTGTTCCACAGAGTCCAAAGAGTACCCGTAACCCCAAGCAATGACCAAATCCTTACTAACACTAACTACTCCTCAACCTACTTTACACGTTATCCTTCTTCATTACAGTACCACACACAACACTGTACCTTGTGCTGCAGTTATCGCTCATTATAAATAGTGCGATAATGCTGTTGTTACAACAATAGTCCAGCATTGTTGTAACAGTGAGTTTAGAAATTCAACAGTCATATCTTAAAGAGAATCTTAATTTTACATTCTGGTGACATTTGTGCACTCTACATTCCTATGAATACCTACTAAGCCCTTACAAATATCTATGATAAGGCTATTTAATGAGTTTTTATGTACACTTTAGTTTCTAATCAGTGTATGTTATAAATATTGATATTAACCCTATCCCATTATTTGTCTGACCCTGTATGAAGTACTGCAAATAACAAGGAATTAAAGGGACAGTACAGGCACCCAGACCACTTCAGTTCATTGAAGTGGTCTGGGTGCAGTGGTCCTGTCAGTTTAACCCTGCAATTGTAATTATTTGCCGTTATTAATAAACTGCAATAATTGCGTTGCAGGGTTAACTCCATCTCTAGTGGCTGGGTGGTGAGTCGGCTTTTGTTCGCCTAACTGATGCTGGATGTCCTCACGCTGTGCATGAGGACATCCAGCATCAGCCGAAACTATATAGGAAAGCTGTGATTCAATGCTTTCCTATGTGGTAGTTCTAATGCGATCCCGGCGCTCGTCACGCGTGTGCATTAGGCTCCACACCAGCTAACGTTGGCGGAAGAGGAGCAGAGGCAGAGCCTGACGCAGCACCAAGGAACATCGGAGCTGTAATCAGGTAAGTGACTAAATGGTTTTTAAACCTTTCAGCGGTACAGTTGGGCCTCGAGGGAGGGGCACTATAGGGTAAAATAGTGCTAGGATTACAACTTTTTATTTCTAGCACAATAGCTTCCTTTTAAGTAAGCAAGAGGGTTAACCATGTCAACTGCAGAGCATGATAAGAAGATAACTCCTTTGCAGGAATTTGTTCTTCCTGTACTATTCAGGTTGATTTATTCATTGTTGTTGTTTATTTCTATGAGATTGTATTGGTTAGTATATTTAGTGTTACGTTTTTGGAATGTTTTGTGAATTGTAAGGGGCTGGACACTTTGTATGGCTATACAATTAGTTCCATATTCTCCGATGTCGTTGCCGACCACTTGCTGTGTTTCATCTGCCAAAATGATTATGAGAGCTGTGCACAGCTAGCAGCTTGAAATATCCGAATACCTTTTCATGACGTGGACGTCATCAGAGTATATATTGTTGTGTCCTAAACATCTAACTCCATAAATCGTCATTGTGTTATTTATTATAATTGATTTTTTTTTTTTATTAGAAAAATCTAATAGCTTTAAATTGTACACTTTTTTAAGGGTTAATTCAACAAATAAAATTAATAAAATAAAATATAGACATGATGTTTGATGAGTTAACAATCCCTATGGATAACATAGGTGAGAATATTGACACTCAAAATTGTCAATATAAACTAGAAAAAACGCTAGTGAGAGAAATGAAGATAAAGTGGGAAGTGGCAACAATGGAAAAATATATTAGGGAGAAAATTACCCCATAGAGGAATGGATGAATATGTTGGAGAGTTTTTCTTTTGGACTAATGGGTTTAATAGTGAAAAGAAGAACCAGTACCCTCAAAAAAATTGATAATGAAATCAACACTGTACAAGAGATACTGAATACAAATATGTCATCTGACAATTACTCCTCTATGGTAGATAAAATTCAAACGAATATTAACAAACTAGAAAAAATGGTAATAACAACGAAAAAAAAGAAATATATCAGGGATAAAAATGATTATGCTCATAATCAGGTCCGATCCTATTCAAAAATACAATCTAGACATAGGAATGAGGATCGTAATGAGCAAGAAGGTAGATACAGACAGTTAGATAGGGGATACCTATCCCATAGTTCCAACCCATTACAACAACCGTATGCAAGACAAGCTAATGCAAATAGAGAGTTGAGACCTAGACAAAATACTAAGGTTAGAGATCATTCTAAGGGAAAGTATCCCTATACACATTCTAACACTTATACCCCAGAAAGGGCGGTAAGGAGAAAGGAAGTAAGTAGACCTTTACACCATCACTCCACTACCAACTCCCAACAGGAAATTAATCATCATCCAATATCGTCCATTCCTCTTCAAAATAGATTTATTAACTTGGAGAGGTCACCTAGGAGGGAGGATTTTCAAGGGACCTACACCAGGGACAAACACAAAAACACACCAATGAAATTTTGGGGGAAAAGAACCAGGAGTTTAGAAGAAGGGGAAGTAGAGGAGGAACGACAATACAGAAAAGGAAGGCAAGGCAGATGG
Organism: Pelobates cultripes; assembly: GCA_933207985.1. NCBI lineage: Eukaryota > Metazoa > Chordata > Amphibia > Anura > Pelobatidae > Pelobates > Pelobates cultripes. Next base: position 337,368,368 of record OW240913.1, read on the forward strand.
GATCCATAGAATCGAATGGCATTTTCAATCTTACCACACGTACATTAACTAATACACAAATTGCACTTTTGTCTAAGGGTTTAAAATATGCCCTATAGACAAATTTAATGTTTATGTGGATCTCCAAAAATTTAAGAGGAAATTATGCCTCAAAAATTTTTTTCTAAAAAATTCCATCAGTACCCTCGATTGCCCTCAAGATGTTTACATTCATTCGAATCTTAGAGAAACATCTACTTTCTATCCCCATTCGCTAATTTCAGAGGAGATCATTACATTTGAAAAAATGGTAATGAATGAAGTCAAAAACTTGAAAGCACCAAAAAATTGGGAATATAATCTGAATAATAAAGAAAGAGATACTCTTAAAGATTTTAAGAAAGACGATACATTGGTAATTAAACCAGCTGATAAGGGAGGGGGGATAGTCCTAATGGATAAGGAAAGTTATGTTCAAGAGTGCCAAAGACTTCTGATGGATACTAACACATATAAGAAATTGACCAAGGACCCTATCAATGATATTAAAATAACCTATCACCAACTTTTAGATCATGGAAAAATGTTAGGTATTCTGAACAACAAGGAACAGAAGTATCTTGATATCCAATACCCCAGAACTCCAGTATTTTATCAGCTCCCAAAAATACATAAAAATAAGGATCATCCACCAGGAAGACCTATAGTGTCTGGCATAGGGTCTATACCTAGTCGTCTATCTCAGTATATAGATAGATGTTTACAATCTGCAGTTCCTCGATGTCCCAGCCATCTAAAAGATACAATGAGTATACTGAATCTTTTGAAGAATCAAATATGGGAAGAGGACTATATCTTGGTAACAGCGGACGTAAGTTCGCTGTATACCATCATCTCACATGAACAGGGATGCCAAGCCACCAGGTTCTTTCTAGAGGAGTTTGGGGAATTCCCGGAAGAACAGATCAACTTTATTGTTGAAGGAATTAGATGGATTCTTACCAACAACTACTTTTGGTTTGGGAGTGACTTTTACCTCCAGATATGCGGTACGACGATGGGCACCAGATTCGCCCCCAGTTATGCCAATCTGTTCATGTCATTTTGGGAACATCAACATGTATATGCAAGGCAGGACTGGGAGGAGAATCTGGTGCTCTACCGCTGGTATATCGATGACATATTTCTAATCTGGAAGGGAGATGAGGAATCTCTATTATCCTTTCTAGCAGCCCTTAACAACAACACTTGGGGCATCAAATTGGAAAGCAGTCATAGCCGTATATCTGTGGAATTTCTGGATCTCCAAATTTATATAGATAAAGGAGAGATTAAAACTAAAACACATTTTAAAAAAGTAGATGTGAACAGCTATATTGAGGAGACGAGCTGCCACTTCTCTCCCTGGCTTACTAATGCACCCAAAGCACAATTAATGAGGATTAAACGGAACTGCACTGATAATGAAGTTTTTAAAGTCCAATCATGTAAAATTCTTAATGATTTTAAACAGAAAGGGTATGGAGCCCAACTATTAGATAAGGCTCAACAGGAAGTTGCTTTAAAAGATAGGGAGTCACTTTTACAATACAAATTACCGCAAGATGGGAAAGACGAACGTAATTTGACATTTATTTGCGACTTCAGCTGCCAGAATTATAAGTTGAAAAGGATATTCCAAAAATATTGGCCTATTTTAAAAACAGATACATTTTTAAGTGGAGTGTTACCAAATAAACCTGTTTTTACCTATAGAGGAGTCCCTAGTTTAAAAACTAATTTAGTACGAAACTATATAAAAGAACAAAACAATACTAGAAATGTTTTTAACCAAAAAAATGGATTTTATGGTTGCGGCACGTGTGGGGCATGTAGGAATAGTGGCCAAAAAAAGAGACACATTATTACATTCTCCACTTGTGAATCACAATCTCAAGGCAAACAGCCCAAAAAACATAAAATAAACCAACTGATAACCTGTTATTCTAAACGAGTTATTTACCTTATCACATGTAAATGCCGTCTGAGTTATGTAGCTAGAACTACCAGATCCCTTCACATAAGAATACAAGAACACATTCGTAATATTAGGAAGGGTTTTGACAAGCATAGCCTTTCTGCACATTTTAAATACAAACATAACTGTGATCCAACTCAACTAACGTTTATGGGCATACAAATTGTCAATGTTAATTGGAGAGGTGAGGATCCAATAAGAAAGATGGGGCAACAAGAAATGAGATGGATTTTCGATCTCAATACTATGATTCCCACCGGCCTTAACAGTGATTTCGAAATGTGCCATTTTTTGTGATGTCACTTTAAATGATATATGCATTTTGTATACATAATTTAAAATATATACTCCCTAACTTTCAATTTATTAACGCTCACAAAATGAGAGTAATAGGTATTTAAAAGGTTTTATAATATATACTTCTAACCTTATATTTTATAACAATTAGAAATTACATGCTCCACACAATTTTTATAGACCTTTATGTATTTGGAAGAATATTTTAAGTTATTTAATCGGTTTGTATTGAATAAAGGGCGCAGGGGAAGTGACGAACACGATATAATAGTGTTCTGTCTCTTTTCCCACTCTATTGCCCATAAGGAAAATGGCGACCGCAAATACCGGAAATGACGCGGCGATGTGCCTGACGTCACTTCCGGTTACGGACGCGAGTGACGAAAGGGAAGCCACAATATACTCCCCCCGGACAAGAAGATTGGATAATTACAGAAAGCACGCACCAATGAGAAGACAGACCGGGACATTTAAACCAGAACCGGAACAAGAGCAGCAAACACCCGATTGAAAAAGCCCTCAAGCAGGGCGAAACGCGTCTCGGAAAAGGAGGACATTTATGGGACAATTCTACTTTCTCTTTGATTTTAAACATATTTTTATGTTTTTTATTTCCTTGCCAGTGGGCAAAATAAATTATACATTTTTTATTCAAGTTCCTTTTGACCTTCATTGAAGCTGCTCCAAGAAGGGTTGGTGTCCCCTTTATTTAGACACTTATGCTGATTATTTGGAGCCAATCACTGGGCTCCAAACAAGGTGAGCATTAATTTATATATATAATAAATTCACCTTTATCCAAAATTACTGCACTATATTTCTTTCTCCTGTGAAAATTTTATCTCTGAGGCAATATATCTACGTGCTCAAAAAGAGAGGGGATAGTACCACCTGACGGTACTAAAAGCGCAAGTGATTTGAGCCTATCCTTATTTGGGCTCTGGAAGATGTGAGTTGGCACTTCTCAAGATTTCTATATAGTTCCATATGATTGTACAGATTTACACTATTATCTTTTCTGTATGTGTTTTTTCTCTTTATTGTATATATGCTGAATTGGAAGTGATTTTATTACATTAGGACCAGATGACCCTTTACGTTGGGTAGGTGCTTGTTATTATCACTATATGCTCCACTCATATAGGTGAATTGCTTTTAGCTTTTCTACCTTTTTCTACAGTTCTTTTAAAATTAAAATAGTAACTAAGATAGTCAGGGAAACAAGTCGTTAATTGACTGCGCTAAAAAGTAATGTAATGTTTGAGTTGATATTAGTTTTTTTTCAGCCTAGATCCTGTATAGACTTTAAACACAGCAGCAACACATTCGTGCAGTATTTTATCAATGAATAGACTCAAGGAGGTCTGCTTTTTATGCATAAGTGGTTTTTGGAAGCCACAGCTAGACATTGCATAATAATGCTTACTATACCTAAGCAGGTTCAGCCAGCAGATGAGAGAAAGCATGCAGTTCAGCAGGAAACCAGCTTTTCATTAAAGAAGAAAGACACCATTATCTTTACCATGTTTATGTAAGTTGCACCAGTACAGCGTTTGCAGGACCATGGGACCTTGTCTCAGAACAGCCAAGGAAGCATAAAAGTAAAAGGATAGAATGTTGACCTTCTGGGAGATAGCATAATGGCCTGTATCTGCAAGTGTGATCTAGGTGGTTTAACTTAAAATATTCCTAAGAAAATAAATCCAGTTTTTATACATTTAATGAGTTAGCAGGCATTTTCTGTCCTGTTTGCAATAAATAAAACATACAGACATAACTGGTAATTTAATAAAGCATTCATAAATCCAATCCAGGAGAGAACAATATTAACTTTTAATAAAAGTAATAACTGTTTAATAATATGTGTCAGTAAATGTGTGTTCAGTGTGTGCTGTTTATGTTTTTTACTTCATTATCCGATGGTCTGATCCAAATCCAAAATGGTCTGATCCAAAATGATCCAAAGTCGACGACCCAGTTACAAAATGTACACTAAAAATTTTTTATCCACATGGTCTGTTCTTGTTTACATTTTGCGTGTCCGTTACCAAGATACCACAGTGTACTGCTTAGTGAATAACCCCCCTGGTTTCATTCATAACATAGTGAGAAGCATCTCCTGGAAGTTTAATCTATAAAAGGAAACAAATTATGCTGCTTAAAGAATAGCAATGCTAAGTTCTAGATAAACAACAGACTGGACAGACAGACAGATAGATAGATAGATAAATGTAGTGTTAGGTAAATACCCAGAGATATCAGATGATGACCTCAAAGGTAAACACCCAAAGGTATCAGATGATCACCGCAAAGAAATATACAAAAAGTCCCCAGATGTAATTTATATCTTCTATGTTTTTATTTGTTTTACATAATAACGTGGACAGGTACTTGACAGTACTGAGGAAGACCATTTGTGGAGATCGAAAAAGCGTTTGCTGTTACATCTGGGGACTTTTTGTATGATATTATTTGCGGTGATCATCTGATATCTTTATAGTAAAGTAGCTAATTTTTACATTTTGTACAGTTCTGTATTATTACTTCTATCAAGGAGGATATCCAAGCCCGCATAGGCACCTGTGGAGCCTTATATATAGAGCCTCATACGGCTCTATGTTTGTGATTGACATTCTTTACTAGCACTTTAATACTTCATGTATGTGTTCTGTTTTATCAATCGGATTGAAATCTGGGGAATTTGCAGGCCAAAGCAAAATCCTAAATTTGTCATATTCCTATAAAATTATTTGCAGTGTAGCAGGGTGCATTATCCTGCTGCCATCAGGAAACACCATTGTCACGAATGGGTGTACGTGGTCTGCAACAATCTTTAGGTAGGTTGTACGTATCAAAGTAACATCCACATGAATGCCAGGAATTCCAAGGTTTCCAAGCAAAACATTGCCAAAAGCACAACACTACCTGCCTACTTCCCATAGTGCATCCTGCTGCCATCTCTTCCAAAGGTAAATGGCGCACACCCATCTGGTCATCACCCTAATCTAAAAGAAGACGTGATTCATCAGATCAGGCAACCTTCTTCCATTGCTCCCTGGTCCATTTCTGATGCTCACATCCTTATTAAAGTCACATTTGGCAGTGGACAGAGGTCATCAAGGACACTCTGACTGGTCTGTGGGTTCACAGCCTCCTACACAACAAACTGCGATGCACTGTGTGTTCTGACACTTTTGTGTCATGGCCAGCATTAAATTATTCAGCAAATTGGGCTGCAGTAGTACATCTTCTATGTGATTGGGCCAAACAGGCTAGCCTCTGCTCCCCACGTCACCCATGACCCTGATGCTGGTTTACTGGTTGTCCTTCCTTGCACCACTTTTGGTAGGTACTATGCATACTGGGAACATCCCACAAGACTTGCTGTTTTGGAAATGCTCTGACCCAGTCATATAGCCATCACTATTTGCTTTTTGCCAAAGTCACTCAGATGTTTTCGCTTGCCCATTTTTCCTGATTCCAACACATGTAATTCAAGAACTGACTATTCACTTGATGCCTAATATATCCCACCCATTGACAGATGAAAAGAGTTTCTGGCTGCAGGAAGGCAGATAGGGTGTCTGCAAGACCCAGGTAATAGGTAAGATTGTTAGCAAACAGTTCAACTACTGACATTAGGGGTGGTAGTGGTGGTACCAGTACACCCTGGCACCATAACCACCACAGCATTAACCTCTAAAATTCAATATAGTTTAATTTAATTTCATATCATTAACATGCTTTGCCAAGTGTTTGCTGCAATATTGGAATGAAGGAACAAGGAACTGGAATGAAGGAACAAGGAACTGCAGTTTCTCTGGACATTTTTCCAGGACATTTTCTGGACATTTTTCTATGTGACTATGTTTGCATTATAGAGAGTCAAAAATGGGTCGCAAGAGAATACTGAGAACGGGCAGCAGCTGAAATAGCCTGCCCTTCGGTCGGTCTCTGCTCAGTTCTCAAGCTGATTTTTGCTCATCTTGTGCCATTACAGAGAGAACATATCTGAAGCATATTAGACTGGTCCCACCCATACGGGCAGTCCAGATCCAAAATGCCAGCAAGTTCTCTCTGCACGAGAGACACAGCATATTCTCTTGCGACCCATTTTTGACTCTCTATGTTTGCATTATTTTTCAAGTCAGTTTTTAATTTATATTCTCACTGTTTAGTAAATACGGTCTAAAGAACCTGATTCCAAATGAAATGTAAAGCACTGGGTAAAATTTCTCAAAGATTGGTATTGTTACTTGTAAAATTACCTGTTTTTAAACAAAAATACTGTGCTCATTTTATGTAAATCTTTGCTAAAATCATGTGTTTGTACTGAGTTTGGTGAGTTTATATGTGACGCACTGTGCTGAAAGTATGAAATAAAAGAATTTGGTTTAGTTACATCGTTATAGAAAATTATTTATACAATGCCATCCAATATAATTTAAATTTATGATCGAAATATGTGCAATGCTTCACAAATTCTTAGGTCTGTTCACACCTCATTAACTGGCATGATTTACTTAGCCTAATGTATACATACTAGTACAATAATGGCTGACTTTGACATTGCAGATGTTTGCAAACTTTAGAGGATGGAAAAAATAACAGAAACACCACGTGAAAAAAGGAGTCAAACTTTGGAGTAACTAAGTCACAATTACAAATGCAGCTCAGAGAAGAGTCACATTAGGGAGAATATGTCAGCTTTTAAAGAGGTCTTAGAATTAGCACTTTGATATTTGTGTTTTCAATGCAACCTGAGAATAAGTAGAAATGTATGAGTGGTAGGTGTACTGGTCACAAAAACTTCAAAGCTAGTACATGTGTCAGGGTAATATTGTCAAAGAATAAATGACTCCATATGCCACACATTGATAAACTGGATTTGTAAAGATGAATAGTGGTCACATGTGCTCACTAAGAGATAGGAACTTAAAATGAAAAGCAAAAGACACCTAGAAAGTTTGGAAATGTCCAGAGTTAATAAAAGGAAAGCTCTAGTATAATACAATGGTCCCACCTGTGGCGGAACTACCACGGTCCCACGGTCGCAGGATTCACAGCTGCGACTGGGCCCGGCACTCCCAGGGGCCTGGCCGCCACGTGAAGCCCTGTGACCAGGTTGCCCTCCTACCATGTGGTGAGGTGCCGGCCCCGCGGTATTACCATCGGGGTCGCATTGAAGAGCCCATCGGGTGGCCCATGCTTTCAGGGCTATGTATTTCCAAGGGCCTGGTCAATACTGCCGCTATTTAGCATTACGATCGGGCCCCTTGTGATGCTGTCAGACCGCTGGGAGTAAGTGACGGCCCCGTTCACTTTCTCCCAGCTTACACAGAGCCGTGCAAGAGGAAGTAGAGCAGATGCGATGGACAGGAGAGGCGGGAGTCAGAGTGGAAATGACGTCATATTCCAGCCCCAGTCTCATTAAGCAGTGCGCTGGGGAGGGGGAGCAGAGACAGAACAGCCAGCTCCCCCTGCGGCCGCCAAAGGAGCTCCCTCTGCAGCCCCTATGCGGCCGCCACCAGAGCTCCCCACAGGTAGAAATTGTGTGTGTCAGTGTGAGTGTATGTGTGTCTGTCTGTGTCATTTGTGTGTGTGTCTGTGTCATGGTGTGTGTGTCTGTCTGTGTCATGGTGTGTGCGCGTCTGTGTCATGGTGTGTGTCTCTGTGTCATGGTGTGTGTGTGTCTGTTTGTGTCATGCAATGTGTGTCTGTGTCATGGTGTGTGTGTGTCTGTCATGTAATTTGTGTCTGTCTGTGTCATGGTGTGTGTGTGTTTGTCATTGTGTGTGTGTGTCTGTATGTCATGGTGTGTGTGTGTCTGTCTGTGTCATGTAATGTGTGTCTGTCTGTGTCACGGTCTCTCTGTGTCGTGGTGTGTGTGTGTCTGTGTGTCATGGTGTGTGTGTGTCTGTGTCATGTGTGTGTGTCTGTGTCACGGTCTGTCTGTGTTAAGGTGTGTGTCTGTCATGGTATGTGTGTGTCTCGGTCATGGTGTGTGTGTGTTTCTGTCTGTGTCATGGTGTGTGTGTGTGTTTCTGTCTGTGTCACGGTGTGTGTCTGTGTCATGGTGTGTGTCTGTCATGGTATGTGTGTTTTTACTCACCTTTTTTCCCCCCCACGTCATGCTGGTCTCTCCCCGACTGGCCCTGCCTCTACGACTGAGATCATCAAGCTTGATGATCTCAGCCAATCCGCACTGACACAGGAAGCACCTCTAGTGACCGTCTGAGTGTCTGTCACTAGGAAGCAATGTAAACACTGCCTTTTCTCTAAAAAGTCAGTGTTTACATTGAAAAGCCAGCAGGGACAGGCTATAGACACCAGAGCCACTACATTAAGCCGTGTGTGTGTGTGCGCGCCTGCTAGTGAGTGGGCTTGCTTGTGTGTGTGTGTGTGCCTGCTACTGAGTGAGCTTGTGTTTTTATGTCAATGGCCTTATGTATATCAGTGAGATTGTTTGTCTATGAGGCTGTGTATCAATCATCTTGTGTCAGTGAGATGGTCTGTGTCTGCATGTGAGTATGCTTACTGTATAATTAAAAATTTTACTCTGAGAGGACCAATATTTTATATTGGAAAAAGATTGACATATATATATATATATATATATATATATATCAATCATCTAGGGTGGCAAGACATAGCCTTACATATTACATGCGACAATATATGGCGTAATGACTTATGGGGCTGGCATAGATTTTTTTTCCAGGGCTGCTTTGGAATCCCCAGTCCGGCCTTGGTGTCGGTGTATCTGTATGTCTGTCAGTGTTTGTGTCTGTGTGTATATATGTATTTGTGTGTCTGGGTATCAGTATGTGTGTCCCTGTATGCATCTGGCCTCAATGGTACATTAGTGACATTTAGACAACTGATGTCATTGTTAGTCCATACATACAGGTTTACATAATGCAAGGCATGTGTTACTTACCAAATCATAGTTTAAAAAAGGGTTAAAGTTATATGGTGTGTATCTGCATGTATGTCAGTGTGTGTTTGTCTGTTTATCTGCATGTGGTAGTGTATGCACCTGTGTGTCTGTGTAACCTTGCCACACTCACAACAACTCCGCCAATCCTGTCACTCAATCATGCCATACTCATCTCCCATCGCTCTGCCTTCTTCACCCTATCACACTCACCTTCCCTGGCACTGTCACACTCACTCCCCAATCCTGTCACACTCATTCTCAATTACTCTGTCACACTCTCCATCTTTCAAACTGCCACACTCACCCTATCACATTAACCCCTTCACTCTGTTATACTCACCCCAACAATGCCACACTCACCATGTGGGGCGTGAATAAGACACATGGAGGGTCTGGGTGGCATGAATGTGACACATGGAGGGGCTGGGGGTGTGATGCATGGGAGGGGCAGGGCAATTTTCGCACCGGGGCCTGTGTTTTCTAGTTGCGCATGTGGGTCCCACCTTGTATGATTCAGATATTATTGGTTAAACTCTCCCTTTGAAAACACCATATATATCATAAAAGACCGTCCAATCAAAAATATGAAATATATCATTCTAGGATTTGGCAGTGTTAAGGTTTTTTAGGTTTTGTGTATCTACAATCAAATAGTCAAATAGGGTTATTTACTAAAGTGGGACTTCAAAGTGTAGCCAAACTTAAAGCATAGCTGACTGAGAATTTTTCCAGTTCGGCTATCTTGACCTTAAATTTCAAATTCACTTTTAATTTTTAGTTTACTGAATAACCCTATAAGACTGCTGGATTCCTTTGCATTTTTGCAGCCTCCCTCTAGACCAAGCCTTCATCTAGACCTTAGGCACTCCAGATGCTGGGGCTTACAACTCCCTTGATACTTTGCAAGCATTCTGCCTGAAATAGCATCATGGGAAATGTAGTCCACAACATCTGGATTGCTGAGAGTTGCCTACCCCTGATCTAGACTATGTCAGTGATTTTGGAAAGACGGTGTTAGTAGAAACACTTCATAACAGGTTTACTGCTGTGCTATATACATAGTATATCAAAAGATATGTGAATGGTGTAGTGGCCAAGGTTATACTTATGCTTATTTATAAAAATTCTTATTTTGTATAAGTAAAAAATCACAATGTTGCTATATGCATTCTCTTAACAATCTGGAAAGGATTTCATTGTGTATTACTACATATTCAAGAACACATTTATGAGTTTTCTGAAAATAGAACTAATATATTTTTGTTTTGAATGGAAAGTGGAACGCTGTCAGGTTTTCAAATAATTTGAAAGCGTGCTATTTTCAAGCAACTTCGGAATGTTAAGCTCACGTAACTGGCAACATTCCAAATTGTTGGATCAAAAACAATCTGTTCAGAAATCACTCAAATATAAATATATACACGGGTAGTGTTTGCGAAAAGTTCCTAATCTACAATCACAGTCTGGAGAAAAAAGGGAAAACATTTAATGAATCAAACTTTGAAAGCCCAACTTGCAGAAATGGTCTGAGTGCACGGAAAAAAAATTAAATCTAAATATGCCTTTACTTATAAAAAAAATGACTCAGCAATCACATGATGTACCAAAGCCAAAACCTTGAAACAAATTCATTCAACATATGTCATGAATCCTTGTGAAAGAATGTATGATTCAGAGCAACATCCTGCAAAACTTCTTTTTTTTTGGGGGGGGTATTAAAAAAAACCTTCTCTGAAATGAAAGCAAGCTTTAACAGCATGCGTCTACCAGTGTGGTGTAAAATAAATATTTTAATAAGGACATTTGAGAAAGACTTCATTTCCTGTGAATGCCAAAACATCCATATATTGCACAGATGGCATGCAGGCTAAATGCATTGGTCTGTGCTATTCGTGTTCTTCATCATTTGAAAATACAAACAAAACTGGAAAGACAGGCGATGGGATTCATTTTTTTCTATTCCAGAACTCAAATGATTTCTTTTTTACTCTTCTACTAAAAATAGATTACAAAACGGACAAATGTTCTAGTGACGATTCGTAGTTGAAATTGGTATTAAAACTTAGTGATTAAATGTGTTATGAGCATCTTATTCTTCGGGCATTGAAAGGTTTAAATTGCATTTTCGATATGCTATTTATCTTCTGTAGGAAAGATCAGTACAGGGAGAATGGATTTAAAGGGAAGCAAATATCAATGCTCAGTTTTCAAGTTAATTTCGGCAAAATAAAAACAAAATACCGTCTGCTTTCTCGAGGAAACTGCCATGTATATATCCGTTTATACATAACACACATGATTAAGGAAGTGAGTTACCATTTGTAGCTGTATATGTGTTTCTTGTACCCAGGTGTGCATAAACATTTTAAATTGTCCCTAATTATGCATGCGTCAGCTGTAACACTTTGTTGCCTTCTTGTAAGTTAGGCAGAATTCCCCACAATAATGGCCATACCGAGGAAAGGCACTTTTTCCGCTAACACTTGGTGGTACGCAGACTTAGGGTTCTCTAGAATTATCCTTCTTTTCTTCTTTTTCTATATATTTTTGAGGATTTGTTTAAAAATCTTATATCACCGGTCTTAGTATAAGCTGCTAACTTCACTTCACCAAAGTTACTAACGTTTGTCCAAGTTGGGGATATTTTAGCAAAATATAAAGAAGAACCATTAGGATGATGACTTATTAATACTAAAATAAATGCACAGGAGTAATGTCTATTTAGTGAAATTCCAAGAAAAATAGTTGCAGTCACTTATCATGATTATCAAGTTGGTGCAGTGCCAAACCGACAATATAACAAAAAAGATAGTCCAGCACACTTCCTGAATAGCTCTAAGTTAATAAAATGCTTTAAAGGTACATTAATGACATCTGACATCTTCTATAAATAACATTTTGGAAATATGGTTAGACCATTCGGTTTCATGTGGACACACTGTAATCCAGTGAATGGATCTTTCATAAAGTAATTGATAAATACTGTGGTCAATGTCTGTATTTTCTCTTCCGAACGATCCCTGGATTGTACCAGATAGAAACATAGAATGTGACGGCAGATAAGAACCATTCGGCCCATCTAGTCTGCCCAATTTTCTAAATACAATTATGTAAAAAATTATTACTTTCATTAATATAGACTGAGGACATTGGGACATTAGTGAATAACCATGTAAAGCATTCTTGAATACCTTGAATGCCCAGAAACAGATTACCCATAAGTGGCAACCTGTGGCCAGGGATCAAACAGGGGTGCCTGTCTGGACCTGGAGCCCTGGGTCTGACTGTGAAAGGGCTCTCCTTGAGCCAGCATGGAGATAAATAGATCTCCCTGTTCTGTCTCACTTGCTTGAGGGAGTTTTGCGGTATGCCCTGTATTGGGTGCAGATCACTTTAACGATTCAGAGCCCTGCAGTCAGTGAGCTGAGTCATTAAATGAGAATCTAAACTGCGAGGGAGCACTTACAGTGGTCTGCACCTGACATTGGTGCGACCATAATGGTCCCCCAAACACATACAACATACAATACTCAGCCACCACACACAACACTCACAGAAACAGACACCAGGGCACTAGAAAGGGACTCCAATCTGACATGCATCCTAGGGCCTTGGACAACCTTTATCCAGCTCTGTAAATGCCTCTCACTTTATTTTATCCATGCATTAAACCCTTAAGGACACGGGACATGTGTGACATATCATGATTCCCTTTTATTCCAGAAGTTTGGTCCTTAAGGGGTTAAACACTGTAGTTTGAGGCAAACAGAGAAACAAAAGTAAAAACATATTTCCTTTGGAAATGGAGTCAAACCTGAAAATAGCTGATTTTAAAACCATCTTTCAGAAGCACATCTTTTTGAATATAATTAAGTTACTATTTGTCTGTCTTGCCCTTTAACAAAAATGCTGCACTATATGATAATGCCGCAAGCAATTCCCAGAAGAGATGAGCTTTTGAATGGTCTTTTGTATTAAACATAACGTGTCATTGTCAATTGCATGTGCTTTGTAAATAACTTCCAAGACGTATGCTTATAATGGACTGTTCTAGACAATAGTCTAGAAAATAGTCTGCTTCTTAGCTAGATTTAGTAAACAGTATACTATGTATAAGAAAGTGGAGGGGGGGGGAGGGGGGGAGATAATCAATCCTTTCACTACTTAGCTCTTTCTAAAACAAAGAACACCGGAAGCCAGTGTTTTGGTGGGCAATGAAAGTAATGTCACAATTTATTTCAAATGTATTATGGATATCAAGAACATGATATAAGGTAAATGATGGTGGGAGGTAACATTTAACTGGGGTGCGTAGCTATGTTCGCATACAGTTCAGAATGTTCATGAGTTCAATCGTGCAAACATAACTTATGGAGTTCTATTTTTTTTTTAATGTACATTAAATGAACCACATGTATACAATCATGGTGTTTGCCGCTTTGCACATTTCTACTTGTAGAAAATAAAGAAATACTTTTAACTGTGTGTTTGAACAATAATAATATATCATTTGCATTCCAGTTATATTTGAAAAACAGTCAGAATGGTCATTGGTCATTTAACCCCTTAAGGACCAAACTTCTGGAATAAAAGGGAATGTGTCGTTAGGGGGTTAAAAAGCACATTGGTCACCTATTTTGTTTTTCTTTTCTCCCTTTTCCTCGTTCTCTCTTTCCTCTCGTTCTCTCTCTTTCCTCTAGTAAGATTTCCTTAAAATGTCAAGCTTATTGCAGCAGTAATATGTAAAAACATTAGATGCAATAAACAGTATATGCATTTTTGAATATGGCATGGCATTTCATATAAGAGCAAATTGTGTTAAAGCATTGCCGACATTTAAAAAAATAATGTACTCTAAGAAAGCTTGAAAATCATAATGCTGTGTCCATAAATAGCATATGTCACCTTACCCATGGGAGTTTAGTTATTCAGAATCCAACAGTAAACTAGGGTTATAATTTATGTGTAAACTTTAATCTAAAACGATATATATAAATCATATTAATTTATTGCCATGTGTATATATTTTTTTGTTTATATTAACTTTATTCATTGATTTGTAACAAGTTACATGGATTATAATTTAAATAAAATAATGTTTTTTTTTTGTGTTTTAATGTTCTTTTTATCACCGTATTATCATGCCAATATAAAGCAAGATATATTTATATATGTATTGTAAAAGGCAGTGTGAGCTTATGTTGATTTTGCTAAGGTCTCCCTTCCCCTTTTTTACTGTAAAAATATATAGTTAAAGTGGCTCTGTCACCTCTTAGTACTTCATAAAAACCTAATCTTTATGAAATACTCATGCTGACATGTGTTGCAATTCCATTGAAACTCCATAGAAACATAGAATGTGATGGCAGATAAGAACCATTAGGCCCATCTAATCTGCCCAGTGTTTTAAATACTTTTTTTAGTTCCTGGCCTTATCTTATATCTAGGATAGTCTTATGCCTTATGCCTATCCCATGCATGCTTAAACTCCCTCACTGTGTTAACCTCTACCAATTCAGCTGGAAGGCTATTGCATGCATCCACTACCCTCTCAGTAAAGTAATACTTTCTAATATTATTTTTAAACCTTTGTCCCTCTAATTTAAGACTATGTCCACTTGTTGTGGTAGTTTTTCTACTTTTAAATATAGTCTCCTCCTTTACTGTGTTTATTCCCTTTATGTATTTGGATGTTTCTATCATATCCCCCCATCTCGTCTTTCCTCCAAGCTATACATGTTAAGATCCTTTAACCTTTCCTTGTAAGTTTTATCATGCATGAACCAGTTTAGTACCCCTTCTCTGAACCCTCTCCAAAGTATCAATATCCTTCTGGAGATACAGTCTCCAGTACTGCGTACAATAATCCAAGTGAGGTCTCACCAGTGTTCTGTACCATGGCATGAGCACTTCCCTCTTTCTACTGCTAATACCTCTCCCTATACAACCAAGCATTCTGCTAGCATTTCCTGCTGCTCTATTATATTGTCTGCCTACCTTTAAGTCATCTGAAATAATTACTGCTAAATCCATTTCCTTAGAGGTTGAGGTTAGGAGTGCATCTACTGTATTTCAAAGATATCGTGAGACAAGGCCTTGTGGGACCCTCCAGAGACCTCAGTGATGTACTCTCATATGTGCTGGAGAGTACAATACTAGTTACAGATGAAGTGCCTGTCACAAACGCACCCTACTTCAAAAGTGTGCGTGACGTAGTGTGGTGGTGAGAGGGTTAAAGTTCACTATTTGTCTGCACTAGACTGGAAATAATGATAAAATTCCACTTAACACCACCCACACTTAACCATAATGATATAAGTATTAATATTTCATTGCTGTCACCACCAAGACAATAAAATATATAAATGGTCCCCCGGGTAATTTCATAATAAAAACCCACCAAATATAACTTAGCACAATATCTATGTAATTGCAAAATACTAATTAGTCTCTTCGGGTAATGTGATTGTTTACCAGACAAAGGCAGAACTTTATAAAGGAATATTTATTATGAGCAAAAAATAGTCACAGTGCATACAAAAATATAGATGACAATCAAATTAATTTCACCAACAACAAATAAAAACAAAAGAGATAAAATATCAGAAGTCCTAATCACTTACTAAGGTTTTCAAAGTAAAACTTCTGCCCCGGGGTCTCTGGTAAAGAAGATGTTGACTTACTCAGAATTAGATTCTGGCCCCCAAGCAAGTCCTAATACATTTCAGAATAATTAGATATATACCCTGTGGATTACCAAGCCTGACCTAGAAGTGGAGATAAGGTGGACCTATGGAACAATAAGTGACCACCCTCTTGTGTTCCAGACTAGCATCAATGCAAATGGAAACATTTAGTTCCATCTCCACTTATGTACTTGCCACAGAAATAAGAATTGTATCTATAAATTTGTTACCATTTTTCCATTTCATAGATATGGCACTGTCCTTACTTGTGACCCAATATAGCGGACATCACAATTCCTTCCCATATGGGTGTGTTATGCAAATCATGTTTAGGCTTAAGTAGAAGATTGTGCTTGTCCCATTCTAAATATAATAAAAATGAGGCTTAATTATTATTCTGTGGGTAAGTAAGAAACTATATATAAGTTTCATTTGGATATGATACTGGAACACAAGGCTAGTGATCATTAACATATCAACAAGATTAACTCATCAATTAAGAGGTAGAGGCCATTTGGCTGAAGTCAGCTAGTTTACATTGGAACTAGACATCCAGACATTTCAAGTGTAGAATATCACACCCTGCAGAGCCTTTGATTAATCAAAGGATCAATCCATGTTGCAAACCATCTGACCCCCTTCATATTCCTATACCATTTACATTCTGTCATCTGACCTTGCAACCAAGTGGCCACTTCATATATGCACTATACAAATTACATTAAATGGCAATATTCTATTGTGCAAATTATGCACCTTTGGCGTGACAGTGCCAGGAGCCCAAGAAGGTTTCCAGGAAGAAAATGGCAATGGCAAAGGAATGAATATAGGTAAGTAAATCTACCTTCCACTACACGTTGTAGTCATCAAACACTAACTGGAGATGCCACCTTCTTGAATCTCAAAAAATGCAAAGACTCCAGAAATGTTGATCCAATTTAACTTACCTCTAATCCATTCCACCTCAGGAAATCATAACTAGTAATAATCTCCTCTTCATTCCAATGCATCTCACAAAGAATTGTAAGACACGACACTGCATGGCAATTGTTGAACTGTGAGTAGTGTTTCTCACAGAGAAGTATTGAACCAAAAGCATTGCTATGAGTATGAGGCACTGACTTACGCTTTGTGCTAGGAGACAAAATAATCAGAAATAGCACCCTCTCTCTGCCTGATTAACTGTTGGGAAGGTGAAACTTAAAGGGACACTGTAGGCACTGTATCTGCTTCATCTCATTAAACTGGTTATAGTGTATGGAGTCTTCTGGTCCCATCTTTTCTATCAGCATTAAACAGTTTTTAAAGTTTTAATGCTAGACAAGAGTCCCCGGCAATCCATCCCCTCTGTGCTGCTTTGGGTAATAAGGAAGTATTAGCCTGAGCAGAAATGGGCAGCTGTGATTGGCTGAGAGTGTCAGCTGACTGCTTTTAGCCTGTCAGAGTTCCAACTGACGGTATGAGTGGGTATGATAACAAGGAAGTGTGTAATCTCTGCCTTAGCTACACATACTGAAGGGGCCGGACTGTAGGTGGCCAGGGACTCTTATTTTGTGGCATACTGCACGAACATGGTGCAACACTGAATGGAGGGACAGTGCCAGGGTACTCCAGGCACTATAACCAATTCAAAGAGATGAAATGATTATAGTGACTACAGTGTCCCTTTAAGTGCTTTGTAAAAGTACTGGTTCCTTCTTTCTTTCTTTCTTTCTTTCTTTTTTTAACATTGTGCAAACTTGTGCTTTGATAAAGTCAATATCACCATATTGGCAAATAACCTTCCTTCTGAATTAGCATAATTGTTATTACACATTAATCAATTATGCTTACAGGTAAGATATGTGTAATTAACCTAGTGTTTAATAAAGGGTGTGTTTCTTTAAAATAGTAAAGAAATGACATTTCAAGTGTTTTGCGCATGTGTGTTGTTATGATGTTAGTTCTGCTCATGTGCAAATTTTGCGGGCTGTGGATAATTGATAGTAAAGTGTTTTTTTCTGCTCTTTATCAAGTCATTCTTAGTGTTAAATTCACTATTCAGATAATAAGTCGACAACATTTTTCTGTAAAGATTGTGATCTCTTTGTTTAACATAAAGTACAGGTTATTTTTAGTGGTAAAAACAATAAAAAATGTTTAGCAGAGGGTGACTGTGATCTCTTTAATATTGATATTATCTCAGGTTAGCTCTGGCACTCAAATAGTAAGTATTTAGTATAAAATAACTTAAAGGACTTAATGCATGAAGAATGTGTTCTCTTTATTTCATTTTACACAAATTAGATTTCAATAGAAATTGGCACTTTTATAAATTAACAACTGGTCCAATCACTTCCTGGTTTGGGTAGCTCAGTGGATCTAAACTCAAGAGGGAAGCATTTACTCAGAGCATCTGCCTTGCACATTCTTCTCATTGAGCTGCATTGGGAAATCTGTGATTGGACAGCCACACAAGTCTAGGTTGTGTTAGAATGGGAGGGCTTTAGACAACAGATCTGTAACTTTTGCAAGCTATTTTTAGATCTACTCCCAATTAATAAATACATAATTAAATGCATGCCTGTTTTCACTGAGGGTATCTCTATTAAACAGTGATTTATTGTAAACAATGGAGTGCCTCTTTAACTTTAATATATAACTGCAATGATATTGTAGTAATATAATTAATATTTCAGTATGAGACTAATTCTGAAGGAATCTTTTTTTGTTATTTTTATATATACTTTTTTATATATTTTTCATTCAAGCTTAAAAAGAAAGTCACTGGCCATATATTTTTTAATCAGCACATTTAGTTTGAATTAATAACTGTATTGCATTTCCAGATTTATAGAGAGGTTGCACCTTATACTGTTTTATATTCATGACTGAATGGAAAAAAATCAATCACTTGCCAAAAATGGCTGAGAGCGAGCTCAGTTATTCCAAGAAACTTTGAAAACTGTTTAGATAAGTTCGTGAATGTGTTGTGTATTTTTTTTATATATTTTTTTCGAACTGTGTGAGTGGTACAGAATGCATGTGTAATATTATGAAAGTGGTATGTATAAAGTGAGCATGATGTTGGGAAGCAAAAGAGATTCTGTGCAGGTTGAAAAATAATGAGGTGGATACAGAGTGATTGCGAGGATGTGGGTTCTCTCTTATGAGAGCAACAGCTTGTGTTGGCAGAAACATTTTCATAAAAAGAATGTGGTTGTATTTTTTTTTAAATAGATTTACACTTTCCTCTCTTTCATTCAGTTTTGAATGTGAAGCCCTTGTTTGCTAGCTCGAGCCAATCTATGGCTTTATGTATGCTGAAGGGATGATAAGATTTAAGAATTCAGGAATTTGTTGGATAATATATCTTTTACTAATCAAATATTTTATATCTTTTACTTATCAAATATATACAAATATTTAAACCTTGATACATAACTGCAAATTATGGATTTAAAGTGGCTCTGTCACCTCAAACTTAACATTCTCCTATTGTTTCCTCTTCTCTTCCTCTTTCTCTAACTCTTCTTATTTTCTTAATTTCTCCTCTATTTATTTTTAAAACACAAGACAAAGTAGAGACTACTTTGTCTTATGTAATTTTCCTGTGCTTGACAATTGTGACAAAAGGCAAGCTCAACTTCCTTTGTCAAGCTAACTAGCCCAAAATACTCACATCTATCCTGTTCTTCCTATGTTGCCTCGCAAGATTTTCTAGCTATACGCATGCCCAGTTCCATTTTCATCACTCACAGCTTACTGTCGCATATTGTGGGCAGGCAAAAGCAGTGACCTTATGTCACTGCCAGCAGTTAGAAGATAGAGGTGCCGGGAATCAGGATCCGGCGCCACGAAGTGGAGTGCAATTTGAGGTGGAAGGGGGATTTATTAAGTAAAATATATTAAAATTCGAAAGTTAGGGGATAAGCTGTTAGGAGAAGAGTTTAAAAAAACCAAAAAAAAACCCAGTAAAGTGTTACTGTGTGACAGAGCCTCTTTAAAGAGGGGAAATTTTTCTTATGCCAAAGTCAGCTCAGTTGACTTCCTACATGTATGCCTGGAAATCCTAGCCAATGGTCTTCGATGGAAGGAATGCGTAAAATGCGTGCAGTGTTCTGTGATGTATCTTGTAACAGAGGACTTGTAAATAAGAAGGTGATGCCTTATTACTCTGCTGCTCTTTTACAAGTCAGAAAAAATATGCAAACTGTCCAATGACCTTGTCTTTAACCTGAGTAGTTTTAAACTGGGTAAGGGAATCCATTGAGTATTTTGAGTTCATTAAATAATGATGATTTTTCTAAAATGGATAATTTGACTTGTTTATTATTATAAACATTATTTGTTTTGTTTATATTTTGTTTCTGGGTTTCCACACTTCAATACTCGATGAAGTAATCAGTATTGCAACCTCGACACCAACCGTATCGATCTGCTTTGTTTAAAGCAAAAAATGTTTTGAGAAAAAGAACAGTAGGATATTAACTTTTATATACATCACTATTCTGTGATAACCTGTTTAAAGTCCTATTGGATGCGTAAGCAATTACATTTATTTTAATTAATTCTTGAGAGGGATATCACCAAATATTTGGCATTATAGGATTATATAGTGTGATATAACGCTAAAATACCTCTCGGATTTAAATGGTGATACTTTCTGAAAGTGATCGGTTAGGTTAGGATGGACTTGGTGGTTAGGTTAGAAAATGTTAGTTGACATGTTAGCTAGCACCTTCTTATTAGGCCCTTCTTGGATAAATTTGCAACGACTTCATCTGAAGTAAAAAAAAAATTATTTTTTTATGTTTTATTTTTTATTAGCTTTTTTCGTTGTAACTCCTGTGTCATTACAGTACATCGTGCGAATATAACAATGAGTTACAATACAAAACAGAAAAAAGAAAGAGTAACCAATAACATATAGTATCGCAACATCGCATAAATATAAATCTGAAGTACAATCACCAAAGCATTGATATTTGGCCTATCTGTAAGGTATTTGCATAGCTAATTATCCCGCACCCCTCCTGCTTCTCCAAAACCCCCGTGTGGGTTAAATGCAGTTGTAGGGTTCGTGCTGTGTTTGGTTAAAACGTCTCCCTTCCCTTGATATCCCGAGATGTTCGCATTTGGACCGATGGGAAAGGGGGGCTGACGACCGTCTCCTCTACCTCTCCCTGATCTATTATACTGCCCCGGCCCCGATCCGGTCTACAGGATCCCCCTTGGGTCGAGATGTGATAATGTGTGCTTGGTCTTATGCATGTTTTCCCCCCAAAAAATGTTTCCATGGTTGCCAAATGTTATGGTACCTATGGTACTGATCTAGGGACCCCCATCTCAGTTCCTCCATCTGAAGTAAATATTGTATCAACAGAAGTTGGTATGGGGGTGCAGTTGGGATCAATAGTGGTCCCTGTGGAGTTGGGGAGGGATGCATCCCTTTCAACCTCATTAATATATGTTGTTCTAATGGAACAATTGCTGTAGGGGAGTAAATGACTCACTTTTATGTAAATGAAACTTGCATTGGTCTTTAATAATATAATTATCTTCCATCTACACATTCTGGTGGTTTGTTCTTGTTGAATTCTCCTTTTACACACTGGAACCTAAGAACGAATGGTTGTGGAACAGGTCCTACTTACCAAGAAGGAGACAAAATGTTCAGTTACCAGCCATAGATGTAGTTGAATGATCCTCGAATAAAATGCCACAAATTCATGTAAGAAAAGACACAGCAGTAAAAACTATCTCCCACTGCAACTACAGTTACAAATTGAAGGGTTCTGTCCCACTGACCCATTTTTGTTAACTTGTGCCCTGCATCCAGGGGCACCAGGGAACTATCTTTGGGTAGCACAACGTGAGCATGTTATTAAAACACTTGGACCCTGGTTTGTTATTGCAAATAGGCCATCTGTTCCCTCTGTTTCCACTCACCCAAAGGATGATCTCCATTTTTTTATGACCTGTAAGATGTTTTTCTTGGGCCCCATGACCCATAGAACAGGCTATGATCCCTTGTTACCATTGTTTTTCCAGTATATTACTCTGTGACTCAGTCTGTTTGTGAATATGAATTTTATATGTCTGAAATGTACACTTTATAACAGCATGCAGAAATGGCATTTTTACAAAGATGTTCCAACTTGGTTTTAGGTTTAACTTTCATACATTAAAGAAACACTACAGGATCAGGAACACAGACATCTATTCCTGACCATATAGTGTAAAAACCACCCTCTAGTCCCCCCCGGCCCAATCTTGCCTCCCTAAATATAGTAAAATCTTACTTTTATTCAAGTCTGCAGCTGCTGCATCTGCCCCTGGTCTGTCTGCTTTAGAAGTGATTCTCTGATCCAATCACAATGTTGAGACTGTAAAAGAGGCAGATCGGGGGCAGAGCTTGCACAAGTCAAACACAGCCCTGGCAAACCAGCATCTCCTCATCTAGTTGTTCTGGTGACTATAGTGTCCCTAAATCTTAAGTAATATGTACTTTTTTATGAGCAATGAATCTTTATCAAAGCAAAACTGTTATTGTATGTTAAAAATGTATATGCATATGCACTTAAATACATATGCTTATATATAAGCAAATAACTTATTTAAGTGCATTTCCTGATATACCCTTACTCTTAAGGAAAAACTGTTAAAAAAAAATAGAAAGTTAGATTATATTCCCAAATTATGAGATTATACAAAGCCATTCAAATTGTGAAGATATTCTGTTCTTTTGATCAAAGAGAAATTAAAGATGGCCTCTCCAAAAGAACAAGGGTGAGCCAAGATACGTGCAGAAAAGATGTATTGACGTACGTTTATGAATTATAAAATAATATAAGCTGAATTTATAAAACATATGCATTTTCATTATAATAAACAATGACAGTTTTCAGTTAAGTGTTTCTGATTTATAGATTGAACACTGCATGAACCCAGTCCAATATTCAATGTTTCTGTGGGAAACAAAGTTTTCATTTTCTATATACAGTAAGTTAAACAGAGTGGGTTTTAGGCAAAATTATCTGTCTTGGAGATGACCCTAGAATTTAACCCCATAAAAGTATTTTCTTGATACTTTGTTTATAGATGAGGCGAACTTTCTCAATATAACTGCAGCCATGGCCTAACCAAATAACTTATATGTTTACATTTTGTTTGGGAAATTTCTGAATCTATCCTAATTAAAAAGCAATCCCTGTGTAATCGGGGATATATCCTTTAAACTTCACATGTGGAAAGCCTGTGTCAATTAACGGGATATTGGGTCCTAAACTCCTTTTCAGATTTTAATGAGTTCCCTCTATATGGTCAGGATTAATCAGGATTAAGAACCCTGAGTGGTTTTATTCAGACTAAGCCTCTCAGGGGTTATTTGTGTTGGAAGTGGCAATAAAGGACATTAAATAATGTTTACTAGAAGCTTTCTGAGCTACATTAAGCATGTGTTGTTTTGTTTTATTTATTTTTTTCTCTGTCTTAAAACCAGCAACATGCAGTAGAACAAATATTTGTGTTTCCATTGTTCCAAATATAACGTAAACATCATAAACCAGTTTAAAGAATACTTAACAATCTCCAGGCAAGTCTGTTCTAAAAGAAAACATAGGTTGAAAACCCTGATAAATGAATAAATACAAAAGATAGGCAGACAGACAGATTTGTATTATAGTTAGCCAATAGCCAATGCCCTCTGAAAACCCTTTTCCAATGAACCAGTCAGAGGCAGGAACAGTGGAAGTATAGAATCACCATAGGACCATAGGGGCAGGAACACAAATATGTATAACTGACCCTCTAGTTTTAAAACCACTATCAAGCCCCTCCTCCCCCCCCCCGCTCCTCTAAATAAAATATATCAAATCTTACCTTTATTCCAGTCTGTTGGTGCTCTGCCTCCTTGGCTGACATAATCAGAAATGATGATCTCCGTCAATCACAAAGTTTTCCCATAGGAAACCATTGGATTGGCTTAGATTGTCAATTCTGATAATCTCAGCCAAGGAGGCATACTGGGGGGCTGAGTCAAATGCCGCCCTGGCCAATCAGCATATGCTCATAGAGACGTATTGAATCAATGTCAATGACACTTTGCAGCACTGCCCCAGGAAGCACCTTTAGTAGCAATCTAATGAGTGGTCACTGGAGGTGTTCCTAGACTGTAATGTAAACACTGCCTTTTCTGTGAAAAGACAGTGTTTACTGCATAAAACCTGCAGGGACTGACTATACTCACCAAAACACATACAATAAGCTGTAGTTGTTCTGGTGACTATAGTGTCCCTCTAAGATCTTGAATATATACATGGTATCAGTGAAAGAGAATAAAATCAAAACAAAACAAACAAACAAACAAACAAACAAATAGAAAGGGCTTTAATCTTGGCCAGTTTAGCATACACAGTTCTATGTCTATTCTCCTAGCAGGAAAGTAGACTCTTCTAATTAAGAGGAGGGTAACTCCTCTCATAAGGAGCAGGAAACTCTACACACACCTGCTGGCCTTGAAAACATTAGTTACACACAGTGGAAGTTTTGTTACAAAATAATTTTATTGCTAAGCAATTATACTGCTGAGCTAACACTTTTGCCTATTAACCCTTCTATTACCAGAAAGCAAGCTTATCCAAACCAGTCGGATTTTACTTGTTTACATTTTAGCGTTACAGTTGAGTTATATATTTTTTCCCTTAAATCTTATAAAGCCCTAATGTTTAAAACTAAAGAAATTGAACCATGAAATGCAACATGGTGAATAAGGAGAAAGAAGCACCACGAGTTGGTTTTACTTAACATTACAAAATAGATTCACACAGCATCTTACATGCTTTTTAACAAAGTAAAAAAAACATTAACAGTTGGAAACTGAATTTTTTTAAATATTTTTTTACTATGGAAACATGAAAAGGCAGAAGTACAATAATTGAAGTTTGGATTTGAATATTAAAGATTTGTATCCTGTATTCTCGATATAGTGCAAATATTCGAATAATTGGCTTTTTCATTAATGCAAAATGTTATGCAGATGTACAGACAGATCAGGATCCAGAAGATTAAGTTGTCTCTTCACACGCAAGAATTGTAAAAATTGTTCTTTGTCAAATCCTAGCAGAGTGCATAAACTTCCAATTTAAGGTCTGGTCTCCAAACAATGAGTTATGATGATTTAAATGCCAGTTTACAAAAATATTGCCAGAACTGCAGAGTTTAGAGGACACACTTGGCACCATAAACATTACAGCACATTATAGTGGTTATAATGTTATAAAACTGTTTGTGTCATCATCTTCCATTTGTATTTTTTGGAGGCAGGGGCGATTTTTTGGTCAAATCATTTTATAATGATTTGACAAACATTAGGGCTCTCCTCTGCACATTTAGTTCTAGCATCTTTAATTACACAGATGATAAGAAACTGCACTCTCGAATTACCAGGTGCGATTCTGTCCACTCTGTACAGTTGTGATAAGTTGTGAGCACTGAACAAACCCACTGACAGTGTTCCTAACTTTAAATTGCCACCTAGGTTTAATGGGATCTCATGTGATAAAGAACCTCCCTTGACTGTTAAGGAAGGAAGGACATGACCACTGCCAGGATTAAGGGGATACATTGATACAAATGGGAGACAGGATAAAAGGGGGTGAACAGGGAGCGGACTCACCAGTCACTTGGAGGACCTTTTTTTGGTGGCTATGGGTTTATTCTCTCTTTTAGTTTTGTCACAGCTCGCGGTATTCCTGGCCAGTGCAGTTAGAAATAGAAGAAGGTGCCGAGTCGGCTTGGAGAGTCACAGCTTGCTGAGCGCTGATGGTGGGGGTAGGCTGCTCTGGACTCTTGGTTCTTCTGGATAGAGCTGTCTGTTAGTGAAGCATCCCAATAGCTGACAGAGTTAAGATATCACTGGCAAGTTTATTAATAAAACTGTGGCCATTGCCCTTACCCAACGTATATAGGTCTTGTGTGTTTATTGGGCAACGGGGGAATAAGGTCTGGTCAGCAGTCATGTGAAAGTGTAATTTCTGCATTATCAAAGTGTACTGTATGGGCACCGGAAAGAGATTGAAAGTCTAACGCAGACTGCAAAATTACTGGTGAACGAACTCATAAATGCATAGAACCATAATCACGACAATGAGCCGTAAATTCTGTGTTAGCATTCAGTTTTAAGGACTTTTTTTGCTAATAAACAGAAGTTATATTTAATGTGGGGTTTGGTATACATGTAATACTTTTTTAAATCACCTCCTCTTCCAAGATCCTTGCATTTGTTGTAATTTACTTGTATGTACAGAATATACTGATGCATTTATACAGAACACATTGATAAGTCCAATAATCATCCTAACACAATAGTGAAAATCAATTTTTCAAAGCTGTGTTTTTATTCAATTCTCTAATTTCACCTTTAAACACAATTCTAAGTAGGGCTCAAATTATATCAAAGTAAAAACTCCAATGATCAATATTAGTTATTTTCCTTGCTGAAATAGTAAGGTGTTATTTTTTTTAATCTAATTTTGATTTTCAGAGTAGTCTATTGGTAAAGAAACAAGACATACAAGTGGCTTAGCCATCCACATTTTCTCCTACACAATGATCTACAGATGTTAAAAAAGAAACAAACAAAAAAAAAATTCTGTCGTCGAAGAACTGCATTGTATGTGTTCACATTTTTGAACTTAGAAACATATGCTGTTCACTTCATGAAAGAGTCTAATATTTGTCTCCGGTTTTATAAGCTGTCATTTCTTATTGCCAGAAAAAGAAAATTATGACAAATTTCCCTTTGATGTGCATCTTCTATTCAATATGAAATTTAGGAATCATGTTAAGAGTTTAAAATTGCCAAGGAAATGTCTCCGGAGTTTCTTCCTTATCCATCCATAGATAGTAATAAATCCCACCACAGTTGGAGGAATCTTATGAATAGTGATAATGAATAGTTTAATAGAGTAATACTATACCTCAGAGGCACTGCAATGGCGACAAGACTTTAGCATGTCCTCATTATGCTAGCATACAAGATGCTATTCATAAAGTATCACGCTTAATATCTAAGTTACAAACAAAGAGGTCTATGAACTGGCTCAATCATCCATCATCAATGTCCTTTACCATTATCCTGTAGAGGAATTCTGTCATTATGTAGTTCATTCATTGTGAGCAGACACAGTTTCTCATAGACCAATCAAACCTCTTGGTTAATCCCTTTGTTTCCAGGTCAGATATCAAACCTGACCCTTAATTCACATTATCCTCAGATATTGATTACATTTCAAAATGTCTAATTTATTATCTTGATTGTCAATTTGCCATGCATGTATGGTTAAAGGCTTTCAGCTTTTGTGACATGTTCAGTGTTTAGAACTTTTGCGTTCTATTTGTTGTCCAATACCAAAACGGTAATTCCGACCAGCAGTGACATTAATTATTATATGGATTAGTATCTAGACATTCATTATTTTTTCATCCGTTTGTCATTATGTATGACACTTATGACATTTTAGTAGATACTCCTGACTCTTAGTGTATCCAGTCTGCTACATACATCAGTACAATTAAGCAGAGACCATCATTAGACCCTATTTGTGTGCTGCCGGTGGTTTTTAACTCACAAAAGCACAGCAGGCATTGCTTGTTATCTCTGCCAGTTGGTAAATTCAAAATCGTGCCTCTACTGATAATATTAGGCTAGTAGCGGCCCTTAAACATTTAAATTATGGTTTGTTTCTGTAATTTATTGATTACGTATTTATGTATTTTTTATTCTTGGTAACCCTGAACAGCAATCATTGACTGTTACTGTTTTTATTTAAATAGTAAGTCAATAATATTATTCTCACAATACATTTTGCTTGTTATCATTGATAAACCAAGGATTATGCACTAAATAGTATAGTGAGCTGACAGCAAGCTTGCGGTATTCTGGTCAAAATAACAAACTTGAAATAAATTTAACTTCCATGACCCAAAGTAAAATATTGATTTTCATGTATGCCAATGCTCATGTTATAATCGAGAGGGCCAAAAATACTTTCTTGGCTACTTGAGTAATAGTTTATCCAGAAGGCAAGCTACTAAAACAACATACTTGATATCACCACCCTGTGTAATGAGCAGATATGCTGACGTGCACTGGAACACTGTGGAAAATGAACCCAGCATGTAGCAGGCTAACGGCAGGATTAGACACATTCCTTACCCTCTCCGGTTGCTGACTTTTTGTGACTCTTGACCTTGACTGTACACAGCTTGTCTTTGAAAGAAATTATCACCAATTTATCTTTGAAGCACTATCCTGATTATTTTCTGCCATCAATGGCATTGTCATTAAAATGTACGTTACATGAATCAGAATAAAACAATAATCCCCACAGTCATGACAAGGTATACTTTCCAAGCTGTGAGTGTGGGTATGAAAGGGTTAATGGTCTGTAGCCTCTGGATTTACTAACTATGCTCTCCACAACGGAACAAAGTTATACCAAATTAACTCCCGAATTCTAGCTATGCCACCCCAACTTATGGTTAATACGCTGTCACCACTAAGACTAAGTGTCCGTCTTCGGTTGCCCCTTAAATTTATCACCAGCCGAACCTTGGTATACTTTAATTGCAACTAAACAAATAAAAAAAAATTGTGATAAGCCAGTTTTACCTTCAGGGACAATGCTGATCCTCTAGATGGATATTAAATAAATATTAAATAAACAAAATTTTAATAAAACTAAAATAACTAACAGTGCTTATGTAACAACAAACAATAACAGACATATAAAAATAAACAATAAACAGTCCATACACAATTCAAAAATAAGATAGGACACGCAGGGCAACAATACAACTTTAATGCATTTGATAGGTTTTAGCCTTATTAATTATATGCATGTTTATTTATTTTATTTTATTTTTGCACAAAATATAAATATTTTGTAGAATGCTGCACCATAAGCCTGCCTCTTTAGCCACACCCCCTCATGCCAAAAAGGTTTCTTTATCAAAGGTATGCGCATAGTCTCAGCCCCAACAGCACCAGTCTGCAGACAGTCAGAGAAACTACAGATAGGGATATCATATAGTCTTCCTCTGTGTTTTCTCCTGCTAATGCGGGTTGCTTTTCAGTTCAGAACATTCAGTACGGCCAGTGGCTGAGCTGTGTACATACATTTGATAAGGAAGTATTTTCCGAAAGGAAGGGGTGTGGCTAAAGAGGCAGGGTTATGGTGCAGAATTCTGGAAAACATTTATTTAGTTTATGCCAAAATTGTAAAGATTTGAGCATGCAAAAAAATACATCATAATAATAAGGCCTAAACTAATGCATTACAGTTATATTGGTGTCTGGAGTGTCCCTTTAAATCCAAACACAGAAATACCCTCAACTTATAAAGGCCTTATTATGATAGTTTCCTCATGGGAACACTCCAAATTATCTCGTGTCCAAATAATATCCCTGGAGGATTTATATAAGACTTGATTGTATAAAGATAGTTATCTTGTCTACCCAGAGCCCTCCTTTTCCAAGTCACTTGGTTGGACACTGTACAGGTTCATGATCTTATTAATGTTATTACTGGTATTTGCAAAAGGAAGGGAACCTTGTCCACAAGCTGAGATCAATCCAAGGTTCATAACCATAACTTCCAGTGGACTTGAAGCAGGAGGGAGCAGAGAGAAATTTGAAGGCAATGGACAGGTAGCCTTAGCACATTTGCACAGATAGCTAAGATGTGATGCTATTGTGGAGGTAATTGTGAAGATGTCAAACACCTAGAGAGGCATCCTATAATATATTATTAAAAACATGTCTCTGCTGGTTGGCTGACTTACAAAATATAAATGTTCTGCAAAGACTGGGAATGAAAGGCTACAAAAATTATTTTGCAATGTTGTTTAGCCTAAGCTCCTGGTTCTGCAGGCACCAAATATGAATAATTCATCAGCTTTCCTATTGCAAGCCTTCAGGTTGTACTAACGGGAAAAAAACCATTGAAGGCAGTATGTCTTATCTAGGTATAAATATTCTCCAATATCACGCAGCCTGTGAGAAAGGCCAGTTATTTTATCAAGATTATTGCAGGTTTGACTGGGGTTGCTTGTAGATGGAGAGGTCAGGCAGAATGCCAGGAAAATCTTCTCCTCATCTACCACTCTGCCCTTTAACTGAGTCAGTAGCTTTTGTGGAATGCATGCCAGATGTGGCAGGAACAGAAAGGTAAAGGCAAAAGTTAAAGCAGCCATTGGTCAGGATATTGTAAATCCAAGCACGGAGAGCAAAACAGGAAACTCTGGAACACTGCTGAATCAAGAAACCACTGAGAAAACCTCTATGAAGGAAAGGACTGGACTGTAGCCTGGATACGTGGAGACAACAAACACGCTGAAAGGGTTACTCCAAGTACCATGGACACATCAGTGTTTTGAAGTGGGGATGGTGCCTGGAGCCTGTATGTTCAGCACTTCAATATGAAACCCTGCGTAAACAGAGTTTAACCCCTTGCCACTCCACCTCCTCTCCAGCATCACTGAGTTGTCATTAACAAAAAAATAAACTAAAATAAAAATAGAAGGGGACCCCTTTATTAAAACTAAAATGATAAAGGTTTTATTGAAATTAAATACATAGTAAAAATTGTGTAAAGTGAAAATTATGTGGATACTTCTCAAAGGCATGATATCATACAATTAACCCTCAATTACAATATAGACCTCAATTGTCAGACTCCCTGTTTCATAAGTACATTACCAACACGGGGAGTAGACTTTTGTAACGGACCGTTTTGCACACATGGGGTAAAAACCGTTTAGGCGATCGTCCCCTTTCCAGAGATGCAGGCACAGCTACTGTAGAACACCAAACTCCCGAACCGCAAATAAGGGAATGCTCCAATCTCCCGAACGGCATACAATATAGCACTCCAAACACACGAACTGGTACCATACGAATCGCTGCTAGCAGACGAATAGGAAAAGCACCCAAGCGGCTTACACTCCTAGCAATCAGTCTCTATCAGCGTTCAGTAAATCCCCCCAAAGACGAGACAAGGCTCCGTGTTGAGGGTCAAGCAGTGGTCTGTTTAATGAGGGCTACCTGCCCAGTATTTATGCAGGTCTCCCACCTGGTGGACACTCCCCTAGGGGACCAAATGGGAAACTGTGACAAAAGACAGACAAGTAGACAAATAGGACACACAGTCACATTATATTCCCACAATGCATCCTGGCTTCCTCCCCTCTGCCCTGGAGATAATTGAGAAGTAATTCAATTATCTCCCAGGACAAAGGCAAATCGCCATTATGCACGTGGGGATACTAACACAAGAATTACTATTAAAATACACCATGTAAGACACATTACATTAAAACTATACATTTAACATATCCCCAGATAGCTCAGGTCTGAGCGCACATTATTAAGCGAATGGCGCTCAGACCACACGAATACAGTTCAATCACCATGGAGCCAAAGTCTTTACAAAGTCAGTTCTCATACGAATGAGCTCGATGGGATTCCTATCTGGGGTATAATACAGTCAGGTAAAACTACCGAACCGTTCGTGCACTCCCGCTGAACAAGAAGGGAGGTCGACGGCTTCAGCGGTGTTCGCGCCAAACTGTGTCCGTTTTTAGTTCCATGAGTTAAGTGCCGAACACTGCTGTGCGTTCGCATGTTTAAAATGGCCGCGACCTTGTGTTCATTATACGAATGGCGGCCACCCAGTATTCGTCAATTAACCGTTAACCGCAGCTTCTGGGAGGCTAATTGCCGGCCCACACCAGCTCCCAGGTGGTCTAGTCATTCGTGCGGTTGTTTGGTAGATTGAATCTACTGAACACCGGGCAGAAAATCACGAATAAGTCTTTTCTGCAAGGGAAAACAAAGTCTTTTAACATGGGGCCATAATCCAAAGGCAGCAGGCGAGCAACCAGGCTTCTCCAATGCAATGTGGCAAGATTGCTCTCGTCACAACTTTCAACTAACAATAGTCATTTTTTTTTTAAATCACATGGGAGCCAAATAGTAGAGGCTTGGACTACTGATATATGTCCTTCGTTCACTTCTTGAAGGTGGGAAATATGATTGAACACTGGCAATAATTGTAGCCAAAGGCTAACAGAAAAAAAATAATTGTTTACCTATAAAAAAAAGAAACAAAATAACAATGGCCAGTCACTAATAGAAGTAAAATTTGAGTAACACAGTAACAGAGTAGCTAGAGGTACAGCTACACAGCAAGTGTAACATAATGTTCATAGAGTCCTCTACTTAAGAAATACGCCTCAATACTTTCAATGTAATTAGAGAGAAAAATCGAATGGCTAGGCTCCTAGAAGGAACATGCTGAGCTCTGACATGTTTTTGACAGCCATAATTGCAGATCTGCAAGCTACGCAGCAAGTTAACCTGCAATATGGAGTTAGAGACAATCTCCCTGGATACACAGTTAGTATCGGAGTTCAATCAAATTCCCAACCTTTAAGAAGTGGACTGAGGACCTTTATAACATGGGCATTACTGAGTTAAGGAATAGTTATTAGTCGGGTGCTTTAATATAGATATTATTAGTTAAAAGTATTAAGTATAATTCCCAGATTTTACTATTAACATGACAAAAAGTCATGATTTTATTAATGACACGGAGGCGAGTATTATGCATTCTCTTTCTTTATTTTCCCTCAGCAGCAAAGATAGAAAGAGAAAATATTTATATTAACTTGAATATATATGAAAAAATAGAACAAATAGAACAAGTCTGCCTAGGAATAGGCCAGCCAATCAGGATACAGGACAATCTATAAAGGTATGAACTAGCATAAAACTTCTCTTTCTTTGCCCGTAAAGCCGAAGACCAGAATCCAGTCCGAAACATGAAACACCATGAATACTGTCAACGTGGGTAAGTGAATCACTCGGCAATTAAGTTGTATAGAGAAAAGATATATGGTAAAATCCAGTTTTAGGACTAACTTAGGACAGTTGGAAAATATACTAGGCATATATATATGTATACGCATAATTAATGATGGATTAAATTGTTAATTAATGAAATATCTTAGAATACACTTACCGTGAAGTATCTACAACGTATGAACCAGTAAAGACTAAACCACCGGGAGGGTGGGAATAATACTCGCCTCCGGGTTGTTAATAAAATCATGACTTTACGTCATGTTAATAGTAAAATCTGGGAATTGTATTAATGACACTGAGACTCCTATTATGCTAGCTCAAAGCTGAGCAACAATTTGAGAAGATAAATTGTCAATTGGGTGGAAATAGAAGTCACGAAATGTAGATTCGTAGGACCAAGCTGCATCTTTTAATTTGTCATCAAGACGGCAACCCACCATAGAGGCTTTTGAGACCATGGCACCTCTTAGAGAATGAGCTGAAAAAACAGAAGTATCTATACCCGCTATTGATAATAGGTCACGTATCTAATGAGCTACAGTAGGAGTAGAGACTGGAAGATGAGGTTTATGAAATGAAATGAACAGATGAGGAAGGTTGGATGATCGCAGCGTCCGCTTACAATCAAGGTAAGAACGTAAACAAGTAACTTGACATAATGCTGGTCTGTCATTGTACTTCGGATAGAAAACCATTTTCGTAACTGACTTAGTCCTACGAGAGATGTCAAAGGATACGCCCCTTGGAGTTAAGGATATTGTGGTCCAATCCAAAGCTCTGACATCGGAACTTGTTTGCAAGATAGTAAACATAGTAGCATCAGTAGTTTGCATGAAAGATGCTTGAGAGATAATTTGTCATCTGGAAGCCAAGAGTCCAATAAATTCAACACCAAATTAACATCCCCAAGCAATGAGTATTTTGCTCTTGGGGGTGTAGCGAATCCTATTCCCTTTAACAGTCCAGAAACGAAAGGGTGTTTTCTGATGGGGTAACCCTCCAATCCATGATGCCCTACAGAAATAGTGAATCTGTAAACGTTGACTGTACAATATGCTTTACTCAATTTGAAAAGCACCGTCAGTAATTGTTATATCGCATTCAGAAGGGCAGAAACTGGATCCATTGATCGTTCCATGCACCAGTTAGCCCATGATCGCCATGCGGTCCGATAGGCAGATCTAGTGCCGGGGCAAAGACGTTGTCCAGGAGTTCGGTAGTTGCTCTTGGAACATTCATGATTGTCCAGGGCCTTGATCTATGAGGTCGTGTGACCTCCCATTTGAATCGAGAAGCAGATTAGGGGCCATCGGATCAAGCGAGGAAAATCCTTTCACATTTCCAGAAGTCAAGGGAACCTTGGCTGTGTCTGCCATAGAGGAGCAACTATCGCCAGAGAACACTCATGCCTGCAAAGGCAAGACAGTGTCTGAGAAATAAGGTTGAATGGAGGGAAAGCGTAGCGTCGTGAGAGTGGCCACTCCTGATGTCTACTGCCAGAGCTGATGGATCTGGATGCCAACTATAGTACAGAGGTAATTGGTAGTTCAGTCTGGATGCAAATAGGTCTTATCCAGTGATCCCTACAATAGTTAGATCTTCCAGAATATTGAACCGAGTAGTCACCAATCCCCCGAATCCCTCAGGTACATTGAATTCCAGTCGGCCCATCTAAGCTCGGGATATGTTCAGCCACAACCGATACGTTGTTTTGCAGGCAGAAGTTCCCTTGGTCAGGTGTGAGACTGTGAATGGTGAATGAACCCATTAGTTTGGAAAAACGGCGCCTGAGATTGGATATGATAACATTATACAAATATATTCTAGGCCAGTACAAACCTTTATCTTGAAACCTATTCATAAACAGGGCAATACAAAGGACACAAGGTCACACATTTAGGCTGGAAGAAAGGAGATTTCATCTAAGGCAAAGAAAAGTTGTTTTTTACAGTAAGTGCAATAATGATATGGAATTCTCTGCCTGAAGATGTGGTTTTGTCAGAGTCATTAAACTGCAATTGGATAAATACTTGCAAAAACATAACATACAGGGATATAATTTCTAATTAGTGTGGTAATAGCTGCTTGATCCAAGGAGACATCTGACTGCTATTTTGGGGTCAAGAAGGATTTTTTTCCTAGTTTGTGGCAAAATTGGAAGCGCGTGGGGGTTGTGCCTGGAAAGGTGTGGAAATCAAAACGAGGCGAAAGCCCATGACAGTTTGCAAAACCCTCGCATCTGTAGTGATCATTCCCCAAGTATGAACAAACAGAGCCAATCTGCCCCCCATGCTTATATGGGAAGAATGCAGTCAGTATACTTACCATAAGGGCATCTTCCTGATGTTTTTTCCACGACCGCCAAGGCTTGTAATCTTAAAACGGTCTTTGCATCGAGTAGGAACCTCTATGCGCTCTGGCGGGTCCCACTCTGCATAGCATGGATGGCGCAGGTCATATGAGTCGAACAGGGGGCAACCCTGTGGATCCGGAATACCATAACCAACCCCTGCTGACAGAGTGATAGTGCCATGAATGAGACACAGGGTCAGAGGTTCGAGAGGATGACACCTCTTCTGAATCAGAGTCAGCCTTCTTGTAGGAGGCATAATCGGGGTCATCAGACACATCATCAGGTTGGAATTTGACTTATCTTCCCGGGCATGCACCCTTTTCCAGTTTCTGGACGATTTTGCCCGGCCAGTGACTTTCTTGAGCGGAGGAATCGCGCCATCTTGGACCGCCTGAGGCGTGTCAGTCAATTCAGGTACAACCTGTATCAGGGGTTGAGGAGACACATGTCTGGTTTTGGCTCATGCCCTGCATGCCATAGTGGATGACTTATCAGCACGAGCCGGGTGTAGTGCGATGGGTCCTTGGTGTTAATGAGGGCCTGGGCGAACGAGTGGGAGATAGAGGAGGACATAGCTCCCATCGCAGAAGGTAAGGCCCTACACAGTGGAATCCAGGAGGGCCTGGAATTCATGAGAGGGCATTGTGAAGAAATGACTCCGTTAATCGGGATTTCTACCTTTCGGATGGATTCAGGCGAATTCCCTGTGTAAAATATAGGTGGCCGCCATTTCGGCACTTTACACGTGGCCGCAGCCATTTTACGTGCGAACAGCGGTGTTTGCCCGTCAACGCGTGGAACTAAAATCGGATACGCAAACAGGCGAACACCGCTGAGACCTCCATACATCCAGAACTTCGCACGAGAACAACCGAATCACCGGCCGTTCGGTAGTTACATGCAACTTCGTATGGGGATTTCAACGATCACAAAGATGCGAATGGATGGCAGGGCTTTCGTCTCTTTTATTCGCCTAAACGGAGACCGACCGCAGGGCCAAAACTTATGGAACTATTTTCGGCTAGATGGTCCGTGCGGTCGGTCAAAACTTTAGTGTTCCATAACTCCCGAACCATTCATCCGAATGGACTGATTTTTCGATATGTTGTCCACACAAATGAGAACTATCCAGCGGTACCAGATTTAAAGGTGTACCCCCTGTTTTTGGGGTACATCCAGAACTGGGGTAAAATAGTGCACGTTTTAATTAAGTTAACTGTTTATCAGAGGGGAGGGAGGTATGGGCTGTAACCTATTCCTGATTGGTGATTTAATGCCTCCCCCTGGGTGTGTATTTCTTGTCTGTAACCGTAATAAAAAGCAGGCTGGAGATTCCAGACCTCAGATCTACTTGTATCCTGATTCTGGACTCTGACTGTTATTTGGGAATTCGTATGCTTTACCAAGGGGATTATCTTGGGAAGCTGTTATATTTCTTATGGACTTCATTGCTTGGAACTACCTTAGACGCTGGCATTGCAGGAGGAATTATCAAAGCGGTTCAGCTATATGGGATTTCCTTACAACTGGTGTAAGCGGAGGGATTCGAATCCCAAATGGACATTTCAAAACAAGCAAAGGAATGAATGGCTCAGCAGTACCAGCTACTTAAAAGAACCACGCTAAAGGACTTACTGGAAGCTCGAGGCAGAGTGGCAAGTAACAAAACAAAAGCCACGATAATTGCGGAGTTAATGCAGAGCGATAATACCAGTAATATAGAGATGGACCAAGAGGAAGAAACCGTGATGCAAAAGGACATCCGATGGACACTCAGTTTATTGGGACCCAATCCATCCTCAGAGGCGATACTGCAGGTCGTAGCACAAGCCAGACAAGCGCAAAAAGAGCGAGATGACCGGGACAGAGCGTCACAGGGGGATTTGCTACACCCCCCGAGAAGTATTGGGGAAATACCAAAGAAGGTAAATTATGCAGCGTTTAAATCATTTGTTGACAATGAAATGGAAATTGACAGTTACTTGCAAGACTTTGAACGCCAGTGTGCACTGGAGGGATTAGACTCCACCAAATGGGCTGCAGTCGTCAGCAGTAAATTGTCAGGTAGAGCAGCCGAGGCGCTGCGAGCAGTACCTGAGGGGGACATACATAATTATGAGAAAATAAAAGACATTTTGTTGGCCAGATATGCGGTAACTCCGGAGGCATACCGGAAAAAGTTTAGAGACCTGAGAAAGACTGGGAGAGATTCCCATACGGAATGGGCTTTTCGCCTGCAGCGGGCAGCCCGCAATTGGATGAAGGGCTGCCAGGCAAACACCCTAGAAGAGGCTTTACAACTAGTGATACTGGAGCAATTTTTTAATCATACTGCAGAGGACATAAAAGACTGGGTAAAAGATAGGAAACCAAAAACCGTGGAGGAGGCCGCTAGGCTAGCGGACGAGTACCAGGATAACAGGAGGAAAGAGCAAGGGGCGAGCAGACCACCATTTAAGCCTCAGTACACAGCTCCAACCAACCCGGCTCCACCTAGACCTGCCATAGGTAACCCCCCACCGAACCCAGCAAACACACCTCGACCTCCTGCAGTGTGTCACTACTGCAAGCAACCAGGACATTACAAGTATCAGTGCCCTCGCTTAAACCGGGGAAGCTGGGAACGGCCAGCCCCACAACAACCCAGGGCAGCTGCGCACTGTGTGCAACAGGATCACACAGGCCCTGGCCTTAACCACGAAGAACAGTGGAGTGTATTACATGAGGTCAATCCAGTACAAGCTGGGGGGGACAACCGGGACCATCACTGCCAATGGATTACCGTCGATGGCGTGGGGGCCCGAGCGCTGAGAGACTCTGGGGCTACTTTGACTGTGGTACAGCCCCACACGGTCAGAGCACAAGCTCGCACCGGACGCACAGTCGCTGTAAGGGTGGCTGGGGGCGCTATTCACAAACTGCCCACCGCTAATATGTTTGTTGATTGGGGTTCCGGGTCTAAACAACTGGAGGTGGGGATTATGCAAGAACTGCCCGCCAAGGTTTTGTTGGGAAATGATGTGGGATGCCTAACCTCCCAACTAGCCCGAGACCCCCCTGCCGAGGCCTACCCGGTTACCACCCGAGCTCAAGCCAGACTGGAAGCTCCGCTGCACTCTGAGGAAAACCAGGTAAGAGTCGAAATACCCCCTTTACCCGATCCTCCCGTACCCTTCTGGGATACCCCCCAGGGGTTTGAACAGGAACAGCGTACTGACCCCACATTAGAAGGCTATAGGAAGGCCGCGGCCGCTACCCCCGAGAACAACCCGCACGAAAAATTTGAGTGGTATAAGGGGTTGCTATATAGGGTAACCGAGGGGGTGGGACAGGGGGCTACCCAGGTCATAAAAAGACAGTTAGTTGTGCCCCGTAAATTTCGGGCTGAGCTGTTAAAACTCAGTCATGACATTCCCCTAGCAGGACATTTAGGGGTCAAAAAGACCAGAGACAGGTTAACTCAAACCTTCTTCTGGCCCAGAGCTACCCAGGACCTAAAGTACTATTGTAGGACATGTGATGTATGCCAAAGGGTAGGAAAAAGGGGAGACCTTCGGAAGGCTAAGCTTCACCCCCTACCCATCATCGAACAGCCCTTCCACCGAGTAGCGGTGGATTTAATAGGTCCACTCAGTCGCCCCAGTCCGTCGGGCAAAAAGTTTATCCTAACGGTGGTTGACTACGCCACTAGATACCCGGAGGCAGTCGCCCTCACCAATATAGAGGCCGAGACCGTGGCAGAGGCCCTTATTCAGATATTCACCCGAGTAGGTTTCCCGCAGGAGATACTCTCCGATCGGGGGACGCAGTTCACAGCCACCCTGACGCAACAACTGTGGCAGAGCTGTGGAGTGCAGCCCCTGTTCAGCGCCCCGTATCATCCCCAGACTAACGGGCTCTGTGAACGTTTCAATGGCACTCTAAAACAGATGCTAAAAACTTTTACAGAGTCCCACAAGAATTGGGAAAAATTCCTTCCCCACCTTCTGTTTGCCTACCGTGAGGCGCCCCAGGCCTCCACTGGGTTTTCCCCCTTCGAACTCCTGTACGGGAGAAAAGTTCGGGGCCCACTGGAGCTCGTACGGGAACACTGGGAGGGCAATACAGATGGGGGGGGAGTCCCTATCGTCCAGTATGTCCTGGAGTTCCGGGACCGTCTGCGGGCCCTCACCGAATCGGTTCGGGAGAACCTGCAGGCGGCCCAGGAGGACCAGAAAAAGTGGTACGATAGGAGGGCCCAGGATAGAGTGCTGGACTTAGGACAGAAGGTACTGGCTCTGAGGCCCGTTAAAAAGGACAAGCTGCAAGCAGCCTGGCAGGGACCCTTTAAGGTAGTGGAACAGGTTAGCGAGACTACCTACATCGTGAGCAAATGCTCAGATGAAAGGCGGACCAAAGCCTTCCATGTGAACATGCTCAAACCATATTTTGAAAGGACAGAGGAGGTGGGCGCCGTGTGCGCCCCCGCCACAGAGGATAGTGAAGGGCTACCCCTTCCTGACTTACTGGATACCACCCCCTGTACTATTGACCAAGTAAGCTTGGGGCAAAATTTAGACCTCCTGGAGAAAGGTGAGGCTACCCATCTGCTGCAGGGATACCGAGAGATGTTTTCCGCTACCCCCGGCTATACCTCCGCTGCGGTACACCGTGTGGAAACCCAGGGAGAGACGCCCCTACCGCAACAGCCATATCGGATCCCGGAAGCAGTACGTGAGAGTATGCTCACCGAGTTAAGGGATATGTTACGGCTAGGGGTAATAGAACCCTCCCAAAGTCCTTGGGCCTCCCCGGTGGTACTAGTACCGAAGCGCGACGGCACTACGCGCTTCTGTGTAGATTACCGGAGGCTTAACGACCGTACCATAATCGATGCCTACCCCATGCCTAGAATAGATGAGCTCTTAGATCGTATGGCGGGGGGGAACTACTTGACTACCCTGGACCTGTGCAAGGGTTATTGGCAGATTCCCCTGGAGCCTGCGGCCATCCCCAAGTCGGCGTTCGTCACCCCGTTTGGGCTATACCAATTCAAGGTTATGCCCTTTGGGATGAAGAACGCCCCGGCTACGTTTCAGCGGATGGCGGATAGGCTCCTGGAGGGGTTGCAGGACTTCGCATGTGCGTATCTAGATGATATTGCCATCTATAGCCGCACATGGGGAGACCATCTGGGTCATGTGTCCAGGGTACTCGAACGAATCCACCTCGCCGGGCTCACTTTGAAACCCGACAAATGTCACGTAGGCCTAGCCGAGGTCCAGTATCTAGGTCACCGGGTCGGCTCCGGTAGACAACGCCCAGAGCCCGCTAAGGTAGAGGCCATAGCTAACTGGCCCCAACCCCGGACCAAAACCCAGGTACTGGCTTTCTTAGGGACGGCCGGGTATTACAGGAAGTTCGTCCCAGAATATAGCGCCCTGGCCAAGCCCCTCACGGACCTTACCAAAAAGGCCCTTCCCAAACAGGTCGCCTGGACCCCAGAGTGCACGGACGCTTTCCAGAAGCTCAAAACGGCATTGAGTGAGGCCCCTGTGTTGGCAGCACCCGATTACACTAAACAATTTCTTGTCCACACAGATGCCTCCATGTTTGGGCTGGGAGCCGTGCTAAGCCAGGTGGGGGCGGATGGCATGGAACACCCGTGGCATACCTCAGCCGTAAACTTTTGCCCCGAGAAGTCAGCTATGCCACCGTAGAAAAAGAGTGCTTGGCCCTCGTGTGGGCCCTCAAGAAACTTCAGCCCTATCTGTATGGGCGAGCGTTTACCCTTATGACCGACCACAACCCCCTGGTATGGCTCAACCGGGTAGCTGGTGACAACCCCAGGCTACTCCGGTGGAGCCTAGCTCTCCAACCATACAATTTTACCATGCAGTACCGTCCGGGTAAACAAAATGGGAATGCGGATGGACTGTCCCGCCAGACCGAACTGGACACCTAAAAACATACTTTCATCGGACATCCCCAAGCCAACCCGACAGGGTCTAGGCGGGTATGCCGACCTATGGACTTATAGGGGAGCAGTGTGAAGAAATGACTCCGTTAATCAGGATTTCTACCTTTCGGATGGATTCAGGCGAATTCCCTGTGTAAAATATAGGTGGCCGCCATTTCGGCACTTTACACGTGGCCGCAGCCATTTTACGTGCGAACAGCGGTGTTTGCCCGTCAACGCGTGGAACTAAAATCGGATACGCAAACAGGCGAACACCGCTGAGACCTCCATACATCCAGAACTTCGCACGAGAACAACCGAATCACCGGCCGTTCGGTAGTTACATGCAACTTCGTATGGGGATTTCAACGATCCCAAAGATGCGAATGGATGGCAGGGCTTTCGTCTCTTTTATTCGCCTGAACGGAGACCGACCGCAGGGCCAAAACTTATGGAACTATTTTCGGCTAGATGGTCCGTGCGGTCGGTCAAAACTTTAGTGTTCCATAACTCCCGAACCATTCATCCGAATGGACTGATTTTTCGATATGTTGTCCACACAAATGAGAACTATCCAGCGGTACCAGATTTAAAGGTGTACCCCCTGTTTTTGGGGTACATCCAGAACTGGGGTAAAATAGTGCACGTTTTAATTAAGTTAACTGTTTATCAGAGGGGAGGGAGGTATGGGCTGTAACCTATTCCTGATTGGTGATTTAATGCCTCCCCCTGGGTGTGTATTTCTTGTCTGTAACCGTAATAAAAAGCAGGCTGGAGATTCCAGACCTCAGATCTACTTGTATCCTGATTCTGGACTCTGACTGTTATTTGGGAATTCGTATGCTTTACCAAGGGGATTATCTTGGGAAGCTGTTATATTTCTTATGGACTTCATTGCTTGGAACTACCTTAGACGCTGGCATTGCAGGAGGAATTATCAAAGCGGTTCAGCTATATGGGATTTCCTTACAGGCATCAATCCCACTTCTTCCACCACTAGAGTATGAAGGCTTTTGGAGTTAGAGTAAAATGGGCCATCAGCCCCATCGCCCCGCGCTTGCATAGTAGGTGTATAGTAGGTACAAAATAGGGAGTACGTAATAACACCACATGACTTAAGTAGCAAGCAGCTGGAGGCAGGGGAACCAATGTCAGCACTATAGGGTAGACAAATGCTAAATAGCCAGTGAAGGCCAGAAGTCAGGTAATCAAACATTATACTATAAGCCCTAGACACAGTGTAGAAGTACCAAACAGGCAAGGACTAAAATAATGGAAGGAAGCAACTTAGGGTTGATTAACCCTAATACAGCATACATACAGAATAACAAGGGAGGAGAAGACACAGGGGGAACAGAAGAGTAGGAGCCATTGCCACCGGCAGCAGGACCACAAAAAGGGTACATGCCGCAGAGATCCGCCTTTGTGTGATTCCAGGTGAAAAGCGTGCCAAATTACACAGGCTTTGGGCTCCCTAGAGGACGCGGTCCATGTGGGAATACACGGCCAGAGGTAGGTAACTGGCAATAGGGCAGTGTAGTAATACTGCAGGAAATTACATTCAAATCAATAAATAGTAAAGTCAAAGTATCATCAAAGAAAGAAAGAGTGTATTTAGCTGGTCTTAGGGAGCAGCAAAGAAAGAGGAAGTTTAATGCTAGTTCAGACCTTTATAGACTATTCTGTATCCTGATTGGCTGCCCTGACTTGTTATAGTTTTTCTATTTATTTGTATACATTCAAGTTAATATATATATTTTCTCTTTCTATGTTTGCTGCTGAGGGAAAACAAAAGAAAGAGAATGCGTAGTAGGAGCCTCCGTGTCATTAATAAAATCACATGTTGATAATAAATTTATGAAACAGGGAGTCTGACAATTAATAGCTATATTGGAATCGGGGTTTATTGAATGATATCCTGCCTTTGAGAAGCATCCATATAATATTTACTTCACACCTATTTTTAACAATGATGTATATTTCAATAAAGTCTTTATTATTTTAGCTTTAATAAAGGGTCCTGTTTTTGTTGCTCATTAGAAAAAGATTCAATTTTTTTGGAGAATTTTTGGGTGATATCCAAATGTAAAGGGGGTTCTCCTAATCATGAGCACTTTAGTGTCCCCATTGTGGAGACCCTTATTTGTATTTTTGTGTCTGTTGCACGCCATGAACAAGAATTTCAGGCTAGCTAAAGTAAATTCTGTGCATATTTCTGTGCATAGCAGTTTATTCATTGGCTGAGATTGCTTTCAGCTAATGAATGGCTGCTGGGGAGCAGCATCTGACCATCTGTAGCTCTGCAGAAGATGAATGCGTGCCACAAACCATTGGAGGACCTTCAGTGCCTTATGACAATCCAGGTAACAGCTCATACCATTGCAAACCGGGGATGGGTCGAAGGTACTCCTTACATAACTATTACTGTGATGCTTGGAATAACCCTATAGAAAAGCTTGGTTTGGTTATATTTTTTATATAGAACTGTTATGCAGGTATTTACATAGATCACTAATAGGCTTCTTTAGTAGGTCCTTTGTGAACCAGGTTCCAAGCAATCAGATTGAAGTTTCAATGTTCTTTGAACCTTAAACCAGCGCAGACTGTAATATCGATGTTTCTGTCTTAACTTCCAACTTTAAAAAACAGAACTAGCTAAAAAGTGCCCCCTACTGTGTGCACTCTGGGCAATTGCCTGTTTTTTTGCCTATGGATTGACTTCCTTAGAATCAATAGGACAATATGTTTTTCTTTGCAGGAGTATTTCGATAAGATG
This sequence comes from Pelobates cultripes, assembly GCA_933207985.1. Classification (NCBI taxonomy): domain Eukaryota; kingdom Metazoa; phylum Chordata; class Amphibia; order Anura; family Pelobatidae; genus Pelobates; species Pelobates cultripes. Next base: position 337,412,263 of record OW240913.1, read on the forward strand.
AATTTTAATAAAGTAATAATGTATGGGAGCTATAGGGCAAGAGGATGCGGTGTTTACACAATATTCATTTTCAGCTATAGCAAACAGATGTCAGGGCTGCATTGCCAAATTTCTATGTCATTTTTGTTTCCCATAGATTGTTGTGATTATTTCGCTTCATTGATCTTCCATGTGTTATGCAGATCCATATTTATAAAAAGAAAACATTTCTTTCGACACTTGTGCTCACAAATGCTGAGACTATCTTATTACAAGAGGACAAAGGAACTCCTTAATAAAATAAAGTACGGAAGGGCAGATTCTGCATTGCAACCAATAATATGAAGGATTTTATCATGTGCTGTCCCTGTGAGAGAGATCTGTAACTTCTGTCCACTAAAACACAATGTATGCAAAAAAAATAAAATATGTAACCTTAGACGTGGCCATGGTATTTCTCAGACATCTGAAGTTCCATTCATTTCCTGTACTGTAGTCCAAATGGTGGTGGGAAAGGAAAATAGACCGAGCTATCACTTTTCACACATTGATTTTAGTTTACACTATTTTAATTAGCATATTTCCAAAATACAGGTGTAGCACTCATTAGCTTGGCCTCAAGATAGATTTATCAAAGTTACTAAGTTGCACCTTTTTTGTGAACTTTTTGATGACTTTTGATGGGCTTTTCCCATTAATTAATGCATTTGAGCATCTTCGTACTTTTTTTTTTTTCTTTGAACAAGAATTTGTAAAACATATTGTGTACTCTTTTTTGGTGATTTCTTATGCCACTTTTTTATGTAGAATACAAAAGAGAACATGCACAGTATTCTTAGTATTCTTTAGATACATAAAAAAACAAAAACACTTGAGTGTGAAAAAGAAAATAGGTATCACTTTATAAAAAAATGTATGTATGTATATATAAATCTATATATATATTAAATACAATATGATACTTTTGGGTGTCTTTGGATTTTTTGCAAGAAACTCACAAGGTAACATGTCTGCTTGGATGAGGGTGAAAGAGTGTTGGAGCAATAAGAGAGAGATACTGACCTTATACTGTCCCTCCATGGCCCCGACATTTTTTGCTGCCATACTTCTTCTCCACAATGTCATCTGCATCAGAAGCCATAATCAAGACTGCATTTTTTTGGCTGCACGAGAGCAAAACATGTGGTATATGGAAGATACCGAAAAAGCAATGTCTTTCATAAATAATATCACACACGTGCAATGAGGTGCCATAGGCATCTATGTTCCCACTAGCCACCATGACCAAATTTTAAAGAAATTCTCACTCACTCATAAAGAGCTTTCTTTTTTTTTTCATATATATATTTGTTGGACTAGGAACTCTTGTGACACACTCACTTGGGTTAGACTACCACAGCTAACATATTATAAGGGCTGTTTTTTTTTTTGTCAGTCTCATAATTTTTTTCTCTCCCTTTCCAGTTTTTATCCCATTTTTGTTTTAATCTCTGTCCATTCTCCTCCTTTTCTCTTTTACCATCTCTTTCCAACTTGGGTGTCTGCCTCAGAATCATGATGCTCGGAGGGTAAGGATTTTCTTTTATTATTTGTCAAACCTTTATTTTCCCTTCATTCTCATACTTTTTAGAATACTTTCATAATTCATCAGCTGATGTTTTTGGTATGGGTGTGACGGACCACCTGGCACCCAGACCGGGTACCTCTGTCAATCGCTGCTTCCTAGTACTTGCGAGCACCATGAGCACTGTAGAGTTCTAGAGAATCAGGGCTTGCAGTCAGTCTAGTTCGGTAATTTGAAAACGAACAAACTACTGAACAGAGTCAATAGTCTTACCCTGGAGCTTGTTCCCTTCATCCAGACTAATGATCCCACCAAACAGTGCTCTTCTAACTTGTATAGAACCGAATGATCATGGCGATGATGGAAGTCCAGCAGTGTTCTGGAGTTTCTGTATCTGATTTTAGTTCCAGGAGATTCATGCCCAAACACTGCTGCCTGCGTTCATGCGAACAAGATGGCCGCCACCTCGTGGTTGTCCATTGGAATTGCAGCCACCTAGATGAACAATTGGAACACTGCAGTGAGAAACGTTCCAAGTTGTTAATAGGTGTTAACAAGCTCCAGGGTGGTCTCTGGTTCGTGCGGTTGTTCGGTAAACGAACCACATAGTCCCAATTGCACGAACAGAGCCTGTTTAAAGTATTTTAGCCAGGTTTATTGCAGGGGCCATTGTCACAGTGTAAGAGGCTGGCCAGCAGGCTCCTCCATGGCCGGACTGGGGATACAAAGCAGCCCTGGAAAAAAAAAATCTATGCCAGCCCCATAAGTCATTGCGCCATGTATTGTCACATGTAATAGGTATGGCTATGTCTTGCCACCCCAGATGATTGAGTCATATATAAATACATATTATATATTTATTATTAGAAAAAAATATATATATATTGACCAATAATATGTAAGGGGCTATGTCTTGCCACCCCAGATGATTGAGTCATATGTCATATATAAATACATACAGATATATGTGTGTGTGTGTGTGTGTGTCTGCTAGTGAGTGAGCTTGTCTGTGTGTGTGTGTGCCTGCTAGTGAGAGAGCTTGTGTGTGTGTGTGTGTGTGTGCCTCCTAGTGAAAGAGCTTGTGTATGTGTGCCTGCTAGTGAGAGAGCTTGTGTGTGCCTGTTAGTGAGTGAACTTGTGTGTGTGTGTGTCTGCTAGTGAGGGAGCTTGTGTGTGTGTGTGTGTGTGTGTGTGTGTGCCTGCTAGTGAGAGAGCTTGTGTGTGTGCCTGCTAGTGAGTGAGCTTGTGTGTGTGTGTGTGTGTGTGTGCATTCCAGTGTGTGAGCTTGTCTGTAGTAAGCTTGTGCGTGTCAGAGTTTGTCTGTACTACATTTGAGTGTGTATGCCAATAAGCTTGTCTGTGCATGTCAGTGAGATTGTTTGTCAGTGAGCCTATTTGTGTGCATCTGTAAGCTTGTGTATTTATGTCAATGAGCTTATGTATATCAGTGAGATTGTTTGTCTATGACGCTGTGTATCAATAAGCTTGCGTATGTCAGTGAGATTGTATGTGTCTGCATGTTAGTATGCTTACTGTATAATTAAATATTTTACTCTGAAAGGACCAATATTTTATATTAGACAAAATAAATATATATATTTTGACCAATAATATGTAAGGGGCTATGTCTTGCCACCCCAGATGATTGAGTCATATGTCATATATAAATACATATTATACATATATATATTTACACTCACTAGCAGGCACACACACACACAAGCTCTCTCCCTAGCAGGCACACACACACACACAAGCTCTCTCCCTAGCAGGCACACACACACATGCTCACTCACTAACAGGCACACACAAGCTCTCTCACTAGCAGGCACACACACACAAGCTCTTTCACTAGCAGGCACACACACAAGCTCACTCACTAGCAGACACACACACACAAGCTCTCTCACTAGCAGGCACATACACAAGCTCACTCACTAGCAGGCACACACACATACACACACAGACAAGCTCACTCACTAGCAGGCACACACACACACGCAGACAAGCTCACTCACTAGCAGGCACACACACACACACACAGACACAGACAAACTCACTCACTAGCAGGCACACACACACAATCACTGTCATGGCTGAAGCTTACCTGGCACTGGTAGCCTCTTCCTTCCAGCGAGCAACATGTGTGTGGGGCGGGGTTTACGCGAGGGAGGCAAAGCTTTGTTCAGGAGGCGGGGCTTGTGTGCGGAGACGGGGCATGCGGACGAAATTAAGGTAAATTGTGCTGGGAGACTGACAGGTCTCCCTCCGGCTGCGGGCAGCCTCATTGTGGCCATACCACCCCCCAGCTGGTCCCTCTTTACTCCCCTCGGACTGACACAGCCTGGCACAGTCCGAGGGGAAAATTATTTAAATAAAATTACTTAGGATGATTAGGGCTGTCAGACCGGCCCCAGGTGCCGCGGCCCACCGGGAAATTTCCCAGTATCCCGGTGGGCCAGTCTGGCCCTGGGCTCCTCCAAGAACCAGCGACGAGGTTCAGTTTGTCACAATGGGGATATCATAAGATGCAATAAATATACTTTAAAGGTTATAAATCATGATGTTTACAGATGTTATAACATGTATGATGTTTTATTATATATACATTTGCGTGAATACTCTGCATTTTACTGTACTGTCTTTACCTTTTCTTATTTTAGATTTTGAAAGTCTGCTAGCAACTTGTTACATCTTAGAAAAAGTTTCTACGATTCATTGCTTTTTTTATTTCTTCTTGTTCATTGCTTGTTTTATATTTCACAAAGAAGCTGCTAATTACCAGTCATTAATAGGTAAAGGGACACGTACCTGTATTGCTAGCAACAGTATTAATGTCCATAATTAGTTCTGGCCCCTCCCACTAACTGAAAACAAACACAAATAAAATAAACTTAAAACAAATATTTTACTCACCTTCTCTCCAGACATATTTTGAATGTAAATATAAACACTTCAACAATGAGCATTTACTCCTCACCAGAAAATGAAATTTGTTTCTGACTCCCAAAATGTTATGCAAGGCCATACCACTTGAAGCAGTGAAATCTCTTGATGTTTACCAGCAGATCACAAACAGCTCATTGTATACAGGTAGCTGCCTTCCTCTTACCAAAAGAAAGTTTAATATTATCTATCACTCCATCCATGGAGCTCATCACAGAATTGTTTGCTTTTCCTTATAATCCACTCATTCAGCAGCACTACATTCCCATCACCTCCATAATCCCCTCATCGCTCCAAACACCATAACCTAACCACCTAAATCCTTATAATCCCCTCATCAACCTTAGCCACAATCACATTACTCTATAATCCCCATAATAATACCACCCTACTATCCCACCAATTTATTCCATTCAAATCCATAATCATATCACCTCATGACCCACTAATCCAATTATAAACAGTTCCACCATACACAAAACAATCCCAATAGTTTCCTTATTTTCTTAGCTCCAATTAATTCCAGCCATATAGTGCCATCACCTCCATTAGTCCCAGTCCCATAGTGCCTTAACCCCTGCTTCCCATGTATCTGCTGGTATAGTGGTGGAGCCGTACCTTGGAAAGTCCTCAGGTATAAGAGATGAAGACAAGGAGGAAGGAGTGGGACATGACCCAGTGTCTCATTAAGATTCCTCTTACACAGATCACATCAAGGGACTAACAACTTGCTGTCATTGATATCTAGTTATAGGGAGGGACTGTTAAGGCCAATTCACAGACCAAGACTACGAAGGCCCTTACAGACGGTCCCAGAGTGTGCCAACCTGTGCATCAGCTTTAAAATTAGTTAACTAGAGGCTGCGCTCAATATTTTCCCCCTATATTCCCATCAGGTGAGGTGAGGCGAGGCCTATTTGACATAACACTATGGCTTTCTCTGACCGAAGCATTTCCTGTTTTAACAGCAGAGCCTTTGCATTATGTCAACCTGTGATTGGCCAAATTCTCTCACTTCCTGTTAGGCAGGGAGTCTCTCAGTTCTTTAACTATTGGTATTCATTGAGTGTCTCAAACAGAGTTATTCACTGAGGTGATTTTTAATTAAATAGCTGTTGCTCTTTTAGTCTATAATTTTAAAAACACCTTTATATTCCTGACAATTCACACTTTAGCGAATAAGCTTTAAAGAAGAGATGCTATTGAACAGATTTTCTCCTTAAAGGACCACTATAGGCACCCAGACCACTTCAGCTCAATGAAGTGGTCTGGGTGCCAGGTCCATCTAGGGTTAAGTGAACAGAAAAAAGGTGAAAGTGCACAAACAGTGGAATATTTTACCTTTAAAAACTTGTATAGATCCTATTTTCAGCAACAGACAGTAACTGTGGACCCTATATATAATATATACAAGAAAACAACATAGTGTATACTGTTGAAACCTATTTACAATAGGTGCAGAATAAAAGAGGATCACTCACACTTTCCAGAGCCGCATAAGTTAGGCTCTGGACTGTAAAGGTATTTCATCCACCAAGGGATACACTGGATCTGATCCTTCTCTTAGATGTTTGTAACAGGTTTTTCTTAGCAGGAACTCAGGAACCAGGTAAGGTGAAGTGTTAAAATAAACATTTATTTGGTATAAAATAATAAAAGCAGAAATTGATGACACAGCAGCTAGTACAACGCGTTTTGACACTCCAGAGTCTTTTTCAAGTGCAGTATATCCTCCCATTTGCTGACTCACCTATATATGCCTCCAATTTACCATATTGGCGACAGGTGTAGCAGCAAGAAATGGTAATTGAATACAAAATTTGGTAATTCCCGGAAGCATCTCACCACCACTAAGGGTTAATGCAGCCTCTAGTGGCTGTCTCATTGACAGCTGCTAGAGGCGCTTCCGCGCTTCTGCGCTTCTCACTGTGATTTTCACAGTGAGAAGACACCAACATCCATAGGAAAGCATTGAGAAATGCTTTCCTATGGGCTAATTGAATGCGCGCGCGGCTCTTGCCGCGCATTCGCATTCGGCGGATGACGTCGGAAGAGAGAGGAGCCTGGTGCTGGAGAAAGGTAAGATTTTAACACCTTCCTCCCCCTAGAGCCCGGCGGGAGGGAGACCCTGAGGGTGGGGGGGACCCAAAGACCCTATAGAGCAAGGAAAACAAGTTTGTTTTCCTGGCACTATAGTGGTCCTTTAATTCTTATAAACTTTCTAAATCATAATGTGACACAACATAACGTACTTTGCAAAGTTTACAGTTTACATATTTATTTGGCAAACATTTTTTGTACTTATATCATTCTTCTATTCTCACATTTGCCAAAGATATTTGGGAATGTTTTCTAAAAAAAAAATAGACTCCGGCAATAATGAAGTGCAGAAAGAACATGAGTAGAATAAATATTGTGAAACCTTCCTGTTTTCATTTGCAATATTTATTTTCTGTGTGTTAATGTAAAAAACTTACGAGGGTGCTAACAAATTTGCGCATGCGATTTATTTGTTCTGTCTGTGCGTGCTCCTTAACATGCATTGCAATTTGTGAAATTAAAATTATTTTCAGTGAGCGGAAGAATTTACACATCAGTAATGATACTAATTCGGAGAACATGTAGCTCCCAGATGATTGAAATAAATTTTCCATATATTGTGAAATCATCCCTTATCTGGCGCCTTGAGACGAATAGACAAACAAATAAACTGTTCAGTCACATGGCAGTTATACATACGTATGTACTGAAAGCATCAATAACACATGACAACATTAAAACCTTTGTTTACTTGGCATCCTAATTGTAGGATAATATAGGAAATAATTGTTTGCAGAAGGTTACGCAGATTTTTACTAACACGGACATGTTGATAAATACTCCAAATTAGAAAGGCATTTCGAGTCTATTTTAATTCTGTTTTACTTTAAACAAAAAAAATGCCTAGCAGTTTTTTTTACATAACCTCAGTTAAACAGAATTATTCTGTTTTTATTTCCATTATATATATATCAGCTCCTGAGCAATATATATATAAAACAGCTCCTGAGCAAAACAATGTGAGTGTGCATGTATATATATATATACACACACATGCACACACACTTTTTTTGTTCATTTGTCAAGGGTATTGAAAAGCCTATACTGGCTTATGTGCTGTTTTCGAAGTGGAACAAATCTATTTATTCAGGAAAACCTCAAGAATGAGCCTTGCTGTGAGTTATAAAACCTTTAAAGATTTAGCTGTGCTTCAACCCACATCAAGGCTTTCCAATGCAATGCGGCTGGATCACATCGATAACAAGTTTAAAAATAATCCCCATTCACACTTTTATAAAATACATTTAATACTATATATATGTCACTGTTCTATATGCAATAGCAAAAATATCCACCTTCACCATCAAAGTCAAATGTCTTTTTTCTGGAGTTCTTCTTTGCATAACTACACATTCTGATCTATAAATGATGCTTATAGTTACACGGAAGAGTCTGCCAAAGTTATATCAGAGATGACACACATTACTAATAATAATAATCACTAAGAATCTGCACTGTGGCTGCAGATAAAACCAAGTATTTTATATACATGATAAAAATATTGGGCTTATTTAGAAAATAGTTCCTAATTAGCACATGTTCTACTCACAGACTAACACATTCTCATTTAACTATAAATATTTTACTCAAAGCCATAACTCAATACTCACTTTAGAACAGCACGCTGTGTATTGGTATACAAACATGCATATCTGTTGTGACTTAAGCAATATTATGTAAATTCTACAAATGTCCAACAATAACAGTTTTTTTTTCTTTTCTTTTTTGCTTTTTGGAGAATCCATTTTAACACAACCAATTCTATGCAAACAAGCATGTCATTTGTGTAGATGCGAGGATATCTGTTAAACGCAAATGACCAATGGAAAGATCTATGCTTGAGGTTGAGGAGTCTTTAAAAGATTAAAAAGTTGCTCTACTCTCAACCGTGTTATTCTCTGTCCCCAACCTTCTTCATTACCATAATATAGGTATGAAGCATATATCACTAGTAGAAGGGTCAGCAACCTATGTCCCGTGTGCCATGCATGACACTCTAGTTAAATTTGCATGACACTGAAGGCTGCCAGAGACAAATCACGGGTCCCACTTGGACTTCAGATATCTGCTGGTGCAAACTGATTGGCGATTGCATGTGGTCACAATGAGGGACAATCCTCAATTTACGTATTGCAGCATTTAGAGGAAGTGATCTCAGATCACTTCCTCACAGCACTTGTGAACAGTGGAGAAGAGCATCCCCAGCAGCTATAACAGCTCCTGCGCTTCACCTGTACAAGGCCAGCCCAGTTATCACTGGAACCCAGGGAAGCCATCCATACTGCTAGATATACACAGAACTGGAGAATAAGCCTACCTTCATACAAATAATAAAAAGAGTCAACACACAAACACACTCACAGTCCCAACAAACAGCCCAACTGATAATCCACATACACGCACACAACTCCACAAGCAGCCTCTCACATGCAATACCACAAGCAGTCCTAAACATACACACAACAAACACACAAAGTGACATATCATCCACACACACAATTCCACCCCGTGTAGGTATTATACACAAACTATTCATAAACATATACAGTATAACAGCCCATATACACACAAATACAATGCTACAATACAACTACAGTACCCCTAACAAAAAAAACAGGCACAATACAGCAACATACCCTCCTCCATTTAAAAAAAAAATAGAACTGGCATGCCAAGGGACTTCATGATTTTGTTTTGGCAGAGTACTACTAGAAGGTTGCCTAGTCTATACTTTTATCTGCTATATTTTTCCTGATTTCTACCTTAATGACGTCTTATGTGTGACAAGACATGTAATAGTTTTGCTTGTGTAAATCCTAATAAAATCTACATTTACACATAATATAAAACTCCTTAATACCTGAATTACTGTTTTTAACAAAATCTGAAAATTTGATTCTCATTAAAAATGAATAGATGTGAGTGAACTTTAGAGCAAGACCAGGTTTTGTATATTTTGGCAATCCTAAAATATGTTCAGTGTGTTAACTATTAAGAGGTCAGACTACAAAGTCACTTAACATTACTAAGGGGCATTATAGAAAAAGGACACATGAGTGAACATTCTAAAATCTATTTTTCCCTAAAATATCTTATCCTTTGTTTTTCTAGGTTGTTGTGGTCTTTTCAACTTGTTTTTAACCCCTTAAGGACACATGACTTGTGTGACATGTCATGATTCCCTTTTATTCCAGAAGTTTGATCCTTAAGGGGTTAAAGATCTAAAATATTTACAGAATTTCTCATAAACTGAATTACTGCATTTTTGCTCCGAAACTCAAGAGAACACCTACGTGGTGACTGTTGGTACGAGAACAACAGGTCGATGTGTTATCTTAATACCTGAAATAAAGAACCAGGATTTTCAAAGACCGGGTCATTAAATAAATAGACAAATGGCCAAGGTCTATGCAGCAAAGAGCTACACATAATGTTCTCTGTAGAAAATGTCTCTTCTAGAAAGTTCTGTGGGCACTTCTCAAAATTACAAATGCAAATCTGAAATTTCACAATATTCTTTTCATCGTTCCAGTGGATTCCATTATAACATTTTATACATAGGCATAGAGTTTATAAAAATATTTTGTGTAGTATTATTTCAAAGACAAACATAATTATAATGCCCACACTATAATTACATTAAGAATAGCATGTGTTTTGCCTTTCACCAAATTTATAAAAAAAATGTAGTTCCCATCCCAGGGAAACCGCTCAACGGAAAAATGTCACACAGGATAAAAACAGTAATAGTCTACTGTATACACATTCTGTGAATGTTTGGCTTTATAACTATATTTTAAGGTGACTCACTTTCAATATGGAATTGAGGGTTTTTAATACTATTTGTTGATAATTGAAAAAAAAAATATCTCTTGACAGATTGTACCGTTTATGGTGATTATGAAGCATCAGTGGATGGTGGTAAAAATAGATTTGGAATCCTCAACGATAAACTGGGCAAGGCACACACAATGTTGAGAAATGTAGCTTTTTTTTTCTTGGCCATTGTTTTTGTTCTATTTGATGTTCTGGTATTTCCCCCAGACAAATAAAATATGCAGAATAGCAAGAAGATTGCATGGCAAAGGAGAATGTGCTTGGAAACAGTCAGCCTCTTATAGAATTAGAAGAAAACTGTGTATATCATTTGCTAATATATTAGTGCCTTTATGCTACAATGGAGTAAAAATATATAAAAGCATGATCTCAGATCTCACCGAAGCTACTTGAGCGAAACTACTTGAGCTTAACCCCTTCACTACCAAGCACTTTTTGATTGAAACATATTAGCATACCATTTAGTTGAAGCAAGTAATTCATGCCTAACTTATGAAAATATCATAACACAGCAAATTTGAGTATAGATTTCTATACAGAGAAATGTAAGATTGGAATTATGTAAATTTTACACAATTTTATTTTTTCACCCATTCGTTTAGTTTTTATAAAAATATTTGTGTAATGAAAAATACAGTAAACTTGGCAAAAATCGATAAATAAAATTGGTCAAATACCATGCTTATAGGTGTTGGAAAGTACCCTGAAGGCTTTACTAGCAACACATCTTACTAAAAATTGCAACAGAATGTAAAAAACAGACTTGGAGATTTGTTTTGGACCAAACTACAACTCGTCCAAATTTGGGCCGGTTGGGTGATTGGCCAGATTCCCAAAGTCCAAGCTTAAATGTACCCAAATCAAGGACCAAATGAACTGCGGAATGCCAAACATGTTCAGTTTTGCTCAGTCTAGTAAAAATGATGTCTGTAAGTAAATACAGTTACATCATTTATTTCTAAAATAAAGGTATTTAAAATGGCTCTAGCAAATTTTCTCAAACTCTGGAATGCTAATAGCAAAATGGTAGAATCCATTCACTCCTCCCCCTCCCTGACTATAGGAATAATAGGAACCATTGAAACTTTTTGTACTATTTGTAAACAGGGGTGAGGTGACTTTTTCAGCAAACTTACAGGCATTACATCAGTGACTAATGGATTCTGGCAACTAAGTAGCACCTATCTGGTAGACCACCACTAGAGGCAGTCTAAACACTGCAGTTTCTCTAAAACAATGTTTGCAGTTGCAGTGGTTAAAGAGACAAGGACACTGCATTCAGACCACTTCAGTGAGATTAAGTGGTCTGGGAGTCTATATCGTACTATATACTATATACTATATTATTTCAGCTAGTCAAGTAATATCCTGGTTTACATCATAGCAGGAGTGTCCTTGTAACTTAATACAGAGCTGATACATTGTGGACTTCTTTGGAGTTTTTTGGACTATCACATTTTATAACTTGTTTCCAATTGGACATTTTTTGATACATTTATCTATGAACTTTATGATAACCACTTTTCTATTTTATTCAACCCACTGTTTAGAGGATAAACCACTATATATCTACTCCTGGTTTTAGGTTTTAGAATTGATTTTCTTTTTCATTTATATTCTATATGTAGGCAGTTGCCTACTCTGACTAATGGGAAATCTGGCCCTGTTAACATGGATGAATTACGAGAAACCACTTGTATTTATTATCCTTTGAATTTCTCTGAAATTAAAATCCATTTTATTTAATAGTGGCGTTTTCATAAGGCATCTGTTTTAGAGGAAAGTTTACAAGCGCAGTCTTGGACCTCAGCGAGTTCAACTCAAAGCACTTTGAACGCTTAGGGATTTGTGCTGCTATTCAGCAAGTTCCCACTAGATGATATCCAGAATCAATTAATTTAATGAGAACTCAACTTTTGAAAATTTGGAGACGCTCAAACCTGCTCATCTCAGTAAATTCTTTGAGCATTTATCGTCCTGGGATGGGAGACATAAAGCTGCCAGAGATTTGATGGGCTCTAGCTGAACTCAAATCTCAAAATGATTAACCAATTGCATGCAATTGTTTTATGTGAGTTTATGGAGAGAGAGGCCCACATTCACATGAATAAAATTAGATATTATTAAGGTCATTAGTGGGGTAACCTAAAATTAGCTTCGGGATATGAAAATACTGAGGATTTATTACAAAAAAAAAAGGAATGTTGTCACAGACTACCTATAACCTAGTCATTTGAGATTTGCCAAATGGGTTTTCAGTAGGGAGAGCCAAGATATACTTGGAAAACAGGATAAAAATGTCACTTTCCACCATGCATGTACTCCCAGAAGGACTAGTGCTGGCTTTTTGCCCATCCCTTTACTTTTTATCCTAAATAAAATATGTTTGTAATTAATGCAATTTAAATATTGTTATTAAAGCAGTGTGTAGATTGACAGGTAACGTTGAAGTCTACAGAAAATTCACCAGAAAACAGTTCCAAGCAATATGTAGATGCATGGATGCAGTAGGTAAGAAATGTGTTTTATTATTGGAGGTGTGTTGTATCAGAAGGATTGGATACTCTTGCGTTATATATTGCGATTTACATTATTAGAATGTGCAAAAAGTAATCCAACAATTTCAAAAAATAGTAAGCTATTTTAAAACTTTGGGATCCACAAAGGCTTTTTAAACTGTACATACAGCTCATAATACTTTCATACGGTTTCTGTGTACCGTACAATGAGAACTTTGTCTTCATAACCTTAAAGGGACACTATACTTACCAGAACAACTCCAGCTTGATGTATATAGTATATCCTTGAATGCTTTTTAATGTAAACACTGAGAGAAAAGGCAGTGTTTACAATTTTAATGCCTAGGAACACCTCTTGTCGCAGTCACTCAGACAACCACTAGAAGTGCTTCCTGGGTCAATGCTGCACAACTTTGCATGGAGATGCTTACAAGGTGCATTGATTCAATGCATCTCTATGAGGAGATGCTGACTGGAGCAGTGCGGCGTTTTGCTGAACATGCACATTAGCTTAACAATGGGGGGGATCGGGGCAGAGTCAGCTCTCATAACCCATGTGGCACTGGAATAAAGGCAGGTTTAAATTCTGTAAAGGGGTTCCATAGACCTAATGTATTTTTAACACTATAGAGCCAGGAATACACGTTTGAATTCCTGACCCTATAGTGCTGCTTCAACCTTTGCCAATTCAATCAGAATCTTTGGATTCCTGCTAAAGCTCCCTGAAATATTATGTGTTTACAAAATCTCTGCAAATATCTGTAATTTCCCCCAAATTTGCTAATAAATCTGTCTCTATTCCCAATAGCCAAATTGGAGAAAAAAATTCAAGATCAGTTACTACAAGGCACCTAAGCCAAAACATCCTAGTGGACAGGAAACAGGAAGTGGCTTAGGTGGTCTGGTTTACCATGTCTACTGCAATGGAACCAACAGTGGCATATTGTTGTCCTGAGGAAAACAAAACACATTAATCCAATAATATGACAATATATAAATAAATGTTTTCAATTTTTAAATGTGTCAAAATAAAAAATAAAAATCCTGTCAACTTTTGAACACCATCAATAAATACAGTTACAATCACTCCTCAGATAAAAGATATAAAAGGTAACCAATACATGTGCAATTCTTTTCGGTTCGAATTCAAATTCGGACGAATTTTGGCAATTCAGACATTCGGATTGACAAATTTCTGAAGTGCCTAACCGAACCGAATTGCCGAAGTCTCAAAGTCCCGAAGTCCCGAATTGCCGAAGTGCTGAATTTCGGAAGTGCCAAACCCAACCGAATTGCTGAAGTGCCGAATTTCTGAAGTGCCGAAGTGCTTCAGATTTCTGAAAAGTGGCAAAACAGGAGATAAGAAATTCTAACTAAAAGAAGTGCAAACATTAGATGACTCTTTACAGGAATTGCATAGGAAGACTGTGTATGTCACATGCAGGGACATGTGCCTAGGGATGTATAAACTAAGTGTCACGACACTCCTTAGTTAAAGGACCACTCTAGGCACCCAGACCACTTCAGCTTAATGAAGTGGTCTGGGTGCCAGGTCCAGCTAGGCTTAACCCATTTTTTAATAAACATAGCAGTTTCAGAGAAACTGCTATGTTTATCAATGGGTTAAGCCTTCTCCTATTTCCTCTAGTGGCTGTCTCATTGACAGCCACTAGAGGCGCTTGCGTGCTTCTCACTGTGATTTTCACAGTGAGAGCACGCCAGTGTCCATAGGAAAGCATTATGAATGCTTTCCTATGTGACTGGCTGAATGCGCGCGCAGCTCTTGCTGTGCGTGCGCATTCAACCGACGGGGAGGAACAGAGGAGGATCGGAGGAGGAGAGTTTTTTAAGTTTTTACCCCTTTCCCCTTTCCAGAGCCGGGCGGGAGTGGGACCCTGAGGGTGGGGGCACCCTCAGGGCACTATAGTGCCAGGAAAACGAGTATGTTTTCCTGGCACTATAGTGGTCCTTTAATATGCCCTTGTGCAGTACTCACACTCACCACTGTTTTTGTTTGGCACTGTTCCTAATTTCTTTTCGTTAAGCACTTCACCTGGTCCTTGTTTAGCACCTATATAGTTTGGTTTCTCCCCTCACTCCTTGCCAGATCATTGTCTCTTGTCTCCTGTTTCCCTGGTTCCTGTTTCCCTGTAAATCTGGCTCCTGGCTCCTTGATCCTGCATACTGTTCCTTGGTCCTGTGTCCTGCACCTCCTGGTCTTTGTTCCTGTGTTCTCCTGGTCTTCATCCTGTGTCCTCCTGATCCTGCGTTACTGTGTCCTCCTGGTCCTTCGTTCCTGTGCCCTCCAATCCTGTGTTCTGGTTCCTTGTTCTCTGCTTTATTACCAGTGATCCTGACCCTGCAGCCTTGTTCATTTATTCTGCTTCTGATCTTGCTTCATGCTGTCAGTATATTAGTCTTGTGACTCTGCATCTGTGCCCTACCTGCTACTTGTGGTAACTGCACAATCCTGCCCTTATACCAAAGGACTGTTTCAGTATATGTTTCCTGCACGATTCGTGCTTATTCTGATTTATTGTGTATGTATTTTGTGGCATTGTATGTATATATTTTGTTTTGTCTTTTGGTTCTCTGTAAATATATATATATATCTCTTGATTTACCCTATTCATTTGTGTCTTGGCATTTATTTCTTTGCTGTATTGGTTCCCATATTTAAAGTAACAGTGCTGTTCCAGGGCAGCACCCCTTCATGTCATTACACTAAGTGATTTAACTCCTAAATGGCAGAGACTTGAGCAGTCAGACTGCAGGGGCATGTTCTATACACCAAAACTGCTTCATTAAGCTAAAGTTGTTTTGGAGACTATAATTTTCCTTTCATATTGAATGAAGTATTGAAGCTATGGCCACTATTAGTACTATTCAAAATGTTTGTCTGGTTTGCTTAAACATGAGCTTTTATAATAACTGAAGCATGCAGGATATTCCCATTATCAGATATGCTCCGAATATATCTGATAGTACGAACTACTTTAATGGAAAAATTCTCTCGTGACTTGTTTTTATGTCCTCTTCTTACATAAAGCATATGTTTTGTATGCAGAAGCCTATCTTTTCATTTTACCCTTTCCGTCACATTCTTTATTTTAAAAATGATAACTATTTTAATGATTCTGTATTTCTTGTTACACTCAACATTCAAGTGCACATGGAGTCCCTTGGTACTTTCAACATTTTAAAGGGCAAAATTAAAAAAGAATCCAAATTGATTTATAGTCGAATTTGCCTTGAGATGAATCCTCTGTTTGCTAGTTTGCATTATACTACTGGAAATAACTCCAGACTGAAAAGAGAAAAAAAAAGTTCATTGTAAAGTTAAATGCTAAACAACTTCGAAAGAAAACAACTAAATTTGTATGATAGTGTCTGTTTAATATTTTAAAAGGCCTTCAGCAGATGTTTTTAGTTTATTTTGGTCCTGAACCAAAAATATGTCCAGACAAGCCAAACCACAAATTAATAAGATAAACCACAGTGTAGGTCAAATTGTTTGGGGACAAAAATAGTTCTCTTGGAGCCTGGAGCTTGTTCTTAACTTTACCCTAGTTGTGTACCTTTGATCTGTAAGATTATATTGCCTTTAAGAAATCTGATGTGAAATGGTTTAGCATATGTTTGAATAAATTGTGTTACAATAACCTCAACACAATAACGCAATTGTAATTGGGGTCTAGTCAATGCATTTACTAAATTGTAGCAAGCAACATTTTAAATAAAATCTTGAGTTCCTTGTTGGGATCAAGATGGGGTCCAATGGAACACCACACAAACTAAGAATTACTGTGCTCACTGTTTGTTCTAAGAGACTGGACAAACATCTAACCCTTATAATGTTTGCATTCTTGAACGGCATTATCTTAACAAAATGTGGTCGAAATATTAAAGATAAATTAGCACGAACTGAACATTTTTCACCATCACTGTGATCATTTGTCTATAATGAAGTCCCTGCTTTTTTGTAATATCAGACTGACTAGAAAAGCTTACTGTTTTTAGATAGTCATTAATTTTAGGAAATAATAAAAAAGGCTTATATACATTTTTTCAAAACCTTAAGCTTGTCTTCTTTTTTTTGCCTTCTCATTTTGACACAGGGCTCACTGGGCAGCTTTTAGGAGTTCTCTTAAGTCGATGGCTTGTATTCGATATGTTTGCTTATGATATAAATGTGAAATTGACATGTTTTTCGTAATACAAAGAACTTGTCATTGAAGATTTTTAAGACCACAAATATGAATTTAAATATGAATTTAAGACTTGTTTCAAATTTACTAAACTATAATCTCGTCAGCTTTTTTATTTTATTATAATTATCCATTTTGTTTTGGGCATTTTCACAACATCATTTCATCTTTGTTGTATCTTGGTTCTCATCATTTCATCTTGGTTGTATCTTTTTAGGAAACTTGCATGCTCTGGTGTTCCAGACTCCATGTGGTTGCTCCTCGTCCCCATTTGATCTCAGACAATCCAATGCTTTCCCATAATGAAGCATTGGGAGGCTAATGCGCATGAGCGAGAAATTACGGTGCTACACCAATCAGCATATCCTCATTATGTCATATAGAGCATAGGGACACTAAACATTGCTCCTGCAATATTTGTAAAACCAAAACCAGGAAGTCGATTTAGTAAGGAACTTGGGCAGCAATGTAAATACTACATTTTCTATGAAAAGTCAGCGTTTACACTACTCAGCTTGCACGGATGTCCCCAAACCACTATATTAAGCAGTAGTGTTTTTGGTGTGTATAGTGTCCCTTTAATAAACCTAGAGAGAGTTATCATGTTTCAAAATTTAACTTGGTTTTCTTGGGAGATCAAGCAGGAGGTGTAAAATGTGAAGTTTGCCTATTAGTTCTTTTAGGTACACACTTTAAAAAGTTCTTAAATTAACACATTCTCATAATTTTGCCTTCTTTTATGTTTTTTTCTCCTTCCCTGTGACCATATCAGGATATACTGATTCATCTTATTTGAAAATATATCTAACAATAGCCAATGTAAAACATAACCTTAAATCTACTATGCACCATTCTTCTGATTGGTTTCAAGATGTATGTATACAAAAATAAAAAAAATAAAATAAATAAAGATAACATGATAGATACAGCATAGCATGATACAAGAATAAGAATAACATATCAGTCTACTTTCATAGCTCTACCTCAAACTTTTGGTAGTATTGGAAGCTTTAAGAAGCTACTTGTGTTTAATGCTGTAAAATGCATTCATAAGAGAAATGGTCTCCAAGATGAACAGTTGATGAATACATGCTAATCAATAGTGAGATATATTATATTTTCAGTATGACAACAAATGATTTCATATACAAACAAGTATGCAAGCATGCCCGGAGAAAATAATTAATATTTAAAACAGCTACAACATGCTAAGATATAAAAAGATACTTTTAATAATAGATGGGTTTTGGTTTTTAGTTTTTTGCGTTTTGTGACTCTATACAGTTTGCAACGCACTGGAATATGTGCAAAATCTATATCTATACAAACAAGAAACAATTATTTTCTCGCATTTTCTGTACAATTATCTGGGCTTTCTGATTTAGGTAACCAATACCCATCATTCCAGATTAATTTACACAGCTCGACAATCGAACTTTAAAAAGCAACACATTTCTTTCCAGCACTGGTTTTTCTTTTTGATCTAGACTTATGGGGCAAATCTCCTAATAAATAATTTACTTAACAATGATCAAGTGGTGAGGCTATCTTCTTGATGTAGGTCTTCTCCATCTCCAGGAGGTCATCAATAGTGAACTCTCAGCCATGACCTTCCAGACTCACTCAATACCAAATGGTCAAATCACAACCAGCTCTGAAATAGATTAACGTATGATATTTTATTTCTACTGGATCCCTAATGACTAAGGATTATTGAAAATACCCAATCCAAAAGAAGAATCATTAAAAGTACCATTTTCATTTCTTCTGTACATAGCTAGAAAACATTTAATTTTTTTTTCTGCAAAAACCTATTAAAGGAGGCCATTTAGATAATAATTTTTGAAAGTTCTTCTCTCGTTTCCACTTAAGAATTCCTAAGATAACATTTTTATTTTAACCCCAAGTCATAGTTATCCCTAACATTCCAAAACGAGAATCAACTTTCAAGAATCTACCATTGGGTTCTAAATAGAGATGTAGCGAACCGTCCGCGAACTTCTCGCGAACAGTTCACCGCGGTTCGCCACGAACCATTCGTGGCGAACTCCGGTCAGCTGACACATCCCAGCCAATCTCCAGCAGACCCTCCCTCCCAGACCCTCCTACTTCCTGGACAGCATCCATGTTGAAGCTGCCTTCAACATGGATGCTGTCCAGGAGGTGGGAGGGTCTGGGAGGGAGGGTCTGCTGGAGATTGGCCGGGATGTGTCAGCTGACCGGAGTTCACTGCGAACGGTTCGTGGCGAACCGCGGCGAACCGTTCGCGAGAAGTTCGCGGACGGTTCGCGACATCTCTAGGTTTAAAGTGATGGCTCCATTTAGAATGTTTGCTAGAATCCCTCTTTATACATAATACACATTAAATTATGATAACAGGCAAAAATAAATAGAAATATATTATTTTTATAGCCAGTTTTTATTTCGATTCATATTCAACTTTTTCGTAAAAGAAATAAAAATCTGACTGACATAGCAAACAAAATCTCTGCCAGCATGGGCTGAGACAAGAACAAATTAAGTGGCATGTTTGAAGTCAAACTTTCATATTGTTGACGGCAATCAAATTACATGTCAGATGGTCTGTTTGGAAATAATGCAGATTGCATGCAACAGATTAACTCCCATAATGTTGTAACATAAACTAATAAAAATAAAGGAGAAAATAAATTGCCAATTGAAAAGGATCCTGGCAAATCTAGAGAGATGAGTCACACATAAATAGTGCTCGTTGTAAAAACAATCTTGAGTACAAACAGCTTATTGTAATGCCAAACAAAAAAAGAATTCTGATGGCTGAAACCTCCAGTTACATAATATAGCACACCATGTGGTCCTCAGGAATTACAGAAAGGATATACTGGCCAAAAAATATTTATTCTTGGCAAGAGAACAGGGTATAGAAATATGTGCCGCATTACATAGATGATTGTATATGAATATATCTGATTATATATGATTGTATATGAACAATATTTCATTTCCCAATTTAATTTTTTTTTAAAATATATATATTTATATATATATATATATATATAAAACTGATTTTCTCCCCCTTATTGGTGGTATGTTTTTTCCTCATTCTCTGGCCCCTTCCAGAGGCCTGGGAACTGAGGGTTCTGCACAGTATCTTAGCTGTTCCTAGAACTCCACTCTTCTAAACAGCGATCTCTAGATGCTCCACCTGAAATCTGTTGAAGCTACTCTCCCAACTTGTGAGTCACAGTCCCAAGTGCTCCTGTCCCAACTGGGACTGCTACTGCCTTCACTTTCCACATCCTTTCTAGCTCTTCTTTCAGTCCTTGGTATTTGTCTATTTTCTCATGTTTCTTCTTCCTGATGTTATAGTCACTGGGCTTTGCAACATCTACCACAACTTCAGTCTTCCACCACAATGCCACGTTGGTTGGCCAGTACTTGCTTGTCTGTCTGGGTCTAGAGGTCCTACAGGATCTTAGCCCTGTCATTCCCAACTACCCTTTGTAGTATCTCCCATCTGGCAGTTCCAGACCATATTCTGTACAGATATTTCAGTACTAATAATCCCAGCTACTTGGCTGTGTCTCACAATGTATGCTGCTTCTGCTGGCATCTTGCATCTGGTTACTATGTGCTAAATTATCTCAGAGGCCACTTTGCACAACCTGCACCTTGGGAATTGTTTGTTGTAGCAGACTCCTGCTTCTATTGATTTGGTGTTGAGTGCCTGTTCTTGTGCTGCTAGGATTAGTGCCTCTAGCTGGACATGAAGCCATGAACACCCATTGTTATTGGTTCCTATATCTGAATCTTACCATGCAGTGCCTTGATTCAGTGATTTGATTGCAGATTTTGGAGAACACAAAATGTGAAGAAGGCATCAAACTCTAGCTCCCCAGATGCTGCTGAACTACATCACCCATGATTTTCTGGCCAATTATTGCATTCAAACCGTGGAAGTCGTAGGCCATAAACATCTGGGGGAAGATTTTAAGGTCCCTGAATTGCGAATGCTCATTGCTTAACAAAGACTGACGTTGTGAGATTTTTAGGGCCACACTATGATTACATATTAAGCTCCTGATATTGTAGCCACGACTGGTTGGTATACTGTGACAAAGATTTAATTAAAATGAAATATATATTGAAAATGGATCATATATAACATAATGTTGCAGTCTTGTAAATGTAACTGAGATGTAACCAAAATAAGAGGGGAAAAAAAGGTTATATTTACATAAATTGAGAATAAAATGAATAGCAATGGTGCCGCTCAATATGGTACGATATAACTGATACACCACTACATCACAAATGGAAGACTGGTACCTACAATTGATCTTAAATCCATCTTACTTAGAGTTCATAAGGCACAATGATAACAAATTATTGGTATTCTCATTACTTTCACCTAAATATGGCCTGATCTTCATCGTACCTTAATATTGAATAATAGCAACACCAAAATATTTAAGCACAAAGGATTTATTTGATTTATGCTCGTTTTTTAAGTACATTCTGGGATCTAGGTATTTTTTTATTATGTACAAAGAATCTGATTAAACAAATATCAAAAATTATATTTGTAGGACTTTGTTGATAGGATTGATCAAACATTTAAGGTATTTCATTTGAAAAATATTAGATTGTTCAGATTTTATTACTTGTGACCATTCCTTCAGCAGCAACATACTTTAACCAGTTCTTTTCTGTTCTCTGTGCAGAATTTTAAGTAATTTTAGTATCCCCTACTTCTATTGCTTGAACTGTATAATTTATTACAATGCTATCAAAATGAAATTGAGTTAATACCAGGGTTTTTTTTTTCTTTATTTTTGCTGTGCATAAGGAATACAGATTGGCTTGTTATGCCACAACAGCTACAGCAAGCTTATCAATAGACCTAGTTAGACAGTTGCATGGCATAGGAGATACCTGCACATTTTTGTATTATAACATAAAAGAAACATGCTGGCTCGACAGTTGCTAGCTAAGTTGACAGATCCTATTGTTGAGTAAAGGTTGAACTTGTGTCTCTTAATGCAATTGAGTAGGCATGAGAAGTAGTAGTAGGTATCAGTAAAAGGCAAGCTAAGTAACCATATCTACTAATATAGCACAGGATTTGCACATAGTAAGACAACAAATTCCATACCTAGTGAGTTTTAGAAAAGACATATGTGCTCAAGGTCACGCCAGCTGCAACTGCTTAGTAGGACACCTCTGGAAGTGAACAATAAAACATAATTATAAATAATAAGAAATGAAAGTATAAACTAGTTGCCAGGTATATGTAATGGCTTCTGCAATCATCTGGTGAGTGAGTGATTCAAGCAACTGTCCTGCCCGCTTATTCAGCTGACTTCCATTAGTGGCAACGCAGGGGAGGCTCTGTACCGGAGTAGGGCACCCCTCATGCCCCAGGCTTGGTCGAAGGCCAGCATCAATGCACCAGAGACTTGGCCACTTATTGATGCCAAGTCTTTCCCTTTCTGAGGAACGATGGAAGGTTTTTAGGTGCCAGTTGCTTTTTGGTGCAGGTACTCTTGCGCCCGTGTGGGCGATGCGAGGTGGGTTAGCCTCGTAAGGCTCCCGACCCAGGCAGGCAATCAAGGGGTCGCGGTTGCTTACACAGACCCTTGTCATGGCGTGGGTGCCTCACCGTCTCCGGCTGCACACCTCCAAGATGTGCCTGTCAGCGTTTAGGTATGTCGGTTGTATCTCAGTTTTGCAGCATTGACCAGAAGCGCTTAGTAACCTCATCCAGTCTGAACCAGAGCTGTGGTAAGCCCCCTGGGTTAGGAGCAGCCCACCATTTTGGAGTTTCAAAGTGCGGTTCGGTGGTAACTCCGATAATAGGGTAAGTACGAGCAAGACAGCTTTCCAGAGGGGACCGGGATATCCCCCAATGGGAGTTAAGAACAAGGGTTTTAACTCAACCATTCTATAACATGAGCATTCTTTCTCCATTAGATTTACTTGTGTGTGTGGGATCATCGTTTTTCTGCATTATCTAATTTAAACATGTTCTAATGTTGAAATTGCTGGAACAGGCCATAATTTACTTTTGCCACAATAATGTCAAGTTTTCAAGTTACTGAAGATGCACAGCAGCCCCCTAACCATAATGTTTAAACAATGTTTTTTTCCCTATAAATTTGCCCATTCTCATGGACATCAATAATTTGTCTTCCGAAGTACTCACATTCTTCTCTTAATTGAAGAGTGTGTTACTTGCTCCAGGAATAAAATACTTCATCAGTGGCAACCAAGGTTTGTGTTAGTTTTATGTGACAGGGTTGCTTCAAACTCACCTCTGATAGTTCTTCCATTGACTGATCAGTTTACTCAAATTAAAAATCATATCAATGACTCCTTTCGATGCAACCCACAGGAGAACTAAATGATCTTTGTCTGCTCCTGCGCGAAAATTGTTCCTCTGACTAGACAGGAAATGTCAACAAAGATATGACCTTTGGAGCATAGATTCATGTTGGCAGTTTGTTAAGTAGCTGCTGGTCCATTAAAAGTAGTCCCTACTTTGTCTCAATATTTCTCTTGACTGGATTGAAATTTCAATGAAATTCCAACACAGTCAAAATGAGAATTTCATAAAGATTCCATCATTATGAAATGCTAGTTTTTCAGAGGGGAGTGACAGTGCTGCTTTACCATAATAACAAAGTATTGAACTAACTATCCAAAATGAATAAATCCCACATTATCAATCAAGCACCTGT
Organism: Pelobates cultripes; assembly: GCA_933207985.1. Lineage (NCBI taxonomy): Eukaryota > Metazoa > Chordata > Amphibia > Anura > Pelobatidae > Pelobates > Pelobates cultripes. The sequence continues at coordinate 337,436,135 of OW240913.1, forward strand.
AGGCAGCTGACTGCATTCTGCCTACTGGAAAATTCAGTAATAATTCTAAGTGAAATGTAATAAATTGTAAAAATGTCTTTATTAATTCACTTTTGGCAATCTGACTTTTTAACTTATTTCTTTTGGAAAGGCCTAATTCCAAGGTTAATGACAGGGAACCAATGGCAGCATGAGACACGTATGCATTTCATTTTATTTAAGTTTTACTTTTCAACAATCAACTGCTGACTCAAATTTTTAAATTCAAAGACCAGTTAAACAAAGACTTCCCAAATTGCTCCATATATTTAGAGATAGAATGATCGGTATTGAATAGAATAAAGCGGACATGGATAACGGGTTTTCTTTGTAACTGTTTTTGGACAAGGAATTATCATCCCATCGTGTGATTAATGATTGTTAGACGTACATATTAAAATAAGGAACTGAACATTTACCATTCAATTAACTATTGCAAAGAAACACTATACTAACAGAGTTATTCACTAAAATGAGAATTCTAAGTAAATTTCAAATTAAAGGTCAAAGAAGCTGAACTGGAAATATTCTTTAAAGGAACACTATAGTCACCTAAACAACTTTAGCTTAATGAAGCAGTTTTAGTGTATAGATCATGCCTCTCAGGTTTCACTGCTCAATTCACTGCCATTTAGGAGTTAAATCACTTGGTTTCTGTTTATGCAGCCCTTGCCACACCTCCCCTGGCTATGATTGACACAGCCTGCATGAAAAACAACTAACTGGTTTCACTTTCAATCAGATGTAATTTACCTTAAACAATTGTATCTCTTTCTCTGTAAATTGAACTTTAATCACATACAGGAGGCTCTTGCAGGATCTAGCAGGAAGTGTTTAGGAAGGCTGTGCAAGTCATATGCAGGGAGGTGTGACTAGGGTTCATAAACAAAGTGATTTAACTCCTAAATGTCAGAGAATTGAGCAGTGATGCTGCAAGGGCATGATCTATAAACCAAAACTGCTGCATTAAGCTAAAGTTGTTTTGGTGACTATAGTGTCCCTTTAAGTCAGCTATTCTTTCATTTTGCTACACAGGCCTTAAATTTGAAATTTCAATTTGCATCCACTTTAAATTCTCACTTTAGTAAATAACCCTGTAACTCTAATCTCCCCATTCATGGGCATCTGCAGGAATTTTTCCAGGGTGGGGGTAGGGCATAACTGTAATGACATTCATGCTCTGCCCCTTTTTGACAGTGTCATGAAGGGGAGGGGCATAGTCAATATCACATAAAGCACACATGCAAAAGATGATGCAAAATATTAATAAAACAATCAAGTTGCCATTGTCTTATCTAAGTAATGCAATTTCTAATCTGTTTTAATGTTAACACTATTCAATGCACCACATTAGTCATGCACACATGATCAAGGCACTATAACTGAATTATAAAAATAAAAACAAAAATGACTGCACACAAAGCATGCACATCAGTTGCTACAGTACTAGGAGACACTCACAGCACTAGCTATAGCACCAGCATGTGCCCACAGTACCAGACTGCACCCACAACACTTTCCGCACCTTATAAATGCCAGTAATAAAAATAATAATAATAATGGGCCCTGGGAGTGGGGGGTGGGGGGAGGGAGGGGGAGCTCTACCCACAGCTCCTCTGTGTGTCATTGTCCTTTACTCCAGCCCCTCTGTGTGTTCCTATCCCCTTCCCAGCCCCTCAGTGTGTTTCATTGTCCCTTTCCCCAGCCCCTATCCTTGTCATTGTCTTCTTCTCCATTCCCTGTGTTTCTGCTCCCCACCCCTAGACTGATAAATACATACACGCAGACTACTGAATACATGCGCACACACAGACTGCTGAGGATACAGACTGCTGAATACACACACACAGACTGCTGTATACAAACGCAGATTGCTGAATACACACAGATACTTAGAAACATAGAAACATAGAATGTGACGGCAGATAAGAACCATTTGGCCCATCTAGTCTGCCCAATATACTGCCAAATATACTGCTGAATACATACACTCAAAACTGAATACACACACACAGACTGCTGAATACATACATTCACTGCTGAATACATACACTCAAAACTGAATACATACACTCAAAACTGAATACACACACACAGACTGCTGAATACACACACACACACATACAGTCTGCTAAATACACACACACAGATTGCTGAATACACACACAGATTGCTGAATACATACACTCAAAACTGAATACACACACACAGACTGCTGAATACATACACTTACTGCTGAATACACACACACAGACTGCAGAATACATACATTCACTGCTGAATACACACACAGATTGCTGAATACACACAGAGACTGCTGAATACATACACTTAAAACTGAATACACACACAGACTGCTGAATACATACACTTACTGCTGAATACACACACAGACTGCTAAATACATACACAAAGACTGCTGAATACATCTACCCACTGCTGAATACACACACACACAGACTGCTGAATACATACACCCACTGCTGAATACACAAACACACACAGCAAGCAGTACTCCCTCATTCATTGGCAACAACAAGGATCCAGTCCCTGCAATAGGTTCAATATGACATTTTTTTTTAAAGGCTCGGATATGGTTATAAGGTTATTAAAGGCTAGGAAGGGAGAGAGAAGTTTGATACCCCTGCCCCCTCTCACCCTTCCCCCCTTCTGCGGACGCCCATGTCCCCATCTCAAAGCCCTGTGAATAGGGAAACGTGTAGGATAGTAGCAAGACCCTTGCCATATGAAGTACACCCTCAGTGACCTACCAAACATGGGGTGAAGAATTTGACCAATTTTACAGTTTCTAATGCATATTAATAGAACACGATACATAGAACAATATGTACTATTTTTCTTTGACACTGGTAAGAGCAATAGATTTATCATCATTGCCTAATTCCAAAGTATATTTTTATAGTTCCAAAAAGGTTGTGCACACCCCTTGCAATCAGTGAATTCCTCTACTAAACTTTTCAACACTGCCAAATTAACTTTTGCGAACTTCCTACGAAGATTTTTAGCTTGAACACTAAAAAATATACAGAACATCTCCTCTGTTTATTTTTTTTATTATTATAAAGTAAAGAAGTTACTGTGGAAAGTATGAGACTCAGCAAAAAAAAAATTGCATTAAATACTGTTGAAAAAACATTTCTTTTTTAAATTTAATTTTAAACAGCCCTTATTTTTGGCCACTTATAAATGCACTAAGTCTAAAAACATCTGTACCTTCTGTTTCCGTTGTAGATGATATTTGTGCTTTTGGCAGGATTTTTAACGACTGTTGATTAACTCTTTGAGAGGCACATTTCCCATAAGTGCTTGGAAAAAAAGTATGTTTTCAATCAAGTTGCACACTCTCATGATTGATACTAAGACCTTGCTTGGAAAGTAATTGGACAATAGGGAATATATGCAACCAGCACAAAACAAAGCACTTCCTTCTAAGGAAATCTTGAAAGAAAATGATCATATGATGGTTAAACAGACAGACAGGTTTATCGGGATCCAATGTATTTCTCAAAATTGCATGTTTTATATAGTTGCTAAATCATGATTGCAAAATCTGTCCCATCATGTTAAAAAAACAAAACACAAAATGTAATATATAGTAACAAGCTAGTTCTCGAGATACTTCTAATATGAGTCAGACAAGTCAGAGAAGAAACTAACGACAAAGACTAGATTCTAGACGCTAAAAAGTGTATGAACATTACAAGACATACTTATGTATTTATTATTTAGTCTTCCTGTATCTTACGCCTGTCAATTCATATTGACAAAAAAATATTATTTTAAATATGAAAAGAATATTCTAAGCACCAAAAATACTTTTTCTAATGAGCTGGTTTTTGGTGTCTACAAGAGATCATGCACCTGCAGTATCAATGCTCAATTCTCTGCCATTTAGGAGTGAAATCACTTAGTTAAAGCACACCTCCGTACACACTCTGTACAACTTCCCTTATTCCACAGTGTGTTTAATTTACAAATTATTATCACACACTCTGTTAATTGCCTGCTAGAGTCTGTAGCATGTAGGATTGAAGATTAATTAACTGATCAGAACATAAAAACTTCTAAAGTAAACACACTGTGCTGTAAGATCTGTTTGAAATGAAAATGTTTTTCCATAGAGGCTATGTAGGGCACATTCAGGGGTGGTGTGGCTAGAGTTACATAAAAAAACCTCCTAAACAACAGAAAATTGAGCTGTGACAGTACAGGATCGTAATCTAGGCATAGAAACTGCTTCATGAGGCTAAAGTTGTGTTGGTGCTTAGAGTGTCCCTTTGATACTACTTTAGTTTATGATTTATTTTTAATTATGGGACGGGTATGGGAATATGGGTATCAGGCATCAGGGTAGAGGGATACCAGGACATGAATCAAATTAATTGTGGAAGAGATTCTAAATCAGTAAAACAGTTCCAGAAGTCGAGGCAGGGAGTGTAGGTTCAGGGTAAAGGTTCCTGACAGTAGACTATTCTAGAGAGAAATGTAAAATAAAACATACAAAACCAACTGCCTTTGAAGTATGTTTTTATTTTATTTATTTGTTTCTATGAAGGAAAGGTGTAGAATGAAAGTTGATTTGCTGAATCGCCAAAGGAAAAATGTCCAGCGAAGCAGTGTGAAAAGCAATGAGAACGGTTTCTGTACAAGTAATGAAGGGGTCTGTAGACTGAAAGCAGAGACTAGGTCCACTTCATAGACATGTCATTGTAATATAATATGCGGGGGTCCTAGATTTTTCAAAATGACTAAGAAGAGCTATATACCTGTAAGTGAGTAGTGATTCTTTCCATATTAAATATATACTTTTGATATTGGTACAGACAATAGAGCTCCCTACCGGAACACCATAGATGCTGATCTCCCTCCACTGGTCCACTAGCGATCCTGATGAATTTCACTGGAACCCCAGGGAAGGTAAGCAAGAGGGATAGGGGTGCAAAACACACAACACTTAGCCACACTCCCATACACAGACACACACACACACAATTCAGACACCAGACAAACAGCATTCAACCAGCACACACATACACACGGAACCTCCCCACCTACAGCTCTCAGCCTCCTTCACACACAACACTCAGTCAACACACACCACTCACAGAAACAGAGTCCAGGGCTCTAGTAGGTGGCCCCTATCTGGCACCCTGCCTATGGCCTTCAGCAACCTTAATCTGGCTTTGAGAGGCATTATGTTTCATTAGTACATAAGATTCTGAATTTCCATGTGAATATTGCCTCTACATCTTCCATAATTAAAATACAAAATGAAAAAATAAACCAATGCAGCAGAGTGGGTGAAAGAAAATAAAAACAATTAAAACCCCTTAAAAACAAACAATATAAACTTTAAAACAACGTAGCAAAGCACAACAAACTTGCAGAGACATTTAATGGTTTGGATTTTGTCCCTCGATTGACCAGTATAGTCTATTTGTTTTACCTCGCCCCAGTCCTCAACCCTGTTAAAAGCGTGATTGTCTCATAAACCTAAAGGCTATTATTCTAACCAAGTGGATGAGCCTTTTATAAAAACTCAGGGAGGTTTGATATACCAATGCAACAAGCTTCTCCATATTTAAGTTGTCTGTAATCTTCAGATTCACAGTGAAAATAGCCTGAGGGGTTACTTTAAGCTAGACCTCCACAAGAGTCCTTCTTACAGTCCGAGGGATATTTTCTCATACTTTATTTTCTTAATTAAAGGATCCTGTGGGTGTGATTGAATTGAAATCAAAGAAACTAGAAATAATGTTTTAGTTTAAATAGAAAAACAATAACATTGCCGGTAAATAATTTGTTACAAAGGGGTTAAGTGTTACTTTGCAGCAATATGCTGATAAGGTCAGTTACCAATGCTTCTTGCAATAATATCGAATAGGTTGCAATATTTGACATATATTATTAAATATATTACTTTGCAGGGGTTTAAAACCCTTTTGATCAATTGCCAGAGGGATTAAATAACTATAACAAATGTCATAAAATATTTTTTTTATTACTATAAAAGCCTCTCGGAAAAAGTTAAAATGCAACATATATCCCATAATGTCAAGCCACAGTTGTTTGATCAATGGAGTAGTCTTGGTAAAAAAAAGTCCTCAAGGCATTTCTTATAAAAGACATAAAAGCTCTGGAAGAAATGTAAATATTCATGTTAACTTACAGCAGTGTCATACTAGATGTTAATAGATTACAAATGTAACAATATTTAGTAGTTAATATGCCAGGTCTGTTTTGCAGTGTATCAAAGATGGTGGTAGGAATATGATAGGATAAGCAGACTGATAAATATTGTCTATACAAAAGCAACTCGATATCCAGAAAGCTTTCTACTACTTTAAATGAATATACTCTAGGCATCAGTGGGTGAGATTAAAATACATTTAGCCTGTCCACCCATGCTTGCACTAGTGAATATAAGTTGGATTTGTTATGTAAAAAATGGCAATGGGGGGTGGGGAGGTGAGACCCTTGGGTTTCTGAAGATCTCCATGGGTTACCACAGCAATGCTCTGATACCACATAGTGCCGGGGCTCTCAAGACGAGTCCACACACATCGGAGGTTAGTGTCTAGACTACCACTGGACCACTAGAGGTTAAATAAAACATTAAAAATAATTAAAAAAAACATAAAGCTGCTCCTCTCTAACGGAACACAGACTGTAAACTGCAGCACAAATTTACACACACACACTGCATTTACTGTAGAGACACTGCATCCTTACACATACATACACTATATTCACTATACAAACACTGCATCCATAGCACTTCCTGTCAGACTGCTCAGCCGCCAAAAAACACAGGCAGGAGGGGAGCAGCACAACATATCACTCCCCTCCTGCTGGTCAACCTGCGACCGTGGGGCCCCGGCTGGTATCCTGGTGGCCCACACTTGCAAGGGCCGTAGCGGCGGCCGCGCCCCCTGGAGTGATGGGCCAAGTCGCCGCTGGGTCTCCTGCGACCATGGTAGATACACCACTGCATATCACATTACACAGCCCCTATACGCACTCACACTTGCTACATGCCCTATAACCACAAACAATACATATAGGCAAGCAGGACAGGGGCGGCACTGACCGCAGTTCTAAGTGCCTGCAGGACAATGGTGTAATGGGTGGCGGGCCCTCTGGGCAGACATGGGGGTGATCCACGGAGACCCAGGCCTTAAGGTGTGTAAGGGGCTCTAAAATGTGTAATGGCAGCTCTGACAGGGTTAATTATACATTTAATACAACATACAGAAGAGACTAATGCAAAAACTTAAGATAACTCTTTATGGATTCATTCCACCAGCATTACAAAGGCAGAAAAAAAGATGTAAACTCAAAACATAGCAAGATGCTGGAGGTCCCACTCAAATCAGATCAAAATAGTCAAACGGGAAAAATTCTTATCTATGCTTTCAGTTTGGTTACTCTGACCTTAAATTTAAAATTCACTTTGAATTCTCACTTTAGTAAATAGCACTGCGAGACTTGTGCATTGATTTGTTCATTTGTTCAAAGAATGAATGAACAAATCAGTTCAGTAATGGAAAAAAAAAGCAATTAAATAATTGAGTAACTAAATTGGTCCATACAATATTGTGCTTTTTTACTTTACTTACAAGGAGGGTGCTCTTAGCTCCGTGATCGTAATTTTACTGAATAAAATTCATGAGGACAGCGGCCCCTATGAGGCAAATGGGGGGCTCCTAAACTGAAATCTCCCCTTCTTTATTGAATATCTCCCCATCTCATCATGCAGGGAATGTGGTTGAAGGATTGGGGGGGTGGGGGAAGAGTGGGGAAAGGGGTGGGGGGGTGTCATGGTGGATCATGGCACCGATTTAATGTACTACCTCATCCCAATGGCAAGAATGGCAGAATTTAAAAAGCCTTATCCAGGTATTACATTTTTGTATTTTTTACCAGTCAAACCAAACTGGAGGAGCAGAATTAATCTTCCATGGAGATCACATTTGCAGGATGGCTAAAAAAGGCAATGGTTGGAGAGTAATGTCTTTGGTCAAATTCTTCCCAAACTGTTCGACAAACAAAAATGTACAATAGATTATTTCGACCGTAACTTCTTTATTGAGCTGCTTAGATTGTACACTTGAATAATAACAAAGGGTTTGACCAGGAAAGGTACATTCAGATATTCTCTGGTTTCCAAGTGCATCCCATATGTTACTTTTCCCCAACATTCTGTAGATGTTACTATTACCCAATGTAATGATACTCATTTTATCTACCTCAGAAGGATGAAGGGCTGAGTCAACCCAGCCAGGAACTGAACCTGCAAAGCTTCAAAGGTTAAACAGATTCTGTGGATGATGCATTAGCCCACTGAGTTATCTCACTGACTTGCTTTAATATGAAAATGTAAAGAAATGCATAAAATTATTTGTTTAATAGGAAAACCATAGAATTTGTATTTTCCCATCCTTAATGAGTCATGGAAATACAGTAAGTGTCTGTGATATTATTGACCAGGAGAATACTATGGAAGGATGAGTTCTTCTTAAATTAGAGAAACTTTAACAAGTGCTGAAAATAAAATCTGCCTCTGATTTCATGCAAAATATTAACCGATCAGGCACATTTAATTCGAAATGCGGCCTTGCATATATATCCACATTTGCATAGTAATAGATGTAATTGTCAGTTTGTGCCTGTAAATGCTTGAAAGAGGTAAAATGTTTTATATTTTAGTTCTGAGGTGGGCAATGTTGTCCTCTCCATCTTCTATAACAGTAACTTGTGTTATTTGAAAAAATAAAAATATTCAGCAATTACATGTTATGATAGGCATACAAAAGTGCATGATGCTGCTGTGTATGAGACTCAGAATTGCTACAACTGCTATATAACCAAATATTTGCATTATATAAACAGACACAATGATATTCTGTTACTGTCCAAGGCGTATTATTATTGTGCCAACGCAGATCAAGTAACAAATGTTGTTGATATTAGTCATGAAAATCCCTGTAGTGAAGAAACGTGAACTCAGCACATTTCTACATATTTTAATGCACATTTATTATTTATTTGCTGAATTTAAATGATACAACATTGTCTTGGTGTCATACCTAATTCTGGCCTCATGAGCCTCACATCCAGTATGTTGCCAAATCCTGTAGATTCCATCCTAAAAACATAGCTCACATCCGCCCCTTTCTTACACAAGATCCTACCAAAGAGTCAATGCTCAATGCTCTAGTAATTTCCCGCATGGATTATTGTAACCCTCTCCTAATTGGTCTTCCCGAAAGCTGTATTGCCCTGCTACAGTCTGTAATGGATGCTGCTGCCAAACTGATTTACCTCTCTAGTCGGTTCTCTCACACCTCACCCCTCTGTCAGTCCTTACATTGGCTTCCTGTATACTATAGGAGTCAATTCAAAGTGCTAATTCATACCTATAAAGCACTGACCAATTCTAGCCCCTCTTATATCTCTTCACTGATCCATAGGTATGGCCCTTCTCAGTCTCTCCGCTCTGTCTGTGACCTTCTCCTGTCCGCTGCTCGCACCTGTACGGCCAACTCACGCTTGCAGGACTTCTCGCGGGCGGCTACCTTCCTATGGAATAGCCTGCCTACCGCCATCAGATACTCCCCTAGTCTTCAATTGTTTAAGAAGTGCCTTAAAACCCATCTCTTTAGGAAAGCTTATGGCCTCCCAGAGTAACCTCTACCTCACATACCTGTCTCTTTCTCTCTCTTAAAGGGCAGCACTCTACTCTCTCCTACAGCTCTGCTTCACTATCACCTTATTTAATTGCTATTTCCTTTCCTATTGTGTTTTATACCCCACCTCCTATAGACTGTAAGCTCATTTGAGCAGGGTCCTCTTCAACCGATCCTGTAAGATTTCTTGTAATTGTCCTATTTATAGTTAAATCCCCCCTCACAATATTGTAAAGCGCTACAGAATCTGTTGGCGCTATATAAATGGCAATAATAATAATAATAATAATAACAAGGTAAACATAGCCGTGATTGTAACATGTGCAAAAGTTTGGGCACCATGTAAACTGATCCACTCTGTGCCCAAAATATAAATCCCCAGAACTACAACTCCCATTATGCTTTATATGCCTTTACGACAAAGCATCATGGAAGCTGCCATTTTAAAACATCTGGGGATCTACCTTTTGGGCACTCCTGGTCTAAAGGCCTATTTCCAATGAATAAATAAATAAGCCACAAGATGTCGCTATTGACAACAGCCAGGAGCGGCTAATATTTAAAGTTTCCAACATTGGCCTCCAGTTAATATTGTTGGGTAAGCTTTCCAAATATTTTTGGATAAACTTTTAAAAGTATATAGCATTATGAAAAATATTTACATTTTGCAATATTTTGTTATTATTTGATATAGGGATATGGGCAAATATATATGTTCTGACATTTTAATATATTGGAAGAGTCATTTTATGAATTATTAAATTATTTCGAAAGCTTATTCAACCAAAATAAATCAGGGTCATTGTCACAATTTTTTCCTGGCTGACCACCCAAAAGGAAACTTGAACAGAAACTTACCACTCGCAGATTAGCCACTCACTGGCTAAACTCAAAATCACATGTTGCATATGTTATCACCATAGCAACCTCACTTTGAAGGTAAAACAGACTAACACCGAGTATGTGTACGTGTCAAAATCAATAGCTACACAGATATTCATCTGGCATAGCACAATTGAGCAGGGCCCTCAACCCCTCTGTTCCTGTGTGTCCAACTTGTCTCGTTACAACTACATGTTTGTTCGTCCACCCACTGTAAAGCTCTGCTGAATTTTTTGGCGCTATATAAATGATAACATAATTATAATCATGTTTAACACATTGTGTACTGTGTTGCTTTGTGAATTGTTCATTTAAATGTCACCTAAACTTTATTTATATGAGTAGCGAAAGTGTGGGAAGTCAGTGGGTAACTAATTGCGTAGTAATGGTTAGCAGCTCTGTAGAGAATAATCAGTATGACTGCATATTAGAGAAAAGATGTGTTTCGCCTGTTATACAGTTAACTGGGATTGAAAAACATGAAAATAATAAGTACACAATAAGAGAAGGCACTGTTTATTCTGTTACTCAGTGAAATTATATTTATTGTGAAATACATTGATAGGTATGTATGCATGCATCTGGTATGAAAGAACTTACTTTATAATCAATAAATTTTTTTGTTAAATATTAAACACAAAATTAAACAAAAACACATTTCTGCCTTGTCTTATTTTAGCGCAAATTAAAAAAATACAAACAAATCTTAAAACAAATTAAGAAATCATATTCTAAAATGTCAAGTAGGTGGCGCTGTTACTTCAAAAGTTGTATGTAGAAAATAAAATGACCAAAGTTCCTTTCTGAAAGGACAGATACAAATGGTTTCTTAGATAGTTTGAATAGAAACAAAACATGAAAAGGAAAAAAGTGCAGATTGAACATGGAACCTATTTTAATAATAGGAGTATATTTATATTTCATACAATTCTATAAGAAAGTGAGAGAGAATAAGTGAACAACTGGAAAAGGTAGTTATGAATAATAGCACCATAAACGTATTCACTGTAATAAATAGCCAAGTAACACTAACTCGCAGGGGTTCATTAACCTGGTTTAGAAATTCGAATTGGCAATGTTTAAAGGGACACTCTTGGCACTATAGCTACTTCAATGCATCTAATTGGCTATAGTGCCTGGATCCAAATTCACATCCACAAACGCCAGTTTACAGTACACTGTTGAGTTGTGTCAAACTTTTTTATTATAATAATTGTAATAACTGCTATTTATATAGCACCTTTCTCCCAGTGAGACGCAAAACACTTTTCGGCACATGCTCTCAGAATTAACCGAATCAGCAGCTGAATAATAACAGGTGTTGTTATTATTACCCAATTGATGGTACTCATTTATTGACCTCAGAAGGATAAAGGGCTGAGTTGATCCTGCTAGGATTTAATCCTGTGACCTTGAGTTTTTGAACAGACTCTGTAATCAGGGAACTTACCAACTCTGCTATCTCACTGGAAACCTAAATTAAGATCCTCACGCTACACTTTGCCTTGCTGATACCAACTCATATCAGCAACGGGTGACTGTGATAGGCTGAGAGTGGTCTGCTGACTCCATATATTTATAGAACCTGTGAAATCATTAATAAGGGTATAAATTCAAACATTTTCTCCGCTAGATATTCCTTCTGATAATATAAGGGCGCTCCAAATGGAAGATTGCATGGTGGTACAGAACTACAGCTCCCATGATTCTCTGACAGCACTAAGACACTGTAAGACTTCCGCCACACACAGCATGGTGTCCTGGAGTGGATGGAACCCTTGATATGCAGTTGCTTCACCCCCAAATCATTAAAACCATAGCCTTGATGTAATATTTTTGGATACGCTTCTCAAATGATCACCATCTGTCAGAAAACATTTCAGATTATTTACCACCATTAAAATCTCTGAAAATTTTTGTAGATAAAACATTTGAAAAGTTTCTCTTACATGCAGTGAGGATTTGAAAAGCTTATGCAAGCATTTTTGAATTGAGGCCCATGTGTCAAAATCCTAGCAAGCATCTGCATCATTTGTTCATGCAGTCATTCTCTCCAACCTTAGATACAGTATTTACTACTGTGCCAATGTCAAGCACATGGTATCGGAGTAAACCACAGAAAGGTTAAAATGCCAAATAACTTTTCACCTATACATTTTCTAGAAAATTGGCTAGTACAAAATAGAGATGACAATTTATTCTCATAAATATTATATCAAGACGTTATGTGCATTTTATGAACTAATGATGAACTATGTTACCATAACAATATTGTTCTTAAAGAGGTTACTCTGACATGTACTGTTTTGCTCCCTTAGTGACAAAAAGGTTTTTGGACAATTCTGACACTAAATAAGCAAGGTCAAATTGTAACACAAGCACAAAATGGCACTTAACAGGGTCCTTAAAGGAGTTAAAAAGGCCATATCTTAAAACCGTGATTCAAAATGCAATAGGTTAACTGTGGTGTTATGGGGAGGCGTTTTACCGATTGCTCCTAATTTAGAACTTTTCACTGTAATTCTCTCCATTTTGCCAAGCTAATCATAGCTGTATATTTTTTATATTTGTTTATTTATGTTTTGTTTTTGGCATCTCATAAACTTCACTAGTTAGAAAGTTATCTAAAAAAAGCTTGAACCATATCCCAGGTTTAAGCTGAAATGCAGCTCAAGTTCATTATAAACATCAATACTGGATTAGTCCCAAAAAGAATTTATTTTAGCAACACCCCTACCTTCCCACACACACACAATGGAATGTTACTTTGATAAGATCCAGCAAGTACACATTCTACAATGAGAACAACATCCGCTCAATTCACAATACTAGACAAAACAGCTTCTTTGCAATATTTACCACTCACTGTGACATGTGTGTTTATATTACATAAGAGCAAAGTATTAATTTTAGATAAAAACCCTCTGGGCAAATCACTAATCAGAGAACAGTGGTTAAGTGGCCATAATAAGCCAAAAATTTGGTAAAAACTTTAAATATATATATTTTTTGCTTAAATGTTTCAAACTCACCATAAATTCTTCATTTTAAAAGGAAGCAGCCGGGACCATTTGCCAACATGTTTTAAAAAATTAAAAACAATCAAATTTATTTACATCAATGCAAAAAAAAAGGGTACAGTACACTATTTGATTCTTAATGTACAGTATATAAGTGCAATTCATATTGAAGTGTAAAAAAATAATATATATATATATATGCTTATGAAAGAAAGCTTTCGATGAATTTAACCAACACTTCGTGGATGTCTCGAGAATATAATAACGTACTTCATCTTAAATTTTTTAATCAGTGTAAACACCATAAAACACTGATTATGCTACAAAGTTGAAGGCGTAATGAATTTAAATGTCTAGATTTTATTTAACCTTCATTAATTTTTATTGCTGAATATTATTGGAAATTCTAGAAGATAGAGGTTTTCTGTTTGACTTCATTTTTAAAGTTGTCATCTATCTCCACCCCATCCTGCTTAAAAACTAAGGAGCGTTATCTTGTTTCAAGTCCCAGAAAATCACACCTCTACATCTTTGTTCTTTGATAGAGCCAAATAAGCAAAACCATTCAGCAGATAAACAAGCTAAGCTTAGAGAGTAACGAAAAGTTATGGTAACGGGCTAGTATTTGGTAATGTAATGGAAGTAATAGAGAAGCTGTTAGAAAAACAGCCCAGCCTCTGTTTCAATATACTGAAATGTGTGAGCAAAAACATAACGCTCGATGTTTAAACTAGTTTCACCCCAAAAAATTTTTTTAATGTATATTTGTAGAAAACTGCTACTCAGGTGTCAGTCCGAGGTTTCTAACTAGTAATCAATACATGTGAAGGTATTGATTTATGTGTATATGTAAAGTTATAGGTATAAATTATGAAAATATAAGTGCACTAAGGCCTCATTTTACATAATTATAACTACTGGTCACTGGTAGTGGCATCATTCTGTGATGCTCTGTTTAGTGGCATCATTCCGTGATGCTCTGTTTAGTGGCATCATTCCGTGGTGCTCTGTTTAGTGGCATCATTCCGTGATGCTCTGTTTAGTGGCATCATTCCGTGATGCTCTGTTGAAATACGACCAAGGACATTTCTTGTCTGACAATGCTGTGCATACCTTTGGTATAGTGGTGCAGAATGAGTTGGTGCTGCATGTCTGCCAGACTATGACGTGATAATATTATACCATAAATTAAAAAAATAAAATGTGAATATTAAAAAGGAAATATTTATAATATATAATAAAAATAATAAAAAAAAAAAACTGAACAATATTAAGAGAATAAATAAAAAAATTATCTAAAGTAAAGTTTAGAGTTGAGCAAAAATTGGTCAAGCCTTCCTCATAAATTGCTGGACCATATCCTTTGCTTGTCTATATAATTTGCAGGTCATCAGAGGTTTCTATAGACATTGTGAGACCTTAGGCAAAACTTGACCATGAGGCCCCCACTGACACCTATAATGAAAAAAAAATACACCTGACCATGCTCCCTGGTGTCTAGTGGTGGGGACTCCTTCCTGCTTCCCCTCTACATGTGACAGTTTCCAGGCATATCACTCTGCACTCGATGCAACTCTCGTAGGGTTCCTTATGAAAGCAATCGTTGGGCCCACAGCAACCAACAAATACTTACATATGTGCTCCTAGACACAGATACACAATCTGACACACATACCCATTCCTAACACACTCACAATTACACAAACAAACCTAAATACAAGCTGCCAGTCAGACATACACACACGCAGAGGGATTCTCAATGCCAGAGACACTGACAAACGTATATACACATGCTGACACCCCTGCACAGACACATACAAGCACCCACTCCTAAGCACACACACAATGACAAACCCACATACATACCAACAGACAAACATCAGGCACATGCCCTGACAGACATACATGCACATATATTGTCAGAGACACACACAAATGCAAATATTGAAATGTAAGATATTTTAGCCACCCTTCTCTTTGCCTACCTAGTGCCTGGAGGGTGGCTTCCCTGGACTTAGCTTGGATCATGCCCTGACTGTTAGCACTGGGAGAAAGAAATCAGACATTACTTCCTGACAGTATTGCCATGCATGGGTAGAGGTTGTATCTCCTAAGTGTCTCGAGCTATCACCAGATTCTGCAGTGTGGTCCATACTCCAATGTTGTGCAATCCCCCCTCCCCCTCCAAATAGAGCATGGGTGTCCTCAAATGCCATAAAACTCCCATGATACTCTTTAAGCTGGGAATCTACCATTTGACTATTAATTCATGGTTGTACTTGTGAGCAGAGTCTGTGTGTTTGTATCTAGGAACAAGGCCTTTGGAAGGATTTTTGTTGCCCTAAGCGGACACCTATTTTGACACCCGTAAAAATTGTAACTCCACTTAGAGGTTTTCTAAACTGAAGTTTTACCGCCTTTTAGTCAAAAACAGTGCAGTTGGAAACAGGGTACTTTCCTTGGTTTGACTATTTTGACCTAAAATTGACAATACTTTTTTCATATCTCCTACTTTCCCAGTTTGGTGATTAATCCTCCCACAGACTGATTCAGTACATAAAAAGAACATTTCTCTAAATTGCCTTCTGCAAAGAAAGGTGATTTCTCTAAATTGCTTTCTGCCCAGTGACGGGTTACATATTCTAGATTCAACCCTAAATCTCACTCTAAAACTAATTTTAAACACTTACATCATTAACCATAAATTTCCTTAACCCTTTGCCCCATGACAACGACTAACTCAAGCCATATACATCCACTAACCCTAACCTGTATTCTTAAAGGGATATTCTAATCACTAAAACAAATTTAGCTTAATGAGGCAGTTTTTGTGAATAGGTCATGCCTTTGTAGTCTCGATACTCACTTTTCTTTAAACCTAGACATTCATTAAGTCAAATCCTAGCCCTCGTAATAAGTGCTAGATTCTCTAAACAAACAAAACTCTGTCCCCAAATACTAAACTCCCACTAACTGCCCCAAAACACTATTCACCCAGTAACGCTTACCTTTTACCTTAAAAACTCACAAATTCTATCCCTAATTTTAATTATAATAACAGACAGACACACAAACCCAACCCACTGTCTCCATGGAAATCTCCCTCTATTTTTCCAGTAAGCTTTAACCCTTCACATTACACATCATGTTTTGTTCTATATTATCATCCATTCTTCTCTGCTCGACATTTCACCTTCCACTTCACATTGCACACCACCCCTAACACACTATACGCCACCCCTCCCTAACAGATTAAACCACCTGCCACATTACACACTTCCATCCTTGCCACCTTACATGTTCCTTTCCCTGCCACTCTACAGTCCCGCACCACATTACATGCCTTCCCTGCATACCACATTACACACACCCTGCCTTATTACCCCTTGTATCCACGATAAAGGACCTCTTTTAACATTGAATGAAGGGGTGTGTTTGTGTGTAGTGTTGGTGTTTGAATGATGGGGTGTTAGCGGCTGCATCTGTCCAAAAGACTGGGAATTGGTCGGACACTGGAGGAATGAACATCGAGATACTTTTCCAGTGTGCGAGGAACTCTTGCCACATGACCAGATCTGCTCTAGCCGGAGGATCTAAACAAATAATACTGCCATCAGGCAGACCTGGTAATAGGCGCAGCAGTCTAGATATAAAATATCTCCCCTGTGGAATAATATGCATGGCGAAGTTTAATGACCCCATTAAAGATTGTAGGTTTTTCGTGTGCAAGTCCCTAATTTTAGGAACTTGTCCAATTCTTCGCGAATGCGCAAAAGTTTATCCTTGGGGAGACTTGACTGCATGGAATTGGAGTCCAGCGTGATACCTAGAAAAATAAGTCTGGTGGTGGGTTCAGTGGTTTTGTCTTTGGAAAGTGGAACGCCAAGAGTTGAAAATAGTGCTGTTGTGCTTTTTAAGCTTAGAGGCGTGCTACTACTATCTTCCACAATTAGAAAATTGTCCATATAGTGTATAACCGTGGGACACCTAGCAATGTAATGGAGAAGCCATCAAAGAGTCTCAGCAAACGTGTCAAAGATTTTTGAGCTACTTTTTGCACCAAAAGTGTTGGCCTCTCGATGACAGTAAAGATTCAAAAACGTGTGGCCATGACAGATGAGGCCCTAACTATAAACCCGATAGGTGGGTGAATGTGAGGCTCTAACTATGATTTAGGGCGATGGGCGAAATCTCTGTGTTTAGATTGGGGAGTTGGCCTCGCGGGACCAGCTATTATAAATATATCTATGGCCAGCACCTGACCCTGAGCAGCCAGTTCTCTGACCCTTGATAAAGGGGAGATATGAACATAAATATGAAACGTACCTAGCCAACCACATAATGTGATTTCTTGTACCAAAAGATTCCTTGCGAGACCTAAAACATGAAATAAATAAAAGCCACCTAAGTACTGTATTGTGAGAGTTCCTTAATAATAGTGCTGACAGTTATTCTTTGTGACCAGGACCCAGGCATGCTAGGAAATATAGAATTTGTAACCATATTCCCGAAGGAATTCCTGTGGTTAACAATGTCCCTTCCATATGAACTGATATGCACGAATGTAACCGGACTAAGCATGTAAGCACTAAAAGGCACAAATTAGCAAGGAATTCGAAAAGGAAGCTATTAACGAATGGACCTTGAACAGTGAATGTAATAAAGAACCGAAATCGTTCGCATGATTTTTTTCGAAGTATGGAGAGTATCCCTGTGACATGCCTGAGCGGAGAGAATAGCCCGAACACAGCTATCCTCACCTGTTACCTGAGGATTAGTTCGTGTAATTTGAGCAAGAGGTGATTCATCTCTAATTTTGTGTAAAACCCCGCAAACGGAGTAGTGATGACACTCCGAGGACGCTAACACAGGTGAGAACTTAAACGGAGACCTGAACCAGAAGTGCAGGTTGCCAAGGAAACGGGTGAACTGAACGCCACAGCAAAGGTAAGAAGGGGGTATAGGGTTTTATAGGATTGCTAACTCCTCCCACAAATACAGGCCTCAGGCCTTTAAACATATATAAATAGGTATAGGAGAAAGCTGCACTCACAGTCTTTTTTTTTAATTCTGAGTCTTTATTCGATATGCATTAAAAATCAACGTTTCAGTCCTGCCTTGAGGACTTTCATCAAGATCCAATATATATATATTATTATTATTATTATGATATTTATAGAGCGCCGTCAAATTCCGCAGCGCTTTACAACGGGTGGACGAACAGACATGTAGTTGTAACCAGACAAGTTGGACACACAGGAACAGAGGGGTTGAGGGAGGGGGGTAAAATGACACAAAAAGGTAAGGATAGTATTAGACTAGTGACAGTTGCAGAAGAGGAATCAGTCAGGAGCTATTAACAGTTTAATTGATACGCTTTTATGAAGAAGAGGGTTTTTAACGATTTTTTGAAGGAGTGGAGACTGGGTGAGCATCTAATGAATCATCTAATATATATATGTATATATATATATATATATATATTATTATTCTTATTTTTTTTTATATATATATATATATATACATTTGTAATCAAAATTATTCAACCCACTGAAATTAAAATCAGGTTTATTGTCAAAATATGCTGACTTTAAGCTGTTTGCAATGAGCAAAGCAAACAAAAGCAATTTGAATAGCTCCAGTCAATGAATGCTTAAAGTGGTTTCCCCAAATTCAACTGAAAAAGCAAAAAAGTTACTTATAATGACTTCTCCAGTCTCTAAATTATTAAACCCCTGAATAGAGTCCCTCATAATTGCACTAATATGCAAAAATCTCAAGCACACCTGATACAACTAATCAAGGGCTTCATAAGCTGAACCAGATGTATTTGAGCTGGAACACTTGAAATACCTGAACTAGCTAGTGGTTTGTTGAGTGTCATGTATGACTGCAGGTTAGAAATATGGCTAGGTCAAAAGAATGGTCCACAAAGTTAAGAGAAGAAATCATCACCCTTCACAAACCAGGAACAGGAAACAAAAAGATTGCGAAGGGACTGGAAACACCATTGGAAGCATAGGACGCAAGTTCAAAGCTGGAGGAACAGTTGTTACACTACCTGGACAGGGCAGAAAAAGGAAGCTATCAATGGCTGCAACAATATTTCTGACAAGGCAGATTGTGAAAATCCCTTGAGTGACTTCAAAAGACTTGCAGCAAGACTTGGTGGCAACAGGCACTAATGTTTCAGTAAGGCAAGTACAAAATGTAGAAGGTGTCCATGCCAGAACTCTAAGACTTTCACCACTACTGACCCTAAAGCACAAGAACAGTTGGCTCCAATATGTTCAATATCATATAAATAAGCAGCAGACATTAATTCTGTTCTGTGGACTGATGAAACAAAATTGGACTTTTTTTTGCCTAATGGATCAGCAGTATGTCTGGAGGGAGAAGATTGAAGCATACGCTGAAAAGACCACTCTGCCTACAGCTAAGCATGGTGGTGGCTCGGTGATGCACTGGCGCTGCTTTGCATCCTCTGGCACTGGAAACCTGCAGCATGTGGAAGGCAAAATGGATTCACCAAAGTATCAGGAAATCCTAGGAGAAAACATCATGCCATCTGTAAGGAAGCTGATCCTTAGGGCATCATTGGATCTTCCAACAAGACAAAGATCCCAATCATACCTAAATTTCACCAAGGCTTGGCTGCAGAAGAAGCCCTGGAAAATTCTACAGTGCCATCACATTCACCCGACTTCAACCCCATTGAAAGGCGGTTGCAGCACTGAAACCCAAGAATATGAACTGGGGGCCATTGGTCATGAGCAACGGGCTAAAATTCCTTATGAACGCTCCCAGAAACTTGAGTCTGGCGATGTATCTCATTTACAGCAGGTCATAAAGAAAACGGATGCTCTACTAAGAACTTCAAGAAGGTCATGAAGGGGTTGAATAATTTTGAGACTGAAGAAGTCATGATAAGTTGTATTTTCAGTTAATTTTGGGGAAACCACTTGAAGCATTCGTTGTATTGGGCTATTTAAATTGCTTTTGTTTTATTTGTTCATTGCAGACAACTTAAAGTTTGTAAATTTTGACAATAAACCTGATTTTCAATGGGGGATGAATAATTTTTATTCTCTCTCTCTCTCTCTCTCTCTCTCTCTCTCTCTCTCTCTATATATATATATATATATATATATATATATATATAGTTCAAAATCAATGAAATGCTGATTTTATTTTTTTTTAGGTCTTGTGACGGAGCTCCAGTACTCCGACCGAGTACCTCTGCCAAGTCTGCTTCCTTGTAGCTATCAGGGACCCTGTAGCACTTTAGACCCAGACGCTGAGGCTTGACTGGGATCACTGAGTACCTTTTCCACCCTGGACCAGGCTACTTTGTTTATAGCCCTGGACACACTTTCCATCAGCAGATTATATCCCTTTCCCCAAACAACAGACAACACTTGGTGAAGGTTAAAACAACAACTAACTTTACTAGACATAGCACACATATTGTAAGCCCCCAGAAGCCTCATTCACATACAATAGGGTGCTTAGAGCACTGTAGTAAAAGGAAGGGTGGGGTCAGACAATAGCAAGGGCTGATGGGAGATTGAGGAGGGACAAAGCAGATAGTTTAAACTGGTCTAGCAGTGTCCTTAGGACAACACCCTCCTGGAGAAACAATAGGACAGGAAAAGGGGGGAGGGGGAGAGGCACAGACAAGCAATACATTCAACATACCCTGTACCAATAATAGGCACAGGGTGACCAAAACACAAAAGGAATCTGGGGAAGCACACATAGTGTCTGTCTTCTATCCGAATGGACGGTGATTACCATCATATATATCCCCCCAAGGTAGACTAACCAGGTACCAGACCTCTAATCAGTCTGTGCCTGAGTTAGTCAGGTAACAAGTCCCAAAAAGTCAATCCATCCTACATCCTAGCAGCCTCCTCGACAAAGTTCCACATAGTTTGTAAGTTTGTCCAGGTCGGGCGCATGGAGCCCTCATTACCGATCATTCTGTGGAAGTCCCTGTGCCTCTAATATACTTAGACATAAGAGGGGACTTGGAAGTGGAGAAATTGAGTTTCCAGTAATCTGCCATGGCCCTATCCCCATATGACCTCACTCTCAGTTGGCCACCATGACACACACCCCAATAGCAAATCTGGAACCCTGTGTCTCCAGCCCAGGATAGTTTCCAGCACATTTTACCCCCTTTTGGAAGGAGACCAATACAGGAGACCCCAGGAAAGTTGACTCCCAGAACTATGTTTCGTTGGTTACTCGGGGAATGGATGTCTGTATGCTTTCATGGTTCAAAGTGGCTGAGTGAAGAAATTAGAAGAGTTAATCAGTCGGGTTACCCGTGGTCCGCTACAGGTCTTATGACCTATTTTTAATCATCTGGATTTCAATTTTCTCTTTAGTAAAAAAAAAAAATAACTGTCTTATTGATGGTGTTCCAAGCATATTTTTAAGTAATATTTAATAATTTTGGAAAATGAAAGAAACACTGAAATTATTTATATGACATGTTTGTGCAACCATGGGAGTACAGTACGTATCCAGATTTGTTTTAGATAGAAATAAAAGGTAGTTACTTTAATCTTTCATTAAATATGTATTTCTTTGATGATAGCCTTCCATGTAAGTGCTTGCCGGATGGGTTGCTGTAAGAAGTACACTGTGCCCCTCTGCAACTTAGTCCACTCGTGTATTTTCCAGTGCCCATAAAAACCCTTGAAAGCAATTATTATGTTCAATGAGTTCACTATGTGGTTGATTTTACCAATTTAAAGGGAAATGGTGGTCATAAATAACCTTTTCTTGAAAAACTGTCAATAAAGTATGGCAGTGTTACAATATTATACAAATATAAACAAAATTACAATTATTTACATAGCACCAACATAAGCCACAACACTGCACAATAGGTAAACAGGACAAACATTGTATTCTAACAAAATACGGAATATACAGGACATACATGAACAGTTGGTGAATAGGGCCCTGTCCAAACGAGATTACAATCTGATGTTTTGTGTGTTTCAATAATACACAAAAAGCATGTTTGAAATCATCCATATGTGTCACTATGCAGGAGCAGTTATTTTAAACTCTCTTTAGATGGTACACCACACATGGACAACTATGCCATATGGGAAAGGTTCTTGGTGCATGTGTGGTACTAGGGTCCCCATTACCCACATGTGGTGGTCTGCCCTATGGTAAAGCAATTTTGGATCAGGATTCAGGGGTTGCTTTCTAAAGTATTTGGTAGAACCGTATCCTTGGACTCTTCTTACAATTTCTTGTTGTCCAAGCCTTGGGACAGGGTTCCATCATGTGAACAACGGCTTATTAACAACATTACCCTAGCAGCCTGTAGATCATTGATGCTACATTGTTTATATCCTCCTTATATCCTCCGGTGACAAAAGTAGATATGGGCACCTCTTTAAAATTGTTTAATAGATCTACGATCTACTGAAGACTTAAGTCTATCTTCTGTCCGTACTCCCACCTCTGATACTCGCCTTCAAGATGTAGGTGAAGGTCCTAGAATGGTAGAGGTAGAGTTTAAGGTTAAGGATACATGTCTCATAGAAAGGTTGACTGCTCTGGCTTCTTTTAACAAACCATGGCAGAAATGGGAATCTTATAATGGAATGTGAAGTTGTTCATTATACAGGATGAGGCTCATTCTAAACTCCCATGACAATTCTTTTGTAGTCTTCCTCTTTTTATTTTTCCACTACTGTTTTTCTTTTCTCTTTTTACTCTTTTTATCATGTTTATTGGATTCTATAAAATGATGGCCAGTGGCACAGTTTTATTGTTCACTTGTTTAACACACCTTTTGTATGTGTGATATCGTGTCAGCTGACAGTCCATAAATAAATCATTTGAAAAGAAAAAAAAATCCATGTCAAATATCTATCAAATATATTAATCTTAGACCAATGACTATTATATGCAATAGATAGCCCTGAACATTCTAGGATTTCTATAGAAATTGTGCCTTAAATCTACTTCCCAAGTACAAAAAAAAAATCATTAAAAATCACTGTTTAATAGATGTAGCCAAAATGAAAACATGCAATCATTTAATTATGCATTTTTTCATTGGTGGTATATGTAAACAAATTGGAAAAAATTGCTACTCTCTTATCTAAAGTATTTACAAACCCTCCCTTTGTAACCCAGTCCAGACTTTCTGCGGCTGTCCAATCAGAGACTTTTCAATGCAGCCCAATAATAAGTCTTTGTAAGGCAAGTGCTCTGGGCAAATGCTGCCTCTTGAGTTTATCTCCACTGAGTAAACCAAATCAGGAAGTAACATGACCAGTTGTTTGATTGACAGCCAGGGAATATAACAAGGCTAATTTATAAAAGTGCCAACTTCTTTGAAATCTGCACTTTTTTTGTAAAACTAGGACACACTCAACACATAAAGCATTTCAGAAAGCTAACATGTTTAGGTATCTGAATTGTCTCTTTACTATACTAAATGGAACTTTTTAAAGTTACTTCTGTTTTTATTAAATAAACTTTAATTTAACAACAATACATTAAAGGGGGATTTACATAAACACACACACATATATAAGGTCTAGAGGGAGTTCTAGATAAAGAGAATAGACATTTCTTAATCATATTTTGCGGTTTTCATCTAGTCTGCATCCCAGCAGCTGGATATTAATTTTTATTAAGTTGTCTTTAATCAGAGTGTGTGTGTCCGTAGAGAGCCCTGGCCATGTACCAGGGAGTTAATTCTAACACCTTTTTTTATACTAGTTTTGAATTCTGGGTCTAGAGTTTTAATATACATGGTGCCAACAATTAAAAAGGTATCTTGACAATTTTTCTTTGCACTCCAGGAATGGTAACCAGTTCATATGGAACATAAAATAGAGTTTTACCGATTCTTGTAGAATATCCTTCTTCCCTCTACTGTTAGGATTAATAAGAGTTTTCTATGCCAGATTTGACAAGGTGGCAGTATTTCAAATATTACATACTTTAGGGCAAGGTTAACAAAATTGACCGTAGACATTGTGCTGCCTGGGTCCAAGGAAGTGCTGCTGCCCATGTCCCATCCAAAACCCTCACTCCTTAATCCACACAAACTACTACCCATGCCTATTACAGTACAAACAGATATATTCCTAAAGCCCTTTCTCCCAATTGAGCACCCCAACATTAACCTCCCAATTAATCTGTCCACAAATATAGCCAACCTATGGCCAACTAATTCCTCCCTATCAGGACCAAATTGCCTCCGAGTTAACAGCCCCACAGCTTTATCACCAGCCAGTAATTCTTCCAACAGCTATATTCACCAATCAATGCCCCAGAGTTATATCCTCCTCATAAAATGTCCACAAGGTAATATACTTCAATTTAATGGCCAACATAAACACATATCTCATGTAATGTCTCCCACAACCATATCCCCCATTTAGTGGAATCAACTGCCATAGCCCCCGGTTAAGTAACCGAAAGAAAGAACTCTTACAATTAATCTCCTCACTTTTATAATTTGTTTAGATTTTGATTTGTAACAAATATGATGTGATATTCTTGTGATATTCTTTTTCTGACCTTATCTTGTTACATGTACATGTTTTTCTGACCTTATCTTGTTACATGTAGGACAGTATTTACTGTTTGTGTCCACAGAGGTATACTCTGTTACCGCCATGATTCCTGTTTAATTGTTAATGGTGAAATACTCATCGGGACTTTGCAGTGTAGCATGATACTTGTTGTCAGTAAATTATAGTTTAGATACTTAAGACTCTATCCTTTAGGCAACCTATAGCACTTCTGTTGTGGACTACATCTGCCATAATGCTCTTACAGTCATAATGCTGACTAAGCATCAGGGGAGATGTAGTCCATAACATCTGGTGCTTAAGATTGTCTACCTTTAGACTGTTCTAAATAGATTAGATTGACTGCTTTAGACTGTTCTAAACAGATTAGGTCTAGCTTCTAACTCCTTTATTTCGTTGCACAGATAGTTAGGTTGCGTCTGATACTGTTCAATATCTTTTTTCTAGAGATGTTGTTCCTTTCCAAATATATGATTAGAAGTGAACAGGATACAAATGACATGCCAGGGATTATTCACGTCACTGTGCTACATTGTTTATATCCTCTTTTCTGCTGGTGACAAAAGTAGATATGGGCACCTCTTTTAAATTAAGTCTATCTTCTGTCCTTACTCCCACCTCTGATGCTCGCCTTCAAGATTTCTCGAGGGCTGCACCGTTCCTGTGGAACTCGCTTCCCTCCTCCGTTAGATGCTCACCCAGTCTCCACTCCTTCAAAAAATCGTTAAAAACCCACTTCTTCATAAAAGCGTATCAATTAAACTGTTAATAGCTCCTGACTGATTCCTCTTCTGCAACTGTCACTAGTCTAATACTATCCTTACCTTTTTGTGTCATTTTACCCCACTTCCTCTAGCATGTAAGCTCATTGAGCAGGGCCCTCAACCCCTCTGTTCCTGTGTGTCCAACTTGTCTGGTTACAGCTACATGTCTGTTCGTCCACCCATTGTAAAGCGCTGCGGAATTTGACGGCGCTCTATAAATATCATAATAATAATAATAATAATAATAATAGACAGACATGTTTTATTTGATTGGACTGTTACCCTACTTATAGGGATACTACAGATGAATTGTCAGATTAAAATAGACTTATTTTGCTACAGATTCTAATAAAATTGGGAGTTTAAATAATTTCTCTGTCATCCTTCATTACTATTCCTTCCATTGTCCTAGTTCGGAATAATTCCTTCTTTAGTTAAGGACTTTGTATCAGACCTCTGGGTTATTGTTTTTATCATTCTGCTGAGATCTATTCACATCATACCATTTTACATAGAAATTGAATAACATAAATAACTTTTTTTATCTTTGTTTCTATGTTTTATCTCAATATTCAGTTTCTCATATAGTTACCCGATAGAATATCATATAAAAATGGCCTATATAGTAGCTTATATTAATATATCGATTTTTCCTCACCCACTTTAACATTCTCTGACACTATCAGCAGAACAATAATTGCAATAACTGAGTATATCTCACATCCTGCTTTCCAAGGGTTTACATTTCCAACTCTTATTTCACATTGTATATCTATACCACCTAATCCTTTTCCAAACTTCTTTTCCTCTACTTATTCAGCTCTAAAGCAAATTGAATTATCATTCAACATTCGCTCATGGGAAGCAGCACTAGCCTTTATCACCACTTTTAATAGTGACAAAAAACATATTTCTTTGATTTGTAGAACCAGTTGAGAAGATCTCTTGATACCCCTAGTTGTCCCTCTGCCCATGACCAGTTTGACATACTGGGAATTTGTAAGTGCTAGGTTACGGTGGCTATAGTTGGAAGACAACCCCAGCATGTTCTATGACCTGAACTACTGAATAGAGACTATTAGCTATTCTTTCAGCTGCAAAATAAAAAAATTAAAAACATTGTAAAAACTTAATATTAAATACAAAAATATTCTTGGACATGCAGTCAAAGAGATATTTATTTCTGATAGTATTGTACTGGCAGTACAATCAGTTGCAAAACGACAGCCCTACAAGACATTACAGAATTTGGTGTAAACAATAAAGTATGTTTTTATAGCAATTCTATCTCCTGAGGCATGCAATAAATGTGATGTAAAGTGTCATCACATTGCAAAGATCAAAACAGTAGCTACGGGAGACATATACGGCCTTTTTTTGTGTATGATGAGTGTGTATTAGTGTGTATAAGGGTTTCTATGGATAAGGATACAGTCATAGATTTCTGTAATTCTGTTGGGATCTCTTACAAGCATCAAATGTCATGTTTCACGACTGTAAATATATAGGTTTGTTATCACTAGACAGTAGTAATCCAAATAAAGGTCAACCTGTGCCTAATAAAAATATTAAAATGTTCTCATGCACTTGCCGGTAACTGAGCCCTTGCAATTCTATTTCTGTCTGGAATATCAGAAGTTGTTTTGTTCTGCACACTGGCCATTGCCCTCTTGGTGAGTCTTTAAGTAGAAAATGCATTGAAACAATTGGGGAAATGAGAGAAAGATGCAGAGATCACGTGACTCACAACGCATG
This sequence comes from Pelobates cultripes, assembly GCA_933207985.1. Taxonomy (NCBI): domain Eukaryota; kingdom Metazoa; phylum Chordata; class Amphibia; order Anura; family Pelobatidae; genus Pelobates; species Pelobates cultripes. The sequence goes on from OW240913.1 coordinate 337,463,869, forward strand.
GAGGAATTAAATGTTTTACTTGTCTTTATATAGAAGAATAAATATTTTAAAAACATTTCCATGAACCACTACCACAGTGGATGTGCATAATTCTTGTTGAAAAGCCAAGGAATATGATATACAATTTTGAGATGTCAAGATGATTAAAGAGCTTTGAATAATTAAAAAGGTAATGGTGTGGACATTCTCAAATTGGAAACCTAGTGAACATATATAGTACATACTGTTTAGAAAAATTGAATACTCTGAATTTGCGCTACAAAAGTCTAACTTAGCTCACTGTGTACTAAATATAGTTCAGTGGAGATATGTGGGTATTCTGCAAGCATATTGGTTTATGACATTGACTGGTTAGAACAGTGGTACCCTCACTGGCCTGATCAGGATTTAAACCTGAGTTTTCCAGTTTTAACGACATGTATCGGTCCACTTTAAAATCCTTATAGATTGTAAGCTTGTTTGAGCAGAGCCTACCTCCCCTTCAAATATTTCTTATAAATGTAACGTGTAGCAGAATATCTACATGCTATATAAATACTAATAATAATAACATGGACATAGGGCTCTGTGTGTGAAGAATTTGGTAGATACTCCAGCATCATCTAGTTTTTGTGGTATCGACGTATTCACCCTACAAAAATATCATGATCAACCTCATCAAAATATTACATGAATTAGAGTAGCCACGTTTTACTGGAAGATAAGAGCTACATTAAAGATGAAATAACCTCTAGATTCTAAATAGCACCACAGTGATTTGTTTCTGCATGTTTCAAATTCTTGCAATGAAAGGGAACGCAGGAAACATGGGATATAACCTGATTGATTTGTGTTATTTACTGTCGTGCACAGATGTTCCCAGGAAGTCCTCGGTCTGTGACTAGTATTGCGAACAGAGATTGCCAGGGTTGCCCAATGGCCATATTGGGTCTGGTATTCAGGAAGAATCACATCATCTCCTTAATTAAATTTATGTTAACATTCAGCTAATAATGCTTAATTATATATTATATTATATTATATATTCTATGTTTTTTTCATACCCCTAGCTCATTTGTAAATATATAGAAATTCTGTTAAATAGGGTAATCACAACAATGCAGTGAAACGTAGAAACATGTGACGGCAGATAAGAACCATTCGGCCCATCTAGTCTGCCCAATATCCTAAATACTTTCATTAGTCCCTGGCCTTATCTTATAGCTAGGATAGCCTGATGCCTATCCACTCATGCTGAATCTCCCTCACTGAGAGGGAGACTATTCCATGCATTCACTACCCACTCAGTAAAGTAATACTTCCTGATATTATTTTTAAACCTTTGCCCCTCTAATTTAAGACTATGTCCTTTTGTTGGGGTAGTTTTTCTTCTTTTAAATATAGTCTCCTCCTTTACTGTGTTGATTCCCTTTCTGTATTTAAATGTTTCTATCATATCCCCCCTGTCTCGTCTTTCCTCCAAGCTATACACTTTAGGATCCTTTAACCTTTCCTGGTAAGTTTTATCCTGCAATCCATGAACTAGTTTAGTAGCCCTTATCTGAACCCTCTCTAAAGTATCAATATCCTTCTGGAGATACGGTCTCCAGTACCACGTAAAATACTCCAAGTGAGGTCTCACCAGTGTTCTGTACAATGGCATGAGCACTTCCCTCTTTCTACTGCTAATACCTCTCCCAGTGTAAATATTAGTGATACATGAAAAGGGGACCAGAATGGAGATGCACAGGGGGCTGGTGTAAAATGAATTACTTATGTGTGAGAATATGTGTACAGCAGTATTTGGTCCTAGGCAGCAAAATGTCCAGAGTGATGTGGGCTGGTAAAAGGAAAAGGTGAAGCTTTGGTAAATAAACAGTGACATTATTATAAGTACATAAAAGTGTTTTTATATAGTGTACAGTGACATTATTAAAGTACATTATAATATTATACTTTTCGTATAAAGTGCCAACACATTTCGCAGTTCTGTACATGGGTACAATTGGTAATAGGTAATAAGACTAATGTACAGTGCATTAGACAAACACATACATAAGGAGTATAGACCATTAGGAGGTGTTAGAAACTGGAGGTTGAACATTGTTGTATAGTGAGAATAAATTAGAAGGGGACTATAAAAGAGAATGGGTGGGACTTGTAAATGTGGAAGGTTGGAAGAACAAAATGGAGTATAGGTTGGTACTGACATGAACAAAAGTAAGCATAGGGGCTGTCATAAAGAGTAGAAGGAAAAATGCATTAAAGAGCCATATAAGTGCTGGCATGATGGAATGATAAAGGGTAAATGAGAATGGCATAGGAGAGACAAGGCATAGGTTGCCTTGAATAACGGAAGAGGAAGATAAGTGACAGTAACATAACAGAATGGTAACAGTGATGGTATTCGGGCCTGGATTTTGGTGGCTTGCCAAGGTTCTCTCGACAATAAAGACAGCTCCGAATTTGAGAGCATCAGAGATAGATATGTGAATTAAATATGAATTTGGATGTGCTTCACTGTGGTTTCTAACATTAATTTTGTATTTATTGGATATATTTTGCCAACTGCAAATGTTAACCCAAAATGATGTTCACTCATTTTCTATACAACTGCTACTTTCATCCTGGAGAAACCTCATCCTTGAGCAGTTTAGGTTTATAATTGCATTAAACTTTTTATCAAACAGTAACATCTCTGTCAAACGTAAATGAAACTGACCTCCACTGCCAAGGAAGTTTTGACTGGCATTATAAAAACTTGGATTATTGTTAATAAATAATGTATTAAAATGCCTGTCTGACTTTGCCAGTTTACTAGAAATCTCTCAACCCTTAAAGCATTAACATAATCATTTCTAGAATGGATCCTCTGTTTTGTATTTTCGTACAGGTTCAGATTACCTTTCAACTGGTTGTTTTCCAAACTATACTCATTAAAAAATATATTAAAATATGAAATATGATTAAAGCGTGATAATGAATTGTACAGAATTCTGTGTAATTTTATTCTCAGGGGGTTTGGTTTGCCCATCCAGTGCTAATAAAATAAAATAAATTCCATTTGTTTTACTTGGCACATTTACGTGTTTTATAATTTGGAAATGAATTGTGATTAGCTCCCTGCAAAATAGCAATTAGAGTTTACTTTTCAAAAGTTTCATGCAATGTTGTTTATGTTCATCTTTGTTTAGCCAGTATTAAAATGAAGTATTGCGTACACACAGTATTCTTTATTCTCCATGAAGGCATGAATTAATGTTCCATCAATCTCTACACATAGGATAAGCTCTGCACTAAGGGCCATGTTTATTTCCAACCCATATCTCACGTAAAGAGATTTGCAGGTTGTAGTATTATGCCGGTGTACTGGACTCTCTCAACACAAAAATTGTCTGCTTAATGGAACAGTGCAAGCACCATAATTATTACACTGGTTATGGTGCCAGTAGTATAAATAATTAAACTGTTTAGACATGGTTTGGCAACTTACCGAACACTGGTCACCCCAGAAGCTCCCTCTTCTGTGCTAGTCTGGATGTGCAGGGCTTAACTCCTTGGCTAAGAACACTTAACTGACGGCAATGAGTTGGTCTTGCAAGGCTACTGCTAGGAGTTTCCAGGATGCAGTGGAGTTGACAACCAGTGCCTGGCAGACCTTTTCTAAATGTCTTGACAACTCAAATCAGGAGGAAGCAAGAGCACATCTAGTACCATAACCACTAGAGCAGGCTGCCGTGGTTGTGGTGTTTGGAGTGTTGTTTAAATCCATCATGCCACTGAAATGGTCCCTAACCAGCACCGGAATGTTTACACATTAACCCATCACTTATGGAACACTGAATAACAGGGAGGAAAGGAACACTGAGCAGGTCCCTCCTTAGGGACCTCCGATAATTAAATATTTTACACTTCCATCCTACTCTCCATGTATTGGCAGAAGAAGCATCATTTCCCTGTGGCATGGGCGAAATTAACCAATGGGTTCTTCCTTTATGTAGTCCCTAACTCTTTGCAAATTCTTTATGAACTAAGGCTTTATCGTATTTCAGAATGTATTCTATGAAGCAAATCAGACAGTAATGTAACGGTTCTATGTAAGCTATTGTGCTTTTTAGTTAGCGCATGAACATAACATTCTTCTTAATAGTTTTTAAAGTATGTATCAGCGTCCACAATCATGCAGAAATAGCACACGATAGAACCCTTTAGTTAATATTAAGATCATGAGATACCTGTGAATGAATGTGAAGAGAGTTCAGGGACACGCAGGTTAATCACATGATTTATTAATTAACCATTGTGGAAGAAACTGGTTAATGATGCATAAAACAACCAACACAAGTTATGTGAATCAACAGCTTTTGTATGTTTGTTAGCAGAGTGGTAATTAGATCAGTAAGGGATAGATTCCATTACAGCTATGTCATAATATCGTGTTTATCTTTTCAACTCAGTGTGCTAAGCGTAATTTTGTTTACTTGCTGCCAAAGAGACATAAACATTTATTTTTGCTGTACCCAAAATGTGGACATTAGAAAGTAATAGATTGATCACTTACTTAATATTAGTTATCATAAATAGACTAAACCTAAATGAGAATATTAAATTATATTACATATAAAAAAGATCAGCATCCAACAGCTTTTAAAGGGCTTTGAAGACAAAAGTAGTAGGCTTATATATAATGCAAAAATGCTTGGCTTATCAATACACTTGCACATTCTGTTCCAAACATATTGTAATTTGCCAGAATGTTGTGCGATCAGTGTTTCTTCTAAATTCCATAACTCTAAGACGCTATATGGATGAATCACAAAACAAAAGGGAAAATAGACAAACAGTTTAGTTTGATTCATGTTTCCTTTCCATGAGTTCCATCCATGGAGCCAAAAATAGAGATGGCTGAAGGTGATACAATGTTCATTTTATTCACAGATCAAGTGAGAAGTGATCAATGGAGAAAAAAAAAAAAGTAAAATAAATAAAATAAAAAAATCTCTATTTATATATTATATATTTGATAAATATTTAATTTATACATCCGTTTTTTGGGGGTTTTTTTGTACTGATTCTCCCTTTTGTTTTGCTTTCTATTGGTTACTTTCAGTGTACTGCAAATTATATACATAACATTCAATAACATGTTATACGGTTGCTATTATAAGAGTCAGCCATAGGAGTGCCAATAAGTCCAGTGAGAACTAGTTCCTGAAGTGGTCCTTATGAGTTAGCCGGACATGTGCAGGAAAGAGTAGTGTAAATTTTATGTTTTCTTCCACCATATCTTTGCAGATGGGAATGAATTCCTTATGTTTGTTGGTGACTATTGTGGAGTAATCTTGGAAAATGAGGACTAGAGAGTCTTGGTGGAGTTTGAATGGTGTTATCGATAGCAAAACTTGGGGATTCTGGATCTGAGTTTCTCACATGAAAGGAATTATGAAATAGTTTAGCATGTTTTTCTGCAGCCTTTTGTGAATTTGAGTGAACATATTTCTCCATTTTAGTTTGTGAAGGTTGTAGAGACCAACAGAAGACGTAGGATTAGATAGAATAGAGGCACTGCTAGGTAAAAGTGCCTTAAAGAAGCATTGGAACTAGTGGTATAGATAGACTATTCAGGTTTACTATCCTTGCCCAATCTGACCGAGCAAGTATAAAGCAGGCTTATTGCAAAAATGATTGTAGGGGGAGGGCTAGAGTCAGAACCAGGGAGTTAAGCCTAAAACGATTGTTGAGGTGAGGGGTGATTGGATGACACTTTTGACTATTAGGAGCTCAGAAAAAGGGGTCAAAATCAGAGGCCTATGGGCTACAATGTGCAGAGCTTCAGTGACATGCATCCACCATGTTCTGCTACTCCCCTAAAAGTATTTTTCGATATTTTAATATTCTTTAAAAAATCATTTTAAAAGTTTATTAAAAAAATATTAATTCATGTTTTTATAAAGTAATTTGGAAATGTAAAATAAACAAATAAGTAAATAACTGCATTTAATGCCATACACTAAAGCTGATTTGCATGTTGTGAACATTTATCAGAAAGAAACTAAAACCGTATTTGATTATTTTTAAGAGATTTCTTTTTCAGTTAATCTTTTTAATTGTGCTATGTTGACACAGTTTTTTTTACAATGTAATTTTCTTTTCCTTGAAATTCCCTGTTGACTGCTAATGACTAAAATAGATATTGTAAGGCAATTCACATCTGACAACAGATTTAAGAAACTAACAATGACTTTATAGTAAATTTCACCCATTTTTAATTGAGCGATGGGTTTTAAAAAGATCTTTGCAACAGAGCGGCCTTAAGTAACACATTTAAAACATGCATGACAGATTGCTTTAAATGACGTCCAAGTATTGGTGACAGGTCTGTTTTCTTTAAGGACTGAGCCATGAACTGAAGAATTCATTATCATACTACATGAAGAAGCAGTTTTGCTGTGTATCTGCTATAGCTGATACTTTTCTTTTTCTGATAAAAAGCAGTCGGATTTTGCATTTTTGTTTTTTTTAATGTGAGAAGTCTATTCTGATTCCTAACGTCAAGCTGTCAACAAAGCCACAAAGATCTCCACCACCTCAATCACTTAGAGAGAGAGCAAAGATATTGTCTTACACCTAGAAAGCTTTCCATGAATTATAATCTAGTCTTTTGAGAGATCTATTGATTAACAATGGGGATTTAAGTTTATTTATTTTTACACCTGTCTGTGTGGTATTAGTAAAAAAAAAAAAAAAATTAGAAAACTGACAGTTCAAGCACACTGAATAGCTAATACTATATAGTAATACCATGGGTGTTTTTTGTTGTTGTTGTAAACTTTGATTTGTGGAGTATTGACGTGGGACTACTGATTGTAGGCTCAATTGGAAAATAGGTAGACTGAATCATTTTTTAAGATTTTGCAATTGTAACATAAAATTTGCAGTTCTATAGTCAGTGCTCCACACTGCTTGTTTTGGCAAAAAAAAAAACACAGCAATAATTGCTCAACAGGTCTTTTCTATAGAATACCCCATATGCCAGCCCAATATGAAATATCACTAAAATTACCTGTATAGGCATATTAATCATTTAACTAATCAGACAATTCTAATTCATATATTATTCGTATAATGCTTTATTTTTAGAGGAATTGCCCTGCAAGTTGGTGAGAATTAAACTAAGAGGCCAGTTTGTGGTAAACCATATTTATGTAGACATCTGCATATGCAGGCTTGCAGGTAATGGTTTATAGAAGCAGAACTGTGAATATCCATGATATACAGTATACAAGGATGTCTTTTGCTTTCGGTTACAGTTTTGCCTTTGTCCATAAGCCCACGTTTCAGGTGGTCCAATAACTTGCATATTAAAAAAAAAGTTATATGAAAAAATAACATAAACAAGCCTATAAATTGCATGTAAGAATCGCAAGTGTATTCATTCACAGAGGTTTATGAGGTTTAAATAAGCCTTACAGTAATGATAATCATCATGGTCCAAAACAAAATATAAATGGACATTCACGATGTTTTCACTCCATGTAAAATGTGGTGTTATTTTGTAGAAAGCTTAAATAGATGTTAGTGTAAAATATATATATATATCGCTCTGGGAAAAATTAAGACACCGCTGCAAGTTATTCTTCAATCAGCATCTATAATTGTGTGACAGCCATTCTATTCCAGTGTCTGTTGAATTCCAACACATACACACTTCATTCTACTTCATGAGGCACTTATTAAAAAAGTATAAAAATCACTACAATGCTCAGCACTATCTTCATGCAATAGGGCCAGCTGGATAGCAAAAACAGTGCAAGTGCGAGTACCTCAATAGTAAAAAAAAAAAAAAAAATAAAAAAAAAAATACAACTATTGGCCATGCCAAAAGAGTTGAAAACAAAAGGTTTTGAGTGAAGAGAAGAAGGATTCAATTCTGACTTTAGTTTTAGAGCAGGGGTGGGGAACCTTCCCTCCAGATGTTGTGGACTACATCTCCCTAGATGCTTTGCCAGCATCATGGCTGTAAGAGCATTATGAGAAATGTAGTCCAAAACACCTGGAGGGCCAAAGGTTCCCCCACTCCTGTTGTAGAGGGACACAATGAGGGTCTGGTGGCTTCCATCCTTAAAAACGGCGGTTCATATGAACAAGATCATGCAGCAGACATTGGGGACAGCTAATGGAAAGACCACCAACTCCTTCAAATGTCACCTACAAAAAGATTGGCAAATGGCAGCTGTAGTGAAGTGTACAGCAAAGACGTTTGAAATAAGCTTCTATGGGCAGGGTTGAAGTTGTGCAAAACTAGAGAAACGTCCTTCATCATTGAGAATCAAAGATGAACCCGACGTAGGTTTGCAATTCAGGATTAACCCATAGAAGATTAGAGTAAGGTTATCTTCTCTAATGTGTCAACTTTTCAGCTTTGCCTAATAGCTTGTCATTTAATGGTTAGATGAAGACATGTGAAACCTACAAGCCAAAGAATCTTGCTTCTACTGCAGAATTTGGTGGAGGATAGGTGATGATCTCGGGAGTGCTACAGCAAGGCTGGAATTGGGCAGATTCATCTTTGTGAAGGATGCATAAATCAATCCAAGTACAAAGTTATCTCTGAATAAAACTTGCTTCCAACTGCTCTGACAATGTTCCCCAATTCTGAGGATTGGTTTTCCAGCAAGACAATGCTGCATGCCACACATCAACGTGTTCATAAAGTACAACTAGAAAAAGACCCTGTGATAACCAGTGTCATCATACAAAATACAGCTAGCGCTCTACAAATGTGGATTTATGTGCATAACATGCATCTTTCAATGTGGAGGGTGTTTAATAAGTGCTTTTATTACTAAAGCCCACTTCCTGGCATAGAACCCACTCACTTTAACCCCTTTCTTTCTGAACATCTTGTGAAAGGTTATGGAGACCAATGAGCAGGGATATGATTAGGGATTAGAAGGGGGTCATTACTGATGCGGGCAACCTGGTTAAAAAAATATTTAATTATATATTTTAACACTTTGCACGCAGGCTACACGAGTAAGCATTGTATATTTCTGCTGCTTTTTAACAGAAATTCTAATTCTGTTCACAGTTAGCATTGTGTAGGGAGAAGTCAAGTTCCAAAGATAAACAAGACTACAAATGATACCTGATTTACCAAAATGTAAATGACTTGGAGTATGGATGTATAAATCCTCAAAACTCCTATATACATACACGTAGATTAATTTTTAGTGCAACAAAAAAAAAATGAATATTGTTGCAGTGTAATATCTTTTTTCAAATAAATAATCCTGGCTTCGGAAACCACAATATATTCCAGATGGGTGAGATTGGAAGTTCTGTCACTCGTATGTGGATATCTGGACTTCATCACTTCAATTTGTCTTTTAAATATATAGCGCGACTCATTAAACATTCACACTAGTATAAACAAAAGAAATGTAATCACAGGAAAAATTCAACATTTACAGTTTGAGTTAATTTATGTACATTTTTTTGCTTGTTTTGATCTAAAACAAAGTATATTTTTACCGCATAAAGCAGAACAACCAATGGAAGTTAAACACACTTAGAATATGCCCATAGTTACCAAATTTAGTGTGTGATTATTAAACATGTAATTGACTATTTCCACTATGATTGGGGGCTCATTCGCTAAAAAGTGAGTTAATTGTGCATTAACAACCAACATTCTAAAACGTAGATGATAGAAGCTGTGTTGTAAAAAATCAAAACATGGCGGAATGAGTGCTTTTATCCAACGTGGTTACAGGACCCAAATTCCGCAAGCCCGTTATAAACTCACTATCAACTCCCTGTTTAGTGAATTGATTATACAGTTTTCCTTATGTTGCAACAAATTTAATGTAGGTGGAAGATTTTCAAGTTCCCGACTTAGGAAAAAAAAAAAAAAAACACTTTAAAACTTGTTTTTCTGCTACTCCTGTAGATTTGAAACAGGGCAAACAAACCTGTCAGGAAGTTGTTTTCTTTCCATGAAACCATCTGGACTCACTTTTATCCCCTATTGTTAATTTTCTCCATTTCCCGATGTTTAGCTGTTAAACCTCATTGATTAGACCGGTAAAAGCAGTGTCTGGTGAATGAGCTTATTGCTTAGAACAAAAGATCTCAAGCAGACAGCCAGAGCAATGTTTGTGGTACAGCCTGAAAACAGCCTTTAGTAAACACTAGAAAATGTTGAACTGGTTTGTAAACAAGACTCGGTTATGCTTAGTCTCCTTCCTTTAATGGAAAGCCATGCAGAACGTTTTCGCTAGCCTTGGGTATCTTGTAAACAATATATTTTTCATGTGACTATTAGCCTGAAGTGTTTGACACACATGTGTATTAAATGTCCTGGCATTTAAACGCATACTAAATAATGCAGGCAAAGAATTTCTTTACCCCTTTCCTTTCTTAGAGCCATTTGTTGAATGAAAAGAAAAAGCAGACCTCGGATTACTTTTGTGTTGGAATTAAACTACATGAAATGTATTATATGTTCAAATTCTCAAGGTAAAATTTGGCATCTACTTATACGTCAGGATATTCAGATCTGGGCATCTGTTTGTTGTTTGTTCTTGTTTCCATACTTCTCTGCCAATTGTTGAGGCTAAATTATGTCATATACTTAGTGGCAAAGTACATTACCCACATTAAAATTTAGACTCATTAAAATGAATAAGTTTAATACTGTTGGTATTTAAAAGGTGCCAGAGTAGGACGTCCTACAAAAAATGGGCTTTAATGCCTCCAAGGCGGCATAGAACATGCTGCATATTTGGTGTGTGCAGGGTTAAATCCCTGCTCACACCAGGGAGCCCCAGGTATCATTGGATACCTGGGGCTCCCATCTGTGGGGGCCAGTTGTAGTGGCCTCAGATTTAGATGAGCTATTTGCAGAGCTAGAAGCCAGTGATGTAAACATCTCTTTAAATAGGCACTTGATTGGCTATTAAAATATTGTGGTGTAAGCAGGGTCAAATTCCTGATCACACTACTAACCCCGGGTATCAATGGTGTGCTGGGCACAGCTTAACAGACAAGGGCACATGTATGAGTACTGGGGTAGATGAACTGTGATTGGACGGTATGTTTTGTGTGGGAGTGTTTGTCTTGCATGAATGGGTGACTAATTAGCCCACCTTAGTGCCATTTTAGGTTTCGGGCCAGCAACAACTCCCCTCCCACTTACTATCTTTTCTAGATCCTGGTTTGTTCTTCGTCACAGCAGGCGGGGGTGTGTCCTTGCCAATCAGGTTGGTAGACGGCTTACAGATAGAGTGATAGCGTGGGTAATGGTCGGGTCTCAACCTCCCCTGTCTTTTATGGTAAACTGCAAAGTTTCCAATTTGGATGTGCCCCACTGAGCTAAAAGCCGGTCTAATGGGGGGCATTATGGACGTGCCCCATTGAGCTAAAAGCCGACTGGTGGTGAGCATAAAAAGGTTAAAAGGGAATTTTGGTATGACGAGGGTGGAGGTTCGAGACATTGGAGGTGGGATCTTATGCAGTTGGTCAGTTAGGTTAGCAAGGATGGTTTTAATTAAAGGTAATTTGTTTATATAAACTGTATTACCCAGGACATACTTGAAAACAAGAGAAATCTCAATGTATCCTTCCTGGTAAAATATTTTATAAATAATAAATAAAATAATAATGATACAATATGTTATTTATGTGTTAATTGTATTGAACTGCTTTGTTATAGTTATACATTTATAGGAAAAGATGGGTGCGTTATGCAGTATTTATTTGTTGAATAAATGTTGTTGCCTGTTTTATCCAACGTTGGTGTCTGTCATTCTTGGGGGGTTTGCCGGTAAGTGATGGTAATATTTATTTCATCCAATCCCCACTATGTACCTACAAGGTTTTTTTCAGTATCTCCACTGGAATAAAAAAGTAAAACACATAAATCCTGGACTGTTGGTGGGCCATGAGGACTTGTTTGGGGACCACTGTTATATATTGTACAGGTTCAGTTAGAAGTTGTTGCCAGTTAATTTATGAACTGTATCTAGCACTTATTAACCAATACTATTTTATTCCTATGTTTTCATAAAAAAAAGGTACTGGGTTTATTTCTGAGAAAACTAATGCCACTATACACAACCTGATTAATATTTACTCTTGATTTTTTACTTCAAGTTGCTTGAAGAACTGTATAAATTTTTTTTATTCCATGGCAAATGCACCACACAGACAAGCATACAAGGGCATCTGTTTGTGGAAGTTCGTATTCCAGAACTTTGGGAATCAACAAGAAGTTGGTTTCTACTTTTGAAACTATAACTATACCGTTTACAGGGAAGGTTGTGCATTAGATTTTGGAAGTTTTCTGAATGGATTTGCTTTTATATAATCACTGGAGTTGAGAGCCATGTCTCACTGTTCAACTTATGGACAGACGTCACTAATAACCACCACTAGTGACGTCTGTCCATAATTTCAACAATGAGATGTAGCTCTCAACTGGAAATCCGATTCATCCTAGTGGTGCTCATTTGGGTTCAAATCATGATTCCTTGCAGGCCAATCAAGTTCCCCCATTCTAATTTCAACAAAACTTGCGTCCTTTGCACGTCCCTTTGCAGACATTGGCATATTCAGAATAATTGAAAAAATAGGGTTATAGAAGTCATTGATTTGACTATTCTACTTCCCATGTTTGTCTACGAAGATTGTATTTCTATGTCCTTGAATTCATATGTCTGTCAGCAATAGCTATGAAGTGTAAGTACAAACTGTTCATATGGTTTACATTCTTAGCATTGATTAGAGTAGTCTCTCTCCTAAACTTGAGCCAATAGCATATCTAATCTAATCATAAATCCCAACCATTAAAAGCTAAAACTGATGATGTGTCAGGTGACATTAATGGGCATGTGCTTCACCTGCTTTAGTAAAGTACAGCTAAACTATATCAGCCTTCAGCAGAGATCTCAAACTCTGGCCATACAGATGTTGATGGCCTTCAACTTCCACAATTCTTTGAATGATATTAGATGACCATATAATCATGGAAGTTGTAGTTCATGGACATCTAGGAGGCCTGGGTTTGAGATGTCTGGCCCACATCTTTGCCTTGTAATCCTTTATTAATTAAACATTTAAAATTCTGATTTGTGTGATGTGATACAACCTGTAAGTCATTGGACTGTAATGCTGAAGTTACTCTTTACATTGTTCAACATCCTCCTGCGTTCCCTCTGTTATATGTATGTGGGAGTTTATTATTAAATTATTCACTGTCTCTTTTTGTGAAATTATAAAACATTTGTACATTTCCAAACATTTGTATCCACAGTTAGCTGGAATCCACTTTGTGGTGTCTGGGTGCAAGCCAGTTTTTACTTGGTATATTCAGCTCCATAACAAATCAAGTACTAGATATGAGTACTGCAAAACATGCTAAAATAAGCACCATATACCACCTGTGAGAATATCTGGAAATGTCCAAAATCAATCATTTGTGTACTTTTTTTATGTATACACATACAGCCAGCAGTTGCCTATCAATGTTTGTTAAAAGGTTATTCCCAGAGATTATTTCCAGTTCCTGCACTAACTACACTAATTATTCACTTGTTTCATGTCTCATCCTACAGTTTTGTTTAAATTTTGCTTTAAAAATATTATTATACATGATTTCACACATTAGTTAGAAAGAAAGGATAGAAAACTGCTTGTATTCTCTTTTGAAAAAATATATCTAGGGAAGTAGAGCTTGACCTTCCAGCAGACCAGACATGTGGCTCATGAGTTCCTGACTATTTGGCCGATTAAAGGGTGCACAAGCAAAAGTGTACCACATAGGTTGGGGGTACCTGGACAAACAATCTGAGACTTTACTCATGATTTAATCCCATCGGGAGCCCAAGACATTGTGTTGTGACCTGTTGCAGATGGAGCTGTGGAGTGGCAGACAATCTTTGCATTCTCTATCTTGTGATGCAGGAAAGCTGCACTCCTACCCCCCCATCTGGACTGGCTGGAGATATCTCAGTCCCCACTAGACCTTCTGGTATAGTTTCACTTACTTTTTGTACTAGGTTGCATTTAAGACACCTATCAGACATTAGACCATTCAAGATGGTGGCTTACCTCTCATCTGACATACGGCACCGTGATCTGACTCAGCAACCTCATTGCAGTGACTCTGAATAAACTGTGCTGAGCTTGGAGGAGATTTTCCTGGGCTTTTGGCTAAAACTCCAGGAACATGGACAGGCATCTTTATCTAAGTTCTGGACCAAAAAAGTAAGGAAGCATGATGAGGGAGAGGACCCCCTCAGGGTGACTACATTCAGCAAAATCTTACTCACTCTATGGTCTGCCTACCTGGAGCGAAAGCCTTCCGAGGCTTTGCCTCCTTGCATCAACCACACATACCGAGGACCATCAGCCGACAGAAGCATCTACCCTCCACATCTTCTGCCTGCCACTGGCGACTGTTAGTTTCCAGGTCTGTGGTTCATGGATGCCGGAATTCATACAGTTCTGGTTCTGGAGGGGAGCCATGCTCTGGCGCTGCCATATAGATACCAATGTGAACTCTCCTACTTGCATTTCACTTTTACTTATGGGGACCCATTTTCTTATGATGTTATCTTGAGTGGAGCAGCTGTTTGATAGTGTCTTTGGTTCCAGTGGTTACCTCAAATGCAAGTTTGACATATACAAGATAATCTAATGTATTCCACACTGCATATACTAGCCGTTTATTCACCATGTCTAGAATCTCACCTCTGACTGATTATTCTGTTTTTCTAATATACCTGTATATAGAATATAGAATGCACACTATAACAATCTCAAAAAAAACTTTGCTTTATTATGTACAAAAAAGTACCAGAGTGAAAACATATAAAAAAAGATAAACAAAGTGACAGAAGCAAGGGCAAACACAATAAAACAATAGTAAATTACCACAAAAATTCTTACAAGCCTCCAGACAGAAACACGAGTCACCAAACCCCCCAATGTTTCGGCACCAACTGGCTGCCTTTATCAAGGGTACAAGGGTACAAGGGTACCCTTGATAAAGGCAGCCAGTTGGTGCCGAAACCCAGGACATAATTTTACCTGCAATTCTCTCCAATCCTAACCAGAAATAAGGCAGTAGAGAAAGAAAGGGTTCTGGATGATTTACAATAATGTGAATTTCCTCTAGTAATTCTCCAGATAGTGTGGCTCTAGATGAGGGCTAATTTTGTATGTATTATTTTTTTTTTGTTATATCTGAATTTTTTTCATTTTCTAGTCATTCTATTAGCACAAAAAGCCTGAACTGTGTTATGCACAAATGTTTGTTTGTTTGTTTTCCCAAGCACTATATTTATAGTGTTATAGTATTGTGTCAACTGTTGCAACCATAATGTTTTAAATATATATTCTCTTGCATTTTTTTATGGTCTTGTGAAATGACAAGAAGTGTACATAATAGAATGTATGTTTATAAATGTGTGCTGATGGTTTCAACAGATTCTCATGTTTCTCTTCTCTTGATTCCACATGTTTTTTTTTTTCAATCATCCCAAGAGTTCGTTGAAGTAAATTTACCAGGGGTTTATTGAAGTAGGACGTCAAATACCCAAATAAAAATAAACGTAAAGTAACATTCCAAGCACCATAACCACTACAGCTCATTGTTATGGCCAGGAATGCCCTGGTGGCAATCAACAATAACATGTCAAACTGTTGTAGCACATTTTGACAACTTACCTGAGTACAGGCACCCAATAAGGCTCAGGTAAGGTGTGCACTTTCGCACCCTAACTGCTACTGAGTGCCACAATAGCCAAGTTGTGACTACAATAAAACATTTAGTGAATACATTTCTGTCTGCACAAAAGCCTCCTATTTTTTATTTTATTTTTTTTCCGTGTCTGATTTTTATTGGAGAGTTTTGCATAAGAGTAAAATAACAGTGGGGGTACAGAAAATAGAAAAGGGGGGGGTAAGTGGGGGGGGATTACAGACAGGTTGGATTTTGTACATTTCACTCAATACAGAAACGTTTACATGGTGGGTTGTACATACGAGCAAGCATTATGCTGCCAGAGTTCTTAATATAATAACCGTACAGTAATTTAATGTAAGTGTACATAATATTCAAACAAGTGTATATAGTCTGCATACAGAGAACATCGTAGCGTCTTCGGGTTTTACAGCAATGATTAGGACATGGCAGGTCTAGAGTGGAATGGAATAGACTGATCCAACATGCTGGGACACATTCAGAATGACATATATCACCTGTAGGGTCCTGTGACGCTAGATTGAGTTGAGGTACAGGTGCTAGAGGGACCGTTGATTATTGTTATTATTAATGGTTCTTACTCGAGAACGTGTGATTCTCCTAGTGACGGTATAGTAGCGTCTGTATGCTGGGGTGTTAATAGATCAGGTCAGAAGCCATGGAGAGGTCAGAGTAGTGCTTAGTTTACTGTACCTGGTACAACATGCGTTAATAATGGCCTTGTGGTCATAAAGAAGGTGGGAGGGAGCCTCTGATAGGGGATTTTGTCTTCAGACATACCATGTTTAGATTCAAATAGTTTGACTGGAATATTGCCTACTGGTACATTCTGGTGAGTATCATATATTGCGTGAGGACAGTCAGTCCAGCCATAGAGCCGTGCTTTCCATTGTGCATTTGCTTAGACGATGGCCCTTTAGATTAGTCATTTTGGAGTGTTTGAGGAGTTGATGTATAAGAGGTAGAGGGGAGATAATGAACAAGAGTGAGATGCAAAGGGAAAGAGGGCGGGGGAGGCGAGGAGGAAGTACAGTGGAAACAAGGAGAGAGTAGAGAAAGGAGAGGGGGAGAAAGGGGAGGAACGAGAGAGAAGTTAGGTCATTGAAGATAGGAAACAAGAGGCAAGAGACTTGAGGCCTGAGACCTGAGGCCCTCACATCCGAGCGACCTTAAATGACGTCTGAGAGTTCACTCCATTCTAGAGACGGAATTTATCCCGAGTCGATGCGGTGTTTGTACGTGGTTTCCCAACCTTTCCATTGTTTGTTAAATTTGGTCATGTTCCCTTTTATGGCCCATTCCTTTTCATAGCAGTATGTGGTGTTTATTCTGTTTAGCAGTTCTTTTGCTGATGGGATAAAGTCACTCTTCCAATGAGACGCAATACATAATTTTGCCGCAATCAGAGTATTAATTACAGCTGCCGTTGAGGGTAGTTGGTGTACGTTCGGTATTAGATGGAGCAAGTAGAAATCAGGACGTAGGGAGAGTTGTAACCCGGAGATGGTGTGTATGACGTTCTGCACATATTTCCAAAAAGTATCCAGGTGTGGGCATTCCCAGAAAATATGTAATATTGTGCCCCTACCACTATTGCACCTCCAGCATGTAGGAGCAGCCGTTGGATATATTTTACTCAACCTATCGGGCACTAAATACCATCTCATTAGTACCTTGAAGTATGCTTCCCATAGATTAACACATTTGGTGGATTTTTTGGTAGTTGTTATCGCAGATAACCAGTCCTTGAGATGGAACCCTGTACCCAAGTCTTTTTCCCAGTGTAGCATGTAGGGTAATTTGGTTTCCTTGGACATGTTTAATTGGGCTAGGTAACACAATGAGAGGAATTTCGGCGGGGTGCGAGTTGTGCTCATGTTGTAGCAAGAGTGGCCTATTGAGCTTAGTATCGATGGGTCTTGATATTTAACAGTTGCAGTATGCAATATATGCTTGACTCTCAAGTAGAGGAAGATATCCCTATGTGGCAGGTTATGAGAGACCTGTAAGTCAGGAAAGGTGCGAAGGCCTTTGGAGTTATACAAGGAGTAGACATGAGTTAAGCCCTGGTGATGCCAGTGCGTTAACGACAAGTCTGGTGATATTGTGGATAGGACTCGTAATGGGGCCAGGTAAAGAAGTTCTTGCTTGGAGCAGAGGTTCGAGCTCCATGCTGTCCAAGAGTTCAGAAGAAATTTTGTGCATGGCAATGGTGGGTGGGTAGGGCATTTTTTCGTGGCCCACATAGTGTCAGATAGGGAATGAAGTTGGCTACATGCTTGTTCAAGTTGAAGCCAAATTGGGCTGGCTTTTCCTGACATAATGTCCAGGCTCTGTGCTAGCGTGGATGCTTTGTAGTAGTTTGTGATATTGGGAACGCTCAGGCCACCTTGATGGATGGGGTTCCATAGGGAGTGAGCAGCGACTCTCGGAGGTTTTCTTTTCCAGATGTGCCCGTTGATAGTTGATTGGAATTTCATAAGAATTGATTTGGGAAGAGTGATGGGTAGTGTCCTGAAGAGATATAGAATATGAGGGAGCGCCATCATTTTAACCGAATTCACTCTTCCTATCCAAGAGGTGTTCAAATTATCCCAGGATTTCAGTTGGTTGGATATTTTCAGTAGGACTGCCTCATGATTTTCTTTTATAGTTTGAGAGTGTGATAGTGTGAGTTTGATACCTAAATACGTAACGGAAGTCTTGCGCCAATCAAAGGGGAATTGTAATTTCAAATCGGCTGTGACCTGGGGTTCGAGGTTCAGAGGGAGTATTTGTGTTTTGCTGATGTTGTTTTTATAAAATGACAATTTACCATATGAGGCAAGAGTATACATGAGATGGGGAATGGCACTTCTAGGGTTTGCTAAAAAAAGAATAACATTGTCCGCAAATAAGGCCAGCTTCTTTTCCCCTGCTGGTGTGGTAAAGCCTGGCAGTAAGGGGTCTTGTTTGATTGTTCGTATGAGAGGCTCTAAACATAAGATAAATATGAGGGGGGATAGGGGACACCCTTGTCTCGTACCATTGGAGATATCAAAGCTTTTAGATAGGAATCCTGAGTTTAGTACTTTCGCCGATGGCGCGGAATAGAGGGCCATAATGCTCGTAATGAAGGTTTTCGAGAATCCATAAGCTTGTAAAACAGTCTCCATGTACGTCCAATTAAGGCGATCAAAAGCCTTTTCTGCGTCCAAGGCCATTAAGACCCCGGACACACGTTGACGAGTTGCCCAGTCGATGAGGTCCATGCAAAATCTGGTATTGTCTCCCACCTGCTTGCCAGGCACGAAGCCTGCTTGTTCTTCCGAAACCAAGGTAGATAGCAAGGGTTTCAATCTTGTGGCTACAAGTTTTGCATAGAGCTTCACATCAGCATTTAATAGCGAAATTGGTCGTAGATTGCCACAGGAAGTGGGTGGTTTATTCGGCTTGGGTAGGGTAATGACGTATGCTTCCAACATGGTTCTAGGGAAATGGCCAGTTTCTTTTATTTTATTAAAAAGTTTGGTTATGTGCGGGGATAGGTATGGTTCTAATTTAAGATAATAGTAATTCGGGAGACCGTCTGGGCCTGGGGCTTTATGCCTGGGGAGAGATTTGATAGCCGCAGCTACTTCGGATTCCGTGAACGGGGCAGTAAGCGTGTTATTTTGTTGTTGTGAAATTTTTGGCAATTGTATTTTTTTCTAAATAGGTTAGAATTTCTGTTTTGTCTGGAGTGTGCGTATTCTCGTTTGCGTCTAGGTTGTATAGTTCTTCATAGAAAGATGCTAATTCGTTCACTATGTCGGTAGGATTATATATTTTTATCTGTGACTTTGAGAGAATGTATGGGATTTTCGTTTGAAGATATTTGGATTTCAGTTGGTTTGCTAGCAATTTTCCGGCTTTATTGCCCATGCCATAATAGTGACGTTGAAGTTTAGCTGCGTTCGTGGTGAATTCTTTGACCTTAATTTTTAGTATCTCTTCACGCGTTTCTGTTATTTGTTTCGTCGTGTTGCGGGAAGGGGTTAGTTTGTTGACATTTTCCAAAGTCGTGAGTTTCTGGAGCAACTTTCGTTGTAGGTTATGAGATTTCTTCTTGTTGATTGATCCTATTTTGATAAATTCTCCTCTGATCACCGCTTTGTGAGCGAGCCATTGGGTTTCTATTGATGTATCATTTGTAGTGTTGATTTCGAAATAGTTTTGCAAATCGCGGGCAATCTTCTCTAAATTCGAAGGTGTGTCAAGAATGGACTCATTTAATCTCCATTTGCCTCGGCCTCTCGTTGGGTAAGGCACTGCTATTGTGATAATTATTGGGGCATGGTCCGACCATGTTCTGGTCCCTATCGTTTGATCTAAAAGATGAGGTAATGTGGATTTATCTATCAAGCAGATATCTATTCGGGTATATGTTAAGTGGACCGGAGAGAAGTAAGTGAAATCCTTAGCAGCTGGGAATAGGTTTCTCCACGTATCATAGAGGTCGTGAGAGAAAATAAGATTGGAAAATGATTTGCTGTTGTGGATGGTTAGTTTGTTAGGCTTTTTATCGTTGGCACGTTGAATATCTAATGTAGGGTCTAGTGTACAGTTGCAATCACCGCAAATTATAACATGTCCTTGTTTTAGTGAGGAGATTTTCTTTATGGCTTTGTTGAGAAAGGAGAATTGAGCCTCATTTGGTGCGTATAAGGACGCTATCGTCACTTGGATTCCGTTAAGGTCTCCCACTATAATTAGCAATCTCCCATTTGGGTCAACATGTTGGTTGGTTGGGGTGAATACCCAGTCTGCATGTAGTAGGATGGTTACACCTTTTGATTTGTTTGGCGCATAAGCATGATAAGCTATGGGGTATTTGGAGGATCGTAGATTAGGAGGGTTCTTTTTGCAAAAATGAGTTTCTTGAAGGCATACTATAGCGGCATTGGAGTTGTGCATGTCTTTTAGAGCTTGTCTTCTTTTGTACGGGCTGTTGAGGCCTTTGACATTGAGAGATAAAATTTTCATTGTATTAGCCATTGATTGATTGGGTAGCATTCGTGGCTGCGCTTAGGTGTCCTGTCCTTATGGTATGAGGGGCAAGCTGAACGTTCACTTCCACAGAAGTAGAGCCAGTAGTATCAAGTGTAGCATTGCATCCATTAAGGCGTACGGATGGGCTTCTTAGTGATGCGTTCGGATGTGAGGGTAACAAGTAGAGGGAGAAGAAGGGAAGAGAGAGGGATTTAACAAGAAATACATAACTATATACAAAGGATCCTTCTTTGAAGAGAAGGTGTAGAGTGGACATGTTGAGACCACTATGAGTGTCTCGAGCCATGACCTGGGGGGCAAGAGAGAGTTCCTCCAGCCTGATGTGAATCGCGTAACAGTGAGTAACTGCTTGTAAGAATGCACAAAAGTAACAAAAACATCATTAGAAGAGAGGAAATCCAATGTGGCAGAAACTACAACGCCTGGAAGAGTGAAGAAGGTAGAGCTAATGTCTAACTGCAATATTCATATATTTGCTAACGTGTCACCAGAGCTAGAGGATGCGTTCGGCAGGCGAACGGTTTCCGAATTCTATTAGAGCGTGACATGAAACACGGGATGGTGATATCAGCATGAAAACCGGGTAGTGGTGATACTAAGCTAGGGGGGGGGGTTTGGGAAGGACGACGTTGCCGAATAGTGATTCGTCTACGCTCAATCGTCTATGATGTCCTTCCTCTCCCATTGAATATAGGACTCGGCCACTAAATTGTAAAACCATAAGACATGACTAGCGAATATAAAGTGTACAACATAAATAAAAAATATAAAATAAAGTAAAATAAATACAATAAGGCGGGTTGCACCGTATGCTGGTAGATGAAGGGTTGATGTTTCTAACCTGCATACGGCGCCCAGCACTATATACAGTCAGAGCATATGCACGTGTGAAAGCTAGTATTTGGGAACGTGTACCTGCGACATGGTGCATGCAGTTGCAACGCTTTTTGTCGTTTTAAAGTCATAGATTAGAATTTATCCAAGGAAGGAACATAAAGTAAGCTAAAGAAAAATACTGTGTTTAATAAACTTTTTGGTGATGCAAGCGCGTACGCTCATTCCTTCTAACAAGTAAGTTGGGATTGGTAGTATATTGTTGCGCGGTTTTAAGTTAGTCTAATCGCTCATAATCAGATAGGCGGTAATTGCACTTATAATGCTGCATGTACTAGGTGCAATGATGTTAATCTACCATTTTATGGACATCAATCCAAGTACAGGAGTACCGGGTTTAGAATTATCACCCGCAATTAAAATCAGAATCTGTACTAAGTGACACATGGTGATCGTGAGCGATCACGGAAAACCAGGCTAATAGGCGCAACTGAAAGGGTCCATGTCGCAATGTGCACTTCATATCAGGCGTGTACAATTATGCATTACCACATTTTCATAGTATCTACTCCTTAAGCATATATTATTCAGACAATTTCTAGTAAAAAATGAGTTAAGGCATATAACTTAACTAAGTTTTAGAGTCAATTATGCTGAAATTCAATGCAAACGTAATGACATATTACACAGTAAAGAATAAAGAGAGAACAATTTAACATGAGAACTTATCAGCATATTGCAGTATAGGTTATACTCATCGCTTCCCGCGAATGTTGAGTTAAAAGGCAGTTCATGGTTTTGTAGTAGACGATCCCGTCATATTCCAATCCGCTTGAAGTTTCTTCGGGGAAAGGTCTGTTGCTTGTGCGGCATGTGAAGTTGTCGTGGTTGCATTCCAAAGCCCCCAGGAGGTGATTATCTTCATACCTTCGGCTGGTTCGGTTATAACCAGTGTTCTGCCTTGTCTCCAGACCAGAAGTTTCGTTGGGTAACCCCACTTGTAGGAGATATTATTATTGCGTAGGGTTTTGGTGATGGTTATAAATTCTTTTCTACGTGCCATAGTGGAAGCTGATAGATCAGCAAATAAGAATATATTTCGAAAGGGGTCAGGTAGAGTGCCTGCCTTTCTTGCTGCGTTGAGCAGAGTGTTCTTGTGTGCAAAGTAGTGAAACTTCACAATAGTGTCTTTAGGGACATCTTGTGCCATACGTGCCGGGCGTGGAAGTCTGTGCATGCGGTCAAAAGTCCATGCAGAGTCTGGTAAGTCTGGAACTAAGATTTTACAAATAGATAGTATATAAGCAGGAAGAGCATCGTGGGATATATCGTCCGGTATACCCCTGAATCTTACGTTCTGCCTTCTGGATCTATCCTCTAGATCTGCTAATTTTAATTGAAGCATATTGTTGTCTTCTGAGAGTTTCTGAAGTTTATCAACAACTTCGTTGTGAGCTACACACAGCTCGTCGGATTTGTTTTCAAGATGGCTGGTTCTTTCGCCCAGTGTTGTGATTTCCTTCCTCAGTTCACTGTCAATTTGTAGGAAATCCTTCCTAATGGTAGAGCGGAGGTCTTGTAGCATTCTATGCAGACTTCGTTCTGTGATCATTGAGTCCGATAGTTTGGAGGAGATTGATTCAGCATCTGACTGGTCGTCCGACAAGCCAGGTGTGTCGCCGCCATCTTGTTTGTCTTTTCTCCGGTCTTTTTTCCGGGTTTTCACCGCGTCCATGATCTTCAGCTGTTTGGGGGGTGACATAGTCGTTGGGTAATACCTTAGGAGCGCGGATGGGTGGACAAATGTGCAGTTTTTGCTTCTGTTGTCGCTGTCAGGCTAGATTTCGGCGGAGCTCTCAAGCCATGCGTCCGTACTCTCCGGAAGTCGGACACCCACTCAAAAGCCTCCTATTAATACACTCTCATGTAAAATATTAAAACATAACATATGGCATTTCAAATCAATCCCGTATTGATGCAATGCATTCTAAAAGAAAAAGATGAAAACTGTAGTGTGATATGTCAAAACTTACATCTGATACCCCACACTTCTAAAATTCCAAGTCATACCACATTGAGCAATAATTGTTGCTCAGTAAATGTTTTTCTGGTTAATATCTGCATGGAAGCAATAACAGAACCTCAAGGAGGGAATGAGTAATGAATCGATCAAAGGTAAATATATAAAGTATAAAATGTTTAACAAAAATTAGATAAAGATACCAATGGAATGTACGTTGATTTGCATGGAAGTCTGCCTTAAAGGACCACTCTAGGCACCCAGACCACTTCAGCTTAATGAAGTGGTCTGGGTGCCAGGTCCTTCTAGGGTTAACCCATTTTTTCATAATTATAGCAGTTTCAGAGAAACTGCTATAATTATGAATGGGTTAAGCCTTCCCCCTAATCCTCTAGTAGCTGTCTCATTGACAGCCACTAGAGGCGCTTGCGTGCTTCTCACTGTGATTTTCACAGTGATAGCAGCGTGTTCATAGGAAAGCATTGTAAATGCTTTCCTATAAGTGCTGGAATGCTGGAAAGAGCCTTGCCGCTGCAAGCATTCAGCCGGCGGGGCTGGGATCGAGGCTGAGAGGAGGAGGAGAGCTCTCCCACCAGCTGGAAAAGGTAAGTTTTTACCCTTTCCCTTTCCAGAGCCGGGCGGGAGGGGGTCCCTGAGGGTGGGGGCACCCTCAGGGCACTATAGTGCCAGGAAAACGAGTATGTTTTCCTGGCACTATAGTGGTCCTTTAATTCAACCTGCTCTGTTTTGGATGGCCAATTTTCACTGTGTTCCTTTGGTAGCTTACCCCTCTCGTTTAGTTCAGTCTTTCTGGTTGATCTTTCCAGTGACAATGATCTGTATTAGGTAACCAATAACTGAGCTTTTGTCATTTTGTTATTGCATCAGTCTCAAGACAATATCATGCTGTCAGTCAAGAAAGTCCAGCATTAAGATCCTAAGTCATCTGTACCTCCCTAACAGACTCCTGGGCCAAGTAGTGATGCATTTTCCTGGGAGTATCACACAAAAACAGAGATGATCTCATATGAGAAGATAGAAAAAAGTTATCTGCTTTAGAAACAGGATTATTTGTGTTTTACTCTCAAGACTCAAGGAATCCAAGTCACCTTGCTATAGATTGAGTATATAAACACATACAAGGTCTATCTAGAAAGTATCAAGCCATGTAATATGAAAAACAGAGACATTTATTGAAGAAGATACACGATGTAAGAAACATTGTCTGTACTACATAGGACACTGACACCTCAGTTCCCTTCAAAGTAGGCGTCTTGGGACCCCACACAGTATTCCCAGCATCTCTTCCACTGTTCAAAATGCTCTGTAAAATCCTTTGTTGGAATCACTATTAGCTGCCTCGTCATATATACCTGAATCTCATCAACAGTCTGAAATCTCTTACCTTTGAAAAGTTATTTAGTTTTGGGAAAAGCCTGAAGTTGCAGGGCGCCAAATCTTTCAACACATCCTAAACGATCTTTAACGTGTTTGTGTCACACTTTTATTTGCACTGCACTCGTTGCATCATCCCTGAAAGCCTTCTGAATCATCCAAACAGCTTCTAGGGAGGAATGTTCAAGCCTAATGCAAACTTTGAGGCAGATTCATTGCTTTACTCGCTCAGTCATTTTGAATGCGATGGCCACACAGTGCACATGCTCACTCAATGGCATCTAGCGTCCCCACTGACTAGTACAGTGAAGTTTTCATTGTTTATTGATACAAATTTCAGTCGACTCTACTTGGCTGCCAGGTTATGCTACACCCCACTGGGGTCATGTTCAGTCCTGGAACTCAGGTACAGTAACAGCTTACAAGCATGATCCACAGATATCCTGAGGTTGAGATCAGGATTCTGTTGAGTCAGTGATCGCATGCGGCCTTTAATAAAAATAACAGAAAAATCGAAAGGCAAAGTTATTTGAAGAAGGGTCAGGCAGAAATCAGAGACAGATGGTCCAGAGGTCAGGGCAGGTGGCAATCAGCAAAATTCAGAGAGCAGGCAAAGTCAGGAAACCAACAAGGACAGGAAACACAGCGAAACAAATGCTAGGAGTTCCTAGGCAGGCAACAAAACAACCAAGCACTGACTGAAAGGTGTGCTCTGTTTATGTAGGAGTGGCTCAATCACATAACCTGGTCTCACCTGAAGGAGGTGGTTACCTGAGGTCAATCTGACTGACTGTGAGACTCAGCCCCATTTCGGATGCATGATTGTCTTGGCTCTGCTCCTCAGCCACACCTCCTCCAACCTCTGACCTGCACACCAGTCTCCTAATGCAGGGGCTGCCATTTTGGAATGCCAGATCAATCACTATGAGTTCCCTGGCTATCACTCAAGGTTCAGAGGATGCTAAATGGGGTGAAGCAGCTACAGGCACTATGACCACTGCAGACTGACCTCCATTGTGTTTCGGGCACCCTGGGGCAGGTGAGTACTGTTGGCGAATGTGACAGGTTACATCGATGTCGCGCAAACCATTCTCATTATATTAACAATGGCTGGGCCTCGTATACTCAATGCTTGCAAAAGCAAACTCTAACTCCACTACCAGTCAGTATAGAATACAAAAAGAAAAGAAAAATGTCCAGCACAAATGAAGTTGATGTTTGCTGAACATTTTTCTTTTTGGATTCTGTAAAATCATTTAGACAACATTTGATCGGTTTAATATCTTATGGTAACACATTGAAACAAATTATCTCAAAATGACATGTATTTGAGGTTCATATATTGTTGCAGTGTTGGTGTTTGAAGGCAGAGGCGTATTTGTGTGTAGTGTTGGTATTTAATTCAGTGGTGTATTTTTGTGCAGTGTTGATGCTTGAATGTAGGGACGTATTTGTGTGCAGTGTTAGTGCTTGAATGCAAGTTTGATATAGGAGCTATCCCACTATATCAGATGTACATTTTATTCTGTCGATCCTCCACCAGAATCTCAAAGAGCTTGAAAGCATGGCAGGCAACGTCTTGCATTTAGTTTGGTGGGACATAAACTCTCAATAGAGTGACTTGTGTGTTTTTTACTCTAATCTCTGCAACTAGGAAAGGCAGAGGTAAAAAACTGATCATCATTTATCAAGGACTTAGAGCTGGCCAGAAGGAACTTTCATGCTGTGAGCTAGAATGTCTTAGTGGACTAAGGATTTAGACTTCAATGGAATATACCTTTACTTTGCTAAAACAATCCAGCCCCGTGTATGTAAATGATCCAGCCATGTCCAAGCTGTCTAGAGTTAGCTTGCTGTGTGTGGTGACACCAGGACAAAGGTTGTACTAAACTAATATTGCCTCCCAGAAGACATTTTTACAGCCTGCTGGTTGACAGCTCAGGGAGGTGGTCCTGCACAAAAAAATACATACTTACCTCTGGAACAAATAATTTTGCAAAAATAAAGGCTTCAGGGACAGGGTTTCTGCATCATAAACAATTTTGTAAGAAGGTATGGTAGTGATGCTTAAAATGACATTATAACAGTAAAACATCAAAGAAAAAAATTGCATTGAGCATCACTCAACTGATCTCTGTATGAAATGAGTTGATAGGATTCGTTAGTATCTGGTGCCCTTCTCATACATCGCTCTGCTTTTAGTAGCAGTATTTATATAGCACCAACATGTTGCATATTAGTTTACAATTAGAGAAAGGAATGGGGAAGGCTCTGATCAAATGTGCATACAACCTATGGTTCTACACCCCCCTCCCAAAAAAACTCCAAAACTAAATAAAACAAGTAAAGTAGGGTTCACATGACTCATGATTAAATGAGAGAGTTTAATGAAGAAACCTCATTCTCATTCTCAGGTCCAGGGAACGGGGAACATATAACAATAGTCATGTCTGAATTATTCCAGAGTTTCTCGTTCTAATCTTCCGTGTATAAAGCAAGCTTTTCTGAAAAATAAAATAGCTTATTTCAACTGCTTTTGAATTCATAGAAAATAAAGCAAAAGCAAACAGAGGAAGAGAAACAGTCACTGAGCCATCCTACAAAGCCAGATTTATGTACTTATTGATAGTGATGAAGTTGTAAATTCATCTCCAATGATCATCACTCTGAGTATTGTACCGTAAATCTAAAGACCAGGTTTTATATTCATACACTTTGGCAGTCTGGCAGTTTTAATTGATTGAATGTGAAAAAAAATCTATATATTCAATAAGTAGTGATGTCCCGAACGGTTCGCCGAACGGTTCGCCGAACGGTTCGCCACAGACGGCAAACATATGACACTGTACCTCACAGTCAGCAGACACATTCCAGCCAATCAGCAGCAGACCCTCCCACCTCCTGTACAGCTCACTAAGAATGCAGCTTCAAAATGGATGCTGTCCAGGAGGTGGGAAGGTCTGAGAGGGAGGGTCTGCTGCTGATTGGCTGGAATGTGTCTGCTGACTGTGAGGTACAGGGTCATATGTTCGCCATCTGTGGTGAACCGTTCGGAGAACCGTTCGGCGAACCGTTCGGGACATCACTACTTATTGAATATATAGATTTTTTTTTCACATTCAATCAATCAAAACTGCCAGACTGCCAAAGTGTATGAATATAAAACCTGGTCTTTAGATTGACGGTATAATACTCAGAGTGATGATCATTGGAGATGAATTTACAACTTTAAAGCCTTTATTTCTGTTATTTATATATTTTTTCTTTTTTACAAATAGTTTTCACATGGACTTAATAATAACATATTAAGAGACCCCTTAATATCGTGACTTCAGTTTTTGTCACTGTCAGTCCTCATGCGCTCTAGAACTTTTCAGCTTTCAAATGAAACTTAATTTTTTTTCTGTTTATCTGCTGTAGATTTATTTTACTAATGCAGGTATGCATATCGCTAAAGAAAATGAAACTTTAGATACAGTCTGCTTATTATATAACACAGCTGCGTATTATTCAAAACTAATCTCATTTAGACATTTACAAATGTAATGTCAAAAAGGCATGTTCCCCGACTTGCAAATGACGGGTTGTAATCTTGACACCACTCCCTTGTCCCAGAAATAATGGAAGGCCAAAAAATAAATAAATCAGTATTACAGCGAAATATTTTAATACCTTAAACAGATGTTTTAAATGAGTGCAGATGAGCAATTTGATTTTACTGATTATTGATAATTGGTTCCATATTTGAGATTCTTTTCAAGGTCTATATGTAACTATACATTTGTTCAATCTTTCCGTGTGTCTTACAGAGGGATTTATTTAACATACGTTTCTACATATACAGTATAATGTGGAGAGCAGATCTGTAGCTTCAGTTAATATAACTAGTGATGTACCGAACGGTTCGCCGGCGAACGGTTCCTGGCGAACATAGCATGTTCGCGTTCGCCACGGCGGGCGAACATATGCGCGGTTCGACCCGCCCCCTATTCGTCATCATTGAGTAAACTTTGACCCTGTACCTCACAGTCAGCAGACACATTCCAGCCAATTAGCAGCACAGCCTCCCTAGCAGACCCTCCCACCTACTGGACAGCATCCATTTTAGATTCATTCTCAAGCTGCATGCTTAGTAAGAGGAGGGAAAGTGTAGCTGCTGTTCATAAGATAGGGAAAAGCATAGCTAGGTTAGGGATAAGGGTATGCTTTTTTTTGATTTTTTTTTTCTATGTAATGTAAATGCACTTAGTTGTCTGCCACTGCTGCCAGCTTCTGTGTCAGGCTCACAGTGCCCATTTCCCCAGTCAGTGCCACCAATTACATCTGGTGTCACAATAGCTTGGATTTAAAAACAAAAAACTTTT
>OW240913.1:337493360-337539066 GCA_933207985.1 Pelobates cultripes
ATGTGGAGTGCTTTGATGCAACCTTTTTTTCTTTTTTTTATAGCCAGACCAAAAATAAATAAATAAAATAAAACAGTTGAAGAACGCGTGTGGAGGTAACTGTTCAATCCTCATTTTCACACACACACACAAACACACTGCTTTTTGACTGTGACTTAGGAGAGCACGCTGTTGGTTATTGCAAGAACACACCCCAGGGGGTTTTCTGCAAGGCTTCTCCTTAGGACACCCATGCCCCCCACGCATAGGCTCGCCAGGATTTTGGGAAGGTATGGTTACAATTGTATGACTTTTCAGTTTGAGTTGAAATTGAGAGTAGTTCTTCTGATAGGCCTATCTTTAGCTTGGGGCTTATCACAGAGCTCAGTTTTATAGATCGCCACGAAAGGATACACACTTTGAAACGTGGACACCCCAAGGTATTGCATGTGGAGTGCTTTGATGCAACCTTTTTTTCTTTTTTTATAGCCAGACCAAAAATAAATAAATAAAATAAAACAGTTGAAGAACGCGTGTGGAGGTAACTGTTCAATCCTCATTTTCACACACACACACACACACACACACACACACACAAACTGCTTTTTGACTGTGACTTAGGAGAGCACGCTGTTGGTTATTGCAAGAACACACCCCAGGGGGTTTTCTGCAAGGCTTCTCCTTAGGACACCCATGCAGCCCACGCATAGGCTCGCCAGGATTTTGGGAAGGTATGGTTACAATTGTATGACTTTTCAGTTTGAGTTGAAATTGAGAGTAGTTCTTCTGATAGGCCTATCTTTAGCTTGGGGCTTATCACAGAGCCCAGTTTTATAGATCGCCACGAAAGGATACACACTTTGAAACGTAGACACCCCAAGGTATTGCATGTGGAGTGCTTTGATGCAACTTTTTTTCTATTTTTTTTTTTTTATAGCCAGACCAAAAAAATAAATAAATAAAATAAAACAGTTGAAGAACGCGTGTGGAGGTAACTGTTCAATCCTCATTTTCATACACACACACACACTGCTTTTTGACTGTGATTTAGGAGAGCCCGCTGTTGGTTATAGCAAGAACACACCCCAGGGGGTTTTCTGCAAGGCTTCTCCTTAGGACACCCATGCCCCCCATGCACGGGGTAAATGTAAGAATCCCCCCCCCCAAAAAAAAACTCTGAACGGCAAATGTTAAAAAATAAATAAAAAATGGACCAGCGTGTGGTAGCGTTTGAAGCAGTCGCCAATGCAGAGTCCAGGCTGTCCAGGGCAATCAGGACAGTAATATACACTGTCTTTTCTCTGCCCCCTCTTAGAACAGACCCTGCATCTTTTTGGGGGATTCTGCTTTGCCGCAGTAGGGGGGATTTTAAAAATGAAATGTGTAGCCCCAACTCTGCTCTCTCCCATCACCGCCCGGGGAGCAGGTGCATCACGGTACAAAATCCCCGAAATGATCTGGAGCTGAAACTGTAAAAATCTCAGTTGCGTCCCGGGGTTTGCTTTTTTGAACAACAAGAAAGCGTTGTGGGTTTCAATCTGCATCAGGTAGATTGCAACCTTTTTGTACCAGGCCCTTGTCTTTCGTATAATTAGGGAGGGCTGCAGCAGCTGATCTGCCAGATCAACCC
Source organism: Pelobates cultripes (assembly GCA_933207985.1). Taxonomy (NCBI): domain Eukaryota; kingdom Metazoa; phylum Chordata; class Amphibia; order Anura; family Pelobatidae; genus Pelobates; species Pelobates cultripes. Next base: position 337,494,970 of record OW240913.1, read on the forward strand.
CACCCACGTGCCGGTTATAGGCCTTGATGCACACTGGCTTCCTTGTCCTCTCAGCTCTGCCACGTACAGGGACCTCCACAGTCCCCTCAGTGTGGATGCTGGTAAGAAGGTACACATCCTTCTTGCCTCTGTACTTAACTGCCAACAGCTCCTCTTGGCGCAGAGCTGAGGTCTCCCCCCTTCGTAGCCGGGTGCGTGCAAGTTGTCCTGGGAAACCTGTGCTGTTCTTTTTAATTGTGCCGCAAGCTACTGTATCAAAACAGTACAGTAGCTTGAACAAAGGGACACTCGTATAAAAATTGTCAGTATACAAGTGGTACCCTTTGTTCATGAGGGGGAAAATCAGGTCCCAGACAATCTTGCCACTGGTTCCCATATGTTCTGGGCAACCTGGAGGGTCAAGGTGGCTATCCTTTCCCTCGTACACCCGGAAGGCCTGAATATACCCATTCCCGCTATCACAGAGCTTATACATCTTTACACCATACCTAGAGCGCTTGGAAGGAACATACTGCTTGAATCCCAGCCTTCCCTTATACTTCATCAGGGATTCATGCACACATATATTCCTTCCAGGTGTATAAGCCTCTGCAAACCTGGCAGCGAAGTGGGTAATCAGGGGGCGGATTTTATACAGCCTGTCAAATTGGGGATGCTCCCTAGAGGGACACAGGCTGTTGTCGTTGAAGTGCATGAAATGCAGAATCATTTCATACCTCTTCCTCGACATACATTGGGAGTAAATGGGGGTAGAGCAGATGGGGCTACTGCTCCAGTAGGAGCGGATGGAGGACTTCTTTATGATGCCCATCAGCATAGTCAATGCCCAGAATCTTTTAAATTCTGGCACATCGATGGGGGCCCATTGCTGCTTTGCCAAAAAAGAGTCAGGATTTGTAGCTCTGAATTGATGGGCATATAAATTAGTTTGGGCGACAATGTTCCCCAATACATCATCGCCCAGAAACACCTCCATAAACTGCTGAGGGCTAAATCCTGTGACATCCAAATTAATGCCAGGATTTGCAGTAAAGGATGGGATGTCTGGCCTCTGGCGATGAGGCACTACCCACTCCTCAGCAGTTCTGCCAGCTGTAGCAGCACGTCTCCTTCGGGCAGGGGGACTAGCAGGCACAGATACAACATCACTAGATGCATCACTAGCAGCAGACACTGTATCTAGTGATGATGTATCTGAGCACCTGGCTGGGTCAAAATCAGGGTCAGAGTCTGACATAGACGCGTCAGACTCTAGCGAAAGGGTGGCATATGACTGCTCAGCGCTGGTTGACTTCCGTGACCCATGTGACATGATCACAATCGCTTTACTTAGTGACCTGTCACAAAAAAAAAAAAAAAAATAAACCCTAAAAAAAAATGAACAGACAGCAAAATAAGTGCTGCTGTGCAAGAGCCTGTGATCTGCAGAGTGATCACAGGCAGGACAGGGGTTAATCGTTCTGAAAAGAGCTTTTGGGTCTCAAAAAAAAAATTCACAAAAAATGAACCCCTAAAAAAGAAAAAAAATATGCACAAACAGCAGACAATTACTGCTGTGCAAAAGCCGGTGATTATAGTGATCACTGGCAAGACAGGGGTTAATGGCTCTGAAAAGAGCCTTTGGGTCTCAAGAGTTTACAAATCCCTACCTATAAACACCTAAATCTCTCTAGCTAAACCACAGATCTCTCTCCTTCTCTCACTAAAGCACAAGTGAGGAGAGGGAGGCAGATCCACACTAATCAGAGAAATTGGGAACACACTTGGGATGAAATTGCTAATGGGGCAAGCTGTGATTGGATGACCCCAGCCTGCCCCTTATGATGCGGCATGCTAGGGACACCCCCAGAAGGCCCATGATTCACTGCCTTTAGAAAGGGATGGGGGTTAATATCGATCATTTTATTTCTTTTCTATTTAATTTTTTAATATATAGTATTATATATGCACTGAGTGCCAGGACCCCTCGAGGCACTCCGCACATGCAGAGCATCACTGCAATACTATCAGAGCTTCCAGAGCTCAAAATAGCTGCAGACGTACCAGGTACGTCCAAGGTCATTATGGAATGTTTTCTGCCAGACGTACCAGATACGTCCATGGTCATGAAGGGGTTAAAGGGCCATACACACCAAATAAAAGTGCATACATTTTCACAATCTCCCAGGGGCCATAGTCATGCGGGAGGAGGCTGGCAAGTAGGCTTCTCCACAACCCAGGGAAGCAGGGCAATTTGCCATTTAAAGGGCCCGTTACAAATAGCAGTTTGTAACAAGGTGTTAATCCATATCTGCCAAGTGACCCGATGTAGGGGGACCAGTCCCTATTCTGCTCTGTGTCAGTGTGTACCAGGGAACCTTAGGACAGGTGTCAATCCATATCTGCCAAGTGACCCGATGTAGGGGGAACAGTCCCTATTCTGCTCTGTGTCAGTGTGTATCAGGGATCCTTAGGACAGGTGTCAATCCATATCTGCCAAGTGACCCTATGTAGGGGACCAGTCTCTATTCTGCTCTGTGTCCGTGTGCATCAGGGGCTCTGAGGACAGGTGTCAATCCATATGTCAAGGTGTCAATATGTCATATGTCAGGTGTCAATCCATATTGATTGTGATTTAGGAATGTTAGGTGATTTCTGCCCTTTATGGATTAAAACCAGACTCTGTATCAACTGTGTAATTTTCCATGGGAGTTTTGCCATGGATCCCCCTCCGGCATGCCACAGTCCAGGTGTTAGTCCCCTTGAAACAACTTTTCCATCCCTATTGTGGCCAGAAAGAGTCCCTGCGTGTTTTAAAATTCGCCTCCCCATTGAAGTCAATGGCGTTTCGGGCGGTTCGCCGGTTCGCGAACATTTGCGGAAGTTCGCGTTCGCCATTCGCGAACCGAAAATTTCGGGTTCGCGACATCACTAAATATAACTCCTTAATTAAATTCAAATGATAATAGTCACAAACGTATACCATATTTACCTGAAATTAATGCGCCATCGAATCTAATGCGCACCTCAATTTTTGAAACCTTGAAGCTGAAAAAGTTTTTGAAGAGGATACTACTATACAGCATTGTGCTACATTGAAAATGTTTATTGCCATATACCTTAGTAACAATGATTTAAAGTTTAGTGTTACATGTTAAGTCTATTGTTTCTTAAGTCTTCTTTCAGGAATGAAATTTGCCTGTGTGATTTTTGCCTGTTTGAATTCACCAATTTTCATTTGTCTGTGTGAATTGGCCTGTGTGAATTGGACTCTGTGAATTGGCCTGTATGAATTGGCCTGTTTGAATTTGTCTGTTTGAATTCACCAGTTTTAATTCATCTGTGTGAATTCGCTGGAAAATGTAGAAAATCCATTAACTATAAATATATACCTATGTTATTGTTTTTAAAAGGTTAAAGAGGATAGTTGAGCCTGGCAGCGAACCGAAACGGTCGCCATTTCACCGGCTTCGTCTGATTGTAATGTAATTAGCCTAAAATCAGCCACATCACACCTCATCTGCACCTAAACATGACAGAACATGTTACCAGACACCGCACTGGACCTGGTGATGCCATTTTTGACTCTGGGAATGAAAGACCGCAACAAAGGATTAAGGGCCTAACGCGCGAGCTGACGGCCACTTGAGATAGCCGTAGGGCTTCATGAGTGAAGCGCAGCTGGGACTTATAACCTACAACCCAACCTCTAGACCACAGGTGAGATGGAAAGAAAGTCACAGAAACCGCTTCCACACACCCCTCAGTCACAGCGTGACATCGGCCTAATGCTGCAAACCACCCCAGATCCAGGCGCCTTTAAATAACAAATTACTTACCTCTCTCCAGTTCCAAGACTCCCTCGGTGCTGCCACAACCTCATGCTCACGTTACGTCACCCGGAAGGCGTGCGTCGAGTACGACTGGCCAATCCAATGTTCAACGTAGAGGAGAATTAGCGATTGTAGGCACATGTGCAGCCATCGCTGTGATGTGCCTACGATTCTTCCATAGAGAATAATTGCACTCAATGATCTTCTATGGCCAACTGTGATGGCACTGCTCATGTGCGCGTGACATCACGGTATGTTATAGTATGATAGTCGGAAAGTAAGATTCCCAGCTCTCATTCCCAGAGAGCTTGGAGGAGTGGCTTGAATTTGCACTCCCAAGCCTTCTAATTATTTTAATAATGAGTTTGGGGGGAGTAGGACAATGTGGCCAGCACTGAAGACACTATAACAACTTCAATAATGTGAAGTTGTTAAAAAGCCTACAGTGTTCCTTTAACCCTTGGATAGCAGCAGTTTGCCCAACTTTAAAATGTTGTCTATTCTTTAATAAACACTATATATCATATTACCTTTTATAAATTATACCGCTGAACAATTCTCTATTTATTTTCCATTTTACATACATTTCCAAGTACAATTAGCAATTTATAGACATTTCAACAGTTCAAAGAGACCTTCTGTAATAAATGTTTCCACATCTTGAAATCCCTTCCAAATGGCTACATAATTTATGTTTCCTTCTGGCATGGCTGAAATAATATTCAGTATTTTATAGATGGAATGCACTGTATACTGTATGTTTGAAGTAAGGCATCTGTTTTTCATAACATGCTTGAATAAGGTAGCCATAGTAATCTTGACATAATTCTAATTTCATTCATTCAAATAATGAAGATTCAGCATTAAGTCCACATTTGCTGCATCACAGATGTACAATTCACATTTCACTGTTATATGTACCCATTTTAAAAATTCAATTAAAGGAACACTCCACTGCCTACATGGGCAAAACATTTCTGCTTATCAGATATAGCTGCAAATCTTATGAAGCCTTAGTAAACCCTTTTTCAGTCTCTTCACAGGGGAATAACCAATCAGAAGCTTCTCATTGAGGAGCCTCTGAATTGGTACTCACATGCACACGCGCACGTCTGGAGTTGGTCAGAGGTCTGAGTGGGAGTTTGATTGACAGCCATCTGGGTGTTCCCCAGTTAATTCATAGAAGTGCTGATTTCTCATAGAAATCATCACTTTCATAAACTGGGGTTAAACTAGGATACTCCTCACTTGATAAGCATATCAGCAAGCTGAAAAGCTTTTGGGGTGGGGAGTGGTCCTTTAACTAAAAAATTGTGTTTTTGGACCCTACTGCACATTTGTCTGACTTCAAAAGCATCCATATGGAACAAAGATCTTTCAAAGAAGGGATAGACGGTCTCTCTAGTGCCAGATACAAACAACAGTGTATCTGGGAAATGTAGTCCAACATTCAAAATGGTAAAATCTGTCTTATCACTGCTCTTAGCATCACTATTTCTCATTTAATTACATTAATTTTGTCATGTATAAGCAGTTGAGGTAGGAGATGATGAGATTTCAGAGTTGTGTGACAAAGTAAATTCTATAGAATGACAATTTGTTTTAACATTATAACTCAGTATTGACAAACTCATTTTGATGTTTTTTATGTTTTCTGAGGGCTACAAATTTGCTTGCAACACCCCACTTTTGCTTGAAAAGTCACTCTACGTCTAGGGGAACACTCAGGCAAGTGTTTAACCTGGGTTTTGCTGGTTCTAGCAGTCACAGATTGAACTGGACTGGGAAAATCGGGGGCAGGTGAGGCAGCTGTTAGCTTGGTACCAGCTAGACTTGGGCCCTTTCCCCCCCATTTGGACTGGCGGGGGTCATACCGGTCCCCCTCTCACCGGGTGGCCGCTTCATTGGTCCGGTCGCACACTCACTAATGCTGACAGCCGTGCAGCTGTCAGACAGCACAGGAGGACTGAGGGAGGGGGCAGAGCTGACTATTATGCTCCCTCGCGGTTCCCACAATTCACAGCAAAGCCACGTCATAGAGTAGTGATTACTCTATGATGTGTCCAGGCTGGGAATTTTGGGCACAGCGAGGACCATGATAGAGAGAGAGAGAGACAACAGCACATTTCTGTCCTTGCTGTTCTAGCAGAGCTCCAGACCGATTTCATACAAGGTCCTCCTCAGATGGTAGTGAATTGGAGAAATAGTGGGGGAAGGGGGAGAAAGAGACAGAGGGAAAAGAGAGAGACATGGGGGAGAAAAAGAGACACAGGGGGAAGAGTGAGACAGAGGGGTAGTGGGAAAGAGAGAAACAGAGGTGGAGTGGGGGATAAAGAGGGGGAAGAGAGAGTCAGAGAGGGGGTGGGGGAGAAACAGGGGGAAGAGAGAGACACAGGGGTGGGGGAGAAAGAGGGGGAAGAGAGAGACAAAGTGGGAATGGGAGAAAGAGGGACAAGAGAGAGACACACGAGGAGGGGGAGAAAGAGACAGAGGAGGAAGAGAGAGAGACAGGGGGAGGAGGAAGAAAGAGACAGGGAAATAGAGAGACACAGGAGGAGTACAATATATATATAAAATATCATAGGATTTGGAACCAGCTCGGTATTTCAATAGAAATAAAATTAAAAAATAAACTACTTATCCCATAAATCCTGCTGGAAAGAGCCGTATGGGACAAAATTAGTCTTGATTGGTGGAGCCTCTTCTTGTGAGATGGGATGGGGGATCTACCTGCTACTTACTCAGCAAACACAGTATTATTTAAAAGGTAAATATTTATCTATTCATGATTTTTTGCATGAGGTTTTTGATATAATTTTTTTTATGCCATTAAAATGGAGGAGTGTTTTAATATTAAGCCCCTTTAAGGATAAATATAGTTTTATTTTGGCTAACAAAAATAAAAAGAGGGGGAAAGAGACAAAGGGGGAAGAGAGAGAGAGACAAGAGGAGGGGGATAAAAACACAGAGGGGGAAGAGAGAGACACAGGAGGAGGGAGGAGACAGGGGGAGAAAGAGACAGAGGGGAAATAGAGGCACACCAAAGAGTAGTGAGGGGAAGAGAGAGGCACACAGAGGGGTTGTGGGAAGAAAGAGGCACACAGAGGGACTAGGGGGAGACAAACAGACACACAGAAGGATTGTTGGGGGGACAAAGAGACATACAGAAGGGAAGAGGACAAAGTGACACACAAAAGGTTTGTGGGGAGCAAAGCTGGGCTGGGAGAGAAAGATGCACACAGAGGGACTGGGGGGAGATAAAGAGACACAAATAAGGTTTGTTGGGGGGGCAAAGACACAATCAAAAGGGGCTAGGGGGAAAGAGACATACAGAGGCCTGGAGAAGGGTAAAAAGAGACACACAGGGGCTGGGATGAAGTGCAAGATACACAAGGGAAGTTGAACGAGACACACGAGAGGGGTTGTAAGAGACACATAAGAGAAAAGTTGGAGGCAAGATACACTAATTGTGGTAAAAAAATTAAAAGAGGGAATAAGAAGCACAAAAAAAATGGCAAGAAATTCAAAAGGGGGTTGAAACACAAGAGACGATTTTTTTGTGTGTGTTTGGGGGGGGTGGGGGGTATTGCATTTTTGCCTGTGCTGGCGCAACTCATTATTGGGCCAGTATAGAATTTTTTCCTGGGCTGCTTTAAGTTCCCAGTCCGGCCCTGCATGCAAAGCATCATGGGAGTTGCAGTTCTTCAACATCTGGGGATCTACCTATTGGTCAGACCTGATCCTAGATACTGTGTATGAGCATGGAAGCAATGTTAGTATTACTGCTACCTTGACATTACGCTGTTTTAAAACTGCTCCCTTTGCAATATAAATACATATTTACACTGCCTCACTATTAAAATAGCCATTCATATTCTGACTTTGGCTCCAATCACCCTTAAGACAGCAAAATCCTACACAACATCAGATGCATGCATACAGGTTAATAGTTGCATGATCTGTAGTGCTTTGGGCACTACAAAATAAAATACAATTACTCATGGTGTTACCGTGGTTGTTTCAATGTTTTAGCATTAAAAAGATGCCACATGCTATGAATGAATCTGCACATTCCACAAACATATATTTATGGGAGAGCACTGATTGGCTGAAAAATGTTCAGCCATTTTGCGTTTTCTGCCGTGTGAGCAACAACAAATAGAAAGAGCTCACAACGAACAATCTAAACATTACAAACAAATAAACAGTTATCCCCACAAGTTAAGCATTGAGGTCAGAGATATACTTCAAAGAACATGACAAAGAAAATATTCACAGAATGTTGAAAGCATTTTATTGTCTTTTACGTACTTTTTTCCCTTAGAATCTTTTGTATTTGATTTTTCATGTATCATAATAAATGCCTTTCCAATATCAGATTAGTGTGATAATTATATGGTGTCATAAGAGTCTGAAAGTGAAAGAGGCATTCTGTTTTATTCATTTTAGTTATATAAAGATTTATATTTCAGAATCACAAGGTGCTCAGCTTTACATAAGAATGATGCAAGGCAAATATATACAATATGAAATTGAGCTTCCTAGATTCTACAGTTGGATCCTTTCCTGTAGAACATGCAATCATAATCAAAAAAAATCAGGAACATAAATGTACTGCCAATGCTGACCATTGGCATTTGGGGCAAGCAACTTGAGCTTTCACAGTGATGTTTTAACAAAGCTACAGTGGAAATTTAAAGATTTAAACTCTAGACAAAGTGTGTCGGCACCTGAAAAACCTTTATTTCACAATCTATAACTTCCCAACTTTGACACCTACCACCTGAAAATTAATATGTCTAAAGGAAACAAAGCTAATATAACCTACAATAATATTTTATGCCCTTCTTAAAATCACACTGGAGAACATCCTTAGATAATATTCCTTGTAGAACTCCCTCTTTATGGTATCTTCAGATAAGCAGTAAGGAAAGGAACGCATAAACTGGGAGAACCAATATCTGCCCAAGTCACTGCCCAGGATTCAAAAAGGATTTGGTTTGGTTTGTCAATCATCTATCGTACCCATTTTCTCTTGAGGAAATATATAGACTTCCAAAGAATGTGTACGATATTTGGTCAAATAAAGGGCACAATTATTGGCATATGCTAATCTGTGAAAACTACTATTCTGAGAAATACATTACATGAGATTTGATCTGATACAAAACGGTAGGGCAGGGGTAGGCAACCTTTGGCACTCCAGATGTTGTGGACAACATCCCCCATAATGCTCTTAATTTATTTATTTATTTATTTATTTATAAAATATTTTACCAGGAAGGATACATTGAGATTTCTCTTGTTTTCAAGTATGTCCTGGGTCCACAAATCATTGCATTGTTACATTAGGGTACAATAAATTGCAAAAACTATATCTTTACACAATATATACAACATTTAACATAGAACATATAGGAAATATATAATCAACCATAACAGGAGCATTCTGTTTTGAGGTATGTAGAGAAGGATCTCTTAAAAGACTTTAGGCTTAGGGAAGACTTGAAATTGTGCGGGAGGTCGTTCCACAATTGCGGCGCTCTGTAGGAGAAGGAGAATCGGGCTGCTTTCTTATTGTATTGAGGTAGACTAAATAAAGTGCTGGTACTGGATCGAAGGTTATAGGAGGTGGGAACAGCCGAGGAGAGCATTCTGCTCAGGTAGAGTGGGAGCTTCCCAGAAAAGCTCTTAAATACAAGGCTGGAAAGATGAAGGGTGCATCTGGATTCCAGCAACAGCCAGTTTAGTTCTTTTAGCATGTCACAATGATGGGTCCTGTAATTACACTATAGCACAAATCGGCAGAACGAGTTATACAATGTATTGAGTTTATTAATGTGGGATTGCGATGCAGATGCATATACTACATCCCCATAATCAATGATTGGCATCAGCATTTGCTGTACGATCTTTTCCTTTACTGTAGGGCTTAGGCAGGATTTGTTTCTGTACAGGGCACCTAGTTTTGGATAAAGTTTAGATGCAAGTTTTTCAATATGGAGGCCAAAAGATAGATTGGGGTCTAACATCATACACAAGTATTGGAAAGAGTGGACTGCGGTCAGTGTGCTATTTTAATTTGTTTTGATGGATAGGTGGGAATTGTGTAATTTGTGTAATTTAGGTACTGTTCCAAAGATCATTGTGACAGTTTTATCAGTGTTTAGGAAGAGTTTGTTTTTTGCGATCCACTTTTCTACCTCTGTAAACTGGTCTTGGAGCACAGCCTCAAGCTGCGGTAGATCGGATTTGCTCGTATAGATTACTGTGTCATCTCCGTACATGTGTACATTTGAGGATTTGCAGACATTAGGCAGATCATTTATAAATAATGTAAGTAGTAGGGGGCCGAGAATGGAACCTTGGGGAACACAACAGGTGACTGGGAGAGGGAGGGAGTCACTGTCAGAAATGGACACATATTGCGAGCGATCCGATACATACGATCAAAACCAGGTTAGTGAACAATCACCAATACCGGAGTTTTTGAGTTTGTGCAGTAGAATGTCGTGGTCTACTGTGTCAAAGGCCTTTGCAAAATCAAGGAAAATAGCTCAAGTTAGGTCCCCTTGTTCCATGCCAGTTTGGATGTCATTGCAAACTTTTAAGAGGGGAGTTGTAGTGGAGTGATTCTGGTGAAAGCCCGATTGATCAGGGGTCAGATAGTTTGATTGTTGGTAGTATTTACATAGTTGCGTATGGACACATTTTTCTAAGATTTTTGACAATACCGGGAACAATGATATTGGACAATAGTTAGAAACCAAAGTAGTGTCACCACTTTTATGGATAGGCACTACTCTCGCAGTCTTCCAAAGTTTGGGTATGTATCCAGACACCAAGGATTTGTTAATTAGAGTTGCGACGGGTTTAGCAATTGCCGGCACACTGAGTTTCAACAGCATTGCTTAGATTTGATCATGTCCAGACTGGTTTTTAATTTTTAGATTATTTAGGTGTTTTTTAATGAAACTAATGGGTACAGGTCTAAAAATTAACTTGTCTATATTGGGCCTTTGCAAATTTAGTGGTGCCTGATCCACATTTGTAGTTTCAGTATGCGTGTCATTTATTAGCTTGGCAATCAGGGCAGTAGAGCATCCGACAAAATAATTGTTAAAGGCATTTGCTACATCTAAGGGAAGTTGCAGGGTTTGGCTATCCACTTTGACTGTGGAGGGTTGGGAGTGGATTGGGGGACTTTGTAATTTATTTATGACTTTCCAAAAGTTTCTAGGGTTTGATAGGTTATTGTTCAGATTTTCACAGAAATATTGGGCCTTGGCCAATTTTGTTTGTTTTGTACATATATTTCGCCATTGTCTATATGCACAGTGATCATTCATAGAGCCAGTACGCTTGAACTTGAACAAAGAATCCCGAAACTGGTACATTTGGATGAGGTCAGCTGTGATCCAGTTCATATGTGCTCCTTTTACCCTCACCTTACGCAGCGGGGCATGCAAATTTCAAATTTGTAGGAGTCCAGACTGAAAGAATTCCACAGCACAGTCTAGATCTGGGATAATGTTTAATCTGTGCCATGGGAGGTTCTTGATGTCATTAAGAAAGGATTCAAAATTAAATTTTTTGAAGGACCTGGTGATTTTAACCTTGGGAGAGGATTTAATAGCCTTAATTTTGCGCACGCAGTACACTAAACAGTGATCACTGAACACCGGCCTCCTGGATTCTATCAGGAGAAGTGAAGAGAATCCAACCTAGCAGGGTATGGTTATGGCTTTTAATGTTTATGTGAGTTGGGGAGGAGATTAATTGCGTTAGCTGCAAAGTCTTAAACAGCGAGCAAGAACTATTATTTTTAGGGTTCAGCCAATCAATATTAAAATCTCCAAAGACCAACAGTTCACATTTTGGGTTTTGAGCTATGGTTTCACTAAGGAGATGGGCTATGTCAGATAGGGAATGCACAGGGGAGCTAGGTGGGCGCTAGATTCCTGCAACAATGATTGATTTACTGCACGGGATCTCAATTGTGCCAGAAAGGAAATCAAAGGTGGCAGAAGTGCTAAAGTTTTGTAAGGGGGTAAACTTTATGGAATTGTCAACATAAATAACAATGCCTCCTCCTCTCTTTGCTCTGTCATTTCTAAAACATGAATAACCCTGTATTGCAATGGCGGTGTCTGGTATTTTAGTCGTTAACCATGATTCTGAGAGTACAATGATTTTTGGTTTGTAATGGGAACACCAGGCTTGCAGTGCATCCAGTTTAGGGAGTAAACTACGGATGTTGCAGTGCACAAAAGAGAGGCCTTTTTTAATGGGGAGATTAGGACTAGAATTAGCTAGGGGACCAGGGTTAGACTCCACATCATTTGCTAGGGCAAGTAACATAAGGAATAAGAATTTGGACATCATTTTTGTTTGGCCATATAGTGAATGGGATGTGGGGGGAATCAGTCTTCCAGAAGGCTACCTGTTGTAAATGGCCGTGGAACAGCTGATTGAGCTCTGAGTTCCTTGCTGGACTGGGTATGTTTAAACATCAGACTGTGGGAGAGAGATATATTAGGGTCAGATGGGCTAAGAGATGGGGGATGCATAGATGGACCTTTGATTTAAGGTAATTTAAGGAAAAACAAAGGGTAAGATTGAGAATTACAGAGATAAGACAGAGGTATTTAAGTAGGAAAATAAAACCATTAAACAAAGAACAAGAATGATATATGGGCCTTAATGCTGGCAAAGCATCGTGGGAGGGGTAGTCCAAAACATCTAGAGTGCCTAAGGTTGCTTATGTTGGCGGAAGGGGGTAATCAATGGCACAGGCTGTACATGATGTGTATAACTTCTTAATTTTATATATTTGAGGAAAAGTGAATTTCAGTGACTTGGAAACAGAATTTGCTAATTAAATACCAAAATGCATTAAACCTATTCACTAAACTCCAGATTGTAGTAGATTAAAATCTAAATGACAAAATGGAGACAAAAAAAGCCAATTCCCCATGTCAACTATAGTCCCAACTTGGGGGTGCCACACCAAACTGTGCTTTTTACTAAAGTAAGAATCAAAGTGAATTTAAAGTGAACTTCAATTTTAATTTCTGAACTGGAAGCACAATTGACTTAGATATTTTTTTTTTTAGTTCAGTGGAATTACCCCATTCATGTCACCATTCACATCTTAGTAAACAATGTTACTGTAGTGCACAGTGAAAAAATAAGGCCTGGTTGAACCGATTTGGACAAAAAAAAATAGTTTCAAGTGTTTAGAATTTATCTACGCAGCATTCCTGTTGGGACAAATTTTATCCATTTAATCATTTCAGGAAAAACATTTGAACAAACCAAAAGGCTGTAAAAATGGGCCAATCAGTGTACTGTTATATATAAATATTATGTATACATTTTGCGGTACGCATTTTCACACCAGTTAATTAATCTAGTGAGCAGAAGTAAAAAAAATGATGAAAAAAGAAGAGGAGCAGTAAAAAAAAAATATCTATGTTTCTACATGAATTATTATATTATATATATAAATTTAGATTTTATTTTATATTTAATTACTCTTCTTTTTTCCCCTATATTGGTCTCGGCTCACTTAATCTATGAAAAAACTTATTGTCCATGTTTTGCTTGTTTCATGATTTGGTCATGTGGTGATTCAGAGTTACGGAATTTGGATGACCAAACGATTGACGAAAATTTGGACGGATTACAATTAAATTGAAATCTAAGTCTACCGATTAAAACTGTCATGGGAAATTTGTTGTTATTTTGGTCTAAGATTTATAAATTCTGTGTTCATTTAACCACAATCCACTGGTTAGGGGAAAACCCCTAAGAGTTTAAAAATTCCACTAACCCTTTTAGTTGAAACCCCATGAATATAAGCTAGATTTTGTTGGGGATTGCAAAACTCTGCAAATAGAAATATTGGGGTAAATTGCAATCTGGCATCAGAGCCTTACTGAACATTTCCACAATATCACAATCTACAAATTTCATAACCTTTGCCTCCTGCTAACACTGCTAAAGTTAGAAATCATTATCAACTTAAAACTAGGATTAACTTCAGTCAGCATTGTTAATCACACAATCTCAAGATTGATACTCCAAGATCGTGAGGTTAATGACAGACAAAACTGATCTATCTTGGATGACCTGTGTGTTTGACCCCTTTTATAGTGTAGTGGTGATGATAATAGATGACATGTGTGGCATTAAGCTCTTGTATCCCAAATCGACACTGATATTCCTGGAAGTTTAGTTATGTATTTCCAAACCGGATATTTTGGGTTTTGTAAACGTGTATCTGGGGGCTGTCATTTTATATTATTGTTCTTTATTTGTTCCGTTTAATTAACTAGGAATTGTTAGTGAAAGTTTGGTGGTGTTGCTTGCAAACATCATCAATTGTGACTTGTTTTTCCTTATTTCACGTACAAACACAATGTACATTTCCAAGGTATTGGCGAAGGTTATTAGTAGAAAGGTCTGAAAGAATTGTGGAAAAATAGTTTCCCATGATTTAACAAGTCCTTTTTGGCATTGATTTTGCTGTGTTCGGTGGTTCCATTTATGTGCAGATAAGCCTTCTTCAGAAGAGTTGTGATGGCCCAAATTGATAATGGTAAAAACGTTGTTGAATAGAATTAATGTCATTAAAGGATCATCTGTGCTTCTATGCTAATAAATTACGACCAGTCTGCAATATTGCAAATTAAGAGATTCGGTACAGACCATGCGTTACACTCGCGCAATCTCTGTAAAATATACATGAAAGGAATGAAAACAAATATACAATTTATGTTCTAATTTGTTTCCTTTTTTGCTATCAGAAAATGAATGTTTTGTGTTATTTTTATGTGTTAGACATATCTTCCATATTTAAAAATATATTAAAAAATGACATGCTTAATTTGCATATTTTTCATTGCAATTAACCTTCTGTAATGAAGTAGCTATTTAGCATGTAATTAAAAAACTGTCAAGGTGTAGTACATAGAAGTACACCAAAATTAATCTAGAGCTCTGTCATCGGTCATTGGATTGTCAAGAGATTGATCTGTGGTTCATTACCTTGCTGTTAACCATGCTTCATTTTCCTTCAGTTCATTATTCATGCACTTTTGTAATTAACATTCACTGGTGATAGTTTTCTTAACTCATGATAGGAGTAGCTAATTAAATTAGTTTGAGGATTTTAAATGAACAGAGAATAGAAATATTGCTTATATTTCCAATATGTGACAGCAGTTTTGTATCATATGTTTTCTGTTTTGAGTTCATTCTTTGAGCCAGTTTTGCAGATGATCTAGAAAAGTTTGTCAGCTGAATGCCTCAAGGTCATGTAAAGGAATTAGCAGTAGATCTAAAATTACTTGCCAGGAGGCTAACTGCTGCCAGCCTTCTTGTAATAAAATATCCCTTGTTAAGAAAATAAATTAAAATATAAAAAAGGTTAGTAGTTTGTGTATTTCCCCAGAATTCAACGTTCTTTGGTACATACTTTTTTTATATAATGTTATTTTAAAACATTTTAATATTTATATATGTAATATTTTTATTGAATCTGGAATGGCAGTGATTGTTCCCTGCTGTTATTGTTGCTATAAAACATTTCAGACACACACACACACACACACACACACACTGATCAGCCACAACATTAGAACCACTGACAGGTGAAGTGAATAACATAGATTATATCATTACAATGGCACATGTAAAGGGGTTGGAGACCATAGGCAGCAAGTGAACAGTGACTTCTTGAATTTCATTTGTTGGAAACAGAAAAAATGGGCAAATGAATTGTCACTTTTTCAAGGGTCAAATAGTGATGGCTAGACTGCTGGGTCAGAGCATCTTCAAAACGACATGTCTTGTGGGGTGTTCCCAATATAGTTAGTGCCTGCAGAAGTGGTGCAAGAAAGGACAAAGCTCATTGATGCACATGGGGAGCGAAGGCTAGCCCATTTGGTTTGATCACGCAGAAGAGCTACGGTAGCTCAAGTTGCTGAAAAACTTAATACTGGCCATACAAATATATCCACTAAATATAACAAAGTAACCACTCCAGAGGTGTATAGGTAAACGACAATGACCGATTACCCTTTAGCAATAGATTGTAAGAAGACTCCTCTTAACTTCTTTAAAAAACCCAATTATATATACAATCTAAAAAATAAATAGAAAGAGCGCAGATGGTATAGCACTGTATAACACCAGAAAAGGATGGAGTAATTATTGTACTCACAAATGTACAATTGATAGTAGGCACGTAATAAATCTTTATCATCTAAGACCTTCTTTCTCTTCCTCCTTGTTCAATACATGGAAGGAAAAGGGAGAGACAAACACATAGTGTAGCAATATAAACGCAAATAACACTTTTATTATGATTGCACTCACAAAATAAAAAGCATAGTCAGGCACATCAATATCTCACTCTTTTCTTGGACCTAGATTTGCTTAGGGTTCTTCAGGAATTGTAGTGTAGCAGTAATGTGAAACAAACAATAAAAACAATACTAGATAAAACAAAAAAATCCAACACTTGATTGCTTTTCAGTCCTATGCGTTTCATCTAATGCATGACTTCGTCAGGGGTCAGTAGTATTTTGCGCCTTTCCGAACAGCCTTAAGCCTTATTGTTACTGCGTTCCCGAGGAATACGTGCAAAGTACTATTTGGAACGCATTTTGGAATGCATTGTGCGTTCCCCAGGATTCAAGAAAAACGTAATTGGTTTTGAGACGAAAACTAGGCTTGGTATGCAGTTTATTGAACACAGTGGTGTTTGCACGAAGGCACCGATCCCGATAGGCTTAAGGCTGTTTGAAAAAGGCACAAATAAAAAGGTTTTAAAGAACAAAGGCACAAATTGACCTTCACTTCCCACTACTGACCACTGACGAAGTCCTGCATTGGATGAAACGCATAGGGCTGAAAAACAAATCTAGTGTTAGAGTTTTTGTTTTATCTAGTAATGTTTTTATTGTGTTCATAGTTTGTTTCACATTACTGCTACACTACACTGAGGATCAGCACTGGACTATGGAGCAATGAAAGAAAGTTGCCCGGTCTGATGAATCACATCTTCTTTAAGATCAGGTGGATGGCTGTGTGTGTGTGTACTGTTTACCTGGTAAAGAGATGGCAGCATGATGCATTATAAGAATAAGGCAGGCAGGCAGAGGCAGTGTAATGCTCTGGGCAATGATCTGCTGGGAAACCTTGGGTTCTAGCATTCATGTGTATGTTACTTTGACCCACCACCTACCTAGAAATTGACCACGTGCACCCCTTAATGACAATGATGTTCCCTGATGAATAATGCACCCAGTCACACGGAAAAAATGTTCAGAAATAATGTGAGGAGCATGACAAAGAGTTCAGGGTGTTGCCTTGGCCTCCAAATTTCCCAGATCTAAATCCGACTGACCGTCTGTGGGTTGTGCTTGAACAACAAATCCGATCCCTGGAGGCCTCACCTCGATAAGTTTGTCAGCTTACTGAACTTAAAGGATCTGCTGCTAATGTCTTGGTGCCAGATACCAGGAGACATGTTCAAAGGTCTTGTGGAGCATATGCCTCAATGCATCAGACCTGTTTTGGCAGCATGATAGGAACCTACACAATATTAGGCAGGTGGTTTAAATGTTGTGGCAGATCAATGTATATAGACAATAAAATGTTAATTGTTGGGATTTCAGAGTATACAATATTAGCATAACTATTTGGAAATAATACTGTTGTAGGGTGATCACTCTTTTTCATGCCCAAAAAGGGGGATTTATACCATTGTGCTTCAAGAGAATATATATTGCAAATACTGATATTATTATGTTTATTGTTTGTTTGTTTTCCGTTTTATTTATTGGATAATCTCTCATGGTTATTCACTAACGTGAAAAGGCAAAGTGAATGCAAGTGAATTTCATATTTAAGGTCAGAATAAGAGTACCAGATAAATTCTCTAAATCTATCTTGGTCTCAAATTTGAAATTCACTTTGCATTCAGATTGAATTCACATCCTAGCTATAAGATAAGGCCGGGGACTAATGAAAGTATTTAAAAAATTGGGCAGACTAGATGGGCCGAATGGTTGTTATGTGCCGTCACATTATTTGTTTCTATGGCATCCTTGCTTAAAGATTTTAAGGACTTATCACACTGGACTGATATTAAGGTATGTGCTTTATTAGAATATGCCTGTGCACATACACATATTTTGTTTCATTACTGCTCAAGATACGTATATAATCTATATTTAGCAGGGCTTTCTCCTAATATCGTTCTGGGTCACTAAAATTGTCCAATCTTCTACAGAAATAAAGAAAACAATCTGTAATTGACAGGACTCTGTTTCTATTTATGTATTTTATCAGTACTCTTTATTTAAAATGTATTTGTCTAACTTTTTGTAGCATTTTGGTTAAGTGTAATTGTTGCACTTTAAATTATAACACGGGCAAGATTCACCTGAACCAAAATGCCACATTAAAGAAATTCAATCTGCCTGAAGCAAAAACATTTTTTGGACAAATTGATTTGGAATTTAATGACGGGTAATTTTTTTCTGCTTTGAACATGTCTGTTATCAACTGTGACAAACTCCTTTTGCTTGCCTGCCTTCTGCCCTGTAACTATGGCCCCTGGGGTTATTGCCTTTTAAAAACCCTATTTAAGCTTATGGGGTTTTAATACACTGTTTCTGCCCCTTTTAATACTATGGGAAAGGATCTGCACTTTTGAAATGGCACTTCGGATACAGCCGAAGTGCCGAAGTAGTCGAAGTGGATGCCATTCGTATAGTCGACGTGGCGGCAGCCATCTTGTTTAGCCGAACGCGGCCAGCGGTGTTTTGCCGTTGAGTTCATGGCACTCAAATCGGACACACAACGGCACGAACACCGCTGAACTTTACCTTCTATGGAACTTCGACGCTATGACGTAGTCGAACAGCATTCGACAATTCGAACGCCACTTCAACTTTAGGTATTTGCACGAACAGCCCCGTTCGTGCATTCGAACGGAACTTAGTATTTAAACCATTGGAAATAGATCGGCCACACAGCCAAAATCTGTGGAACTATTTTGGGCATGAAAGCCATGCTTGCGGTTGGTCAAATGTGACTTCCAGAAACTTTTGAACCCATGCTCTGATCTGAGTGATTTTTGGATATGTTGTTCACCCAGATCAGGGCTATGCAGGGATATAACATGGGGATATGTTGTATTTTGGGATGATTTTGGGGATTTGTATAAATGTATGTTTTTTTTTGCCTGTGGGTAATTAAGTTATTCCATTAGCTAGCTTAATATAACAGGCAGAGAAGAGAGCTTGCTGACTGTATGTGGGAGTGTTTCGGTGTTAATTATTGTTTCTATTGGCTTTTGTAACTTTGTGTCCTGTGCTCCACAAGGTCCAAGTGGGCGGTAACCTTGTGGGGAAAAACTGTATAAAAGAAGCAGCTGTATCATTAAACCTTCAGTTCTACTTCACCCTCAATTTAGAGTCCTGTCTCTTATTGGGGGAAACAGCTACAAGGGATTGCTATGCTCTTCATACTCCCTTGGATAATCACTAAGCTCTTTTAAGAGTTTGTACCTGCTTCACTCTCTGGGGAAAGAGAGGTTCACCCACTGGAACCTGGAGCCTTGTCATAGGTCCAGGTTGGGTAGGAGACGGCAAGACCTCAACCAAGCTGCGGCGGTGCGTGGTGTCTGTGGTGGTTATGGTGTCTGGTGGAGTGCTTAGAGCCCTTAGGAAGTGCTAGGAGCATCCTTCAATGGAGGTACCCAGTCGGGGTGCCAGGTGATCCGTTACATAAACTATTTAGTTTTCTGAGAGAAGGCTATAGATCCACATACTAAATGTCCATGTGGTGCGAACCCCAGAATTCACATATAGGAAATCATGAACAAAAAGGATGCATATTGTTATAAAGATCCAACAGATTTATTTGATAAACCATTCACAATTTGAGCAATAAAACGCTTAAATAAATGGTTTATTAGTTCATACATACATACTGTGTAAAATTAATTTTTTTATACATTACGCCATGGGTCGTCAACCTGGTCCCTACCGCCCACTAGGGAGTTCGGCGGCACAACAAGCTGAATCCTCCTTCCATCGAGAGAGTGGGCGGGCGCAAGTGCACAAACGTACATGAACGCGTACATATGCGCGCAAACTCGTGAGAACAAGAGAATGGGTGCATTTGCGTGCGTGCCAACATGAGTGTAACACGTGGGAAGAGGAAGGGGACGAGTGGGAGCTAATGCACGATAGCAGGGACAGGAAGAAGCAGAGCAGAGCACTTGTAAAATAGGAGAAAGAAAAGTTATAGGCACGAGCAGGAGAGAATTGTTGTTGCTAATAATAATAAGTGGGCTAACTAGCTCAGCCTTACTTTTGGACATTGCCATAAGGAAGGTAAAAGAAAAGCATGAAAAAAGGAGATAAAAAGATCCAAAAAAAAGGGAAGAAAAATAGAAAAATGGGGATAAAATAAAGCAGGAAAAAAAGCTGTGCTTAAAGTGGCTCATGTGTTGGCAAGTTAAGATTGTTTTATTTTATAAAATAAAAGAAAGAAAGAAGGAAAATAAGTAAAGGAAGGAGAAGGAGAGAATAAAGAGAGGGAAAAAGAGACCCCTGATATATTGATATAATATAAGGAAGGTAAAGAAAAAGAAGAAGGCAGGAAAAGTAGCAAAAAAGGGGGGAATTTATTTTTATGGTGACATGTAATGTAAAATTGGCACCTAATACAGCGTTGTTTTGGGTGCTTGTAATAAAAGGGAAAAGAGGGGGGGAGCACCGTGGGGAGTGAAGATCAAAACGTGGTAAGAGTAAAAGTAGTTGTTAAATTGTGCAACAAATTTAGAACCCACGTATGAAAAAAAAGGAATAAGCTCGTGGCTATTTACAGGAGTATCTGAAGACTCTTGCGCTAAAAGGTTCGAGTTACTGCAGCACTGGTAGGCGGTAAGGAGATTTTACCATGAAGAAAGATGCATTAGTGGGCGGTAGGTATAAAAAGGTTGACTGCCCTTGCATTACGCAATATCTTTTTCTCGGATGGAGAAGGCACATATTCTAACAAAAGTCAAAAAGATCTTAGGAGCCCATAACCTCATTCATATCTTATATAGTGCAATATATTTGGTTTTCCAGCAGTAAGGAATTCAAGATTACAGCATGATATTCTCCAGACTCTGACAAGCTTTTGGTCAGGAGAGGAAGATTAAGAAGAGCTTGGGTTTTGAATGGAGAACACTTGGAGGAAAATTAGAAGCACTCTGGGAATTTTGAAGTTGGGAGGCAATTCCAATTCAAATGTCATTGGATTAATTTTTCATAGAACAAAGTAAGGACAGATGCGCTTTTGGCAAAAAGGCAAACCAATAGCACAACACTAGACTGGAGAAGGCTGACATAGTTTCATGATGTCTGTCTCTACTAAGGAATGTTGGCTACCATTTGTCTTCTTGTGACATGTGATCATATGATAATCTGATATTCAGTTTAGGAAACATTTTAAGTAATGTCCAAATAAAACTTTGATTAGAAGAAAAGAGTCAGATAGATCACTGTTTCAATTTTAACAGCGATAATAAAGGAATAAAGGGTTAGAACCCAAAAATACCATCCAAACATTATTTCCAGGAGGCAAATAGACAACCTCCACTGATACCATACTATAAACCTATGGATTAAACATGTTTTATATCTAAGTAGGGAAATTACAGAAAGTTAGTAAAAGAAAGGGGAGGGGGGGGGGAAAGAAAATTTAAGAAATAAACAGTAAACTTGATTTAAGAAGTCACACACACAGAAACTAATAATAACAAATAATTTATAGACAGACATGCAGACAGACAGACAGACAGACAGATAGATAGATATATAGATAGATAGATAGATAGATAGATTGAAAGATAGATAGATAGATAGATAGATAGATAGATAGAAATAGATAGATAGATATGTTTTTCCATTAAAAAAACTGACATTTTTGTGAAATGACATGCAAGTTGACAAATTTAGGTAACAAGTACCCTAGCTGAAAACGTTTTAGCCTGTATTTTGCAATCTGCTGTAAGTTCATCACCCAATGCTCTTTACAAAAGGAACACAGACGTGAATCTTTGATATTTGCTCACAATGCCTTGATGATATTTGATCCGTTGTCTTGCCTTTGATGTCTATCTGTTTTGAGAAAAGGTCAGAGCTTACCAAGTCCACTAATACCGTAACTGATTTTAAAGCCATATTCTCTTCAGTTTCTCAATGTTTATGTAAAGATAATGTTTAATCTCTGTATTGTGCTTTTATTGTTCAAGGATTTGCATTAAGAGGTGAGCTATTAATTTCATGGGTTTTTATTGATCTTGGTCTTGTAATTTGTTCTTTTTTAGGAAGGTGTCAATGAACAATATTAATAGGAGCTCCTTTATCACATTTACTACAGGAAGGGAAATGTATCTGTTCAGCAGTTTACATTAAATTGACTTGTTTTTTTTGGGACACATTACGAAAACCAATGCTTGCACGTACCAATACAATTTTTTATTTTTAATATCTTTGTTTAGAAATGTAACCACATTTATTTGTGCTGTCAAATTGTGCACATTAGGGACATGTTGACACAGAGGTTGATGGAGTGGGGAGCCTAGCTTTTCGTTACTGATGGGAACTGATAACGTGAATTAGTCAATTATAACTATAATGCAGTTTAATTGTTACAATACAGTTGCTATTCAATTTCTAGAAATATGCTTATTACAGAGTATAGCCCCACATCACGCTATCAAAATGGAAATATAGTAAAGTGTTAAAAATCTATTGCAAAGTGATATAAATTAGCTGTGAGCAGTGTGGTTGTACAGAGTCTGATCATGATATAATTACCTTGTGTTCATCATTTTTTTACACCTGCTGTGAACTGTGTGCATAAGTAAACTTTGCTCTATAGAATCCTATCTTTGGTCCATACTAAATTAAAGGTTACTCCAAGCATTATAAGCACTACAGCCCACTCTAGTGGTTAGGATACCAGGAGTGTACTGGCCCAGCCACTAGTAATGGGGTAAACGATTTAGTAATTGTTTAACCCCTAACCTCGTTACTCATCGCACTCCTTCGCTTGTGACAAGCTTCCGACTTCCACAGAGCTACAGAAGCTGGAAACCAATGCAGTTGTCATTCATTGGCTGAAATTATCAGCTGACCACTCTCAGCCAATGAATGGCACATTGCAAAAAAAAAAAAGAAAAAAAATTGTATTGATATTAGCCAGCTCGGAATTCTATTTCTGGGCTCTCTGATGATACTGCTGGAGGTGGAGTTATACCTCTGGCAGCCAAGAGGTTAAATGCTGCACATATAGACTCCAGACACCATAACTACTTCATATAACTGATGCTTGGTGTACCCCTTTAGTTATTGGTCTTATTGGTCTATAGAGATTCGGTTGGTCTATAGTACAGTGATAGATGTATGCAAAATATAACCATACTATCAACACCATTATTGTAGCTTTCATGAGATTAACAGTTTATTAATCTTAATTAATATGCTTTATAGTTGGTTTAGTCTAACATGCCTAATGTATAATCTGAACTAAACAGCAACATATTTGTCATTTATGCTCCTTCAGATGAGTGCTTGAAAGGTGCTGTCATTCTCTAGAATGAGGTGGAGGTGGCAAGGAACCAACTACACTCAAGCTGGTTAAACATCAACAGAGCAAAAAGCTCTGTTGTTTGACCAACTTGAGTGTAGTTGGTTCCTTGCCACCTCCACTTCATTCTAGAGAACTGACAGCACATTTTATTGAATAAAGTCTCGTATGCTCATAAGAGCAATAGTTAGGTCAACATTTGCCCCAAAAATGGAGTACATTGAAGCAAAGACAAGACATATATTTTGTGGCCACTTACTGTATCCCGGCTAGTTGATCTACAGTAGATGGTTTATGAGGCTGCATAAGATTTATACTTGGTTTATTGTTTGATGCTATCATTTTTAAATGTTACATCAATATGTTTCGACAGCATCATGCATGCTTTCTTGGTGATGGTTATTGTGATTGCTCAGTAATTACTTTTTCTGTTAAGGCCATATTTATATCATTAGACCAGCCTTAAGTGACCACAGCATAGAATACGTGGCAGCTAATGTCTCTGCGGTGATTGTACTGAGCAGATATTTACTTTTTTGATCTCCAAACATCAAGTGAGGTTGTTTAGCTGCTAAGTTGACTTTTGGGCACTTAAAAGATTTCCCCAATTTACTTATTTACAATTATGGATTTGTGGCAAAGACTGCACAAATTTATTGAAAGCACGAAATGTATTTAATAGCCAGCAAGTGTCTAAGGAAACAGAGATAACACAATTAAGTCTTCAAGAACTGATCACAATATTGTCATGTTTAAATAAGCTGATAATATTATAGAATAATATAACACATGACCTTCCCCTGTCCGTTGCTCGCACCCGTATGGCGAATTCACGTTTGCAGGACTTCTCGCGGGCGGCTCCCTTGTATGGAATAGCATGCCTACTGCCATCAGACTGTCCCCTAGTCTTCAATTGTTTAAAAAGTTTCTCAAAACCCATCTCTTCAGGAAAGTTTATGGCCACCCAGAGTAACTTTTACCTCACATACCTGTATCTTGCTCTCTCCTAAAGGGCAGCACTCTACTCTCTCCTTCAGCTCTGCTTCACTACCACCTTATTTGATTGCCATCTCCTGTCCTATTGTGTTCTCTACACCACCACCTCTATAATGTAAGCTCGTTTGAGCAGGATCCTCTTCAACCTATTGTTCCTGTAATATAATATAATATAAGATAATATTGTAAAGCACTATGGAATATGCTGGCGCTATATAAATACCAGTAATAATAATAAGCATACTAGGCCCTGGGATTGGACTGACAACAGACTTAAAATACATGCAAACACAATCACTTATGGGACAGTACTGTATATCCTGTATATTCTGTACGTGCTACAGTCTTTTGGGTTTGGATAGACATAACATGGCTCGGGAGAGCAGACAGAGAGGGCCACAATATTAATGAGCGATAATGTCAGGCTTGAAGAATTATACCAGATATAATCAACAACAAAAAATGTGTCGGCAGATAATCTGAGGTCTCCTCCTGGGTCTGCTCAGCTGATGCTGGGTGTCAGATAGTAATGCACACTGCTACATGAGATTCCCTTCAGCCATAGATGGGCACCCCCCCAGTTCCAAGCACAGCAGCGTATGGCAGCACCAGAAATCCAGCTATAATGCTCCAAGGAGGGGTTAGGTGGGCTAGATGGTGTATTTAACACTATAGGCTCAGGAATACATTTGTATGTGTGTTCCTTTAAGAATGGCAAAGCATCATGGAAGCTGTAGTTTTAAAACATCTGGAAGTCTGTATTTTGGGCACCCCTGGTGTATATAGATTGAAACAGAATTGTATGTTACACACTTTTCTTACCACTCATATCTGTTTTGGTATGTAATATATGTGTTATATCCTAAGCCACAAACATAAGTGAGTAAAGACACTGGTAATATTGGAAAAATCTGGAAAACTTTTTGAACGTGCATCTTTAATCAGAGAATATCAGTAATTCTATTTCTTCTATTTTGTAATAATTATGAAATCGTTCCTGTACGTTATAAACTCTGGCATTTGTACCTTATTGCATTTGTCTATTATAATTTATCTGTATAGATCATTTTAAATACTTGTACTTTATTTATGAAAGCTTTAATAATGATTTCAAAATAGCCTACAGTCATCCCAAAACAAGCTTGTCCAATTGTTCTGTAAATGAGTATACCACCCACGGTATTGTATTATATTGTTGAGAATCTTAAAATTTTTCTAACTGCTTGTTATCGATGATCTGTATGTTCCCGTGTCTATCTTCATTTTCACATTGTTATTGAATAGAATCTATCAACGGCTTAGCCTGTTCTATTGTTTAAAATGCAGATCAGCACGCAAACAGCCTGTTCATCAGACTGATTGTCCAGACTGAAATGTTGGAATATTTTGAATGTGATTATTATGATAATCAAATTTTAATAATATAAATAATTATGCATAGACTAACCTGATTCCCATGCCCTATGGAAACCAAAATTGATGTCCTTATTGAGTAATTATTACATTTATATGCATAAATCCTGGAATAAATGTATTTTGATATAAGGGCACACTAAGATTTTTTTCAGTAAAAAAATAAAAATAAACCATTGTTTTGGAAACTGAGCAGATATTTTTTTAATTTTTTTAACTTTTTTATATTAAATAATATTTGAGAAAATTAAAATATATAGTATTACACAAAAAAATCAGTATTTATGTCTATTGAAAATCCTATTTCCTTCAGCCAAGGAAAATTATAATAATTATTATTTATTTACTGACAGTTTCAAAGCTTGCTATATCTAAGTAAATATTTTTTTTCTGTAAATCCTGAGCTGCTAAGCCATTTCACACCCGTATTCTAAAGCCATTTTTAGGATTTTGCACTCAGCCACTTACTGTATTTCAAGAATATTTATTTTGTCAGTTACCCTCTGAAATATGTTTTTATGCACTTTTAAAAAATAATGAAAAAGTGTGAAAAAAGCAACCATAAAAGAAAAAAAAAAAGATTCTTTGCAATTTTCCATAGTCTGTGTTGAACAGCAGTATCCATTATTTCATAAATATTTGAAAATACACATTATGCTTTCATACTAAAGGAACACTTCAGGCACCATAACCACTACAGATCACTGTAGTTCATAATCAATCCTATTCAATTTTAACTACATTTGTATTTATTACAGTACTGTGGAATAATTAAAAATCACTAAAATATAAAAAGGTAGTGCTAATACAATATACAAAAACACTTTATTACAACAGATATAAAAAAACAAAACAAATAGGGAATAACCTGGCCATAAAAAACAGACCACACCAAGTACTTCAATAGACAAATACAATAATACTAAGGTGTACTTTGCAATAACTAGTCACAGGAGTGGAGAGTCCATGCACCAGCAATCCATCAGATCCCATTGTCGGAGCCAGTAACGCTTATCTCCGTGAAGTGGTACGTGCAACTAAATAAGAGGCTGATACTGATGCGGTGCCAAAATCATAAATACATGACAAATAATAAATTGTGTTCAAAATATGTAGCCAATACCTTTAGGTATTGAGTAAATGCGGTTAAGTGGATAAATGCAACAGATCAGAGGATGGTGGCTGCAGAGTTGAAGGATGGAGTCAAATTCTGTGGAGAAGTCAGAGTCCCCACCATCTTAAAACTTTACCAGTCGCTTGGATTCATAAACTTTTAAACAATAGTCCATAGCCTTTTAGCTTTCACCATTTCACACGAGGGTCAGCGTTTTTCAGTTTACTACTTATCAAAAAAAAACAAAGGACTCCAGACTTCGAATAAAGTAATATTCACTAAATACCGAGTTGGGCCCAACTTGTACATTGTTCATGGTTAGATGAGAACTGGAATGTTCTGGCCTACCTGTGGCCATGTATTTAAAGTGGCACATGATAAAGACATGTTTACAGGCAATAACTGATATACATCAGTGTCGTTCCATTAAAATTATTATGTAAGCATGTTTATTTTACCAGGTGATATTTTTTTTTTTTTTTTTAAATAAAATGTCTGGTTCACATCCTAATAATAAATATTGCAATTTTTGGCATTAGCGTTAGACACACAAGTTGTAAATAAAAAAGATTTCTATAGTTATATCCTGTGCACCTGCAATTATTCAGTGGAAACATGGTCTTCTTGGCAAAACATAAATAAGGATGTCACTTGAACTTCCACTCCAATAACCTTTATTGTGATAAATTTATAAATATACACACATAGAAAGAAAGTTGGCTCAGTTCGGATTTGATTCATCACCTTTTTTTCCCCATCACTTGCACATAGTTTATATTTAAAATTACGTTCTACACACAGTAATGAATTTTAATTGCTTTTATAAGTGAGCCATATTTTTCAGGGATACATGTTTGAAAGATGAATTTTGCAATTTCCATTATCCATTCCAACTCATCATATTTCCTTTCCAAACAAAATATCAAAATGTAATAATATGGCTTCTAACATGCATTTATACGCAATTTTTGCATATTATATATATAGATTTTTTATTATTATTATTTGAAGTGTAATTATTTAAAATATGTTTTAAATGTTGAACTTGTTGATAAATCATCAGCTAATGCATGTAAAAAAGGTTGCGTATGAAAAACCATTATAAAGCCATTGTTTTAGTCCTGAAATAATTAATTCCAGAATTATTCATTTGTGGAATAATTTCAGCAATTATTAAATTGTGGAAATTTCTAAAATAAACCTCAATTTAATACTGATTGATTAGCTTTCCAAATGATTTAACGTTTTTGGATAAACTTTTAAAATGTAATGGTATAAAAAATATTAGAATTATTTTATATTTAGATATTTTGGGAGATATTGACATGTGTTTAACCCCTTAAGGACACATGACATATGTGACATGTCATGATTCCCTTTTATTACAGAAGTTTGGTCCTTAATGGGGTTAAATGTGATATATACATTTTCGTAAAAAAAAAAATGTATATCTTGAAAAAAAAAAAACATTTTAAAACTTAATCCAAAAATATTAAATCATTGGAAATTATTGAATGGAAATGGAATTGAAATTATTCAATACTGATAGAAAAACATAAAATATATATCAACAGCACAAAATATAAATTTCTCAACAATGACTTTGAGGCATTTCAAGGACCATATGTGGTACAGTTTATTGAGATGACCATATTGCAAGAACTCCAGAGGTACAGTGCCTCTGTTATTGTTGACTGTCAAGCCCCAACTTTGAATCAACATGAGGAAATCTAACATTTCTCTTTACGGTCTTGATTTAATATTGTTGGATAAGCTTTCCAAACGATTTAATATTTATGGCTAAACTTTAAAAATGATGTCATCTTATGTACAGTCAGCTTACATATTAAAGGAAGGGGGCCATATCTCCCTTAACCTAAATGACAATCTGTGGATACACCAGAATGTATATCTGTTATCGAGTCTTTGTCATGATCATTATTATTGTCATCTACAAAAACATCATCAAAAATGCAACAAAAGGATCAGAAGAGGAGTTGCTTCCTCCTATATCAAACAAGCAATATAGGAACTTAACATTCAGCGATACATAGTTAATGAATTGGTAAGCAGCAGAAGTAATGAACATACATATGTAAATCGTCATTTTTATTTATTATTTAAGTAAATGATTGCATGTTTTATCGTCTTTGTGTGTATTATTTCATAATGTACACATATATGTAAATAACTTTTTTTCAGTTTATCGCTTTATCGCTATGCAGAAAAAAGAATTGTGGGATGATCGGAGACTTTCAGTTTACGCATGGTCTTAGAATGTAAGTGGGACTTCTAATGAAAGAAGGTATTAAATGGGGACCCCTCGCAGAGCAAGGTTAACAGGACATGAACTGAGTTAAAAAGTTATTAATTTCGATGTGTTCATTACAAAAAAAAAAAATATGGCTGCATTATATGCAGTATTTAATTTCCAGTAAAAATAAAAACGATGATCACTTTCCTTTAATTCTGATTTTAGACATAAGTCTGGTTGGCAGAAGATGGACCAGTACAGTATATAAGTGAAAATTTGCACCAGCTCACATCAGGATTGTAGTGGGCAAGAGTTCTTACAGAGAATTCCAAAACTACTGAGTCAGGGAAGACTGAACAAGGAACCATGCTAAGACTGGCTGCTCCTTCTTGTTTTGTCCCACTTTCACACTAGTTTAATTTGGCATAGCTCCGCAAGCTATGATCACATCCAGGGACGTATTAGCCGCGAGGCAAACAAGGCATTTGCCTTGGGCGGCATTTTTCAGGGGGCGGCAAAAAACGCCGCCCCCCAAATGCCCAGGGCAAATGCCTAGTTAGCCTCACGGCTAACAGACATTCTGGGCGCCAGTGGCTGCAGCGCTGGGCGGGCGGCCGGCGAGGGAGCTCTTCCCCTGAGCTGACTGCTCAGCTCCCTCGCGGCCGCAGAGTGAGGCTGGGAGCCGGAAGATGACGTCATCTTCCGGCTCCCAGCCTCACTCTGCAGCCGGCGCGCGAGGGAGCTGAGCAGTCAGCTCATAGGTAGTGCACCCTCGCCGCCCGCCCGACCTGCAGCCACTGGACCACCAGGGAGAGAGAGACCTCCCCCCCCAGCACTCCCAAAGGTAAGGAGGTTGGGGGGGGATTTAATTTAAAAAAAAAAAAGTTAATGTGTGTGTGTGTGTCTGACTGTGTGTGTGTGTGTGTGTGTCTGACTGTGTGTGTGTGTGTGTGTGTCTGACTGTGTATGTGTGTGTGTGTGTTTGTGCCTGACTCTGTGTGTGTATTTGTGTATGTGTGTGTGTCTGACTGTGTATGTGTGTGTGTGTGTCTGACTGTGTGTGTGTGTGTGTTTGTGCCTGACTCTGTGTGTGTATTTGTGTATGTGTGTGTGTCTGACTGTGTATGTGTGTGTGTGTGTGTCTGACTGTGTATGTGTGTGTGTGTGTGTCTGACTGTGTATGTGTGTCTGACTGTGTGTGTGTGTTTGTGCCTGACTCTGTGTGTGTATTTGTGTATTTGTGTATGTGTGTGTGTGTGTGTGTGTCTGACTGTGTATGTATGTGTGTGTGTCTGACTGTGTGTGTGTGTTTGTCTGTGTGTTTGTGTCTGACTGTGTGTGTTTGTGTGTGTGTGTGTCTGACTGTGTATGTGTCTGACTGTGTATGTGTGTGTCTGTGTATGTGTCTGACTGTGTTTGTGTCTGACTGTGTGTGTGTGTGTTTGTGTCTGACTTTGTGTGTGTGTATTTAGAAGGTGGGGCGGGGGGAAGGGTTGGGTGGGGGTGGCGCGGGGGCAGGGGGGCGCCTGAGTTTTGTCCTGCCTAGGGCAGCACAAAACCAGGATACACCACTGATCACATCTGTAATTTTGCCACCATTGTCTTTGCCTTTGACATACATACCTTTCTTTAATGTGATTATACTTGTATATCTGCTACTCCACAGCAAATTTTTATATCTTATATTTACGTATTGAATGGTTTTCTGCTAATTTATGCCTCTAGTATTTCTCTATCTTTAAAAAACAAGTTTTTGTGCAGTTGCACCATTACTAAACTTCTATGACTTATCTTGCAAAGCTGTCTCTGTTTGTTTTGCACTTACCTCAATAAAAAAATGATTGACAAAAAAAACAATGACAACAAAATGTGAAATCACAAGACATTGGAGATCTTTGATACCAATTTACTAATCCAACTAATGTCTGATTTTCAAGGCTATACCTTTGGTGTTTTTGATAGTAACTTTTAAGAAATGGCCAGTAGAGCAGAACTTGGTATTTTAAGCTTTGTACGTATGTATATACACATCTAAAAGAATCCCAATTACAAAAAGAATTAGTTAAAAAATAAATTGTCCAATTGTAATTTTGTATTTTGTTGGAAAGCTAAAAGAGAGAGGAAGGAATAATTTGACATTGTGTAACCTTCTTTTCTTATGCACACATTTTAACAATGACACACAGAAAATGATGTTTTCTTCTTAGACATACACCCAGTCCAGTGGGCCTCTCACGTAGCCAAAAGTCAATGTTTTCTTCTTTGAAGTTCATCTTTTTTTAGGACGACTTTCTACACAGCCAAGAATATGACCCGAATAACAGCTAATTAGTCAAACATCTGGCTGTTCCTATTATATCTATGATAATAATCTAGACACATAGGAAACACACCAAGAGGAGGTCAGGATATGATCCATTTTTATGTGAGCGGAGCTGGTCAAGAATTATCATTAAGCAGTGTAGTATACATTGCTTCAACCTTTTAGGTCCACATTTTAAAATCATATTAATAATATACAATAATAGACAGATTCTTAAATATGATGCTGCTTTCATTTCCGTGATGCTGCTTCCAAATGTTGTGTTTCTGTCAATCTAATCTAATATTTAAGGGGAGCCCCTTTACTACCAAGCTATTTTTGTATTAAAAAAATACAATAAAATAATAAGGAGCATTATCTATTAGAGTATAAGGGTTAGCTTAAAGGAACACTATAGGCATAAAAACAACTTTAGCTTAATGAAGCAGTTTAGGGATAGAGGTCATGTCTCTGCAGTCTCACTGCTCAATTCTCTGCCAGGAGTTGAATTACTTTTGTTTCTGTTTATGCAGCTCTAGCCACACCTTTCCTGGCTGTGACTGACACAGCCACAATAAATTATATTTTTTATTTTTTATGAGATCTTAACTTACTTTTGAAGTTTCTAATATCCCGCTATGTAAATTGAACTTTAATATCACACAAGAGGCTTCTGCAGTATCTAGCAGGCTATTAACAGAGCAAGATATACAAAATTCTAAATTAAACAGACTGTGCAATAAAGGAAGTTTAAACATTAGATCTCTCTTTACAAGAAGTGTTTATGAAAGCTTTGTTATGTCAGATGCAGGGAGGTGTGCCTAGGAATCTATTAAAAAGTGATTTAACTCCTAAATGGCAGAGAATTGAGCAGTGAGATTGCAGGGTCATTATCTATACACCAAAACTGCTCCATTAATAGTAACATCTCCTGGATATTGGCCAAAAGTAACATCCCCAGGACGTATTTGGAAACCAGAGTAATCTGAATGTACCTTTCCTAGTTAAATACTTTGTTATTATTATTATCATTATTATTAATCTAATGTTTTATTGATACATATAGTATCCCTTTAAGTATGAGGATACAACGCAAGGAAGTACACTCAAAATATCTAAGTAACCATGTCGCTCATTATGACCTTGATTTAATAAGCTTTCCAAATGAATACAATCTGTTAGATACTCGTTCCAAATGATTTATCTACAGAAATCTCAATTAAAGTCTAAAAGAATTACTGTAGATAAATCATTTTCATCATAAATCTAACAGCATTGAATCGTTTGGAAAGCTTGTCAAATTTTATATTTAATGGAGTAGATGATCATCATCTTCACAAAACTACATACTGTTAGGCTAATTCTTGAAAATGATTTCCTAATAATCAAAGCTTAGAAACCTAGCAAGTTAAATTATGCATGTTTTTGTTCACTAACATTTACACATATTCATTGCTATCACTTTAAATATTCAGGGATATAAAATTATATAAAGAACATACTTTCAGAGAGAAATTGTTCTTTTACGTCAAAACTGGGTCAAAACTATTAAGAAAGATCAAATCTCAGTTGTATGCTTATAAAACAGATCGAAGTACTTTATTATTTCTCTCATCATCTGACAGCTGTTAAATTTAAAATACTTTAACGTTCTGCTGATAAAAAGCATTTGTTTGGCATAATGTAAATACTTAGAGTTTGGCTTCGTACTAAACAAAGGGTGAATTTATAAACATACGAATGGCTATAATTAAATATATAATCAGTGGTAATTTAACAGACCTCGTGACATTATATATGGAAAAACATATATACTTTTCTTTTAGAAGGCATGGGGAAAAGCACTGCTGGACTCCTTCTCTCCAACTCTGCTAGTGTGATCTACAATGGTATTCAAGTACTATTTTAATTCACCACCATTTACTTTTTTAAATAGGGGAACCATTATTTCTCTTGAAATCAAACCACAATCCAGTTAAGGCCAGGCAAAGCCAGGGCACACAATGCAAATGAGGAAAAGAAACAGAAACATTGTAGCACTTTTCTTTGTGCCTTTATAATTGTCAGGGATTTAAGATGGAGGCAACCAGTTGCAGGATAAAGAGCTGTAGATTTCTACATTTATTATTTTATTTTTTTTTAAATATAGGACATAAATAAACATCATATCAAAAAATATGAATATAAGAAAAATATTGAAATTTGTGCATTAAAGACTTTGAATTTGTTTTTCTGGCAAATTTATAACAATTGATGTAACTGGGTTATTATTGAAAACTATTATAGAGATTTATTATTTACACAAAACAAAGTTTTTTTCCTGGCACTATAGCTCTCTATAGTGCCCACCTTCCTCCCAGTGGTGCAGAAGGAGTTAAAAACAACTGGGGGAGGCCTACGTATGTGCATGTGCGGCAATGGCTGTGCTGACATTCAGACTTCCCCCATAGGAAAGCATTATACAATCATTAATCCTATGGGGTCTTGGGTGACGATGGACATCCTAATGCAAAGCCTGAGGAAGTTCAGTGTCAGTTAGGCGACCAAAAGTCGCCTAACAAACAAGAAGTCCCTCTAGTGGCTGTCTAGTAGAAAGCCACTAGAGGTGGAGTTAACCCACAAAGGTAATTATTGCAGTTTATTAAAACTACAATAATTACCTTTGCAGGGTTAAGGGAACTGGGACTGTGCACCCAGACCATTATAAACAGTGACTACAGTGACAACCCTAAACCATTGCCTGATAAACAGTTCTGAGGGGCCGGTTCAGATCAAAGAGTAATCTCAGATTGCTGGTACTGCAGGTTATGGGCTGGGGTTGTTATTCCTTATTCCTCCACCCTGATTACAATTGTGTTGAATGCAAACATAACCAGGTAGGAGACTGATAATCATCTACCATCATCTCTCCATCTCATAGCCTGAAGGATGGTGGGTGATAACTAATGCTGGTCTAAGGGTCCCTGTTATTTCCTTTCATTGATTTATTTTTTGTCAACATGAGGAAATATTGCAGTTCCTCAGTTTAATGCACTTTAATGTGATTATTACTTTTGTATATTTTTTTTAATGTAATTAATGCACTTGCCTATGCTCTTTCAGTGCACCTTTCTGCTCTCATTTGCCTCACTAAAGAGTTAATTTACGATTAGTGTGGTTGCACCTATATAGTTTATCTCTAAACACCTTAACACTTGTTTGTGTTGAGACAGAAATATTTTGACATTAACCTAATTTGTCTCCAGCAGAAATTAATATAATAGCAAGTATAGAATGGGTCATTAATTTTTGTTTCCCGCAAGAAATCAAAGGAGAAAAAATGACCAACTACTTTCTAACTTGTGTTAACTAGTAGGTGTCATTGTGAATTTTAGGAGTGCTACAATATCAACTCTTGTTATTTTGCCTTTTTGGGGGGTTGGCGGTTTTATTGACATGGAGTGAACCTCCCAAGTCAAAATTCATAGTGTTATATCAAACTCATCTGCTTTTGTATTCAACATATTTAATAAACTACAAAAAATTTATTTGTTCCATAGAATAGTTTTTTTTTATTTTAAATATATATTTCTTTGTCATTACCATTCCAGTGCAATCTCCTGTGGTACAAATTAAGTTCAATAAATATAATGATTTTCATATTTCATTTTGCCATATGTTTTAAACATATTAAAAATCCAATTAACTGCTAAAGAAAAGCATTCTTGACTTCTCTTTCTGCTTTCTGGATATATTTATAATTTCCTCTGGGATTTTTGATTCCCACTGAATAGCATGAAGATTGACTAACAAAAGACAAAATAAACTAACGCATACATTCATTTAACAGTTAATAGCAATAATCCCTTAAAGGAACATTTTAGAAATAAAAATAGAAACATATACTCCTAACAGTGTCATAGACCTTATTAAAGGGACACTACAGTTACCAGAACAATTACAGATTTGTTCTGGTGCGTAGAATCATTCCCTTCAGGCTTTTTCGGAGAAAATGCAGTGTTTACAGCCTAGTGATAACTCCACTGGCCACCCCTTCGATGGCTGCTAGAGGTGCTTCCTGGGGCAGTCCTGCCTAGTGTTCAGCACTACCATTCAGTGTCTCCACCCTCTGCATGCAGACACTGAACTTTCCTCATAGAGATGCATTGATTCAATTCATCTCTATGAGGAGATGCTGATTGGCCAGGGCTGTGTTTGACTTGTGCTGGCTCTGCCCCTGATGTGCCTACTTGACAGTCTCAGTCAGTCCTATGGAGAAGTATTGTGATTGGCTCAGACCACCACTTCTGATGATGTCAGCAGACAGAGGCAGTTCACATGTAAACAGGGGCAGAGGTAGCAACTGCAGACTTGAATACAAGTAAGATTTTACTATATTTAGGTAGGCAAGAGGGGCCAAGGGGCTAGATGGTGGTTTTACCACTATAGGGTCAGATATATATGTTTGTGTTCCTGACCCTAAAGGGCTCCTTTAAGCTGTAGAATACAAAAAAACACAAAAGGATAAAAACATACAATTGTTCCAGTGTAGCAGACTCCATTCCCTTATGTTCGGTTGTTCGTACCCCCTTGTTCTCCCGAATGACTGGTGTGTGGTCCCCTTGTAATGCCCCAGCGAACACCGACCTCCCCTGGCTGTTAACCACAAATTAACAACTTGATACCTTTGCTTTAGTGCTTTCCCTGGGTGGTCGCCATTCGTATAACTGAATGCACTTGGTCCAGTGCATGGTGTCTCTCGTACCCAGGCAGCGGTACCTGGTCGTCGAACGCCTGAACTGTTTTCGGCGTCGTGTCTCCACAAACCTGTCAAGCCTGCTGGCTAGCCTCCTACCCAAAGACTAAGGACCCTGCAAAATCTCTGTTAAAAGACTTTGTGCGTGCCATTTTCCTATACTGTTCGTAACCAAACAGACGCACATACCATAGACCACCCTTGTGCTTGTTAAGCCCTATTGACACCTAGTAACGATTCTCACCTCAGTGTTCTAATTGTTTGTCTTGGTGGCTGCAATTCATATAAACGACAATGAGGTGGTAGCCATCTTGTTCGCATGAACGCAGGCAGCGGTGTTTGGCCGTCGAGTTCATGGAACTAAAATCGGACACTGAAACTCCCGAACACTGGACTGCCATCATCACCTGCGTTTAGTTCTGTAGATCTTAGAGGAACACTGTTCGGTGGAATTGTTAGTCTGAATGACGGAAACAAGCTCCGCGGTTCAAATATAGACTATTTTCGGTAATTCTTTTGTTTTTATTTTACCGAAGTTGACTGACCATTACCAGTTTTCTCATGGAACTATTTTGGACTTAAGCCATGTATGCGGTCGGTCAAAAAAGTGACTTTTATTGAAAACCCAAACCCCTGAACTGATCCGGGTGATTTTTGGATATGTTTGTCACCCAGATCGGGGCTATCAGGGGATGTGACTTTTGTGAGGTTTGCATGTATTTTGGGGGTACTTTTGGGGTGTTTGTAAATTGTGTATATTCTGTAACTGGAGATAATTGAGTTAGTACAGTTCCTGACTCAATTATCTTTCAGGCACCGAGGAGGGATTACCCTATGATTTTGTGTAAGAAACCCCTTGCACGGGCAAGCATGAAAGGCAGTCTGTGGCCCTGAATAAAACAGATAACTTCCCAACATTAAGCCTTGGCTCATGTGTGGGGGTAAGGCGATGCTGGTGATAACTACAGCGATACCTGCAATACTCTCTGGATTAGGAGAGGACTACACACTGGGAAATGGATCGAGGACTTGGTTTCAGGGTGGGCAGAGAAGGCAAGATGCCAGCCAAGCTGTGGCGGCTAAGGGGCTACAGTGCTTATGGTGTCTAGTGCAGTGCTTATAGTACTCTGGTTTTACTAGGAAGCATGATTGGGGTACCAGGCGGTCCGCCACTATAACCACCATCGGTATACCTTTAGTAACCTGTAAGAAGTGGTGAGATGGATGATAATTATATCCGTTTTAGAAGTTGGGTAGCAGCTAGACATCCAGAAAAGAAAATGTAAAATAGAAAAGAAACAATGAAATAGGCAGTGCGATTGTGGGAAGTCTTAATTAAAAATCTGTCAACTAAATATCGCTCTGAAACTATAAAACCACCTAAAAACCTAAAAAATATAATAAAAGTAACAGCAATCAGTAAAACTGATTTAAAAAAGATCAAGAGCTGTTATAAATAAAAACAGGAAAATAAGGTGAAAACCAAAGAAGCTCAAATACAGTCTATCTAAGATAGACTGTAGCAATAAGACAAGCACCTCTTACTATATAGTATAGTACTTAGTGTAGACCATGTAACAATACAGTACATATTATGGAGAAAATTAATGAACAATTCCACTTTAAATAACATATTACCCAGTGGATCTTAAATCGGCGCTGTCACCGTCTGGGGAATTCGCAAAGTCCCCAGATTGTGACATTGCCACTTGTGGTCAGGTAGCTGCGGGGGCAGATAAGGCTGAGATTACTTACCTACTTACCTAATCCTGTCCCTTGCAGGCGCTGCCGTCTTGGCCGCACTGCTCCTCTTCAGCTCCTATTTTTATGAAATACTTATTTTTAATATTGTGTTGCCGCTTTAAGCAGTTCATCTAAATGCCGGATATCTAAAAAATAAAATACAAAATAACCCCTATGATTCATCAAATATTAGGTTTGGGACTTTTTTTTTCATCTTTGATGGACTGTATTTGAATTTATTTGGTTTTTACCCTTTTTTCCTGTTTTTATTTGTTATCTTTCTTATATCAGTTCCTGGTCTTTTTATCAGTTGTACTGATTGCTGTTAGTTTTATCCAGGAAGATGTGCCAGAGAAGCAGATATCAGAGAGAATAAATATATTTTGATATAATCTGCTCATACATGCCATTTGGAACTACAAAATGCTATTTGGATGCCAAAAGAGATGTCGATGAAGAATTGCTCGAACACCAAGTACTGTCTGATTTGTTATTAGAGTAGTATACAGAAAAGGGAATAGCGAAAATGATTTATAAAAATATCAAACAAAACATTAACAGGTAATGAAAAACTAGCAGAATCCATCCACGGTACGACAGACTTCATTCTAATTAATGAAAATAAATAAGGACTAAAATAATCAGCACTGAGATTTTTTCAAGTAGTTCAATGGCAAATGATTTTCCTAGCCATCATTTGCAAAAAAAAAAACATATATTGTATTTCAAGGTAGTGCTGAATAAAACCTAAATAATCAGTTATAACTGAAGATTCATAAGTTCCATGTTACTAGTTATGTACAGTATATGAAAAAGGAGAGCATGCACATGATGAAAGAACTGCAACTGGTACTCAAAGGCTTCAAAGTCATTTCTCTGTATCATTGTTTCTTCTCCTACAGTACTATTAACAATGAAACATGGTAACCTCGTGAAATAGCCCAAGGTGAAAGGTGAAGATTGAATCCTCTTTTTTTTTCCTTCTTTGCAGCTGCAATGAACATAGACTTTAATTGATAGAATTCAGCTTTGTAACCCAAGACCACGGAGAAAACATGTAATTCTGGGCTCGGTTTCAGCTGATAACTGTTCCAGCTCAGCTGATGATCTGGGCAGTAGAATAAACTCTTTGTGATTATCTGGTTTTGATCAGAATAGTTCTTTTTTTCATACAGGAAGGGCTAAAATGACAGTCTGCTAAGAGAAACTTGATAAAATTATTCTTTCTTTTTCCCTTTTTAAGTATATGCATTTCTGCACATATCTGTATATAATTGACAAAGATAGAGCTGTACAATAAGCATATATTTACCGATTTAACCACATGTTTGACTGACCCTGGCCACTGGCAGGTAGTCCTTTTAGTTCCATTGCTTTGGTTCCACTGATAACCTAGAAACTCGATGTTATCATTTGTAGATTTTTTCTCCTCCACTTTAATAAGATCTAGTTTCAAGAAATGCAAAATTTGGCATAAAATAAACTTACCCCATTCCAAGCAGTCATTAATAGGGGGTTCTTCTTTGCTCACACTTTTGCATTTTGTGTGATTTCACATTGAGGACTTTATCTATAAAGGTCCGTTTTCCAAACCATAATAAAAATAAAGTTGGTGAAAAAAATGTAGATAAATTAGATTTTTTGAGTTTGGTGGACAATGTTTTTGCTAAATTTTGCCCACGCAAATTGTTTTTAAAAACGACAGAAAATAGCTTAACTGACAGCATAGCTGACTAATATACTTTTTCCAGTTCAGCTATATTTTTCTTGAATTTGAAATTCACTTTGAATTCACCTTCATTCCCACTTTAGGGAATAACCCTGTGTCTATTACAACAGAGGCACATGTTTGTATCGTGCAAGATGGCTGAGCGGCTGAGTTGGAAAATACCTTGCCTGCAATTTGACCTCTGTGAGATGTTTTGGGTTCAAATAAACCAACAATCGTTTCAGACAACACCTGATAATTAACTTCTGGTTGGTGATAAGCAATGCCAGAACTTTAATACTTTAATAACACATTGCAAATCCTCTAATTCAGTGGCAGAACTACCACAGGTGCAGCCGCTGTGGCTGCATCGGTGCCCACCGGCTCAGCGGGCCCATCGGGTGGTCCATTCACTTAGGGCCACTTGATGGACATATTTGATCAGTGGCCTGGTCAGGTGCCGCAGATCTTTAGCAGTGTGACTGGACCCCCTGGTCTGTGCAAAGCCGTGGTGCTGGGAAGAAGTGAATACAAGTCACTTCCTCCTGGCTTACCAACGAGCCACACAGCAGGGAGGATCAGAGATAAGGGAGATGGAGAGCCAGGACCAGGGAGAATGGAAAGCAGACTCTCATCACAGCCAGATGCCACTGGCCTCCAGGGAAGACCCCCCTTGCACCAAAAAGGTATTAAAGCAAGGGGGCGGCTAAAAAAAAAAGTAATGTGATCTTTGTGTGTATATGCTGTTATCTGTGTGCATGTGTCATCTCTGTGTGTGTATATGTTGTCTTTGTGTGTGTGTGTGATATATATTTGTGTGTCTATATGTGTATCTGTGTGTCTGTATGTGCTATCTAGGTATCTGCATGTGTACCAGTGTTTGTATCTGTATGTGTGTCAGTGTATGTATCTGCAGTGTATGTATGTGTGTCTGTGTATCTGCATGTGCATCTGTGTATCTGGATGTGTCAGTGTGTGTCTGCATATGTGTGTATGTGTATCAGTGTGTGTGTGGGATTGTATATGAGTATACATCTCAGCATTTAAACTCCAACACTACACACAAGCACAACCCTGCAAGAATGGGAAAATCACAAATACCCAGCTTGCTATGCATTGTGAGAGTTATAAAAGATATGGGGATCTATCTTTTTGTCCATCCTTGCGATAGGGGGCACAAAACAAATCTTGCACTAAAGCCTTCTCTGTTTTAGTTCCACCACTGCTCTAATTCTAGGAGATACAGTGATTCATTAGTACAAGCATTGTCATATTAAAAATGTAAGTCTCTACCCAATTCCTTAAAATATATATGGTATGGATTTCTAAAATACCAAACAGAAATATAAAGCATTTTCTTAAACTTCAGGGAAATTGAAAACAAATCCTACCTCTTTGTGAATGCATGTTGTTGTATTCACATTTACCTGAGGAAAACACCAGTTTGTGATTTGCTCACAAGCAAGGTAAAAAATGTTGTTTATGCAGTTGTACTCAGCTATTTAGCAGTTTTGCACAACATTGCAGCAATCCCAATATAAGGATCAAAAGAAGCAATCGCTTATTATCACTGTTATTTACTTCCTGTCCTCTTCAAGCTTAGCCTTATGAAATAAAGATTACCGTATATACTCCAGTATAAGACGAGTTTTCCGGCACATTTTTTGTGCTGAAAAGCCCCCACTCGTCTTATATTCGAGTCAATGTCTGTATTATGGCAACTTATATTGCCATAATACAGACAAGGACCGCCGGGCTCATTACAAGCCCGGCGGTCATGTTGGGGGCCAGCAGCGAGCTGTAACTTACCTTTCCTGCAGCTCCTGTCAGCTCCCTTCTCCTCCGGTCCGGTCAGCTCCCCTGTCAGCTCCAATGTAAGTCTTGCGAGAGCCGCGGGGTCACCGTGGCAACGCTCCGCGCGGCAGTCACATTGCGAGACTTACAGTGGAGCTGACAGGGGAGCTGACAGAGGAGCTGACCGGACCGGAGGAGAAGGGAACTGACAGGAGCTGCAGGAAAGGTAAGTTACAGCTCGCTGCCAGCCCCCTCCTACACAGTCCATCCACTGGACCACCAGGGAATGAGAGCCCCCTTCCCTGGCCAGGTAACAAGCAGGGAAGTGGGACGAAAAAAAATATAAATAAAAAATTAAATAATAATATAATTTTTAAAAAAATTAATAATATATATTAAAAAAAATAATAAAAATGCCCACCCCCCCACCAAGGCTCTGCATCACACACACAAACACACTCTGCATCACACACACACACTGCATCCATACACACACACATTGCATTCATACACACATACACACTGCACTCATACACACACACACTGCACTCACACACACTGCACTCATACACACACACTGCATTCATACACACACCCACTGCACTCATACACACACACACTGCATTCATACACACACACACTGCACTCATACACACACACTGCAGTCATACACACACACACACACACTGCATTCACACACTGCACTTATACACACACACTGCAGTCATACACACACACACACTGCATTCACACACACACACACACACACTGCACTCATACATACACACCGCATTCATACAAACACACTGCATTATATACACACACACACTGCATTCATACACACACACTGCATTCATACACACACTACATTCATTCACACACACTGCATTAATACACACACACTGCATTCATACACACACACACTGCACTCATACACACACACTGCATTCATACACACACACTGCACTCATACAGACACACACACCGCATTCATACAAACACACTGCATTATATACACACACTGCATTCATTATATACACACTAGTGATGTCGCGAACCCGAAATTTTCGGTTCGCGAACGGCGAACGCGAACTTCCGCAAATGTTCGCGAACCGGCGAACCGCCCGAAACGCCATTGACTTCAATGGGGAGGCGAATTTTAAAACACACAGGGACTCTTTCTGGCCACAATAGGGATGGAAAAGTTGTTTCAAGGGGACTAACACCTGGACTGTGGCATGCCGGAGGGGGATCATGGCAAAACTCCCATGGAAAATTACACAGTTGATACAGAGTCTGGTTTTAATCCATAAAGGGGCAGAAATCACCTAACATTCCTAAATCACAATCAATATGGATTGACACCTGACATATGACATATTGACACCTTGACATATGGATTGACACCTGTCCTCAGAGCCCCTGATGCACAGGACACAGAGCAGAATAGAGACTGGTCCCCTACATAGGGTCACTTGGCAGATATGGATTGACACCTTGTTACAAACTGCTATTTGTAACGGGCCTTTAAATGGCAAATTGCCCTGTTTCCCTGGGTTGTGGAGAAGCCTCTTTGCCAGCCTCCTCCCGCATGACTATGGCCCTGGGAGATTGTGAAAATGTATGCACTTTTATTTGGTGTGTATGGCCCTTTAAGACTGTCGGTGGGCATATTGGGGCTTATGGACTCTTTATGTGACTGGTGCTGGCCCTTTAAACACCTTTTTGGGACATCAGGGAAGATTGGGACACTGCCCCTTTAAGGCCGTGTCCCCAGACTTGTTGGGGACACGGCCCCTTTAAGACGGTGTCCCCTGTGTCCCCAGACCTGGTGCAAACCCTTTGTGCCTGCCTTGCTATTTCCCACTTGGTTCAGTAAATGGGAAATTATTTCAGCTTCAGAGACTAAGTCCCATTCGGCGATGGGACTTAGTCTTTTTTTCAGCCGTTTTTTTCAGCCTTATTTCAGCTGCAGAGACTAAGTCCCATTCGGCGTCAGGACTTGAATAACGAT
This sequence comes from Pelobates cultripes, assembly GCA_933207985.1. NCBI lineage: Eukaryota > Metazoa > Chordata > Amphibia > Anura > Pelobatidae > Pelobates > Pelobates cultripes. The sequence continues at coordinate 337,538,523 of OW240913.1, forward strand.
TTTTCAGCCTTATTTCAGCTGCAGAGACTAAAGTCCCGATTGGCCGATGGGACTTAGTCTTTTCAACCGGCTGCAAAGAGACTACCAAGTCCCATTCGGCGATGGGACTTAGTCGTTTTTTCAGCCTGAAATAGACCGACCGCACAGCCCAAATCTATGGAACTGTTTTTGGGCAGGAAAATGTGCTTGCGGTCGGTCATAAAGGGACCTCGAGCTAACTTTTTAACCCCTGGATGGATTTGGCTGATTTTTGGTTATGTTTATGTTTTAAATGTGCTGATTCCAAATATGTAATTATGAAGATGGGATGTGTAGTTTTAAAGTTACAGGGTATGGCTAAAAACTGTATTTTTACTGCCTGTGTTTAATTATGTTAATCTCTTCCCAAACGTCATTTCGTTCAAAGTGGAGAGAATGTTAAAAAAATATATTTTTGTTCTGAGTGTGAGAAATGCTTTTCAGCGCTTCTAATCTTAAGCATCATTTGAGGAGCCATACAGGAGAGAAACCTTATTTGTGGTGTGTTTAGTATTGTTCTGATCAG